>OZ038383.1:41190067-41790067 GCA_964036045.1 Eutreptiella sp. 'Long Island Sound 2002' | reverse complement strand
AAAAATTCTTGGTATTCTGGGAGCAGGTCACACAGTAGCAGCCGGAAACGGGCAAGCCAGCAATTGCCATCTGAAAATGCAAGGAAACAATTGAGGAGGGCATGCACAGTGTGTCTCTGCCTGATGTCGTTAAAGTCAAAATTGTCTTCGTCGATGTTGGAGTGCATGTCCGCCAGCAGTTGTCGTTGTTGTTCTTGTTGTTGGTACAGGATCGCCTCCATAAGTGTCCTTTGGCCGATCCCCTTGAAGAAATGATATTGACGCCTCGGTAACTTGTCGGAGGGGCTGATTTTGCTTTTTTTTGGGCTAGGGGAATCCAAAACGAGTTTTTTGGGCTTTGGACAGCATTCTGGCGGACAACAACAACGACAAAAGTGCACCTGTGCGATGGACAGTGGACGGGAAAGCAATACCATAGATATTGTATGACATTGTACAACACAGGCAGATGGTACAGACAGTGCACACCCTGAAACGCCGAAAAGTTCGGCTCCGGATCTCAAAAATATGGTCTCCTACCCCCCCCCCCCCCCACCCTACCTTTCTGAAATGGCCTTTTCTTGGAGATTTTGAAAAGGTATAACATAACCCCCCCCCCCCCGGAACGACATTTTCAAGAAATCGGCGAAAAACTAGAAAATATGCCACTTTGTGTTGGACCCCCCCCCCCCCCCCAACGCAGCAAAACGCCCATATATATAGCGGCGGGGGGGAGGGGTCATCGCTCACTTCAGAAAGTCCAGCCGCGGCTACCCGTGGTTGGAATTACTCCCAAGTGGAACCAAGTGTATGCTACATGTGCAATGAGGTGATCCCCCAATAACGTGATACCATTGCTCTTCAGCCGGTGCCGTGTGATCCTACCACCTTTGGTGTGCCAAGTTGACTCGAGTGCCTCGGCATGGCTCATGGATGTGTGTGAAAGCTGCACCATGAACCCGTAGTCCTTTCTTATTTATGGCTAAGTGTGGGGAACAATGTATAGCATCCATGTGGTAGCCATTCCGCCTCCAATTTTGCAGGGTGCCACAGCAAACAATGATGTTTCGCAACTCAAGTGAGTTGTTGACCCCTCTTGATGTCGATGTCTGGGAATGGGGTTTTGCCATGCGGTGTCGGTGATAACCTTTCTTCGTCAAGAAATTGTGAGACTTCGACAACGTTTATAGAGAAACGCGCCATGATAACATTTCTTGGCGAAGAAATGTGAGGGGTCAGGGCCCCCACATTTCTTCGCCAAGAAATGTTATCATGTCACACCAAACAGTGTACACACAGCAATGCATGCACAAATGTACATATCACGGACAAGGACCCATGTGGTAATGAAGCCTCGTTTCCTGCCATACACGCATCTGCAGAAAATATTTGTGGCATTTGGCTTTGGCCGTTTGCTTTGCGTTTGTCTCAAAGTCCACCTGACGACGTGGATTGTGTGCAGCAAGTAGAGTCATTTCTGGTCTTAATACCATCCGACGTGCCTTTATTTGTAGGCCGAGCAAGCAAGGAGCCAATTTTTTGGTGCGGTGGAACTAACCGTCCAAAAAATGAATGCAAGACGAGGTGTGTATGTGCATCGGATGGGGCTACCGAATTGTCGCCCCATGAAATTCGGGATAAATTTGCGATGCATAGCACTAGTGTGTTGGTTACTTAATGCGAGCAAGGTTATGGGTGTGCAGATGGGGAACCAGCACGGTTGTTGATATCAACACAAAAAAAGAGGTTGCGCTGTGGGTAGATGTGACTTTTGAGCCACCCAACATTTGCCTATGCCTGCGGGGTTGTAGTTGAGGATGGGATGCCGAAAGGTGTGGAGATGGCGTGATGTTCTTTGCATTTGCATAGTTCTTTGTTCGGTGTGGCTTGACATCGTGCTTGTGCGCCTCTCTTTCAGAATTCGTGCTCTCGCAAGAGGAGAAGCTTGTCGAAGGCGGTCTCATGAAGTCTTGGTGGCGTCCTGTGCAAGTTCTTCTGCTTTGTCACCACCATCGGTCGAAAGAACAAGCTTGGCTACCACCGGCTGTGGTTATAGGCCTCCTCCGGTGGGTCTCCAAGAGCTTCAATCCCGCATGCGCCACCCTCTTGCGGGACATGTGGCTACCAGAGGCTCCAGTGCCAGGGGGAATGACGCCCTTATCAGATTTTACTAAGGCAGTGGTCATGACTCCTACGTGTTTGCAGGTGACAATTTCCCTTGCTTTGCATTGCCTTGCATGGCCTAAATCGCACTTGGAGGGTAGAGGCTATCGAGACCATGGCTAATTGAAACCTCGGCCATAATTTGAAGTGCGTGTACACTATGGCTAACATGCGAGCCCACATACTGCAAGGACACCTTTGTGATTTTGACCCATGAAATCCTCCGCTCTGGCATCCCCCCAAAAAGGCGATGCCTTAGGACCCCAAGTTGCAACTCGCAAGCCCATAAAGAGGGTGCTCCCCGCATCCCCCCCCCCCCCCCGCCTATCCACGCCTATCCCAAAAACTCGCAAGAAGAAAGAGATGTCTAAAGAATGGGCATGTGTGCCAATGTATCATCCTGTTGATTTTTGCACAAGAAGGTGTGATCTGATGATTTGGTGTACTGTTGATGTTTCTCCACAAAGAACGCAAGATGGGATCACCAGGTGCACGTTTGTTTTTTTTTAAAGAAGACAAGATGGTTGATCACTAGGACACAAAGCACAAAAAGGGGGTTCTCAAAGGGGACAGTGCAGATGAAGACGATGGTCAAGAGGATCATGAAGTTGGTGAGGGCCTTGGTAGTGCGGCACACGATGGTGCAAGTGCAAGTGCCTCACAACAAATTGCTCCAACTCTATCCACAGCTAGATGGAATATCAAAAGTGCATGGGGTGTTAGGCACGCCATTCCGTCCCGTTCCCTATGAAATACCGGATCCTAACCCCCCTCCCCCAATGGAACGGTTTCTGGGGCCAATTTAAACATCTCCCTAACCATTCCGGAGCTAGTCCGAGGACTCGATGTATCATTGGAAGAGAGGAGGGGGGGGGTCTAGAGAATCTTGGTGAACAAATTGGCCGTTGTAAGGTGACATGGACTACAAGCAAAAGCAAACCAATTGTTCATGAACCTGCTTCAGAGAAAACTCCTGATGTGGTGCAACAGCCAACCACAAGTGGACCAATAATCTATGCTTTGGAAAAAAGTTATTGAAAGTGCACCTGGTGATGTTGTGTGACATGCTGAAGGCAAAACAATGATCCATGAAAACTGTTGCAAAAAAAATTGTCAAAAGCGTACCCATTAATCAATGTCGCGTGCCATGCAATCGAAAAGTGAATCAATGAACCACACAGATTTTACCAAAAAATTGTTCCAAAGCGCACCCTGTGATGTGGTGTGACATGCATGCAAAAGGAATGCAATGCAATGAACAAGCCATGAGACCTCTTGGAAAAAAATTGTGTCACCACAAGCATGGCACCGTGGCCTGTTCTCAGCACTGCACTTGTGAATCGTTCCAATAGGGCCGTAACTCCTGTTCCGGAACAATACGGAACGGTCCATAGGTATAAATCCCCCCGCCCCTTATGGAACGGCCGACTTGGAACAGTTTTGGGCCAAATTCAATACCCTCCTCCCCCCCACTGTACCGTTCAGAGCAGGCATTCACATGGAGCTGTAGCCATCCATGGGGTATTGGGCAACAAAGTGTGCTGCAGCATGCGAGTCAAGTCCTCTCGAGGTAGTGCATTAAGGGCCTGGGGGTACCGAAAGCGTTGTGTGCACAGTACAGTGTGCATTGCGTCCAGTAAATAAAAGTGGGATGCATGGTCTGGGGTGCGCGCCATGGTCTTCAGATACAGTCGTTGCTGCCAAGTATTGGTCCCACACCGGATGTACAGGTGTGTTCATCCAGATATGGCTGTGTTTTTTAGCCCTTATGTTTGGCGCGCAGGTTTGGGATATAGAGCAAAGCCGGATTTTGCGGATGCTGCCCTTTGACAGTTGCACAGATGCTCCCAAGCATTTACTTCTCTTGCAGGTATGAAACAAAGGGGACACCATTAGGGTTTCAGGGGATATATGGAGGCATTTGTTGGTCAAAACGAGTCAACCCCTTTTCAAACCCTTACCTCGTGAGGCACAGGATTTTCAGGTGGGGACCCCGCCTGCTGGAAATCTGTTTCAGGGAGTGGGGTTAGGGGATGCAAAATTATGGTTCGCCAATCTGTGCATTGATCCAAACCCAGGTCTGAGCCAAGGTTGTTCTTCAATGTGGGACCCTAACTGGCGGAGGTTCCAGAGTTTTATGGCCTGATTGGCCTTTCAAGGCTGTGAGGAATTTGCCGTTTTCCATGCTGGCAGGGGTTGGCTGAAGAATCGTGATTTTGGGGCCTTTCCTGACAGCACCCAGGAGGTCTTGGGACATACTTGGGTGGCCATTTGGTGACTTGAAACCCAGAAGGACCCATGAAGCACCAACAATACCCCACCCCAGGCTGATGCCAGTTACCCAAATGGCCAATTTTTGCTGCTGGTTGGTCTTCCTCTATGGGGTGAACTTGCCGCAGGCAACAGAATATTTCTCAGCCACCATCAGGGATTGCCTGTATCGGTCTTTCGTACCTTTTGCCTCAGAGCTTCAGGGTTTTTCATCCAGTCGTCTTGAAGACACCATGGTATCCTTTCAATCTGATGGGCATCTAAAAAATGCACTGAGCGCAGAATAAACCAGCATGGTGCCGTTCTGCAGCTATTTCTCTGGTCCAAAACCACCAACTCCATGAATCTTTCCAACATCACAATTTGATTTGCACGGTCCGTGCAGGCACCCTCAGCCTTTTGTGGGTGGTTGCCGCACATTGGAGCACAGTAGAATACTTTCTTAGGATGAACTGCCCCCTTCTTCCCACTGCTCATCCAACAATGCTCAACTACGCGCCATTTATGGTGCCAGTTGTGACCCCCTGCCCCTCCAACTCTCCTCTCCTTGGCTTCCTCCACACACATCGAAAGAAAAAGGGCGAATGGTTTTCTGATGGGAGCAAGGTCTGAATCTGCCATTACGCAGTGGAGCGCACCTGTGTGGCCGCCTCTCCAGGTAATAGCCCATGTGTCAGGACGACAAACACCCTACCGTGCTACGCTGGTAGCAGTCATCGCGGCTGCCATCCTGGATCACGGAGATTCATTTTTGTGCGATAATAGCACGATTGTGGATCATCGTGAAACAGGGTCCACACCTGTTGAGTAGCAACAGTGGTATGGGGAGGGCACTGCAAGTAGCTCTAGGCCCCAAACAGGTGCCCTCCCATTGGGCCCTGAGCCATAGAGACTGTGCTTTGGCAGTTGACACTTGATGAATCGTTTCTGAATGCTTTGAAGGTACCAAGCCTGTGAGTTACCATTTTGTGCATGGGAGGGCTGGCAACAAGTCCTGCACCACTCATTGCCTTCCAGCACCAAGACTCCACAACATAGCCTGGAACGTAGGCTGGCCGGCGGGAACAAGGGGAAGCGAGGAAACACAAGGTGAAGGCAACGGGAAACAAGGAGACAGACGTGGGGGGAGGGGGCAATGGAAACATGAGGAAGTGGTGATGATATTCTGGTGTTTTGCCCGGCTTTCCTCCAGAATGCCCAACACCATCAAAATTTCCGCTGGGTATCCCTTGCTGCTGTTCCTCCCTCCGTTTAAGCAGTTTCCCGGGATTCATTAGAGTGCACCGTGTATCTCATGTGATTGTTTGTGCCCATTGCATTGAACCCGCCATGCCTGCAGCGCCTTGTGCCGAGCTACCGTCCGGTGGTTGTGCAAAGGCTTGGAAGCAAGTGCATGCTGACGTAGTCTTTGGCGCTGCACCAAGCTCTACTCGACCGTTCCCAAAAATGCAAAAATGCTTCAGGGATGCAGTAGTGGTTTTTGTGCCGCGATCGCCTGTGTTTTTCTGTGCTATTGCATGCGGCTGCAAGCTCGTTTTCCGTTGTGATGTAAACCGCTCCCTGAGGACCAGGTGAGCACCCAGCAACGCATTTGGTGCAGGTGAGCAGCGTCGTTGATGGTCACACCCAGTGACGGCAGGTCAAGGTTTGCAGAGTGGGCAGGTGCTTGAGGCCCAAAACCTGGCCAAACCCGCGCCTGAGAGGGCAGCAGGGAGGACCCATGGGACAAACCAGCCCAGAGCAGCGTGCCCTCTGGAGTGTGAGCTGTGGTGAAGGAGTAGAGGCGGGGCTGCGAGTGCAACTAGCAAAGGACACCCGGGGAGCAACAGAGACCCATGGGCAACGCAGAACGGCGGCCAAGTCATGCGTCGGGCATCAGGCCATGGGAGCAGGGAATCACAGGTGTTAGCAGGTGGTAGGCGTAGCAGTGAGACATCCGCGCACAGGGGGATTTGTTTCTCCAAAGACCTCTCCACAGTTTACCACCCCATGGCCTCGGCACGTGAGTACAACTGACTTGCCCTCACAGGCGCGCGTGCACGTGCAGATTTGCAGCTGGCTTGCTCTCAGGGAAGGGGGCAATTCCACTCTTTCACATGCCATTCCACCCACCTCTCAGTCGAAGATTGCATTCGTCCCAATGTACAGGCTGGGCAGCTCATTGTGACCTCAGAAGACACCACAAAATCTGTCCCCCGCTGCACTTGGAGGTGCGTTTTGCTCATTCCATTCTTTGTGCGTCCCTCTCCTGCAAAAACGGTGTGATTTGTCGTGTCCATTGCGACCGCACAAGTTTCCTGAAGAAACTTGTCCGGGCGTTTGGCTTTCATGCCGCCAAGCCAGCCGGACTGCTTGACAAGGCCATCCTTGTGCATGCTTGTGGGCAAACGTTCTTCAAATACCCTGCTTTGAGCACTGTGCATCACGTGTGTTAATATGACAATACAACTGATACATTGCGCTTGGGGCCACGGAAGCGCCCGCAATTGGTTGCAGAACTGCATTTACTGTAGGGACAATATCTCTAGTCTTTGTCGAAAGTCAGGCACCAAGAGGAAAAGGCATTGTTCATTTGATGCAATGAAACACATTTTGCACAGCCCTCCGGGAACGCCAACGTGCTGTGAGGGTGGGGATCGAGCAAAGACAAAGGTGGAACGCTGAGGCAGTGATGGGTATTAACATGAGAACATCATTCATGGCCAATCGTAAGCGCCTTTCGCTCTGCACTCAGACAGCCGAACACAAAGCCGTGTTCCCAAAAGTTTTCCACGCAGGTTCCCCATCCATAGCTCATGGTGAACCTTCTTTTTCTTTCTGTCCACCCTAACGTACACCGGACTGGCTCCAGTTTGCCATCAGTACAGTCCGGGAAAAGGGGACAAGTGGGACCAGGTGGGGAATTCACAGTGATGTCCTCGGCTCGAAGGTGTTCTTTCCTGAATGCATTTAGGGAGGCCATCATTGGTGACGACAAGTGTGAGTGGGGGCAGGTTACGGAATGTCCATTTTTGGCAGACAGCACGTGCATCACTGAGATTTCAAGGGGCGTTTTGATGACCGGGCACTCGGACGGACTGTTGAGAGTTTGGCATCATACTGGAATGGAGGTGTGGATGTTGTTTGCTGCCAGCTGCTGGCTGGGGCTGAGTGAGGGCGAGGACCGGATGTGTGCTTAGTGCAGTACCTAGCTACCCCCATTCTTTCTTCTTGCTGCCTTCTTCCCATCTTGCAGCTGGATGGCTTGATATAGTTTTGATTTTGCTTGATATCTGGTCGGTGTAGCAATGTCCTTGATTGTGACTCTGGCCAAGAATGGCTCCAGCTTTGTCAGATTCAGGCACGCCATCGCCAAAATATCTGCACACATTGCATTT
Source organism: Eutreptiella sp. 'Long Island Sound 2002' (assembly GCA_964036045.1). NCBI lineage: Eukaryota > Euglenozoa > Euglenophyceae > Eutreptiales > Eutreptiaceae > Eutreptiella > Eutreptiella sp. 'Long Island Sound 2002'. Next base: position 41,782,277 of record OZ038383.1, on the reverse strand, counting down.
GGTGATTGGACAGGGTGAAAGGATTCCCATTCAAAGGGGGACGACAGGAACGTGAAGAAATATTGGGGATTCTGTTCTCCTTCCCCTTCTTCGGTTGTTGACAGCAGTCTCGTACACCTTGGGACCCCATTGAGCGAAAGCATATCCAACCACCCTTGATGACTTTTGCATCATTGATGCGTTCAGGAACAACGTCGTGCCAACATGCCGTTTGCCTTTGGGGGCTCCTGCCCTGCGTCACGCCATCCCAACAGTTCTTCCTCTGCGATTACACATTCAGCCAGTCTCTCGGTCTCTCTCCGTTGTAGAGAGCGATGGTGTCACCAGATCAATGTGCACACATGACCATGTACCATTTTTGTGGACAAGTACTCCCCATGGCTATTGATTCGTGGTTTTTTCTGCTTGGTGTACAATTTTATTCCTGGGTTCAAAGGAAATTGTATGAGGCCTGCGGCGCACGACAGGAGCCCCTTTTGTTCTAGAAACATTGCCTACCCTCACAGAAAAACGAGGATTTCCATGCTCCTACAGAAGGCAAAATGCAAGGGCTGGGGGAAAATTGGCTTGCGTGGGGGGGGGAGTGTTCGAGCCCCTTTCCTGCCCCCCCCCCCCCTTTCTGGGCTCCTGTGCCGGGGACCCGACGTGCTGATGGTGACCCCCCAACAGGCTGACAGGGGAGGTTGGGCGGGGGGGCCCCTGAAGTACCACAACATATATGACTCAAAATGATCCCCTCAATGCGCTAATTTTTTTGAGGTATGTATCAGGGGAGAACAATTTTTTTGAAAAAATCTTCCAGGCCGCTTCGCGGCGCAGTTGGTGAGTCATCATCAGAGGTTTTAGACTAGCCTCTTGGGACTGGCTTGTCAGGAGAGCCTGTTTCCTAGACCCCCCCCCCCCCCTCTTTGGGGCTCTGTCGGCCCAAATTTCAGCCACCACAAAGCGAGGGTGCAGGCCGTGGGCTGGTTCCTCTTGGGGACCAGGAAACAGGGGAGCAGACCTTTTGCTGCCCCCACCCCCCCCAACAGAAATGGGGCCGGACCGAAAGCAGGCCCAGCACCCCCCCCCCCCCCCGCATGCCCTCGCACCCTCACTGCAGGCCGTCACATGGTGATCGAGGTCCCTCAGGGAGCGGACTCCGAGCGACAAGTATGTTGGGATCTGGGACCCGCATGGTAACCCAGCAGGTGGTCCTCCTCTCCCACACAAGTGAACAGGTAGACCCATCCACCACCCTACCCCCCCCCCCCCCCAGCCTGCGCCCCCGACGGGAGGGGTGCACGGAGTCGGCGCCCTCAGGGCCTAAAAGTGGAGGCTGTGAAGGGCTCACAGCTTGACCGCTGTGGGTATCCCTTGAGCGGCCTGCCCAGGGAACCTCCAGGTGTGCACGTGCCCCTCCAACTTCATCACAGACGCCTAGGCCAGCACAGCCCCGTGCACTCCAGTGCAGTTGTGGGTGACCCCTGGAGGCCAGACAGCCACCAGCCGACCCCTGCCCCCCCCCCCCCCTTCCTCAACGGAGAGGCCATTCGGGTGTGGTGCCCTCTGGGCCCCCTCGTCTACGCGGGCTGTAGCGCCGCAGCCAGTGCAGCCAGCACTGGTGGCACCCAGGGCAGGGAAGCACACTCTGTGCCCTGGTGCCCCTCCATCTGCCCAGGGTACGCCCTCGGCCGTGGGAGCCGGACCCAGCCCGCGAGGCAGCACCACCTGTGCCTAAGGCAGTCAAGGAGTGCGGGTCTGACCCCAGTCGTGCCACGTACCACCGCCTTCCCGTGCCAATAGGCAGTCGTGGAGTGGTTGGGTAGCATGTCCTTGTGACGTGGAGGTTGCGAGCCCAGGCCCACATCTCCCCCGGCGGGCTCAGCGTCAGGCTCTCCAGCCTCCCTGCCGGGGCCTGGAGCACCAGGCACACACTTCCCCGCGCCAACGCCGAACAACAATGGAGCAAGCAGGTGTGCCACAGCCCTCCCCCCCCCCCCTCAGACACACAAGGGCACATACACACAGGCACGGCGGCATCTCCCGCCCGCGAGCGCCACCGCGGGGTCTGGGGGCGGTCAACAGTCCGGTAGGCCTTGTGACCGGACACCCGGGTACGGCCGCCCAGTCGGGTCCCGCAGGGAAGGCGGCGCGGACCGTGGGTAGGCGACCAGGCGAGGCCTTGACCCAACCCAACCCAACCCAACCCCCTCTTTGGGGGGCTCGAATGACCCCCCCCATCCCCGCGCAAGCCAATTTTCCGCGTGCCAAGCACCAACCTCTGAAGCTCGCAAGTGAACGGCCAACCACATCATCCAAGCTCAAACGACATACCACTTGCCAATATAGGAATTAGTTGACCCCATGCTGTGAACCCACGAGTACCTGGTATTTGGTAAAAGTGTTCCTGTACCAAATGGCCATCCGTGGCTTCCCATCCCCAGAGGATTACCAACGAGCAGCTGATTCCATGTTGCAGGATGCTGCACATTTTCAAATGTGCCAAGCGTCACTCAGGTCAGCCTGATGCTGTAGTAGGTTCAGTTGGTCTGAAAATGGCTTGCGCCACAGTTGCCTCGGATTTTTATGGGCAAACAGGGATTCGCCATCTTCTGTTCGACGCTCAGCCCTCATTTTCTGTTCGCTAGAGGTTCTGTCGGCGGTCCAATGCAAACGCAATTACCTGCGTTTTGGCTATGCCCATTGACAATCTCCTGGCATCAGGTATTTCTCATCGCATCGCAGGAATCGAGGTCGGAAGTTCCGTGCTACAATGCGCAGGGCATATTTCAAAGAACCGCTTAGCCCAGGGGTGGAGGGTGGTGCTGTGGACAACGCATCAGGAGGATCTAGCACTGTCCACCCCTTTTCTTGGTCGGGCAGGCCTTGACGCCACAGGTTTTGTGAACAGCTTTGACGGCCCGATTGAGGCGCATAAAATGTGCCTTACAGGGGTCAAAACAGTCATTCCATCCAAAAAAATCGGATTTCCATCCAAAATTTCGAATCAAGTTTGAGTTTTTGGATTCCTCCTAGAATTGGTGCCATTGACACCCAATTAAATCAAAGTTCATGCAAAGGAATGGTGTAACCTCCATTCGAAATTCCAGATCCGATTTCCATCCGAAATTTTTGATCCGAATTGTCATTTTGGATTCCACATTGCATATTACATTGTTCAGCTAGAACACATACCATTGATACCCCAGTGAACCAAAGTGTGCCCCATTCCTCCATTCTCCATCCATTGTGGAAAGCATTGTTAGTGGGAATTAAGGTACAATTGGGGACCTTTAATAGCGGGTCTCTAGGAGTGAGGGAAAGTGCAAATAGATGGACATATAAGCCCATATGGGTGTCAACCCAAGGGTCCCTTGAATGGCGCCCCTGAGACGGGTACACACTCGAGTTGGGCGATGGACGTGCCCGATAGTGGCATGGTCAATCCCAAAACAGGGGGAAGCATTCTGAGATTTGTTTTTAGAGGCCTGGGGGCTTCCCAGAGACTTGGTCTGTGCTTTGCAGGGCGACAGCAACAAGGTGGGAGTCCGCTTACCTGCTGCTCATGGCTGGCTTGTAACTGTCCGCTGCCCATGATGCTTGCATGTCCTTGGAATCACCTGCTACTTGCTGTCACCTCCAAATGCTTGCCAGTGAGAAACTGCTCTCCGGTCATAGGAGGCCGAAATGCATGTTGGCTCGCAATTGATAATACCCGGCGACTTCAGAGCGATCAACGCTCAGCGTGGCTCATGCGGGCTCTTACAGCGCAGAATGCACATGCAGTTTGTGCTCGTTGCGTCCTCCGATGGCTGGCCATTGATGGGTGTTGCTTGGGTTTGGCCACAAAGTACTGACCCTCTCTGCCAGACATACTCAACACCCACAGCCGTGTTTTGGTGTTCGCCAAACTCTTCACCCCTCCCTTCAGGTGCCCCCTGACTTCCCCCTGGCAACCGTCACGCTCGCTTGGAATTCAGGTTCTGAGAAGGGGATCGTTGAGTTACTGGATTTGCAGACATACCAAGTCCTTAACACTCTGGTGCATGGCAGCAGCATAACTGCAATGGCGGCGGTGCATGGCAACCGCATGGCCACGAGGTATGGGGTTTGGGCCACATGGTTGCCATTGAGATGGTGCCGTCTGTGCATGGCTGTTTGAATGTTTGGGTGCGTCCGCCATTGTCCGTGTTTGTTTGTGGGGGCCGTCATTGGCATCTGTTTTGGACCAGTGCGTGGCCGGGGACAATTCTGGACGCCGATCAATGATGGCAGCAGCACGGCCACCAGCAGAGTATGTAGGAGCAGACAGCCTGCCTCAGAGCATGCACCGCAGTGAACCAATTGCAGCAGCACATCAGAACTCCATTCCAGATCACATTCTGGAATGCAAGCAATTTTGGGATTCAGAAGGAAATAGCCGGAGAAATGGGCGATGCCCAATAAATGCGGCACGCCGGCCACCCTGACACGCAGGGTCGAACACACCTTCATGGCGGGTACACATGCTGTGGGGATCTCTCTGCTTCTGTTTCTTTAGCCACTATGTTTCTGCCCATCATAGCGCTGGTCACACCCCCTGCCCCCTCCCCTCACCGTGGAAATAGACCATTCGTGCCCCCCCCCCCCCCCCCCTGTGTTTTTGGCCTCTTTCCCCCCAACAGCCCTGCATGCCCCTTCCCCCTGGACGCGCTGTTTATTCCTTTGTCTCCATGGGCCAATGCTAACCTGCACCGTCACCCCATCTGAAGCGAGGTTGGGGCCTCAGGGCAATCAAGTCTGCACTGTCCTTTCCGGGGTCAGACAGGACAGGGCTCTCTTATACTTATGGAGCCCATACTCATGTAATCAGTCGGTTTGCTGGGGGATGTGGTGTGGGCTTCAGCCACATGGGCAAGGCACAGGGGCCGGTGGAAAAAAAAACGCACCCCCCCCCCCCGCCTGGGGTACTCCCCCCCAAAAAAAGTACCACACTTGTTTAGGAATTTTTTTTGGCAAGTAGAACCTTTTCTGTGTAAGTGACCCAAATTTACATGTGAACCTCACTCTATTGCATTGTACACAATTTGCACTTGCACTCCACTTCGGTTAACAGTAGTCACTTAGTCACATGCAAATATTTCGGGTTCTAGGGGCAAGAAGAAGAGGGCAATTAGCAAGGTAGTGCTAGGGGCAAGAGGAGGAGGGCAATTAGCGAGGTAGTGCAAGGAGAGGGACACAAAGGAAAGGGTGAGAGGGAGAAGGTCAACGCAAGAATCCTAATGTAGGAAAGTTAAGTCAAGAGTCACTTAAGCCCCATTTGCACATTCTTGTTGCTCCCACTTCTCATAGACCTTTTGTATGTCGTCAGCGATCAACATCGCATGGGGTCGTCAGCGGGATGCCCATGGGTGGACATGTCCCTGCGGAGAGCGGTCATCAATTTTGGCCGTCCCAGACACCCAGCTCTATGAGTTACATTGCAAGGGCAAGAAGCATCGCATAGGCATTGCCCCCGCTATAAAGGGTTGTCAAACTTCAATGATGAGGTTTTTTAGTCAATCCTCCCAAGGGTCACAGCCATCGCAGCACAAATTGTCAACCGCATCGCAACCATCTAATGACCCCAGTAGCCCATGCAGCGGTGCCTCCATTGAACCCTTGGTTGAACTCCCGGTGTTGTGCCCTATTCCGACCAAGTGTATGGGTGTTTTGCCACTGGGTGTACCAAGTGCTCATGTTCTTCGTGGGTGCTATCCATTGATGCGCCACGCCCACGAGAAAGTCCACCGGTTTTATGTCGATGGGGTTGGTTGTTTCTCCCGTGATCCTCCATGTACCCGTGAGGCGCGATTTGATGAGAATGGCAAGCAAATGTGGCATAGCGGTAGGGTTTGGAACTTGGTAGTTTTGAAAATGACTCTTTTTTTTATGATTATTTTTTAAAAAAAACAATTGGTTTTTGCGATTAATGGCTTTCAAAATAACCGGTCTTCCGAATAATTGCCCTTCATTACCTAAATTTCTGCAATCCATGAAAAAAGAGGCCATACGAGTTACGGTGCAAGGGACATTGTGGGGGCAACTATAGGCTTGGGCAACCTATAGAATGGCCAGAATGGACATTTGTCACCCTTGTCCTTCAATGCTACTGGTTCGGTTTCTCGCCCCAAATGACATTCGCTCCCTCGTTTGGGGACTCTTTCCTGCCGATAAGAGGCCAGGGTGGGGCGCTGCAGAGCAGCCGGAACAGACCGGGGGTCTTCGTGCCCTTAAACACACATCCCACCCATATCGGCAAAAATATGAATGAATACCTTGAAAGGTATCCTCCTTGCACCTTCCAAATTCAAAGGAGTGGGATGGACTTCAAGAAATTTTAGTTTTTTGGGCCCAAAAAACATTTTCGCCAATTTTTTTTTATACCCCCCTCCCCCTCCGGAGGTTCCCCGTTCCAAAAAAAATGCCACAGTGGTACAAGGAATTTTTTTCTAGCTGGCCCCCTAGCAAGGCATGGGTGCTGGTTGAGCCTGTGCACGAGGAGCGTTGGTTTCATCCAGTGGAGGGCAATAGTGGTGCTTGTGCTATGTTGAAGTCTTGTACACTACAGGTGATTTGTTCCATTTTCAAGAGACATACGTCTGACGAGCCTGCGGGTTTTGGTGCTAATGCATACAACCACCCGATACCCGCTTGCATGTCTGCCCCTGCCCCTCCCCAAATCTAACTAATTTGGTTTGAAACTGGTGCTTGTAGTTATCCCAGGTAAAGCGGCTTTTCCTTATCCTCCCGGTGGAACACCCCCCCCCCCCCCTCCCTAGTCACCAATATGCAGGGGCCCTGCAAACTCAAAAGGGGGGGGGCATCCGCCCCTAGTAGCCGAGATCTCCAGTGGTTGGTGACACAAATATTCCATTGCATTAGCTATTCTGCTGACCCCCGTAGTTGGGGTATTGAAGTTTTGAATGACAGCACAATCTTTGCACAGAGTTTCTGGTTTCTGGTTTCTGGTTTCTCAGGCCTTGACTACTCATAACATCAGAAGCCTTCACCTGAGAGGGGGGTGCCAATCCCACAGTGCACAATTTGGGTAATTATCCTGGAACAGGGGAAATTGTACCCTTTGTGAACCGTAGTTTTCAATGGCGAGTGGTCATCGCAACATTTTTGTCCATTTTTAGTATTATGCCTCGCCATTGTGCCCATTTGACTTACTTCTTTCACCCAAAATTCAGGGAAATTAATGCAATGCTAATTACCCTAAAGCTGATTACCCTCACCCTGCAGCGTGCAGTAAGCACTCCCAGAGCCATCGCCCTGCAACATCGTTGTGTACACCCAGGGGTGTCATAACAGTTATGCCTTTTTGCTGGCAATTTTGGTGAGCATGCAAGTTTTCGCATGTTGGAGGCCATGCGCGGCACAGTTTCCCACTTTCCTCATTCGTGCTTTCAACCTGCTCTCTGGTTCATGCCCCGGCAGTATGCTCAGCCCTACCAAATTCAAGTTTCAAAGTGCAGCATACAAATTTCTGAACCAGCAAAGAGTAATGTTAAGGGTGCTAGTGCAATTTTAGGCCCAGCTCCGTGGCCTTCTACAACCTTCACTGACCCTTGCAAACCCCAACAGCACATTGCAACGCTGTAAAACCGCCAGCAGCCCAATAGTGCCGTCAAATTTCTTTGCGAACCCCGTCCTCGATACCAGCCTGGGCCAGGATTTAAGATTGTAGAAGAAAGCGGAAAACTCCACATTTTCATCTCACACCGACCTGATGCCACCTGTAAAGATGCAGCTCCTGTGCTTGTCAATTTTCAAAATCTTGGCAACGACCGGAAGATTCATGTTCCGTCTCATTGTCACCCACACACCTTGCGTTCATTCAGTGGCTCTGACAGTGTCGTACGGATATGGGATTTGGAGGGCGGGCATTGTTGGCGAATGCTGCAGGTGAGTGTTGTTTGTTGCCTGTGTGCACGTGTGCACATGCTTTGGGTGTCTGTCTGTGGGCTCGTGTCTGCTTTCGTGTGCGCTTTCCCCGCACCTTCATCCTCATTTCTCAAGTGTATATTTGGTTACAAAAGTGTGCGCAGCAAGGGGCTATGTAAGCTTGGGCTGTGGCCCTGCATACAGCTATGCAGCAACCTGCAAGTTACAGGGAGCAAGCAGCACACCACCAGGAACAGGCCGTGGTATTGCACCTACCTTGTTGGAGTTGTGTGGGTTTCAGGAACCTGATAAATGGTGAGTGTATTTCGCTATGGGGGAAGCCGATGGCACTGCACCGCATGGTGCCAGGTGATGTGAGTACTCAGCTCAGGCAAGTATTGCACAGATTTGGCAGGTCAAGCAGGTCAGGGAGCCCAAGCAACTCAGGAACACGAGCCATCTCAGGCAGCTTTGACAAACCACCCAGAGCAGTCAGCTTGGATAGATGAGGCAGCTGAGGCAGCTAGGGAGATCCCACTTAGGTAGGTACCTCATCACCGAGTCTCCGGATTTGGCCGAGTCGCCGGATCTGGGTTGGTCGCCAGATTTGTTGTGCCCCCCTCTGCTGGAAGTCATCAATCACATTTGAGGCAATGTTCATCCCCCAGTTGGAAAGGCACTCACTCCAAGTGGGGGCAAAGTAGTAGCAAACAGCCAGGGCCAACACACACCTTCCCAACCCGATTCCGCAGGGTCGTGAATTGCATTAATTCCACCTTCACCTGAGTGTTCTGGACAAATGAGAAACATCAGTTATATCATACAGTCAGAGAAGTCAGAAAGCGGCAGTTTACACGTACACAAAACGCAGAACCCCCCCACCCCCCCCACCCCTGCGTCTTTTCAGGAAGCCGGCATGAGCAATTTTCATTTTGGGTCCAGCACTGCACTCTTCTAGATATCCACTCCAGAATTGCATCCCTATTGCTGTGCTCACTGGGTCTGGAGAAACGTGAATGGATGGTGCGGACATCAATTTTCTGTGTATCAGATTTACGATGAGAGAAAAAAAGAGCTATGTGTGTGATACTCCCTTGCGAAACCCTGGGGTGCACCACTGCACACAAAGGTTGCAGCAGATTGTGGTGGGTCCGTCAAGGGTTGAGGGTTGTTGAGAGGGTCTTGGCGCTTGCCAGCGGTTCAGCACAATTTCAAACTTGGGATACAGGAGGGTTGCTGGGGCATTTTTTTTGGTACACTCTAGCAAGATGTCTGATGTGCTGGATGCACGATGTCTGGTGCGCTGGATGTGTAGTCCTGGGCCCAGTATTTTGACCGAACGCCAACGCAGTCTCGTCGTGTTGTGCATCGGACTTACCCTCCAAGACATGGACCCCAATACCTTTGAGTCGAGCATCTATCTGCAGCGGGGAGCCCCTGCAGATGACAACCATCTGCATCGTAAGCCCTACAGACAGTCAGTTGTACACCTCGCCCTCACCCCCATACAGCCTTCATTGCCCACCCCCTGTCCCACGCTGCTGCATCAGGGCCACACCACCGCCATGCGCTGCCTCACATCGTTAGCCCAAGGGCAATTGCTGGCCACTGGGGCTGCAGAAAGCAGCGCATTATTGTGGGACATGGCCACTACCCACGACCCGGTTACCCTGAAGCCTGATGGCCCTGGGCGGCCTGCAGTCTCCACCATTATGCGGACCGCAGATGGTTGTCTGTTGGTCCTTGCAAAGGAGGGGACGTGGCGTTTGTATTTATGGGGGTGATGAGGGGGTGCAGGGGGAAGATGTTTCGAGGGGATTGTGCGATGGGGACGAGGGCAAGATTGGTGAGAAAGTGCCCATGCACCACCTTTTTAAGGAAGATCCCTGTCGCCAAGGATACTGGTACACAGGAGTTGAGGGGCGCTGCTGTTGCCAAACTGCTGGGACATGCTGCTGTGGCTGAGGCATTTTTGGATGCTGCCTCGTTATGCTCGGCTTTCCAATTTGCGTGCAACTGGGGTGGTCAGGAAACAGAATCCAGAATTATTTTACTAAGTAATTTCCTTTGTAGAAAAATAAATTTTTTTTGACCAGTTCATGTACTTAGTAGAAAAATAAATTAATTTTTCTACTAAGTCAGAAAAATTACCAGTTTTTTCCCATGTCTGACGGTGTCTCCTGCTCTGAAGTGTTGGGGACCCCCCAAACGGCAGGGGTTAGGTAGCCAACATGCCCAATTGTGGGCCACTTCTGGTTTTGTCCCCGCTCTGAAGTGTTGGGGACCTCCAAGACGGCAGGGGTTATGTAGCCAACCCGCCCACTTGTGGGCCACTTATGATTTTGTCCCCGATGTGAAGCATGGGGGACCCCACAGGCGGCAGGGGTTATGTAGCCAATACGCCCACTTGTCGGCCACTTCTGATTTGGTCCCTTGCTCTGAAGCGGTGGGGACCCCCCGAAACGGCAGGCGTTATGTAGCCAATCCGCCCATTTGTGGGCCACTTCAGATTTTGTTCCCCCCTCTGAAGCGTTGGGGACCCCCCTAGACGGCAAAGGTTACCGAGCTAAATCGACCACTTGTGGGTCACTTCTCATTTTGTCCCCACTCTGAAGCGTTGGGGACCCCTCAGACGGCAAGGGTTATATAGCCAATCCGCACACTTGTGGGCCACTTCCGATTTTGCCCCCGCTTTGAAGCGGTACGGACCCCAAACACGGCAGGTGTTATGTAGCCAATCCACCAAGGGCCCCTTCTGATTTTATCCCCGCTCTGAAGCGTTGGGGACCCCCTAGACAGCAGAGGCTATGTAGCCAATCCGCCCACTTGTGGGCCAGTGCTGAATTTGTCGCCCGCAATGAAGCGGTGGGGAACCCCAAACGGCAAGGGTTATGTCACTTCTGATTTTGTCCCCACTCTGAAGCATTGGGGACCCCAAAGACGGCAAGGATTATGTAGCCAATCTGCCGATTTGTGGGCCCCTTTTGATTTTGCCCCCCGCTTTGAAGCGGGGGGGGGGGGCTACCCCAAATGGCACGGGTAACGTAGCCAATCTGCCCACTTGTGGGCCACTTCTGATTCTATGTCCGCTCTGAAGCGTTGGGGTCCCGCTAGATAACGGGGTTTACGTAGCCAATCCGCTCACTTGTGGGCCATGTTCTGATTTTAATAAGGGTTGGGCCCCTCACAAAGGAGCGGTGATGCAGCCAATGCGCCCATTCGCGGGCCGTATCTGATTTTGTCCCCCTCCGTAAAGCAGTGGGAAACCCCCAGGTGGCAAAGGTTATGCAGCCAATCCTTCCATTTGTCGGCCACTTCTGATTTGGTCCGCCTCTTTGAAGCGTCGTGCACCCCCACAAATGGCAAGGGTTATGTAGCCAATCTGCCCACCTCCTGAGCACTTCTGATTTTGGCCCCCGCTTTGAAGTGTCGGGGACCTCCCGAGATGGCCGGGGCTACGTAGCCGATCTGCCCACTTGTGGGTGTTTCTGATTTTGTCCCCGGCTTTGAAGCGTTGGGGACCTTACACACAGCATGGGTTCTGTAGCCAATACACTCACTCTTGGGCCACTTTTGATTTTGTCCTTGCTCTCAAGCGCCGGGGACCACCCCATATGGGACGGGTGACGTAGCCAATCCGTCCACTTGTGGGCCGATACTGATGTTGTCTCCTGCTTTGAATTGCGGGGGAGTCCCCAAACGCAAATGATATGTAGCTAGTCCAATCACTTGTGGGCCATTTCTAGTTTTCTCCCCGCTGCGAAGCCTTGGGGACCCCCCCCCAAACAGGGGGGGGTTGTGTGGCCAATCCGCCCACTTGTGGGCTGTTTCTGATTTTGTTCTTGCTCTGAAGCGTTGGGGACCCTAGGCACCATAGGTTATGTAGTCAATTTGCCCACTTGTGGGCGGCTTCTGATTTCGTTCCCGCTGTGAACCGGTGGGGTCCCCCTAGATGGCGGGGGTTATGTAGCCAATCCGCCCCTTTGTGGGCCAGTGCTGGTTTTGTCCCCTGCCTTAAAGTGTTGGGGTCCCCCTCAGACTACGAGTGTGTAGCCAATCCGCCCTCTTGTGGGTGTTTCTGATTTTGTCCCCGGCTTTGAAGCGTTGGGGACCCTACACAAAGCATGGGCTGTGTAGCCAATACGCTCACTCTTGGGTCATTTCTGATTTTGTCCTTGCTCTCAAGCGCCGGGGACCACCCCATATGGGACGGGTGACGTAGCCAATCCGCCCACTTGTGGGCCGATGCTGATGTTGTCCCCTGCTTTGAATTGCGGGGGAGTCCCCAAACGCAGATGATATGTAGCTAGTCCAATCACTTGTGGGCCATTTCTAGGTTTGTCCCCGCTGCGAAGCCTTGGGGACCCCCCTCCCCCCAAACAGGGGGGGGTTGTGTGGCCAATACGCCCACTTGTGGGCCAGTGCTGATTTTGTCCCCTGCCTTAAAGCGTTGGGGTCCCCCTGAGACTATAGGTGTTATGTAGCCAATGTGCCCACTTGTAGGCCGCTTGTGATTTTTTCCCCTACTCTGAAGCGGTTTGGGACCCCCCCCCCCCCCAGGCGGCAGGGGTTATGCACCCAATCCGACCATTTGTGGGCCGCTTGTGAGTGTGTTCCCCGTTTTGAAGCGTTGGGGACCCCCCCCCCCCCCAAGAAGGCAAGGGGTTACCCGGCCAATCCGCCCACTTATTGGCCATTTCTGATTTTGTCCCCCACTCTGAAGCGTTGGGGACCCCCCTAGACGGCAGGGTTTATGTAGCCAATCCGCCCTTTTGTTGGCCATTCGTGATTTTGTCCCCATTTTGACGCGTTGGGGACCCCCTAGTGGGTAGGGGTTATTTTGGCAACCCGTCCACTTATTGGCCACGTCTAATTGTGTCAGCTAGGGGTGACATAGTACGACGTAGTCAATCCGCCCATTTGTGCGCCGCTTCTGATTTTGTTCCCTATTTTGAAGCGTTAGGGACCCCCCCCCCCCCCAACGGCCGGGGTTATGTAGGCAATCACCCCACTTGTGGACCACTGCTAATTTTGGAGTGAAGTGCCACCCGAGTGTAAAAAAAAATATTAAAACAATGTAAAACATGTCCAAAAAATATTCTTTTTGAGTGTGAGCGCAATTTTTATTGGGAGTGTTAACGCCAGCGTTTCCAAAAATAAGCCAAATGGCTTATTTTCACTTTCAACCCGCCTTTGTGGGCTTTGCCGGTGTATCTAGCCTTTTTGGCCTAACGACATTTGGCCCACTTGTGATTCTGGCCCCCGCTGTGAAGCGTTTGGGACCCCCAAGGCGGCAGAGGTTGCGTCGCCACCCGGCCCTTTTGTGGGCCACTTCTGATTGTGCCTCTGCTCTGGAGCGTTCGGGATCCCCCAAGCGGTAGGCGTTTCCTAGCCATCCGGCACACTCGTGGGCCGCTTCTCATTGTTTCCCCCGCTTTGAAGCGTTGGGGACCCCCCAAGCAACAAGCCTTATGTCGCTACCCGCCCCACTTGTGGGCCACTGCTGATTCTTTCCCCCGCTCTAAAGCGCCGGGGACCCCTCAGGCAACAAGGGGTATCTAGCCGCCCGGCTGAAACTTGGAATGAAAGGGGTCGGAGGGGCTGAGGTACAACCAAGGGACAGGGAAGTGCCTTGCTCTAGCTTGGCAACGACAGTGACTCGCTAATGTTGTCCCTGAGGCCCACAACCACATGGCGGTGCAAGATGTGTACCAAGAGTGGCGTAGTGGGCAAAAAACGTGGCATGTGTGTGCCCTGATTCGCTCACCCTACAATTGTGCCAAATGCAATTGCAAGCTGCACTTGTTGTGCACACACTGTGGGGGTTGCGCTTTTCATTTGACTACCACTAATTGTCCCGCGAGGGTTGGGGTCACTTGCGACACAAATCGGTAGATTCATCCGCGTGCTGAACGGGAGCCGACTACCCCCCCCCCCCCCCCCATTTGTGCGCATGGCAATGGCAGCAACAAAGCACCGGCGGTGCGAACTCCAACCACACCCAAAAAGTAGCGCAAGGTTCACTCCCGGGTAGACACTTCTATGCCCACCACCACCTGCACCACGCGTTCTGGGCGTTGCAAGAAGCCCCCTCCTCCAAAGGATGGTGTGTATCTTTCTAAAGGAGACTCAACCCCTGAGTAGAGGTACACAAAAAATGACCCCACACCCCACGACGCCGTCTTGAAGGCACATGTCTCCGATCTTGGATGGATGATTGCCACATTTGTGCCTACCAAGAAGTTGTCTGGTGCATGGGAGAGGTCCTGGAGCCAAGGGCCTGGTCAAAGGCCTTGGCTTAGTATGATATCCTCAAGAAGCGTGTGGATAAGTGTGATCGCACGATGTCACCCGAACCGCATTGGTGGCACCGTTTTTTTTTTGTTACGAATAGTGATTGTTCTTCCGGTGACCATTGGTTTATGTTGGGGGCAGTTGTTGAGCCTCCCATGCACGTGTATTTGTGGGATGCCAAGGGAAGTGAGCTGTACATGCGCCCCCTTATTCAGCAACTTCGCGACAAAGGCATGCCACTAACCGCCAAGCATTTGGGTTTCCAACGCCTTGATTGTTGGACTTGTAGTTATCATTCCCTAAGTTTGCTGCGGCAATTGTTGCAGACGGACCCTAGTACTGATTTGGGCATGTTCACTGCCGAACGCATGCCACCGGCCTTTGTAATGCATGTTCAAGACATTGTGAGCAGCGCTCCCTTGGTGCCATGCCCCTTTTTTCACCTCCTCTCTCCCCTTTTTCACAACAACTAACCTGTTGTACACTGTGTTTTTAGGTGCATTGTATCCAATCTTTATTGGTTCCCCTCAACCCCTTCCTCTCCTATTCCCTCTCCTCATCAAACCCCATAGACGTTGACCAACCAACAAATTTGTTGTATGCCTGCTACTTGCCGTTGTATCCAATGCCCACCCATTGGTCTCCCCTCCCATTCTTGTTATCATCCATCTGTGCCACAACTCCATTGCATTGCCCATGCTTGGAGTACCCAAAATGTCTGTGGGGGTGAGTTTGCCTCACTTCGCCCCTCCAAGCAACAATGGCGGTCAAACTAGATTTTTTTCCTTCTGCGCCTGCGTTGACATTTCCGAAGAAAAAAAAACTGGGTGTACAATCATGCTGACACTCAAAAAAATTGTATACATATACTCAAGAAAATTTTTTTTCTTGAGTGCCATGCGAGTCATTGCCGTGACACTTGTCAACACTCGCATGGCACTTCGCCTGCTGATTTTCTCCCCCGCTTTGAAGCCTTGGGGACCCCCCATGCTGCAAGGGTTATGTAGCCAACCCGCCAGCTTTTGGACGACTTCTGATTTTGTCCCCCGCTTTGAAGTGTTTGCCCCCCCTTAGAGGGACCCCAACGCTTCAGAGCGCCCAAGATCATAAGTGGCTCACAAGTGGGCAGATTGGCCACATAACCTCTACCATATGGGGGGTTGCCGACACTTCATCGCGGGGTACCAAATCAGAAGCGACCCACAAGTGGAGGGATTGGCTACACAACCCACGTCGTATAAGAAGTCCCCGACACTTCCGAGCGGGGACCAAAATCAGAAGTGGCCCACAGGTGGGCGGATTGGCTGCATACCCTCTGCCGTTTGGAGTCCCTAGCGCGTCAAAGCAGGGAACAAGATCATAATTAGCCCACAAATGGGCGGATTGGCTACATAGAACTGATGGGGACCCCCTAAACGACAAGGATTATGTGGCCAATACGCTCACTTGTGGGCCCCCGCTATGAAGCGTTGGGGACCCTAAAGAGGGCAAGGGTTATATAGCCCATCCGTCCACTTGTGGGCCACTTATGATTTTGTTGCCCGCTCTGAAGGGTTGGGGATCCCCAAGAAGGCAAAGGTGACGGAGCTAAGCTGCCCACTTGTTGGCCATTTCCAATTTTGTAGCCCGCTCTGAAGCATTGCAGATACCCCAAACGGCAAGGGTTATGTAGCCAATCTGCCCCATTGTGGGCCACTTCTGATTTTGTCCCCCGCTTTGAAGCGTTGGGGACCCCCCAGACGGCGGTGGTTATGTAGCCAATACGCCCACTTGTGGGCCACTTCTGATTTTGTCCCCCGCTTTGAAGGGTTGGGGATCCCCAAGACGGCATGGCTGGCGTAGCCAGTCCGCCCACTTGTGGGCCACTTCTTGTTTTATCCCCACCCTAAAGCATTTGGAACCCCCCACACGGCCCAAGTTATGTAGCCAACCAGCCCATTTATTGGCGACTTCTGATTTTATCCCCCGGGTTGACGCGTTGGGGCCACCCTTGACGGCAGTGGTTATGTAGCCAATCCGCCCACTTGTGGGCCATTTCTGATTTTGTCTTAGGCTCTCAAGCGTTGGGGATGCCCCAAACGGCCGAGGATATGTAGCCAGTCCGCCTACTTGTGGGCCATTTCTGATTTCGTGCCGTGGTTTGACGTGTTGGGGACCCCCCAAATAGCGGTAGTTATGTAGCCAATGCACTCACTTTTGACCCACTTCTGATTTTGTCCCCCGCGCTGAAGTATTGGGGATCCCCAAGATGGCCGGGGCTATGTAGTCTATCTGCCCATTTGTGGACCACTTCTGATTTTGTCCCCGGCTTTGAAGCGCCGGGGAACCTCCAAACGGCAGACAATATGTAGCCAATCCGATCATTTGTGGCCGATCATTTGTGGGCCACTTCTAATTTTGTCCCCGCTGCGAAGCGCTGGGGACCCCCCCAAATGGCGGGGTTATGTGGCCAATCCGCCCACTTGTGGGCCGCTTTCGATTTTGTCCCCGCTCTGAAGCGTTGGGGACCCCCCAGGCGCTAAAGGTTATGTAGCCAATCCGCCCGCTCGTGGGCGGCTTCTGATTTAGTCCCTGCTGTGAAGCGGTTGGGTCCCCCTAGATGGCGGGGGTTATGTAGCCAATCCGCCCACTTGTGCGCCAATGTTGATTTTGTCCCCTGCTTTGAAGCGGTGGGGATCCCCCTTCCCCCCCTAGACGGCAAGTGGTATGTAGCCAATCCGCCCTCTTGTGGGACATTTCAGAGTTTGTTCCCCGCTCTGAAGCGGTTGGGGACACCCCTAGCCAGGAGGGTTTATGTAGCCAGTCCGCCCATTTGTCGGCCATTTCTGATTTGGTCCCCATATTGAAGCGTTGGGCACCCCCGAGTGGGCAGGGGTTATGTAGGCAATCCGTCCACTTATTGGCCACTTTCGATTGTGTCTCTTGCTTTTGAATGTTGGGGACCCCCAAGTTCGTAGGGGTGATATAGTAGGCCTTCTGATTTTCCCCCCGTTTTGAAACGCTAGGGGCACCCTCAAGGTAGGGGTTATGTAGGCAATCCGCCCACTTGTGGCCCACTTCGGATTAGGTCCACCTCTCTGAAGCGTTGGGGACACCCCTAATAGCAGGGGTTATGTAGCTAATCTAACCTTTTGTGTCCCATTTCTGATTTTGTTCCCCGCTCTGAAGCGTTCGGGACCCTCCAGAGGGCAGGGGTTCCGTAGCCCATCCGCCCACTTGTAGGCCACTTATGATTTTGTTCCCCGCTCTTAAGGGTTGGGGATCCCAAAGAAGGCAGGGGTGACAGAGCCAATCCGCCCACTTTTGGGACATTTCTGATTTTGTCCCTTGCGCTGAAGCATTGCGGATACCCCAAACAGCAGGGGTTATGTAGCCAATCTGCCCAATTGTGGGCCACGTTTGATTTTGTCCCCCGGTTTGATGCGTTGGGGACCCCCTAGACGGCAGGGGTTATGTAGACAATCCGCCCATTTGCGGGCCACTTGTGATCTTGTTCCCCGCTCTAAAGCGTTGGGGACCCTCCAGATGGCAGGGGTTGCATAGTCGATCCTGCCACTATTGGGCCATTTCTGATTTTGTCCGTCCAGAGGATCCCCAATGCTTCAGAGCGCAAAACAAATTCACACTTGGCCCGCAACTGGGCTGATTGGCTACATAAGCACCTTCAGTCTGGGTGGTCCCCAACGCTTTAGAGCGAGGGACAAAATTAGAACTGCTGCCCAAGGGGGCAGATTGGCTACGTAACCTGTGCCGTATTGGGGATCCCCAACACTTCAGAGCGGGGATAAAATGGCCCACAAGTGGTCGTATTGGGTACATACCCCCTGCCGTCTGGGCGGTCCCCGGCACTTAAGAGCGGGGGACAAGAACACAAGTGGCCCACAAGTGGGCCGACTGGCTACATAACCTTGGCTGTATAAGGCGTCCCCGACGATGTAGGGTGGGGGACAAAATCAGAAGTGACCCACAAGTGGGAGGATTGGCTACACAACCTCTGCCATCGAAGGAATCCCCAACGCTTTAGCGCGGGGGCCCAATTAGGTCCGGCCCCACAAGTGGGTGTATTGGCCGCATGGCGCCTGCTGTCTCGGGGTCCCCAACGCTTCAGAGCAGGGGATAAGATCACAAGTGGCTCACAAGCGGTTGGGCTGGCTACCTAACCTCTGCCGTTCGGGGGATCCCCAACGCTTCAAAGTGGAGGACCAGATCGGAAGTGGCCCACAAGTGGGCGTATTGGCAACATAACCCTTGCCCTCTGGGAATTCCCCACCGCCTCACAGCAGGGAACAAAATCAGAGGTGGCCCACAAGTGGGCTACATAACCGCATCGTCGGAGGGCTGCACACTGTTGCTGCCCGGTCGGACAAAATCAGAAGTGGTCCGCAAGTGGGCGGAATGGCTACATAACCTGTGCCGTCAAGGGGGCCCCCAACCGGGTCCCAACGCTTCAGAGCGAGGGACAAAATCACAAGTGGCCCACAAATGGGCGGATTGGCTACATAACCCCTGCCATCTGGGCGATTTCTACCGCTTTAGGGAGGGTGTCAAAACTAGTCTTGGCCCACAAGGGGGCGGATTGGCTTCATAACTCCCGCCGTTTGGGGGGTCCTCGCCGCTTATAAGCACGGGACAAAATCAGAAGTGGCCCACAATTGGGCAGCTTGGCTACATAACCCCTACCCGCTGGGGGGTCCCCATTGCTTCAGCGCCGGGGACGAAATCGGAAGTGGCCCAGAAATGGGCGAATTGGCTTCATAACCTCTGCCGTTTGGGAGGCCCTCACCGCTTAACAGCGGGGGACAAAATCAGAAGTGGCCTAGAAGCAGGGTAGATTGGCTACATAACCTTTGCCGTCCGGGGGGTCCCCAACGCTTCGGCACAGGGGACCAAATTAGAAGTGGCCAACAAGTGGACGGATTGGCCACATAACCTCTACCGAGTGGGGGGTCCCCAACGCTTCAAAGCGGAGGACAAAACCAGATCTGGCCCACAAGTGGGCGGATTGGCTACAAAACCCCAGCCGTCCGGGGGATTCCCATCGCTTTAGGGAGGGGGACAAAACCAGCCCTCGCCCACAAGTGGCCCGATTGGCTACATATCCCCTGCCGTTTGGGGGTTCCTAAACGCGCAAAAGCGGGGGACAAAATCAGAAGTGGCCCACAAGTGGGCCACTTCACTACATAACCCCTGCCCTCTGGGGGGTCGGCATTGCTGCAAGGCCGGGAACAAAATCTGAAATGACCAACAAGTGGGCAGATTGGCTACATAACCCTTGTTGTTTGGGGGGGTCCCCGGCTCTTCAAGGAAGGGAACAAAATCAGAAGTGGCCCACAATTAAGCGGATTGCCTACGTCACCCCTGCCGTCCGGTGGGTCCCCACCGCTTCGGGACGGGGGACAAAATCAAAAGTGGCACACAAGTGGGAGGATTGGCTACACGACCTCTGCCGTATGCGGGGTCCCCATCGCCTTAGAGTGCGGGCAAAATCAGAAGTGGTCCACAAGTAGGTGGATTGGCTGCCTAACCCCTGCCGTCCGGGGGGTCCTGACCGCTTGAGGACGGTGGATAAAATCAGAAGAAGCGGCTAAATGGGACGATAGGTTACATAACCCCTGCCGTATGGGGGATCCCCAACACTTCAGAGCGGGAACAAAATCAGACACGGCCCACAAGTGGGCGGATTGGCTACACAACGTCTGCCGTCTCGGGGTCCCCAACGCTTTAGAGCGGGAACAAAATCTAAAGTGGCCCACAAGTGGTCGGATTGGTTACATACCCCTTGCCGTTTGGGCGGTCCCCAACGCTTTAGAGCGACGGACCACATTAGCAGTGGCCCACAAGTGGGCGGCGGATGGGCTACATACGCCTCTCGGGGTGTCCCCAACGCCTTGTAGTGTGCCAGTTGGCTGTTGTGGATTTGAAGGCCGAGCGAGAAGGTATTCAACCACAGCAGCGGAAGAAGTGGGCAAAGTTTTCAGATGCTTTCGATGCCCTTGCATTTGCAATTGCACCCTCGCATTCCACCTTCATCCGGCAAATTGATGGTGTTAGTTGCCATCCAGCATGTCTCTTGACATTGCATTGTGCCTTGTCTTGAAGCATTGTCAAGGGCATATTGCAAGTGCCACAGGATAGATTGTGGTTGCTGCGTGAAATGGCTCAAGCTACTTTGTAGTACAATCGTTCCACGTCGCCCTCTGCACCCAAGGCACTACGTTGGGAGGTGGCTCGGATGTACCCGGAAGCCAAATATGCGGACCTGCTTTTTTTGTGATGGCACACCTCACACGACCTACTACCAATGTAAGGTTCTTCATCGTACCTTGCATGTGTCCATCCTGTGTCAATCGGATATGTGTGTTGGATTGCGCCAATTTTGGGCGGCCAACCTTGCTGCTGCTGCTGCCGCTGTTGCTTTTGCTGTTGGTGCTGTTGCTGATGCTAACACCCGTCCCGCTATGTGGATTTGTCGCAAGTGGTATGCGGTGCCTCCTCAATACCCCCATAATGCTGATGGTCAGCTGAGAAATGACCAAGAATTTTGCACCAAGCTGCAGGGGGAATTGAAAAAGACCGTGTTTGGGATGTGCACAATAAATCCCATAGAGGCAAGCAAACCGAGCCATACAGATACTAAGGCCGACTTGATCTTCAAGCGTGTCTTTTGTAACTACCTGTGTAAGTAGTTGGCACTAATGTTGGTTGTGGCCCTGCCGAATTCCCTTTTTTTATTGCGCCTGGTTTTGTTTCCAGTGTCGCCGCACTAATGTTGGCCATTGCCTTGCCACAACTCTTTTTTTGAGCCTGATTTTGTTTCTCGTGCCGATCCCAATTTTATTATGTTATATTGGCCGAGTGCCAACTAATTGGTGTGCATGTTGGTTTGGCCCGGGTGGGGCACCACGAACACAAGTGGCCGGGTTTCGACTTGGGAGCTTTGTGCCCTTAAACACAAGTACCACCTCACATCGAAGTGCTGACTACCTTGGTAAAAATCGTAGGAGGGGGTATGGTAAAGTTTAGTAGAAATGAGGTAAAACTTAGTAGACAAAAAATTTTTAAAATAGATTTTTAAGAAACAAATTTTTTTGCCAATTTTTAGCTGGCTTCTACTAAGTTTTACCAAAATTTGCTCAGTTTTACCTCGTGTATTAAGTCTTACAAAATATCCCCTGTCCACTGTTTGTGAGGTCAAGAATAATTGACCAGGCCCATAACATCAGGCGCAAACCTTCTACAAACACCACCATCAATATTTTTGAGGTAGTGACCGCACGGGGCGCACATGGTGCAGGGGGGGTAAACAGGTAAACAGTAGTCGACCAGTTTTTGTTGATGGCAAAAAAATGGGCCCCTTGCAACATACGAACCGTATGCACCGTGCACTCCCCTGAGCACAATTTGAGCTGCTCCCCCACGTCTGTTATGTGCTTCACATCACGTGTGCGTCTTACCTGTGACCCATCTTGACCCACAGCGTTAACAAAACCTTGCCACTGACCTTTTGCCTTACCCGAAGGCTGACCCAATGACCACGACTTCCACCGACCGTTCTTGGCATCCACGCAGCACTCTGTCCCATCTAATCATGACCCAAAAGGCTCGCAAACTAGCGCATTTTGGCAGCATCCCAATGCCCAACACTGAGAACCATTCTAGACAGCTATCCTGCTCGAACCACCCAGAGCCAGCCGCCCAGTGCCACCGCCTGATTGCGTGAACCCTAGCCCAGGAGCCCTGCCTCAAATGGCAGCTTCTTCTTTCAGCGCCACTTTCCCGACGTTCCTGAAGTGGGAGTGGGACGGTTGACAGCTTTTTGACACCTTGAGCCCAGCGTAGTTGCTGCACACTGGCCCATCCCATTGGTGTGCGTTGAGCATGGCACAACACGCATGCGCTGTGTGTACCCCTTTGGACATTGCATCACAGGCATACAGCAGGGCAGCCTGTGATTTTCACAGTCTGTGGAAAAGGGACCTCAGGTAACGCATGAAGTATATGAGGAAGAGCTTCTAGTTCCCAAACGCAGGGGGGCCATTTAGTTCAGCTCCTGCAGTCTAGCGCAGGGAGAATCGTAAACCCTGATGCGAATGGGCCTAAGCTCTGGGTCTGGGCTGACACGCAAGAGCCGAAGTGTTTCATGCCTGGGACTACATGCGGAACCGTCCTCGTTCTGTTATGCCTTAATGCACAGCCTCTCTGATTCCAGGGTTTTTTGCTGCTTGTAAAGGTGCTTCAGCAAGGGTTTTGGGGGCCAAAAAATTGTGCGCATGTTTGGACACGGCAGATTGCCACCCCCGTCACCGTCACAACACTGGGCCTATCTGCGACATGGCCCAAACGCACCTCTTCCGTGGCCGTCTCAGTGGCACTATACATACATCAGTCTTGACACTGTGGACAGGTCTCAGGCCCCTGGCTTGGCAGGGTCCAGAGGGGCAGCAAGGCCCAGACTTGAGGGAGAAGGATGTGCTTGTGCCATGTGTCTCCCGCCGCGCTGTCCGATTCTTGTTGTCCATACAGTGGGTAGTTGAGTGGCAGCAGTTTCAGTCTAACCGACGGCGGCCGATGGTTAGGCGCTGGCAGTTGATTGATGATGACAACGGATATGAGCCCTCGTCCAGGCACTCTGACTCCATCCCTATCGACTGGTCATACAGTGTGAGCTTGTGTGGAAGTCAGCTGGTCAGGGTGACTGCTTCACCGCCTCTTGTATATCTTTTTTCCGATACATTCCGTGATTCGCGATGCATGTTGTGTGCCATATGCCTCCATAGTGACCCTCTTCTTCAGCCCCTTCCTACTCTGTGCAATGTAAAGTATGATGTTGGACGATACGTTCGATGGCTGAGCGTTTGCTGCCGCCATTATCAGTTGCATGTAGGTTCCCTTGTTGCTGACAGCACAAGCACATCTACAGTAGTTGCGTTTCGCATTACCTCTCTGCGCAATTTCATGCATTAATTGTCAATCGAAGGCAGTTTTAATCCAACCAGAGGGGGGGGATTAAGGTCCGCAATTTTTTGCAATTTTCCGCAATTTTTCCGCAATTGCTTTCGGCCTGTCCACTTTGCCTGCTTGTTGGTGCCCTTTGCCTTTGCGAACAACTGTTGCAGAACAATATGCTTCAATGTTTTCCTGCCCCCCAAAAGAGTGAATTATGCTTCAATTTCATGGTGATATTGAGGGCCGCTTGTCGTCGTAATTCTATACCCGTGGACGATTCAATCTGTTTCAACATTCTGAGGCTCCTGTGCAGAATTGCTCCTTGAGGCTTCGGGAGGTTCAGTTTGGTTCAGTTACAACACCGCAATTTTCCCGCAATTTTCCCGCAATTTTCCCCGCAATTTTCTCGCAATTTTTCGCAATTGGATTGGACCCTCCCTGACCGCAATCCCTGCCCCCCCCCCGTTGTAACCCCTTCCCACACTTTGCTTTGACACCACCCTTTGGGGAAGCGTTAGCGCGCCGGGCATCTTTTTTGACCTGTGCCCCAGCGGTGACCTTTTAGGGGGTGCACTAAGCGCAATGCGCGCGCAGTGCAACTATTTGTCCTAGAACCCCATACTTTGTGATACTATGGGCACAACTGTTGTTTGAAAACGGGTATTTTGATGCTTCTTTCACGTTGGGGATATGGTATATTAAGATTCTCACCCAGTTTCACCCATTTTCATCCATTTTTTGCTCGTCTCCACCACATCCACTACTTACTAGGTTGATTTCTCCCCACCATGGGGACCCCGAGAAGGAGGGGTGATGTACCCAATGCTGAGTTTGCGCTTCGTTCTTGCGACGTGAGGCAGAAACACTGTCCAAACCGCTTGCGGCTTGGGGACTCATTGCCATAGCGAAGTCTATGGGAAAGGTAAAGGCAAAGTACCGTCAGATGACTGCTGGCCATAATGCTGGTAACAGGCATATGTGGTATCTGATCGCCGTCAAAAGTTTGGAGCGCAATTCCCATTTGAATTCACAGCTATTGCCTCATTATGCAACGTGCTTGTAGGGAAGGTGTGCAGTGCAACGTGGTCTACTTGGGGGGGGGTTCTCCATGAGAGGGTAAATCTGGGGCTGAAGTCGGGATAGTTAATAGAAAGGTAGCGTGCTGGGCGTGCACCGGGCAAACATTCCCCCTTTGTGCAAGCACCATCATGTCATTTTTCTTGGGGGGGGGCGTGTTGCTGGAATAAACCTCCTTTGCCTTGTGCAGGTGCCACCAGGTGTTGCAAATTCAGGAATTCTGGAATTTTAGTGCACTGCAGGGCTCTTGGGGGGGGCAGTCTGATGTCCAATTGTACAAAGTGTCTATGGCTGCGGATGGCCTGGGAATGTATGGCAGCTGGTTTGTTGTGCACCTTACGCTTGGCACTACATTTAAGCAACCCTTGAAAGTTTTCATGACAAAAGTAGAAGTTTGCGCATGAAATTCGTACACACAATTTGATGGAAAGACCTCGCAGACACCACCCTCCCCTACCCCCCCCCCCCCAACCCCCACCCCAAGAACGGAGCACTTTGCGGTTAGAGAGGAAAAAGAAACTTGTTTTCGGAGGATTTAAGGTGATGGAGATGGGCCCCAGCAAGGGGCATTACAAATCAAGGGTGGTAGCACCGCATCCACGCAATGTAGTGTGCACTGTCGACAATTGCAATCGTTTTATGCATCGCCGAGTGTGCCGCTGCGCTGGGCAAGTGGCATATATGAGATGCCGTGCAGTAAATGCGTGTGACGGCACTTTAAGCCTATCCTGACAGAACAACGCTCGGAAGACCTTGTTCCATATCTGAGATTCAATCAAAATAAAAGTGAAGCCCAGGATGTCTGCTCTTGGGGGGAACGTTAGCGCGCCGGGCGCGCGCCGGGCATCTTTTGTGACCCGTGCCCTACCGGTGGACTGTTGCTGTTGATATGTTGGGCAACATGATATGGATTTGCCCCTTAGCCCCCGGGACATCAGTAGATGTTTTGATTTGGGATGGGCATGGACCTTCTCGTACCCGAGGTGATTTCTTTGATTTCGAAGTTGGGGGCCATGATGGTGCTTATAAAGGCCGGATTCATGTCATTGGGGGAGCCTTAAGCGCAGTGCGCGCGCAGTGCAACTATTTGGGCGTCTGGCCGTACTAGAGACCCATACTTTGAGATACTAGGGGCCCCTAGGGGCATCATGGTGACCCCTAGCGTACGTTTTGACTTCTGATTTTGTCCCCCTTTGTTGGGGCCCCCGAGAATGCAGGGGTGGTAGACCTGAATGAAGTTCAAGTGGAGTTGTTCGCGAGTAAGGAGCAGCACATGATGCAGCTCTACTGTTCACGATACCTCAATAACACCTATCGCTTCTACTGGAGATCGATGGGGTTGTGCTATGCTAACCCCCCATTCTCCCAACTTGCTAAGGTGTTGACCAAGATCGCCCTAAAAGGAGCGAGAGTGGTACTGTGTACCCCAGTTTGCAACTTTCTTGAGCTAGGGCAGTTTGGGTCACCTAATTCTAAGGGCGTTTCCAAGGGGTAAATCTGGGGCTGAAGTCGGGATAGTTAATAGAAAAGTAGCGCGCGGAGGGTCAACGGTCAATAGTTGGCGGGGTGCTTCATTGCAATCATCCACAACAGCCCCATTCTCTCTAGAAGTGGCATACCAGTAGTCAGCCTTTTGGAAAGCTTTGATTGGGTCTGATTAGATCTGGAAGGCCCCAGATATTGCAATTGAGGGATGTATGAGCCGCACTGGACCCCCTCGTTTCCTGGTCCCATGACTGTGCACGTACTGTGACCACAAGGGGTGTAAGTGTACGTCTACTGGTGAATTTCCGAAAAATTGCCAAAAATGGCGACAGTTTTTCGAAGTTTGCGAAAAGAGTCGAAGTTTGAATCCTTGTTTACCACCCCCTCCTCGTGTCAATGGACCCCCCATGTCAAAGGACTGCCCCCTCCAGGAAAAAGAATCATGGCCCCTTGGGCAGCTTGAGAAGCACACACCGGTAAACACCCACAAATGTCGAAAACTGCGAGCTGTGAGCTACTTGCGAGCAAACATAGCGGCAGAACGGTGGTGTCATGGCGCATTGTATTGGAGATGTGGGCCATGTCTTGGGGCGCCATACATACACCCTCCCCGAACAGGCGGTGGTTACATGAGGCTGATATTTGGCTTCAGGGGAACGAGATTCTTTGAGCCCTCTTGCCCCCTGACTCCGCAACTACGTTTTGATCCTTACAGATAAGACCTGCCCAAATTTCTGCCAGGAACCAGTTTTGAACGCAATGGCCAGCCGAAAGAAGACGAGTGACAACAAAGATGAGGACAAGCTCACCCGGATTGCCATTGTATCCATGGACAAGTGCAAGCCAAAGCGATGCCGGCAGGAATGCAAGAAGTGGTGCCCGGTTGTCCGCGGCGGAGGG
Source organism: Eutreptiella sp. 'Long Island Sound 2002' (assembly GCA_964036045.1). NCBI lineage: Eukaryota > Euglenozoa > Euglenophyceae > Eutreptiales > Eutreptiaceae > Eutreptiella > Eutreptiella sp. 'Long Island Sound 2002'. The sequence continues at coordinate 41,755,685 of OZ038383.1, read as the reverse complement.
CTCTGCATCGAAGCCGATCCCACTTCAAAAACTGCCTCAATCTCCGAGGAGCTATGCATCGGGTGCGGTATCTGCGTTAAGAAATGCCCCTTCGACGCCATCCAGATCATCAATCTGCCGCGCAATCTTGAGAAGTACACCACACACCGCTACGGCCCTAACTCCTTCAAGCTGCATCGGCTGCCTATGCCGCGCCCAGGGCAGTGCCTGGGGCTGGTAGGCTCCAACGGGACGGGGAAGAGCACGGCACTGAAGATTCTGGCCTCCAAACTGAAGCCCAATCTGGGGCAGTACAGCAACCCCCCCGATTGGGAGGAGATCCTGAAGTACTTCCGAGGGTCCGAACTGCAGGGCTACTTCCAGAGGTATCCGTCTGCTCTCCCCCATGCCCCTTACCCCCTTTTGTCCAGCGCAATCCAGGAGCACTGCACACCCATGGCCGACCCTGAGACCGTGAGAAGCTGTCTGGCGATGTGCACACAAACGCAGGCATCGCGGCAGGTGCACTCAAACAAGACGGCGTGGCCAACCACCAACGCGCCCCGTCTGCAAAGGGTGCTGGGCGAATGACAGAGCCGAGGCATGCAGCCCATGTGCTGCCCAGCGAGGCACATGCCAGACAATCGCCCAACACACGAACAGAGTCATCGGGGGGGGGGGGGCGTTTCCCCACGAAAATGCAACACAACACACGGCAGCCCGGGTGAGTGGCACCAGGGATCACTCAAGTTAGGCGTGATGGTGGGGGCAATAAAAGCGCAACACAAGGCAATTGCACCACCCATTTACCACAACAAGCAAACAATGGCAACCATGTAAAGCGGCATGGGTAGCGGCAACGGCGCAACCAGGCACCCCGGTCGAGACACAATGGCCTGCTGGTTGTGAGCGATGCCCCAAGCTAAAAGTCAACGGGTGTTAGTTTCCAGCTTCATGCCTTCGCTCTCGTTGTACTCCCTCCCCACGCCGGCATCAGGCATAAGGCATACACAGGGCCCCATATGTGCATCCCTTTGCAAGCGCATGCTGCACTGGTTGGTCACACAGCCCTGCCTTCATGAAGAACGTGGCTGTGCTGCAGGTGGAACAGCACAAGAGCAATCCACCCAGGAAAGTTGCCCGCCAAATGCATCCCGCAAGCCAAGCAAAGCGCTGCCCACCACTGCTCAGACTGTGTTTGGGCTGGGGTCCCAAAGCCCGCATGCGCAAGGCCCTGTTGCGTTGTGGCTTGCACCAGGGCGCCTCATTATGCGCTTCACTGTGTTCTCCATACGTGCGCGCAGGGGGGGGGGGGTGCACAGGAAAAATGGGACCCGGAAAAGTTCTGCCCCAAGATTCTGGCACGACCTCCCCCGCCTTGGGCCTTGCTGCTGATGTGCGTGTATGTGCCGGCGTCCCCTTTTGCCGTTGCTTCCACTCCTTGTGAACCTGTGCTGCATTTCCCTCACAGGATTCTTGAAGACCGCCTGAAGGCACTGATCAAGCCCCAGTACGTGGATATCATCCCCAAGACGGTCAAGGGTATTGTCAAGGACCTCCTCAAGCAGAAGGATGAGCGGGACGTGATGGCCCATTACGTAGATGACCTTCAACTGCAGTCCATCTTGGACCGCGATGTCGCAGCGCTGTCCGGTGGGGAGTTGCAGCGGTTCACCATCGCGATTTCGTGTGTGCAGAAAGCGGATGTGTACATGTACGACGAGCCCTCATCGTACCTTGATGTCAAGCAGCGTCTGAAGGCCGCCAAGACTATCCGGAATATGATCAAATCCGACAACTATATCATCTGCGTGGAGCATGACCTGAGTGTACTGGATTATCTGAGTGACTTCATCTGCTGCTTGTATGGGGTGCCCGGAGGTTATGGGGTTGTGACCATGCCTTTTGGTGTGCGCGAAGGTATCCTCATGGGCGTGCGTGCGCACTGATCTGTGAAGTGGGTGGCATGTGGTCCCATGAACGTTTGCCTCTCAATGGTTTGTGCATGTGTGACAGTGCAGGACCCTGAGAGGGTCTTTGGAGTGGGGTTTTAACACATCGCTTTATGGCAAGATTTCGGATATTGGGAGTCTGACTTGGTCCAGAGAGCGACCCAGTCCCAGGCTTCGGGGAGAGGCAGCAATGGAGGACAGGGCATTTGAGAATGAAGGAAAGCTGATACCCCCGTTTCGGGGGTGGTCACACACACACACACACAGACGTGCATGCAACTGTACACGCGCTATGCGCAGAGAGCGGGTCCCAGGAGGGAGCACGTTCGACACGTGCACGCGAGGGGGATCAAATGTGTTGTCTCGAGCCTGGGAAGTAGGAGGGAGGCTGGGGCGCAGGCGCAGGACACAAATGTGCTGCCTCTCCTGCTGCAGCAAGGCCCTCAGTGACCTTGAGCTGCCAGTGGAGGATACTCTGGTCGATCACGTTCCGCTGGAGCTTTGACCCGTCCCCCCTGTCTGCCCTGTGGATCGCGCGTGCATGTTTCCCATGTCTGTGCCACACTTCTTCAGGTATCAATATTTTTTTGGATGGTTTTGTGCCAACGGAGAATTTGCGGTTCCGAGACGAGTCGCTGAATTTCAAGATCACAGACGCGGAGCTGGAAGAGATCCAGAACCGTGCGTATCAATACAAATACCCCGGAATGGTCAAGACCATGGGAGGCCAGTTCAAGTTGACTGTGGAGCCTGGAGAGTTCACGGATTCGGAGATCGTTGTGTTGCTGGGCGAGAATGGGACCGGGAAGACCACGTTCATCCGGCTGCTGGCGGGTATTATCAAACCGGATGATGAGAAGATCAGCATTCCGGAGCTAATGATCAGTGTGAAGCCCCAGACCATTTCCCCCAAGTTCCAGGGCACCGTCAAGGCGCTGCTGCAGACCAAAATCCGCGACGCCATCCTGCACCCGCAGTTCAGCACCGATGTGCTGAAGCCTCTGCATTTGGAGGAGATCATGGACCAAGAGATCCAGAATATCTCCGGAGGAGAGCTGCAGCGCGTGGCCATCGTGTTGGCCTTAGGGAAGCCTGCCGATGTGTACTTGCTAGATGAGCCATCGGCTTTCTTGGATTCCGAGCAGCGTTTGGCAGCATCTAAGGTCCCCACCCTTCCGCACCCTCAGCCTTACACCCGCCTTTACCTACATCTTTGTCTCATCCTGATCCTCACCTGCACCCCTCACTATCGCCATCACCATCATCGTCAGCATGACAGTCGCTACTGTGATCCCCCACTCCATCACCCTCACCCTCGCGGTCACCATCACTTTCACCCTCCCTTACATACAGGTCATCAAGCGCTTTATCTTGCACGCCAAGAAGACCGCCTTCGTTGTGGAGCACGACTTCATCATGGCCACGTACTTGGCTGACCGTGTTATTGTGTACGAGGGGGAGCCGTCCGTCAGTGCCAAGGCCAACTCCCCACAGTCATTGCTCAATGGCATGAACAAGTTCTTGAGCCAGCTCGAAATTACTTTCCGCAGGGACCCTGAGAATTTTCGCCCACGTATCAACAAGGGTGACAGTGTCAAGGACAAAGAGCAGAAGATGAATGGCAACTACTTCTACATGGACCAGGGGGATGCAAAGCCGGACGCAAAGAAGAAGGCGGAGGCTGCCGCTGCCGCTGCCGCTGCCGCTGCCGCCAGCGGCGGCGGGGATGAGAAGAAGAAGGAGAAGAAGGAGAAGAAGAAGAAGAACGAAGAGTAATTCAAGGGCATTTTCGTGGTGGTGTTCTCCTGTGGTGACCAGTGATATTGGGGGCTCACTCCAGCGCAGGTAGCAGCAGTCTGCGGCTGCAGCCTACGAGAACAGAGACGCCGGTGTGTGCACGGCACGCGCAGTGCACGTCCGAGTGGCCGACATGTGGATGTGTGATCTGCTGTGTGTTGCTGCAGGGAAGTGGTGGTGTGTGCATGTGTGAGGTGAGCTTGCTCTAAAGGACATGCCTCTGTGCCCCGTTACCGCGCTATTCGTGTGTGCTGTACCTTCATGGCTGGTGTCCTTCGTGACCACTCCATGGATTGTTCCCCGTGATCAGGCATGTGTGTCCCGGACACGCGCGGTGCAGGCACGTGGTGCGCGACGGCCTTCTCCCACACGTCATTTCGAATGTTTTGCAGCTCAGGGGAAGTTGAGTCAGGACCCGTTCAGAACTGCAGGCGTCCAGGGTCGATGAGCTGCGAGGCTCGACAATGCGAAGGGCCAGGCATATATAGTGGTCGGGTTTTGCACGCCCCCTGACGCACCGTGCACTGCGGTGCTGCCGTGCCAGGCGTCTAATCAGGGGCATCAGCTGCCCACCTGTCATCTTTGAGAGAGTTCCAGGGCTTGAGCAGGCAATCTGAGACCTGAACGGGGCAGCTGGCGGAGGGTTCGAGCGGCAGGCATTTGTTCAGGAGCCCTGGAGTCCTTTGCACTGGGCCCGGTGGTTCTGGGGCCCGCGAGAAGGGCAGACCTCAACATCTCAGAAAGTAGAATTCCTGGTGCTAAAGCTGGTGGATGCCCGGGTCTTGACAGTGGACCGGACAGCCACGGGCACTGTGCGTTTGTTGTTGTTGTGAGGAGGCATTCAGTTGGGTGTTCAGGGGTGCCCCGTGCCTGGCCGGAGTCTGAGACAATGTCTTCCATGCAGGTCAGGGCAGTGGACGTGGGATTTGGATGATGGGGCTGGAGAGTGCTAAGGGCGCCCCGATGGGCAAGTGCATTCGGACGCTCCAAGTCTGCGAATTCCATTTTGGGACTTGCAGACATTGTGCGGGCGTCCTCTGGACCCGTGGTGAGGGGGGTCAGGCACGCACCGTTGGGGTCTCCCCTAGTGGGAGGGGTGTTGTGCTCGTCCGGTTTTCGGTTGAGAACAACTCATGCTTGTACCTTTCTGTGTTCCCAATGGACCACACCCAACAGAGGCCCCTGCCTTTCTTCAATGAGGCAGTTTCAAGCCCAGTGGTACGCTATCGGGTTCTGCCATGCTTCCTGCATCTTTTTGTGCGTCTTATGCATTTGGCACCAATTGTGCGTGGGGACAAAGCGTGCAACAGCCCACCGTCCATGATCTGCAGCCACAATCAGAAACCACAGGCCGAAGTCCAGCAATGCATGACATCTGGCATTTGGGCAGGCCCATTCATGCAAAGGATGTCAGACAATGCATTGGATGGGGGAATGAACAGGGGATCAGACAGTGCAGTTCGGTTGACGACAGAGTGAGTCATTATTGTGGAGAAGGGCCAAGCACAGGATCAGGAGAAGCTAATAAATGTCAACAAGGCATTGAAGCACATCAAAGCCACATTCACCATGAGCCTGTGGTGGCATCGTGACCTCAAGCTATGCATAACAGATCCCATGCACTGTGCATCATGAACGGGGAGGAATCATGTCTGGGAAGCACATTGCATCCCAGATGTAGAGACGTGCTGCTGGTCAATGTTTCAGTGAGACTGGGCCTGCACTTGACCGCTTCAACATTTCACTGGATTTTTGCGTGCAAAGGGAGCTGGCCAGGGTATTGGGGCGGAGTGCCTTGTGGTGTTTTACATCGGCCGCTCTAGGTAGCGGAGGCCTGCTCCGGAGAATGCATTGTTCAAAATAAGGTCCAGGGGCCCAAGGGTCTGTCGATGGATAAGTGTGCGGCGTCTGCACCCTGTGGTATGGTTCGGCAGACCTACAGTGTGTATGTAGTCAGAGCCTGCGATGTGATTTGGGCTTCGAATGATAAACTGGCGCGTTGTTTGGAGTTCACAATACAGGGCCATTGGCACGCTGTATCTCAGGGGTTTGGGGGTGGGGGTCAACACAGCCCCTGAAAGGAGGAACGGGCTCGGAACAAGGACTCAAGGAACAGCTTGACTGATTGATCACTGTCTGGCGCCGCATGGTCAAACACTCTTTGTTGTGCGGTTCAAAACGGCATATTTTTTCTGCTTGACCGTAATGATTTTGTTTCAAATCATTCCGAAGCAGCTGGACTGGAGCCCATGGCAAGAAATGGCCACCACTATTATCCTCCGCCCTCATGGGTCCATTGTTCATTGTTTGGGGCTGACTTGGCCCCTTTTAAGGGAGGGGGGGGGGGGGGACAAGTGAACTCGATGTCCCGAGTTGTGATACCACCCTCCAAGCTTCATGCACTGGGATTGAAAGCAAGCCTGTCATTGCTTGCAGGGAAGTGGACACCACCGAAGCAGAGTGCTGCAACCGCCAGCAACGGGACAGACATTCCACTCTCCAACTGCCCCCGCCCCAGAACTGACCTTGACCATCAAGCACACAACAGAGACACGGCACTGAATATGGATTGCTGCACAGTCACTGACTAAATTTCATGGAAACCCCCAAAATTGGAAGTCCATCAAACCCAAGTAGACAGCGGTTATTTGGTCCAAGAAGGCCATTTCATCAACTTTCACCATTTTTACAACAGACTCTGGTCAGTTGAATGATTAGAGCACATAACTCGTACATCTATGGCCTCACCTTTGAACCCCAATGCTTGCAAAACTTTTCTACTGGTGTCCGGAATCAAGTGACAGATGACGAGGAACACATGAGAGCGTCACGCGAGTGTAAATCTATGCATATATTACTACACCCCTCTCCTCTTAAATCTGGCCAACAAGCTACAACAAGTAACAACAATGAGCACTTCTCCTTTCCGTTTTGGCTATTGCTCCATCTCATCGCTCTGGGCTCTAATTTACTCTAGCCATTCTAGAGCCCAGGTGGTGGCCTTGCCGAATCCAAGTTTTGAGCCAAAAACCCACCGGTGGCGCCCCGGGGCGGGGGTACCAAGTCGGGAGGTGCCCTCCCAAAACTGTGCATTATGTACCCCAAAAGAGGCTTTATGTACCCCAAAAGAGGCTTCCCCCCCCCAAAAAAAAAAACGGCCCCGAAACCCACTCAAAACGGCCAAACGAAGGGAAATGGTTGCTACACTCCACGTGCGCCTTGAATGCCCTGTGACAAACAGCCTTTTGTTGCCCTCTAACTCCACCATATGTCCGAGAAACGGCCCAATAATGGCCAAAAATGGCCGAGGTGGCACGCAACATATGTCAAATGGCCCCAAAACCAAGAACGGGCCGTATCTTGGGCTACGTGGCTCAAAACCCATTTCCGAGGGCACCTAGCCCACCCGCAACCCCCCACTTTTTGTTGTTTCCAACCCTGAGAATCGCCCAATGACACGCCTAGACCCCCGTACTAGTGGTCACTTGGTGGTGCCATAGGGTTGCCTGGCCTGCGCACGGTGGGGGCCAAGGGTGGGTCCACCAGGGTCTGTGGGGTGAAAAACATCATTTTTTCCAAAGTTGTTCCTAGACCACGTGAGATGCTCAAACAAGTTTTTTTAGCCCTTGTTGAGCCCATGGTGACGCGTTTTGGCCCATGGAAAATCCCAAAATGCCTTGAAAATTGGCCATTTTGCGACCAAAAATAGGTCAAAAACACATTTTTTCAAAAGTGATACTAGACCATTTTGGGTGCACAAACAAGTGAAATGAGCTCCTTTTTTTTTTTTGCCCTTTTAAACCATTTCCGTCCCTCTAAAGTCCCAAAAGCTCTAAAGATGGCTCATTTTGTCACTAAAAACGTGTGGAAAATAGGTGAAAAATGTGCTGTTCCAAAAGTGATCTAGAACCATTTGTGGTGGTCAAACGGCACAATAGCACCCATTTTGAGCTCGTTTTGACCTAATTTAACCCACAGCAAGTTGTACAGTTCACATGTACCTTAAAGCGTATCGTGGAGCCATCAAGAGTTGGAGAGAGGGGTGTAGATTAGAGGATATTACCATACCCCTCTACCCTTAAGTGTAGCTAGCAAGCAACAAGTAAGCAAGCAAGCAACAAGCAAGCACTTCTCCTTTCCATTTTGGCCATTTCTTTGCCTCATCGCTCCGGGCTATACTCTACTCTAGCCATCCCATAATCTTACGTGGTCGCTTTGCCAAATCCAAGTTTTGAGCCAAAAACTCACCGGTGGGCGCCCCGGGCCGGCGGCGGCAAATCGCGAGGTGCCCTCCCAAAACTGCGCATTTTGTACCCCAAAACAGCCTTTTTAGGCCCAAAAACGCCCCGAAACTCACTCAAAACGGTCAAACGAAGGGGAACGGTTGCTATAATCCACGTGCGCCTTGATTGCCCCGTGATTCACAGCCCTTTGTGGCCCTCTACCTACGATATGTCCCACCAAGAGCTCAAAATGGGCTAAAAACATGTGTTTGAGCATCCCAAGTGCTCTAGGAACAACTTTGGAAAAAATGATTCTTTTCGCCCTACGGACCCTCGTGGACCCACCCTTGGCCACCACCGTGCGCAGGCCGGGCTGCCCTCCGGCTCCACCAAGTGACCACTAGTACGGGGGTCTAGGCATGTCGTTGGGCAATTCCGAGGCTAGGAAACCACAAATAGTGGGGGGTTGCGGCTGGACTAAGTGCCCTCACAATTCGGATTGGGGCCACGTAGGTTAAGATACGGCCCGTTCTTGGTTTTGGGGCACTTTGACACAATCAGCACACATTCAAGGCCATTTATGGCCATTTTTGGGCCATTCCTGTGACATATCGTGGAGTTAGAGGGCAACAAAGGGCTCTTTGTCACGGGGCAATAAAGCCGCACGTGGGTGTACCCACCGTTTCCCTTCGTTTGTCGAATTTGACTGGGTGTGAGGGTCGTTTTGGGCCGAAAAAGACTGCTTCGGGGCACAAAATGTGCAGAATTGGAAGGGCACCTCCCTTGCGACCTGCCGCCCCCGCCCCGGGGCGCCACCGCTGAATTTTTGGCTCAAAACTTGGATTTGTGCGCCACCTAGGCTCTAGGATGGCTAGAGTAGAGTAGAGCCCGAAGCGGTGGCCAAAACGGAAAGGAGAAGTGCTTGTTGCTTGTTGCGTGTTGCTTGCTGGTGGCTTGCTTGTTAGCTAGATTTAAGGGGAGAGGTGTGTAGTAGTAGTAGTTTCCAATTTGGCCATTACTCCGTTCAAACGCTTCGGGTTCTATTGTACTATAGCTGTCGTACAGCCTAGGTGGTGCCCTTGCCAAATCCAAGTTTTGAGCCAAAAACCTAGAGGTGGCGCCCCGGGGTGGACGCGCCAAGTCGGGGGGTGCCTTCCCAAAATCGCGCATTGTGTGCCCCCAAAATAGGCTTTTTTTGGCCCAAAACTGCCCCCATAGCCAGTCAAAACGGACAAACGAAGGGCAACGCTTCCTACACTTCCTACACTCCATGCGCGCCTTGAGTGCCCCGTGGCAAGGAGCATTTTGTTGCCGGCCAACTCCACCATATGTCCAAGAAACGGCCCAATAATGGCAAAAAGGGGCCCAAAATGTGCGCAGCTCGTGTCAAACATCCCCAAACCCAAGAATCGGCTGTATCTTGGGCCGAGTGGCTGAAAATTGAATTTTGGGGGCACCTAGTACACCCGCAACCCCCCACTTTTTGTGGGTTCCAAGGCTCAAAATGGCCCAATGAGACGCCTAGACACCCGTACCAGTGGTCACTTGGTGGAGCCGGAGGGCATCGTGGGCTGCGCACTGTAGGGGCCCAACGGTGGGTCCACCAGGGTCCGTGAGCCAAAAAAATTTTCCAAGGTTGTTTTCGGACAACGTAGGACGCACAAATAAGTGTTTTTAGCCCATTGTTAGCCCATGGTGACGCGATTTGGCCCATAGAAGATGCCAGCATGCCTCGAAAATTGTGTTTTGGGACCAAAAATGGGTCACAAATGGGTCAAAAATGCATTTTTCCAAAAGTGATCATAGACCACTTGGGATGCTCCAATAAGTGCTTTTCGCCCATTTTGAGCCCGCGGTGACGCGTTTTGGGCCATGGACAATCCCAAAGTGCCTTGAGAATTGGCTGTTTTGCGACTAAAAATGGGTCAGAAATGGGTCAAAAATGCTTTTTTCGAAAAGTGATCCTGGACCATTGTGGACCAATAGGGGTGCACAAACAAGTGACATGGGCCTTTTTTTGGTCCCTCTAGGGTCCAAAAAGCCTTAAAAATGTCCCATTTTAAGCCCTTTTTACCAAGTGTAGCCAGTTTTGCCACATGTATGCACCAAGTTGTACCCTGTGCACGTACCTTAGAGACGTATTGTGGAGCCACCTAGAGTTGGGGAGAGGGGTGTAGATTAGAGGATATGTATGTGTGTGTGTGCGCGCGCTGTACTATTAACGAGGGTTGATGGCTTTTAATGTCCTGGCCGCTCTTGCGACGGGAGGGTTAGGGTACTATTAACGAGGGAGGCCCATATGTGGCGGTAGTGCAACCGGTATATGTAGCCCGGCACCTGGGCGGGGCTGTGCATATACTGGTGTTTGTGTCTTTCCATGGAGTTAGAACCTCTGTGGTGTAGCAGGCTCCAGTAACTTCAGACGATGCCCGCCTGTGGCCCGTGAAAAACAGGGTTCTCATAACTTCCGCGTCGTCATCATCCACCTGCATCCCTCGCGGCCGCGGGGCTGGAGGGGAGGGGGGGATCGGGGATTTGGGTCTCCGTCGCTTGGGGGCTAGCGGTGTGGGTGGTAAGTGTGGTGATTGTGGATGCATCCGGGAATGTTCTGGGGCTGCAGACTGCAGCCGGGGTCGGTTGTTGGCGCCTGCCGGGGCTGGCGCTGTCCTGTTGCCCAGGCCTTTGTGCGGGGTATTAACCTTGTGATGTCCTCGTTGGCAGCAGTGCCGTACCCCCCGCCACATCAGGGTGCAGCGCGGGCACGGTGGCAGCCTGTGCATTTGGCAGACCTTGGACAGTGGTCTGCAGTCTCCACACCCTAGTGTTAGGTGGCCTTTGGCGCAGCACGCTGCCGCCGATTGGCGGAGCCGTTTACATGTTACGCATGCTGGTAGCCTGTGGGCGGGGCAAGCATGTGTAGAAATCGTGGGAGAGGGGACCAGGATACACGTGGCCGGGGCCGTCCGTGGCGGTGCACGCCTGCGCGTGAATGTGTACTGGGCTTGGGCGGCCTTGCCTCCCCCCATAACCGGGTAAAAATCCGCCGCAAAATTGGTCGCGTCCGCCTCCCCCTTTGCGCAAAGGGAAGATAAGGGCATAAGTCCAGTCTTCAAACTGCCCGTGGGTGCACGCTACAGGCGCGCCTCCTCGACTTCTTGCTCAATTTTTGTGCGACGGTACTCATATGAACCTGTGTGCATTAGTGCATGTGTGCGTGCGAAGCGTCCATGTGGACTCCCAGTAGGAAGCCAAAAGCTGGATGTGCTTGTGCATGGCGTCACTGCATGCAAAACATGGACGGGGATTGAGGCCCGCTACAGGTGGCCCGCCCAGTGGCACTAATGACGTGGCGCGTGTTATGACTTTGGCTGGGTGGACTGAGCCCGATTTGGTCAATCTCTGAAGTGTGCATAGCGCCAGGCGCAGAACCCTAGCCCTCTCTTCCAGTGGTAGTGTGTGTCCCTGAAACTTAGCTTGGGGTGCCGCCGGCAGTGTGCGTGCCGCGTACTCTTCAAAATCGAGCGCCAGCTCGGTGAAGGAGACTATGGTTGTGTCGTCCGTTCACTGTAGCGCTTGAGCCAAGCTACTTGGTCCGCCAGAAAAGCCTTTTCCCATGGTCAGGTGCGCGCAGTGGGGTTGTGGATGCATACCGAGCGCGCCGGGGGGAGGGGAGGGCATGGGGCCCACCAGCCGATGGTAGGGATATGCGCTGCGCGCCTGCGGGCGCACTGTGGGGAAGAGTTTGGGTGCCTGTTGGTCCCGCAGCTTGCGTGCCGTAAGTATGGCTACAAACATGACATGGAGGGTCTGTATGAAGGGAAGGTCATGTTGTTTCACGTGCCTGTTCACTGGTGGCTCAATTTAAGGTACAAGACCACGGGGCCCATGTGTCAAACGGTGGTAGATCTGGGACTTTTGCCGCCAAGGCGCAGGTGTTGGCGATATGTAGGTCCTTGGCTGCCGCCCATTCTGTGCATTCCCACAGAATGTGCTGTTCGGTTTCATCGGCCTGTTGGCAATATGGACACACTCAAAGGTGATCATGCCCGGCTGGTGTCCCCTGAGCGCTGTCCACGGGCCCCCAGCCAATAGTGTGCGCAGCAGTGAGCGTTCCTGTTCTGATTTGAAAGAGGCGATGCTGGCACAGACCAGCCTCCGGTTTGTGCGATAGTGCATGCCTGCATCCTTCACCCTTGGCGGTAGCTGCGCGCTTGCCCATTTTTCCCACACCCCAGGAGTTTGTGGATCGTGTACCCCGGGTTGAGATGCATAGAACTGTAGCAACCATGCTCTGGTCTAGTTTTGAACTTGGACTGTGGGGGTACCAAACCCCTCTCTCAATGGGACTTTGTTTAGGAGCCGTCCGCCATGGTTGTACACCTCCTTCCAGGTTCGGGGCAGTGCATTCATTAGCCTTGCATCTTCAAGAGACTGGAAATAGCCCCACGTCAGTACACCCCTTCGGATCATCTTCATGTTGTAGTACAAACACTCGTACTCATTCCGGAAATAGACTGAGTGCCATAGCGGCAGCTTGTCCCGGTCTTTTGGGGGGGCCACTTCTGGGGCCACCCATTGGATATATGAGTGTGCTCTTGCTCACCATCCCAGGAACGTTAGTTGCGCGGTTCGAACCATGCCCAGCTGGATGTATGGAAGGTTGTCGTTGGATGGTGTAAACCCAATTGATGTTGCCCATGCATAGAAGGTCTCCACTGACTTGCTGGGATATTTGTGGGGTTCTCTCAGGAGGCTGGCGAAAGGAGCTGCTGCTTGGTGCATCAGAAATATTTCTGGCTCTAGCAGGGCTAGTCCCCCTTGCAGCCGCGGTCGCGAGAGGATTGGCAGAGTGACTCCCCAACTGTTGGTACCCATGGTCACGTGGTAGACTAGCTTCAGCTGCCTGATCACCGGAATTGGGGCGTAGTATGCCTTGGATACCCATGCCACCACCGGCAAAATCCATGATGTCAACATGAAGGCGCACACATCCATCGACAAATGCAGCGTGGACACCACCCGTGCGCGCCGAAAGGCTTCTTGAAGTGCCGGTGCAAAGGCTTGTTTTATCGTCAACCCTCATCCTTGGTCATCTTGATGTTGCCGTATATTCCCCAAGTGCACCCCAAGATCCTTGACAAAATGTTTTACTTCCACTGCAATATCCCCAAAGCATCTTGCCCATGTTTGTCCCCACATTTGCGAACTATTGCAGCTGTTTTGTTCAGGTCTATCTTCAAACCAGAAAACTGTCCAAAGCAGGATACCACCTTCCATATCCTCCCTAACAACCGTGGATTTGCCCGTCCGTCAAGAAAAATGATGAGGTCATTCGCATACATCATGACGGTGAGTCCTGGATCGAGGTCTTGTAAGGGGAAGATGACAAAGGGCGCTACCAGGGAGAATAGCGTTGGGGAGAGGGGGTCCCCTTGGCGCGTACCCGCGTGCAGGTAATGGTAGACCCCCGGGACGTATCCTTTGCCTCCTGAGTACAAATATGGCGCACGCAGCAGATGCAATATTAGCCGGATGTGCAAGAACGGTATGCACACTAGGCCAAGTGCCGCCGCCACCATCTCGTGCAACATCGTGGGGAACGCATTTTTGACATCCACTGACAGTGCTGATCCTTCCTGCAAGCCATCCTAGAGAGCCCTCGAACCATAGATATGCTGGAGGATGCTTCTGTGACGGAGGAAGCCCGTTTCTTGTGCCGGGATGCAGTGCAGTAGTACATCCTCCAGTTGAAACAGTAGGATGTTGGTGAGCCATTTTTGGCGTGTTGTTTGCAACGCGATGGGCCGGAGCGAATCTGGAGTTTGCATTGCCTTCGTATTGGGAATCATGGTCACCACTCCTGACGTCCATGTCTCTGGCATGGTCCCCATGTCCAGTAACCCTTTCAGTGACTCGTTCATTTGGGGTTCAAAGATCTCCGAGAATCTTTTGAAGAAATTTGCTGAGAAAACATCCAGCCCTAGCGCACTGTTGCTGTTCAATCGTTTGAGACCCTCATGAACTATTTCTGGCGAAAGTTGCTTGAACAGCAGTCGACCTGCCTTTCGCAGCCGCTGTTCCACTCCTAACGCTTTGAGGTAGGCCACACAGGGGGGGAGGGGGGGGACATTGACCGGTGGATGACATGCAGGGGGTACATAACCCTTGCTGTCTCAGGTCCACACATTGGGGGGGAATCCAAAAGGGCTATGGGGGAATAGTTTCCCGGCGCGCGCCCACTGCGCTACCTTTGTATTAAGTATCCTGGCTGTAGCCCCAAGTTTGTCCTCACCGAGGGAAGCCCCCCAAGTAGACCGCACTGGACCGCAAACCTTCCCCGCAAAGCACGTTGCATAAGCCGGAATATGAAAATTGAACAACACAAAACGTCACTCAGAATGTGATTAACAAATAACATTGTTCCCACAAGTTCGGGTGTCAATACATTCACAACAATAGTGCTCCTTATACTCATCACAAACTGTGACGGTGGAGCACTTGTGACAACACAACGCACACACTTCCACCTCATCTTCTCCCTCATCCTCTCCCTCAACCTCCGCAGCGGCCGAGTTGCTCTCGTCCATCCAAACATCAGGTAAAACATGGTCCGATGGTCCGTAAGGAGGGTTGCGGACCTGCCTCCGGGTACAAAATTGAGAAAGATGCAATAATATACGGACGGACTGGTGCAACTCATCGGGGCCGCCACGCCACATGTTTCGAACCAAGCGCCAATGCCACAAGCGAGCAAACAATTGCGCGGTACCACCCATGTGCATCATTACAACATTGTTGGCGGGATGCCAAAGTTCCATTCTTTGTTCCAATGAATGGCAAAATGGCATGAACCCGGCCTTTATAAGCACCATCATGGCCCCCAACTTCAAAATCGAAGAAATCACCTTGGGTACGAGAAGGACCATGCCATCCCAAATGAGAACATCAGTGGATGTCCCAGGGCCAAGCGGCAAATCCAAACAAGGTTGCCCACCGTATCAACAGCAACGGTGACCTTGAAAACATGCGATGCATACTTCGGATTCCAAAGGTCAACACTCCACACCCCACCGATGGAAGCGATGGGCATGGAGTCCATGAAATGGGTCATGAAAACTAGAAATGGGGACAATGGTTGAAAGGATTCAACGTGTCGGCCCAATGAATTTCTTGGACAAGATGGTTAAGGTATTTGCGAACGTGTGCCACGCTTTGCCGCCCAGCTCCCTCAGAACACCATGCGCTATGTGAGATGAATGTGGGCGGAATGGCTACATCACCCCTGCCTTCTCGGGGGTCCCCACATGGGGACAAAATCGGACTTGGCTACCTGACCCCTGCCTTCCGGGGGCCCCCAATAGAAGGGGAAAGAAGCAGAAGTGGCTACATCAACCTTGCCTTCTCGGGGGGCCAAAAATGGGCGGATTGGCTACATAACCCGTGCCTTCTCGGGGTCCCCAATAGAAGGGGACAAGTTCAGAAGGGTCTGCATCACCCCTAAGTTCTTGGAGGCAGATAGTTTAGTGGGGGGAGGGAGGGGGGCAGGCACGGGTGGGGAATGGTCCGAGAAAGATGCCAAGCACGATAATACTGCCCCTATACAACCCTTTTCTACCATACAACCTATTTACAAAGCTCATCGGGATCGCATACCGATCAAAAACAGTGGAAATACAATACAAGAGACGAGAAACAGAGAACCAGCCGTTGTTGATATTTTAGGGTTTTTCAAACGGGGGGATGGAATCGGAAGGGATAGTGTCCATAGCCAGTATTGACGTGTTACAAAATCGCTGGGCCCCTCTACCACCTCAGCAGACCTTGCAGGGCGTTGCAGGCTGCCCCGCGTTGGGCTCGGGGCTGCAGGACGCCACTGACCTTGGGCGACCCAGGCGCGGTGAATGCCGATACACACACGTATGTTTCTCCCCCCGCCCGGGGCAGGCGGTCCGACTATCTCGTGGCCTCTACTTTCTCGTCCGAGGTGTCTTCAGTTGTTATGCCGCTGCCTGCTCCCTCCTCAACACAAGCAAGGGCACGCAGGCGTCAATGGCCGCATTCAGTAGTCATGTGTCGAATCCAGATCATGTTGTCCCTGTGGTGCATAGTGCCTGACGGTCCGAGACATGACCACGTACACGGCACCCACAGCATACGAGCGCATGTCCCGTAACATTTGGCCGAAGGCAAACTGCCGGGGCCCCTAATAGACCAAAACCACACGCTCATGTGCTATCGCTAAGGCATCTACCACCAGGACCACTTCCTTTGTGCCAGTCCCTTGGCAGGCGAAGACGCGCGTGACAGGACCCACACGTGTAGGAAGAACTACAGGCGGTGGGTAGCTGAGCGCACCCCGAACATGCAGGTGCCACACCACCAGGCCTCATAGTACAACAGACAGCACAAACGACTGAGCGAAGCCGAGGGGAGGGCCTGGTCGGATACACACAGTAGCTGCGTTCTGGACCGATGCCATCGACCGGATTCCCGCACCGAGCTGCTCCCACTATAGAAGGGCGTGCTCTATCGAGGGCACTGCCTCCATCAGACCACTGACGACCCCTGAGACCAATCGCTGCACTGCCTTAGGGGTGGCGTACCCCGGGGTATGCACCAGGCCTTGTGGGTTAGCGTCACCTCTGGTATGGCCTCTTGTGTGTGTGTGGGGGAGGGGGGTCACTAAGTCCTGAAGGTACCGGAAAGCATACGGGCGTGCCAACGGGATATACGTCAGGCCATCATGGGCTTCCCCTTGCAGTGCGAGGCCACTGTGAAGAACATAGGTGACAAATTGTACAACGTGCAGCAAGAAATAAGACAGAACCGACTCATACACATGGATCTGGAGCTTGGGATGTAGCGTGCCACAGTAGTAGCACTCTAGATTGACCTCTATGGGTGGGGGCTGACGGGCAAGGAGGCGGTGTGAGAAGGTCCTGCGCAGGACTCTAGTCGGGAGGGAAGACGTCTCTAGTAATTGGGTCATGTATCAACCATTGTAGCAGGCGTTTTGCTACTGGGGAGAGGTGTCTATGTTGTCCATGAGGACCTTGGTACATAGCTCTATTGTCATGGTGGCAGAGGACAGGATCAGCTCCCCGCGGTAAAACAGGGTCAGCCTGCCATGCATGTGCATTGGCAAAGGCAGTGCGTGCTCGGGCACAGGACTTACATGGAGCCCAGTAAGTGCGTGCGCTTGGGCGTTCAACTAGCCGAGGACATCCTGACAATCTGTGTCATGTTGGGCTTCGACCCAAAGCTCACGCACCCGGACCCTCAGGATCACAAAGGAGGGGTTACGGAAAACGGCCACCATGATGGTTTCCTTGTGGGAAAGATTCGTATACATGCGCCAGAGCGCCGATACGCAGTTGGACGCCGCCCATACCTAACCTCTCCACTCCCTCAGAACATGTAGCAACAACAAGTGGGCCATGGTCTCAAGGACCACGGGCTCTAGGTCAAGTGCAGCACAAGACATGCTGAAACCAGCCTGCTGTTGCGTGGCCGGACTGTACAGGACAACTGCACAAGAGTGTACACGGCCTAAAATGGCAGCATCCGTCGCCGCGAATAGCCTATCTGTCGGTAGTAGCACACCTATATCCCCCTCGACGTGTATCGGCGCATCAAGGTGTGTGGACAACGGCAAAATTGCCACACTGCCACACTGAGGCACCAGGGCGGAGCACGTCGTAGCAGGGACGCAGCCTCAGCAGAGGGTGTGGTCTCAGACATGAGGTATAGTGGGTGGCTACGATGGTGTACTCATTACGTGAGTACGACCCACAAAGGTACGTGACTAGGAAGAGGAGGGTGAGGCAAACCTCCAGGTTGGGGCAGCCTGGCCCACCTGGATGCAAGGGGGGGTATAGATATTTTAGTGGAGTCCAGGGCGGAAGGCCTAACACCTTGCGCCGGTACCTATGTACCGCCACGTGTAAGCGCTCGATGATAGTAATAGGCGTGTTGTGAACACCACTACCTATATAGTCCAGGGGGGAGATGATGTATGCCATATAGGAGCGCAGGGCTAGCACGACACAGATTGTTTTCGCCTGTACCCACGCATGCAGGCGTTGAGCTAAGCACTCCAACTCCCTCAGCCTCCCACTGGGAAACAGATGGTGGGTGACCAGTATGCCCATCACGGACGGCGGTTCGGTGCTGGTGGTTGTCTGATACCCCACCACTTCTTCAGCGTGTAGTACCATGGTATCACCATCCAGGGCCCACAGATAGAACTGTAGCTTGCCTGGGTGTACCGTGCCAGCCTTGGCCCGGGTCCCATAGACACATTCATCGGCCAGGTGGATGGCCCCATCTAGTGAGGGGGCACAAAAACGACGGTCGTCTGAGAACACAAGATTATTGACCGGTGGTCGTTCCCCACGGAACGGTATGTACACCTCCGGATATACTGATAAAGTGTTCATACTACTATGCACCCCAGTTGGGAGGCCTCACCCCACCTCACACCGCCACCTTGCCCGTCAGCCCCCACCCTTAGAGGTCAATCTAGAGTGCTACTACTGTGGCACGCTGCATCCCAAGCTCCAGATCCATGTGTATGAGTCGTTTCTGTCGTATTTCTTGCTGCACGCTGTACAATTTGTCACCTATGTTCTTCACAGTGGCCTCGCACTGCAAGGGGAAGCCCATGATGGCCTGACGTATATCCCGCTGCTTGGCAGGCCCGTATGCTTTCCGGTACCTTCAGGACTTAGTGACCCCCCTCCCCCCCACACACACAAGATGCCATACCAGAGGTGACGCTAACCCACAAGGCCTGGTGCATACCTCGGGGTACGCCACCCCTAAGGCAGTGCAGCGATTGGTCTCAGGGGTCGTCAGTGGTCTGATGGAGGCAATGCCCTCGATAGAGCACGCCCTTCTATAGTGGGAGCGGCTCGGTGCGGGAATCCGGTCGATGGCATCGGTCCAGAACGCAGCTACTGTGTGTATCCGACCAGGCCCTCCCCTCGGCTTCGCTCAGTCGTTTGTGCTGTCTGTTGTACTATGAGGCCTGGTGGTGTGGCACCTGCATGTTCGGGGTGTGCTCAGCCACCCACCGCCTGTAGTTCTTCCTACACGTGTGGGTCCTGTCACGAGCGTCTTCGCTTGCCAAGGGACTGACACAGAGGAAGTGGTCCTGGTGGTAGATGCCTTAGCGATAGCACATGAGCGTGTGGTTTTGGTCTTTCAGGGGCCCCGGCAGTTTGCCTTCGGCCAAATGTTACGGGACATGCGCTCGTATGCTGTGGGTGCCGTGTACGTGGTCATGTCTCGGACCGTCAGGCACTATGCACCACAGGGACAACATGATCTGGATTCGACACATGACTACTGAATGCGGCCATTGACGCCTGCGTGCCCTTGCTTGTGTTGAGGAGGGAGCAGGCAGCGGCATAACAACTGAAGACACCTCGGACGAGAAAGTAGAGGCCACGAGATAGTCGGACCGCCTGGCAGCTATGGGTATAGTAACCCAATGGGCTATCAGACTTCAGACTTCAAACTTTTATGGGCCATCACCCCCAACCCCCAACCCCCCAAGCCCCCCATGATAGGCCTTTGCCCCCCCCCCCCCAATATCACACTTGTGCTTTGCCCCCCATATCAGACTTGGCTCCCCCCCCCCTTTTCTCTTGCCCAATTCTGCACCTTGCTTCCTTTGCAGACCATGACCGTAGGCATGAACTAGGTATGTGAATAACAACAGGGTCAGTTTTGCTGGTGGGCTACCCCAACGCTCAACCCGAAACCCCCCATCAAGCTTTTATCACCCCCCCCCCCCACCGTGTCCGCAAAAAAAAACGCAAAAAAAATTAATTATTGGCTTTCAGCCTTACGCAAAAATGGGTTCCGCAAAAAAAATCGCAAAAATAAAATAATTTTTGCCCCTGCCCCCCTTTTTGCAAGAATGCCAGAATCGCGGGAGAGTTTGCCCCACTGCTTGTTGTCCCCCTCTTCCGTGTCTCATGCCCCGTTCTGCACCTTGCTTTGCTTTCAGAGAATGATGTATCCAGGATTGTGACAAGTGTTAAAATACCGTGCGACGCACGGTAGTGGAATTTGGCTGCTGATGTGCCCCAAAGCAGACAAAGGGGCTAGTTTGGGCCGTGGATATTTGAATGTGGTTGCTGATGTGCCCCAATGCAGATAAAGGGGCTAGTTCGGGACGTGCATATTTGAATGTGGCTGTTGATGTGCCCCAAAGCAGATAAAGGGGCTAGTTCAGGATATCGCGTTGCCAGTCTTTTTGTGATTGCAATTTGTTTGTTGGTTGTTGGTACAAAGGAGTTTTAGTACATTTCGGGGGGTTTTTTAGTACATTTCGGGGGGTTTTTTAGTACAGTTAGGGGGGTTTTTTAGTACAGTCAGGGGGTTTTTTAGTACAGTTAGGGGGGTTTTTTTAGTACATTTGGGGGGGTTTTTTAGTGCATTTCAGGGGATTTTTTAGTACATTTCCGGGGGTTTTGTAGTACGTTTTTGGGGGCTTTTTAGTACATTTCGGGGTATTTTCGGGGCAATGTGAGCCCTGAATCTCAGTCCAGGGAGACAGGCGATGCAGGGTCATGGAAGCACATGTGATTGTACATTCATTGTTTTGCTTCACATTGCTCTGTGTATGTGTTTTGCATTCTTTGTGTGTCTGCCTGGAGGGGCATTCTGCTTTGCTTCACACCAGCTATGGGTATAGTAACCCAATGGGCTATCAGACTTCAGACTTCAGACTTTTATGGGCCATCACCCCCAACCCCCAACCCCCCAAGCCCCCCATGATAGGCCTTCCCCCCCCCCCCCAATATCACACTTGTGCTTTGCCCCCCATATCAGACTTGGCTCCCCCCCCCCTTTTCTCTTGCCCAATTCTGCACCTTGCTTCCTTTGCAGACCATGACCGTAGGCATGAACTAGGTATGTGAATAACAACAGGGTCAGTTTTGCTGGTGGGCTACCCCAACGCTCAACCCGAAACCCCCCATCAGGCTTTTATCACCCCCCCCCCACCCTGTCCGCAAAAAAAAACGCAAAAAAAATTAATTATTGGCTTTCAGCCTTACGCAAAAATGGGTTCCGCAAAAAAAATCGCAAAAATAAAATAATTTTTGCCCCTGCCCCCCTTTTTGCAAGAATGCCAGAATCGCGGGAGAGTTTGCCCCACTGCTTGTTGTCCCCCTCTTCCGTGTCTCATGCCCCGTTCTGCACCTTGCTTTGCTTTCAGAGAATGATGTATCCAGGATTGTGACAAGTGTTAAAATACCGTGCGACGCACGGTAGTGGAATTTGGCTGCTGATGTGCCCCAAAGCAGACAAAGGGGCTAGTTTGGGCCGTGGATATTTGAATGTGGTTGCTGATGTGCCCCAATGCAGATGAAGGGGCTAGTTCGGGACGTGCATATTTGAATGTGGCTGTTGATGTGCCCCAAAGCAGATAAAGGGGCTAGTTCAGGATATCGCGTTGCCAGTCTTTTTGTGATTGCAATTTGTTTGTTGGTTGTTGGTACAAAGGAGTTTTAGTACATTTCGGGGGGTTTTTTAGTACATTTCGGGGGGTTTTTTAGTACAGTTAGGGGGGTTTTTTAGTACAGTCAGGGGGTTTTTTAGTACAGTTAGGGGGTTTTTTTTAGTACATTTGGGGGGGTTTTTTAGTGCATTTCAGGGGATTTTTTAGTACATTTCCGGGGGTTTTGTAGTACGTTTTGGGGGGCTTTTTAGTACATTTCGGGGTATTTTCGGGGCAATGTGAGCCCTGAATCTCAGTCCAGGGAGACAGGCGATGCAGGGTCATGGAAGCACATGTGATTGTACATTCATTGTTTTGCTTCACATTGCTCTGTGTATGTGTTTTGCATTCTTTGTGTGTCTGCCTGGAGGGGCATTCTGCTTTGCTTCACACCAGCTATGGGTATAGTAACCCAATGGGCTATCAGACTTCAGACTTCAGACTTTTATGGGCCATCACCCCCAACCCCCAACCCCCCAAGCCCCCCATGATAGGCCTTTCCCCCCCCCCCCAATATCACACTTGTGCTTTGACCCCCATATCAGACTTGGCTCCCCCCCCTTTTCTCTTGCCCAATTCTGCACCTTGCTTCCTTTGCAGACCATGACCGTAGGCATGAACTAGGTATGTGAATAACAACAGGGTCAGTTTTGCTGGTGGGCTACCCCAACGCTCAACCCGAAACCCCCCATCAGGCTTTTCTCCCCCCCCCCCACACTGTCCGCAAAAAAAAACGCAAAAAAAATTAATTATTGGCTTCAGTGGGTGCCTAGAGTAGTTGTCGTACATGACTCCAGCACTATGCCAGGATGATATCACGACTGTCTCCTCTATCACTTCACTTCAGAAAGGCGCCTAGCCTTGACATCATGACATTCACAATGCTTTCTGCTTTGTTCTTGTTTTGATGCTCACTGGCCTGACGAGGTGTTCCTGGTGCTAACATCGTTCTCCACTGCGCTCGCGGTCAATGGTTTTCTTGTTGGTTCCTGCACAAGTGTGTGTGTATATGTGTGTGTGTGTGTGTGTGTGTGTGTGTGTGTGTGTGTGTGTGTGTGTGTGTGTGTGTGTGTGTGTGTGTGTGTGTGTGTGTGTGTGTGTGTGTATGTGTGTGTGTGTGTGTGTGTGTGTGTGTGTGTGTGTGTGTGTATGTGTGTGTATGTGTGTGTGTGTGTGTGTATGTGTGTGTGTGTGTGTGTGTGTGTGTTTGTGTGTGTGTGTGTGCGTGTGTGTATGCGTGTGTGTGTGTGTATGTGTGTGTATGTATGTGTGTGTATGTGTGTACCCCCACTGCTGCCCAGGGGCGCGTGACCTCACCGTGGTGTGGGGGTGAAACCGGGGGGGGGGTCCCCCCCGGGCTAACACGCAATCTGGGGGGTGCCCTCGTCCAGCCGCGGCGGCCAGGGCACGGGATCGCGCACCCCACCCCTCGCCGGCCACCATGGGAAAGCCATGATGGTACAGGGCGGGCTCCACCGGGGGGTGGCGGTATGCGGGAGTAACCCGGGTCCCCCTGTGACCCAGCCCTCTCCAGGGCTCGTGTGCGCTCCCCTACCCCAACCCACTGCACCTTGTGTTCTGCACAGGTACATCATGGGATGGGGATATCATCCTATCCGACGCCCGTCCGGGCCTGGGGCACAACCACTATGGCCTTCGGCCAGGGGCCTGATGTCACGGGGGGCTACCGGTCCTGCCCTGCGATGCAATGCGGGGCAACCGTGACATCAGGCCTCACAGCCACACGCCCTGCAGCACCCGGCGGGTTGCCTGGACCGGAGCTAGGAGGTGGTGGCATATTGAAATAAGGGGAGGCCCCCCGTTCCCTGTCCTCCACCCATGCAGGGTGGAAAGACCTTGATACGCCGTATCAGCTCTGAAATAAGGGGCGGCCCCCCGGTCCCTGGTCCTTCGCCCAGGTGGGGTGGAAAGACCTTTGCATCCGATTCCGTTCTGAAAGAAGGGGTGGCCCCCCGGTCCCTGGTCCTCCGCCCAGGTGGGGTGGAACGACCTTTGCATCTGATTCAGTTCTCAAATAAGGGGTGGCCCCCCGGTCCCTGGTCCTCCGCCCAGGCGGGCCGGAAAGACCGTTGCATCTGATTCAGTTCTGAAATAAGGGGTGGCCCCCCCGTCCCTGCCTCGGCCATGCAGGGCGACCACGGAGATAAGAGATAAGAGTGAATTAAGGGGAGGCCCCCCAGGTCACGCGTACTTGTCCATCCAAGGGGGGGCGCCATCCCCCCCAGGCCCCAGATGTGTATGTATCAAGTAAAGTAAGGACGTTACTGAAAGAACCGCAGTATTGTATAATGTACGCCTCCGGCCAACAACCTGGGAGGGCCGGAGGTCCGGGTAAAAGCCCCGGACCCCCCAAAGGCAGCCCCAAAGGTGAGCGCACCACTGGAAGGGGCATGTCTGCGGGGTAAAAACATGCGCTGCGTAAACATCTAACTTAATAAATAGTGCTTACTGCTATAATTAATGCTTAAACGGGTAAATGCCCCCCCCCCCCCCGGGGCCAGTTTAGTGGGCACTCCAGAGCCGGACTCGACCGGCCGTGCTGAGTTTAGTGCGCACCCCAGAGCCGGACTCGACCGGCCGTGCTGAGGCGAGCCCTAACGGGTATGGCAAGCCAGCTTAAGTGCCGGTAGCCACGCCTCAGCACACTCCGCGGGCTACTAAGGCCCGCGGGGGCCCCAAATACCGTTTCGTTCGGGAGTTAAGCCCCGGCGGAATTTGGGGTTGTTCTTGGTTAAGAGGACTCACGTTGAGTCCCTGCTACTGCTACCCCGGGGTTATGATCTCCGGTACCGCCTGCTTGCTTGCCTGCTGCTGCTAAGAGATAGGAACGGGGTAGGACTACCCCCCCCCCCCAACCCCCAGGCCGGCACGGCACCGGGGGACCCCCACTGCGGCCGCAAGGGCTACGCGTGGGTGGCTCCTGGTTTCTGTCGAAGTACAGAAAACGTAGTTACCACGTCCCCCCGAAATCCCGCGGGGTCTGACCCCTCCGTGAATTGTTTACCCCCCTCCGTGAATCATTTTACCCCTCTGTGAATTGTTTGCCCCCCTCCGTGAATTATTTTACCCCTCCGTGAATTGTTTCCCCCCCTCCGTGAATTATTTTACCCCTCCGTGAATTATTTACCCCCCTCCGTGAATTATTTTACCCCTCTGTGAATTATTTACTCCCCTCCGTGAATTATTTTACCCCTCCGTGAATTGTTTACCCCCCTCCGTGAATTATTTTACCCCTCCGTGAATCATTTACCCCCCTCCGTGAACTCTTTTACCCCTCTGTGAATTCTTTACCCCCCTCCGTGAATTATTTGACCCCTCCCTGAATTGTTTACCCCCCTCCGTGAATTATTTCACCCCTCCGTGAATTGTTTACCCCCCTCCGTGAATTATTTTAGCCCTCTGTGAATCGTTTACCCCCCTCCGTGAATTATTTTACCCCTTTGTGAATTGTTTACCCCCCTCCGTGAATTATTTTACCCCTCCGTGAATTATTTTACCCCTCTGTGAATTCTTTACCCCCCTCCGTGAATTATTTGACCCCTCCCTGAATTGTTTACCCCCCTCCGTGAATTATTTCACCCCTCCGTGAATTGTTTACCCCCCTCCGTGAATTATTTTAGCCCTCTGTGAATCGTTTACCCCCCTCCGTGAATTATTTTACCCCTCTGTGAATTGTTTACCCCCCTCCGTGAATTATTTTACCCCTCCGTGAATTGTTTACCCCCCTCCGTGAATTATTTTACCCCTCCGTGAATTATTAACCCCCTTCCGTGAAATATTTTACCCCTCTGTGAATTGTTTACCCCCTCCGTGAATTGTTTACCCCCCTCCGTGAATTATTTACCCCCCTCCGTGAATTATTTTACCCCTCCGTGAATTATTTACCCCCCTCCGTGAATTATTTGACCCCTCTGTGTATTGTTTACCCCCCTCCGTGAATTATTTTACCCCTCCGTGAATTATTTCCCCCCCCCGTGAATTATTTCACCCCTCCGTGAATTATTTTACCCCTCCGTGAATTATTTACCCCCCTCCGTGAATTATTTTACCCCTCCGTGAATTATTTACCCCCCTCCGTGAATTATATGACCCCTCCGTGAATTATTTACCCCCCTCCGTGAATTATTTGACCCCTCGATGAATTGTTTACCCCCCTCCGTGAATTATTTGACCCCTCCGTGAATTATTTACCCCCCTCCGTGAATTATTTTACCCCTCCGTGAATTATTTACCCCCCTCCGTGAATTATTTGACCGCTCCGTGAATTATTTACCCCCCTCCGTGAATTATTTGACCCCTCCGTGAATTATTTACCCCCCTCCATGAATTATTTTACCTCTCCGTGAATTGTTTACCCCCCTCTGTGAATTATTTTACCCCTCCGTGAATTATTTACCCCCCTCCGTGAATTATTTTACCCCTCCGTGAATTATTTACCCCCCTCCGTGAATTATTTTACGCCTCCGTGAATTGTCTACCCCCCTCCGTGAATTATTTTACCCCTCTGTGAATTGTTTACCCCCCTCCGTGAATTATTTTACCCCTCTGTGAATTATTTACCCCCCTCCGTGAATTATTTTACCCCTCCGTGAATTATTTACCCCCCTCCGTGAATTATTTTACCCCTCCGTGAATTATTTACCCCCCTCCGTGAATTATTTACCCCCCTCCGTGAATTATTTGACCCCTCTGTGAATTATTTACCCCCCTCCGTGAATTATTTTACCCCTCCGTGAATTGTTTACCCCCCTCCGTGAATTATTTTACCTCTCCGTGAATTGTTTACCCCCCTCCGTGAATTATTTTACCCCTCCGTGAATTATTTACCCCCCTCCGTGAATTATTTTACGCCTCCGTGAATTGTCTACCCCCCTCCGTGAATTATTTTACCCCTCTGTGAATTGTTTACCCCCTCCGTGAATTATTTTACCCCTCTGTGAATTATTTACCCCCCTCCGTGAATTATTTTACCCCTCCGTGAATTATTTACCCCCCTCCGTGAATTATTTACCCCCCTCCGTGAATTATTTTACCCCTCCGTGAATTGTTTACCCCCCTCCGTGAATTATTTTACCCCTCCGTGAATTATTTACCCCCCTCCGTGAATTATTTTACCCCTCTGTGAATTGTTTACCCCCCTCCGTGAATTATTTTACCTCTCCGTGAATTGGTTACCCCCCTCCGTGAATTATTTTACCCCTCCGTGAATTATTTACCCCCCTCCGTGAATTATTTTACCCCTCCGTGAATTATTTACCCCCCTCCGTGAATTATTTTACCCCTCCGTGAATTGTCTACCCCCCTCCGTGAGTTATTTTACCCCTCTGTGAATTGTTTACCCCCCTCCGTGAATTATTTTACCCCTCCGTGAATTATTTACCCCCTCCGTGAATTATTTACCCCCCTCCGTGAATTATTTGACCCCTCCGTGAATATTTTACCCCCCTCCGTGAATTATTATACCCCTCCGTGAATTGTTTACCCCCCTCCGTGAATTATTTTACCCCTCCGTGAATTATTAACCCCCTTCCGTGAATTATTTTACCCCTCCGTGAATTGTTTACCCCCCTCCGTGAATGATTTTACCCCTTTGTGAATTGTTTACCCCCCTCCGTGAATTATTTTACCCCTCCGTGAATTATTTACCCCCCTCCGTGAATTATTTGACCCCTCCGTGAATTATTTACCCCCCTCCGTGAATTATTTTACCCCTCTGTGAATTGTTTACCCCCCTCCGTGAATTATTTTACCCCTCCGTGAATTATTTACCCCCCTCCGTGAATTATTTTACCCCTCTGTGAATTGTTTACCCCCCTCCGTGAATTATTTTACCTCTCCGTGAATTGTTTACCCCCCTCCGTGAATTATTTTACCCCTCCGTGAATTATTTACCCCCCTCCGTGAATTTTTTTACCCCTCCGTGAATTATTTACCCCCCTCCGTGAATTATTTGACCCCTCGGTGAATTATTTACCCCCCTCCGTGAATTGTTTACCCCCCTCCGTGAATTATTTGACCCCTCCGTGAATTATTTACCCCCCTCCGTGAATTATTTTACCCCTCCGTGAATTATTTACCCCCCTCCGTGAATTATTTTACGCCTCCGTGAATTGTCTACCCCCCTCCGTGAATTATTTTACTCCTCTGTGAATTGTTTACCCCCCTCGGTGAATTATTTTACCCCTCCGTGAATTATTTACCCCCCTCCGTGAATTATTTACCCCCCTCCGTGAATTATTTGACCCCTCCGTGAATTTTTTACCCCCCTCCGTGAATTATTTTACCCCTCCGTGAATAGTTTACCCCCCTCCGTGAATTATTTTACCCCTCCGTGAATTATTTACCCCCCTCCGTGAATTATTTTACCCCTCTGTGAATTGTTTACCCCCCTCCGTGAATTATTTTACCTCTCCGTGAATTGTTTACCCCCCTCCGTGAATTATTTTACCCCTCCGTGAATTATTTACCCCCCTCCGTGAATTATTTTACCCCTCCGTGAATTATTTACCCCCCTCCGTGAATTATTTTACCCCTCCGTGAATTGTCTACCCCCCTCCGTGAATTATTTTACCCCTCTGTGAATTGTTTACCCCCCTCGGTGAATTTTTTTACCCCTCCGTGAATTATTTACCCCCCTCCGTGAATTATTTACCCCCCTCCGTGAATTATTTGACCCCTCCGTGAATTTTTTACCCCCCTCCGTGAATTATTATACCCCTCCGTGAATTGTTTACCCCCCTCCGTGAATTATTTTACCCCTCCGTGAATTATTAACCCCCTTCCGTGAATTATTTTACCCCTCCGTGAATTGTTTACCCCCCTCCGTGAATGATTTTACCCCTTTGTGAATTGTTTACCCCCCTCCGTGAATTATTTTACCCCTCCGTGAATTATTTACCCCCCTCCGTGAATTATTTGACCCCTCCGTGAATTATTTACCCTCCTCCGTGAATTATTTTACCCCTCTGTGAATTGTTTACCCCCCTCCGTGAATTATTTTATCTCTCCGTGAATTGTTTACCCCCCTCCGTGAATTATTTTACCCCTCCGTGAATTATTTACCCCCCTCCGTGAATTTTTTTACCCCTTCGTGAATTATTTACCCCCCTCCGTGAATTATTTTACCCCTCCGTGAATTGTTTACCCCCCTCCTTGAATTATTTGACCCCTCCGTGAATTATTTTACCCCTCCGTGAATTATTTACCCCCCTCCGTGAATTATTTTACCTCTCCGTGAATTGTTTACCCCCCTCCGTGGATTATTTTACCCCTCCGTGAATTATTTACCCCCCTCCGTGAATTATTTTACCCCTCTGTGAATTGTTTACCCCCCTCCGTGAATTATTTTACCTCTCCGTGAATTGTTTACCCCCCTCCGTGAATTATTTTACCCCTCCGTGAATTATTTACCCCCCTCCGTGAATTATTTTACCCCTCCGTGAATTATTTACCCCCCTCCGTGAATTTTTTTATCCCTCCGTGAATTGTCTACCCCCCTCCGTGAATTATTTTACCCCTCTGTGAATTGTTTACCCCCCTCGGTGAATTATTTGACCCCTCCGTGAATTATTTACCCCCCTCCGTGAATTATTTTACCCCTCTGTGAATTGTTTACCCCCCTCCGTGAATTATTTTATCTCTCCGTGAATTGTTTACCCCCCTCCGTGAATTATTTTACCCCTCCGTGAATTATTTACCCCCCTCCGTGAATTTTTTTACCCCTTCGTGAATTATTTACCCCCCTCCGTGAATTATTTTACCCCTCCGTGAATTGTTTACCCCCCTCCTTGAATTATTTGACCCCTCCGTGAATTATTTTACCCCTGCGTGAACTATTTACCCCCCTCCGTGAATTATTTTACCTCTCCGTGAATTGTTTACCCCCCTCCGTGAATTATTTTACCCCCCTCCGTGAATTATTTACCCCCCTCCGTGAATTATTTTACCCCTCTGTGAATTGTTTACCCCCCTCCGTGAATTATTTTACCTCTCCGTGAATTGTTTACCCCCCTCCGTGAATTATTTTACCCCTCCGTGAATTATTTACCCCCCTCCGTGAATTATTTGACCCCTCCGTGAATTTTTTACCCCCCTCCGTGAATTATTATACCCCTCCGTGAATTGTTTACCCCCCTCCGTGAATTACTTTACCCCTCCGTGAATTATTAACCCCCTTCCGTGAATTATTTTACCCCTCCGTGAATTGTTTACCCCCCTCCGTGAATGATTTTACCCCTTTGTGAATTGTTTACCCCCCTCCGTGAATTATTTTACCCCTCCGTGAATTATTTACCCCCCTCCGTGAATTATTTGACCCCTCCGTGAATTATTTACCCCCCTCCGTGAATTATTTTACCCCTCTGTGAATTGTTTACCCCCCTCCGTGAATTATTTTACCTCTCCGTGAATTGTTTACCCCCCTCCGTGAATTATTTTACCCCTCCGTGAATTATTTACCCCCCTCCGTGAATTTTTTTACCCCTCCGTGAATTATTTACCCCCCTCCGTGAATTATTTGACCCCTCGGTGAATTGTTTACCCCCCTCCGTGAATTATTTGACCCCTCCGTGAATTATTTACCCCCCTCCGTGAATTATTTTACCCCTCCGTGAATTATTTACCCCCCTCCGTGAATTATTTGACCGCTCCGTGAATTATTTACCCCCCTCCGTGAATTATTTGACCCCTCCGTGAATTATTTACCCCCCTCCGTGAATTATTTTACCTCTCCGTGAATTGTTTACCCCCCTCCGTGAATTATTTTGCCCCTCCGTGAATTATTTACCCCCCTCCGTGAATTATTTTACCCCTCCGTGAATTATTTACCCCCCTCCGTGAATTATTTTACGCCTCCGTGAATTGTCTACCCCCCTCCGTGAATTATTTTACCCCTCTGTGAATTGTTTACCCCCCTCGGTGAATTATTTTACCCCTCCGTGAATTATTTACCCCCCTCCGTGAATTATTTACCCCCCTCCGTGAATTATTTGACCCCTCCGTGAATTATTTACCCCCCTCCGTGAATTATTTTACCCCTCCGTGAATTGTTTACCCCCCTCCGTGAATTATTTTACCCCTCCGTGAATTATTTACCCCCCTCCGTGAATTATTTTACCCCTCTGTGAATTGTTTACCCCCCTCCGTGAATTATTTTACCTCTCTGTGAATTGTTTACCCCCCTCCGTGAATTATTTTACCCCTCCGTGAATTATTTACCCCCCTCCGTGAATTATTTTACCCCTCCGTGAATCATTTACCCCCCTCCGTGAATTATTTTACCCCTCCGTGCATTGTCTACCCCCCTCCGTGAATTATTTTACCTCTCTGTGAATTGTTTACCCCCCTCGGTGAATTATTTTACCCCTCCGTGAATTATTTACCCCCCTCCGTGAATTATTTACCCCCCTCCGTGAATTATTTGACCCCTCCGTGAATTTTTTACCCCCCCTCCGTTAATTATTATACCCCTCCGTGAATTGTTTACCCCCCTCCGTGAATTATTTTACCCCTCCGTGAATTATTAACCCCCTTCCGTGAATTATTTTACACCTCCGTGAATTGTTTACCCCCCTCCGTGAATGATTTTACCCCTTTGTGAATTGTTTACCCCCCTCCGTGAATTATTTTACCCCTCCGTGAATTATTTCCCCCCCTCCGTGAATTATTTGACCCCTCCGTGAATTATTTACCCTCCTCCGTGAATTATGTTACCCCTCTGTGAATTGTTTACCCCCTCCGTGAATTATTTTACCTCTCCGTGAATTGTTTACCCCCCTCCGTGAATTATTTTACCCCTGCGTGAATTATTTACCCCCCTCCGTGAATTTTTTTACCCCTTCGTGAATTATTTACCCCCCTCCGTGAATTATTTTACCCCTCCGTGAATTGTTTACCCCCCTCCTTGAATTATTTGACCCCTCCGTGAATTATTTTACCCCTCCGTGAATTATTTACCCCCCTCCGTGAATTATTTTACCTCTCCGTGAATTGTTTACCCCCCTCCGTGAATTATTTTACCCCTCCGTGAATTATTTACCCCCCTCCGTGAATTATTTTACCCCTCCGTGAATTATTTACCCCCCTCCGTGAATTTTTTTACCCCTCCGTGAATTGTTTACCCCCCTCCGTGAATTATTTTACCCCTCCGTGAATTATTTACCCCCCTCCGTGAATTATTCACCCCCCTCAGTGAATTATTTGACCCCTCCGTGAATTATTTACCCCCCTCCGTGAATTATTTTACCTCTCCGTGAATTGTTTACCCCCCTCCGTGAATTATTTTACCCCTCCGTGAATTATTTACCCCCCTCCGTGAATTATTTTACCCCTCCGTGAATTATTTACCCCCCTCCGTGAATTTTTTTACCCCTCCGTGAATTGTTTACCCCCCTCCGTGAATTATTTTACCCCTCCGTGAATTGTTTACCCCCCTCCGTGAATTATTTGACCCCTCCGTGAATTATTTACCCCCCTCCGTGAATTATTTTACCCCTCCGTGAATTATTTAACCCCCTCCGTGAACTATTTTACCTCTCCGTGAATTGTTTACCCCCCTCCGTGAATTATTTTACCCCTCCGTGAATTATTTACCCCCCTCCGTGAATTTTTTTACCCCTCTGTGAATTATTTACCCCCCTCCGTGAATTATTTTACCCCTCTGTGAATTGTTTACCCCCCTCCTTGAATTATTTGACCCCTCCGTGAATTATTTTACCCCTCCGTGAATTATTTACCCCCCTCCGTGAATTATTTTACCTCTCCGTGAATTGTTTACCCCCCTCCGTGAATTATTTTACCCCTCGGTGAATTATTTACCCCCCTCCGTGAATTATTTTACCCCTCCGTGAATTATTTACCCCCATCCGTGAATTATTTTACCCCTCCGTGAACTGTTTACCCCCCTCCGTGAATTATTTTACCCCTCTGTGAATTGTTTACCCCCCTCCGTGAATTATTTTACCCCTCCGTGAATTATTTACCCCCCTCCGTGAATTATTTACCCCCCTCCGTGAATTATTTGACCCCTCCGTGAATTATTTACCCCCCTCCGTGAATTATTTTACCCCTCCTTAAATTGTTTACCCCCCTCCGTGAATTATTTTACCCCTCCGCGAATTATTTACCCCCCTCCGTGAATTATTTTACCCCTCCGTGAATTGTTTACCCCCCTCCGTGAATTATTTTACCTCTCTGTGAATTGTTTACCCCCCCCCGTGAATTATTTTACCCCTCCGTGAATTATTTACCCCCCTCCGTGAATGATTTGACCCCTCCGTGAATTGTTTACCCCCCTCCGTGAATTATTTGACCCCTTCGTGAATTGTTTACCCCCCTCCGTGAATTATTTGACCCCTCTGTGAATTATTTACCCCCCTCCGTGAATTATTTTACCCCTCCGTGAATTATTTACCCCCCTCCGTGAATTATTTTACCTCTCCGTGAATCGTTTACCCCCCTCCGTGAATTATTTTACCCCTCCGTGAATTATTTACCCCCCTCCGTGAATTATTTTACCCCTCTGTGAATTATTTACCCCCCTCCGTGAATTTTTTTACTCCTTCTTGAATTGTTTACCCCCCTCCGTGAATTATTTTACCCCTCGGTGAATTATTTACCCCCCTCCGTGAATTATTTGACCCCTCCGTGAATTATTTACCCCCCTCCGTGAATTATTTTACCCCTCCGTGAATTGTTTACCCCCCTCCGTGAATTATTTTACCCCTCCGTGAATTGTTTACCCCCCTCCGTGAATTATTTTACCCCTCCGTGAAACATTTACCCCCCTCCGTGAATTATTTTACCCCTCTGTGAATTATTTACCCCCCTCCGTGAATTATTTTACCCCTCCGTGAATTATTTAACCCCCTTCCGTGAATTATTTTACACCTCCGTGAATTATTTACCCCCCTCCGTGAATTGTTTTACCCCTCCGTGAATTATTTACCCCCCTCCGTGAATTATTTTACCCCTCCGTGAATTGTTTACCCCCCTCCGTGAATTATTTTACCCCTCCGTGAATTGTTTACCCCCCTCAGTGAATTATTTGACCCCTCCGTGAATTGTTTACCCCGCTCCGTGAATTATTTGACCCCTCCGTGAATTATTTACCCCCCTCCGTGAATTATTTTACCCCTCCGTGAATTATTTACCCCCCTCTGTGAACTTTTTACCTCTCCGTGAATTGTTTAACCCCCTCCGTGAACTATTTTACCCCTCCGTGAATTGTTTACCCCCCTCAGTGAATTATTTGACCCCTCCGTGAATTGTTTACCCCCCTCCGTGAATTATTTTACCCCTCCGTGAATTGTTTACCCCCCTCCGTGAATTATTTTACCCCTCCGTGAATTATTTACCCCCCTCCGTGAATTATTTGACCCCTCCGTGAATTATTTACCCCCCTCCGTGAATTATTTGACCCCTCCGTGAATTATTTACCCCCCTCCATGAATTATTTTACCTCTCCGTGAATCGTTTACCCCCCTCCGTGAATTTTTTTACCCCTCCGTGAATCATTTACCCCCCTCCGTGAATTATTTTACCCCTCCGTGAATTATTTACCCCCCTCCGTGAATTATTTTACCCCTCCGTGAATTGTTTACCCCCCTCCGTGAATTCTTTTACCCCTCTGTGAATTGTTTACCCCTCTCCGTGAATTTTTTTACCCCTCCGTGAATTATTTACCCCCCTCCGTGAA
The DNA here is from genome assembly GCA_964036045.1 of Eutreptiella sp. 'Long Island Sound 2002'. Classification (NCBI taxonomy): domain Eukaryota; phylum Euglenozoa; class Euglenophyceae; order Eutreptiales; family Eutreptiaceae; genus Eutreptiella; species Eutreptiella sp. 'Long Island Sound 2002'. The sequence continues at coordinate 41,721,506 of OZ038383.1, read as the reverse complement.
TTTTTTACCCCCCTCCGTGAATTATTTAACCCCTCCGTGAATTATTTACCCCCCTCCGTGAATTATTTTACCCCTGCGTGAATTGTTTACCCCCCTCCGTGAATTATTTTACCCCTCCGTGAATTATTTACCCCCCTCCGTGAATTATTTTACCCCTCCGTGACTTGTTTACCCCCCTCCGTGAATTCTTTTACCCCTCTGTGAATTGTTTACCCCCCTCCGTGAATTATTTTACCCCTCCGTGAATTATTTACCCCTCTCCGTGAATTATTTACCCCCCTCCGTGAATTATTTGACCCCTCCGCGAATTATTTTACCCCTCCGTGAATTATTTTACCCCTCCGTGAATTGTTTACCCCCCTCGGTGAATTATTTTACCCCTCCGTGAATTATTTACCCCCCTCCGTGAATTATTTTACCCCTCTGTGAATTGTTTACCCCCCTCCGTGAATTATTTTACCCCTCTGTGAATTGTTTACCCCCCTCCGTGAATTATTTTACCCCTCCGTGAATTATTTACCCCCCTCCGTGAATTATTTGACCCCTCCGTGAATTGTTTACCCCCCTCCGTGAATTATTTGACCCCTCCGTGAATTGTTTACCCCCCTCCGTGAATTATTTACCCCCCTCCGTGAATTATTTTACCCCTCCGTGAATTATTTACCCCCTCAGTGAATTATTTTACCTCTCCGTGAATTGTTTACCCCCCTCCGTGAATTATTTTACCCCTCCGTGAATTATTTACCCCCCTCCGTGAATTATTTTACCCCTATGTGAATTTTTTACCCCCCTCCGTGAATTATTTTACCCCTCCGTGAATTGTTTACCCCCCTCCGTGAATTATTTTACCCCTCCGTGAATTATTTACCCCCCTCCGTGAATTATTTGACCCCTCCGTGAATTATTTACCCCCCTCCGTGAATTATTTTACCCCTTCGTGAATTGTTTACCCCCCTCCGTGAATTATTTTACCCCTCCGTGAATTGTTTACCCCCCTCCGTGAATTATTTTACCCCTCCGTGAATTATTTACCCCCCTCCGTGAATTATTTGACCCCTCCCTGAATTATTTACCCCCCTCCGTGAAATATTTTACCCCTCCGTGAATTGTTTACCCCCCTCCGTGAATTATTTTACCCCTCGGTGAATTGTTTACCCCCCTCAGTGAATTATTTGACCCCTCCGTGAATTATTTACCTTCCTCCGTGCATTATTTCACCCCTCCGTGAATTATTTACCCCCCTCCGTGAATTATTTTACCCCTCCGTCAATTATTTACCCCCCTCCGTGAATTATTTTACCCCTCTGTGAATTCTTTACCCCCCTCCGTGAATTATTTTACCCCTCCGTGAATTGTTTACCCCCCTCCGTGAATTATTTTACCCCTCCGTGAATTATTTACCCCCCTCCGTGAATTATTTTACCCCTCTGTGAATTATTTACCCCCCTCCGTGAATTATTTTACCCCTCCGTGAATTATTTACCCCCCTCCGTGAATTATTTTACCCCTCCGTGAATTATTTACCCCCCTCCGTGAATTGTTTTACCCCTCCGTGAATTATTTACCCCCCTCCGTGAATTATTTTACCCCTCCGTGAATTGTTTACCCCCCTCCGTGAATTATTTTACCCCTCGGTGAATTGTTTACCCCCCTCAGTGAATTATTTGACCCCTCCGTGAATTGTTTACCCCCCTCCGTGAATTATTTGACCCCTCCGTGAATTATTTACCCCCCTCCGTGAATTATTTTACCCCTCCGTGAATTATTTACCCCCCTCTGTGAATTATTTTACCTCTCCGTGAATTGTTTACCCCCCTCCGTGAATTATTTTACCCCTCCGTGAATTGTTTACCCCCCTCCGTGAATTATTTTACCCCTCCGTGAATTGTCTACCCCCCTCAGTGAATTATTTGACCCCTCCGTGAATTGTTTACCCCCCTCCGTGAATTATTTTACCCCTCCGTGAATTGTTTACCCCCCTCCGTGAATTATTTTACCCCTCCGTGAATTATTTACCCCCCTCCGTGAATTATTTGACCCCTCCGTGAATTATTTACCCCCCTCCGTGAATTATTTGACCCCTCCGTGAATCATTTACCCCCCTCCATGAATTATTTTACCTCTCCGTGAATCGTTTACCCCCCTCCGTGAATTTTTTTACCCCTCCGTGAATCATTTACCCCCCTGCGTGAACTTTTTTACCCCTCCGTGAATTATTTACCCCCCTCCGTGAATTATTTTACCCCTCCGTGAATTGTTTACCCCCCTCCGTGAATTCTTTTACCCCTCTGTGAACTGTTTACCCCTCTCCGTGAATTATTTTACCCCTCCGTGAATTATTTACCCCCCTCCGTGAATTTTTTACCCCCCTCCGTGAATTATCTAACCCCTCCGTGAATTATTTACCCCCCTCCGTGAATTACTTTACCCCTGCGTGAATTGTTTACCCCCCTCCGTGAATTATTTTACCCCTCTGTGAATTATTTACCCCCCTCCGTGAATTATTTTACCCCTCCGTGAATTGTTTACCCCCCTCCGTGAATTCTTTTACCCCTCTGTGAATTGTTTACCCCCCTCCGTGAATTATTTTACCCCTCCGTGAATTATTTACCCCCCTCCGTGAATTATTTACCCCCCTCCGTGAATTATTTGACCCCTCCGTGAATTATTTACCCCCCTCCGTGAATTATTTTACCCCTCCGTGAATTGTTTACCCCCCTCGGTGAATTATTTTACCCCTCCGTGAATTATTTACCCCCCTCCGTGAATTATTTTACCCCTCCGTGAATTGTTTACCCCCCTCCGTGAATCATTTTACCCCCTGTGAATTGTTTACCCCCCTCCGTGAATTATTTTACCCCTCCGTGAACTATTTACCCCCCTCCGTGAATTATTTGACCCCTCCGTGAATTGTTTACCCCCCTCCGTGAATTATTTGACCCCTCCGTGAATTGTTTACCCCCCTCCGTGAATTATTTACCCCCCTCCGTGAATTATTTGACCCCTCCGTGAATTATTTACCCCCCTACGTGAATTATTTTACCCCTCCGTGAATTGTTTACCCCCCTCCGTGAATTATTTTACCCCTCCGTGAATTATTTACCCCCCTCCGTGAATTATTTGACCCCTCCGTGAATTATTTACCCCCCTCCGTGAATTATTTTACCCCTTCGTGAATTGTTTACCCCCCTCCGTGAATTATTTTACCCCTCCGTGAATTGTTTACCCCCCTCCGTGAATTATTTTACCCCTCCGTGAATTATTTACCCCCCTCCGTGAATTATTTTACCCCTCCGTGAATTATTTACCCCCCTCCGTGAATTTTTTTACCCCTCCGTGAAATGTTTACCCCCCTCCCTGAATTTTTTTACCCCCATGTGAATTGTTTACCCCCCTCCGTGAATTATTTTACCCCTCCGTGAATTATTTACCCCCCTCCGTGAATTATTTTACCCCTCCGTGAATTATTTACCCCCCTCCGTGAATTATTTGACCCCTCCGTGAATTATTTACCCCCCTCCGTGAATTATTTTACCCCTTCGTGAATTGTTTACCCCCCTCCGTGAATTATTTTACCCCTCCGTGAATTGTTTACCCCCCTCAGTGAATTATTTTACCCCTCCGTGAATTATTTACCCCCCTCCGTGAATTATTTTACCCCTCCGTGAATTATTTACCCCCCTCCGTGAATTTTTTTACCCCTCCCTGAATTATTTACCCCCCTCCCTGAATTTTTTTACCCCCATGTGAATTGTTTACCCCCCTCCGTGAATTATTTTACCCCTCCGTGAATTATTTACCCCCCTCCGTGAATTATTTTACCCCTCTGTGAATTATTTACCCCCCTCCGTGAATTATTTTACCCCTCCGTGAATTATTTACCCCCCTCCGTGAATTATTTGACCCCTCTGTGAATTATTTACCCCCCTCCGTGAATTATTTCACCCCTCCGTGAATCATTTTACCCCTCTGTGAATTGGTTACCCCCCTCCGTGAATTATTTTACCCCTCTGTGAATCATTTACCCCCCTCCGTGAATTATTTCACCCCTCCGTGAATTATTTACCCCCCTCCGTGAATTTTTTGACCCCTCCGTGAATTATTTACCCCCCTCCGTGAATTATTTCACCCCTCCGTGAATTATTTTACCCCTCTGTGAATTGTTTACCCCCTCCGTGAATCATTTGACCCCTCTGTGAATTATTTCACCCCTCCGTGAATTATTTACCCCTCCGTGAATCATTTACCCCCCTCCGTGAATTATTTTACCCCTCCGTGAATTGTTTACCCCCCTCCGTGAATTATTTTACCCCTCCGTGAATTATTTACCCCCCTCCGTGAATTATTTTACCCCTCTGTGAATTGTTTACCCCCCTCCGTGAATTATTTTACCCCTCCGTGAATTGTTTACCCCCCTCTGTGAATTATTTGACCCCTCCCTGAATTATTTACCCCCCTCCGTGAAATATTTTACCCCTCTGTAAATTATTTACCCCCCTCCGTGAATTATTTCACCCCTCCGTGAATTATTTACCCCCCTCCGTGAATTATTTTACCCCTCCGTGAATTATTTACCCCCCTCCGTGAATTATTTTACCCCTCTGTGAATTCTTTACCCCCCTCCGTGAATTATTTTACCCCTCCGTGAATTGTTTACCCCCCTCCGTGAATTATTTGACCCCTCCGTGAATTGTTTACCCCCCTCCGTGAATTATTTACCCCCCTCCGTGAATTATTTTACCCCTCTGTGAATTGTTTAACCCCCTCCGTGAATTATTTTACCCCTCCGTAAATTATTTACCTCCCTCCGTGAATTATTTTACCCCTCCGTGAATTATTTTACCCCTCCGTGAATTATTTCACCCCACCGTGAATTCTTTACCCCCCTCCGTGAATTATTTCACCTTTCCGTGAATTATTTGACCCCTCCGTGAATTATTTTACCCCTCTGTGACTTGTTTACCCCCCTCCCTGAATTTTTTTACCCCCATGTGAATTGTTTACCCCCCTCCGTGAATTTTTTTACCCCTCCGTGAATTATTTACCCCCCTCCGTGAATTATTTTACCCCTCTGTGAATTATTTACCCCCCTCCGTGAATTATTTTACCCCTCCGTGAATTATTTACCCCCCTCCGTGAATTATTTGACACCTCTGTGAATTATTTACCCCCCTCCGTGAATTATTTCACCCCTCCGTGAATCATTTTACCCCTCTGTGAATTGGTTACCCCCCTCCGTGAATTATTTTACCCCTCTGTGAATCATTTACCCCCCTCCGTGAATTATTTCACCCCTCCGTGAATTATTTACCCCCCTCCGTGAATTTTTTGACCCCTCCGTGAATTATTTACCCCCCTCCGTGAATTATTTCACCCCTCCGTTAATTATTTTACCCCTCTGTGAATTGTTTACCCCCTCCGTGAATCATTTGACCCCTCTGTGAATTGTTTACCCCCCTCCGTGAATTATTTACCCCTCCGTGAATTATTTACCCCCCTCCGTGAATTATTTTACCCCTCCGTGAATTGTTTACCCCCCTCCGTGAATTATTTTACCCCTCCGTGAATTATTTACCCCCCTCCGTGAATTATTTTACCCCTCCGTGAATTATTTACCCCCCTCCGTGAATTATTTGACCCCTCTGTGAATTCTTTACCCCCCTCCGTGAATTATTTGACCCCTCCGTGAATTGTTTACCCCCCTCCGTGAATTATTTACCCCTCCGTGAATTATTTACCCCCCTCCGTGAATTATATCACCCCTCGGTGAATTATTTTACCCCTCCGTGAATTATTTACCCCCCTCCGTGAATTATTTTACCCCTCCGTGAATTGTTTACCCCCCTCTGTGAATTTTTTTACCCCTCCGTGAATTATTTACCCCCCTCCGTGAATTATTTGACCCCTCTGTGAATTCTTTACCCTCCTCCGTGAATTATTTGACCCCTCCGTGAATTATTTACCCCCCTCCGTGAATTATTTGACCCCTTTGTGAATGGTTTACCCCCCTCCGTGAATTATTTCACCCTCTGTGAATTATTTACCCCCCTCCGTGAATTATTTCACCCCTCCGTGAATTATTTACCCCCCTCCGTGAATTATTTGACCCCTTCGTGAATTATTTACCCCCCTCCGTGAATTATTTGACCCCTCTGTGAATTGTGTACCCCCCTCCGTGAATTATTTGACCCCTCCGTGAATTATTTACCCCCCTCCGTGAATTGTTTGACCCCTCCGTGAATTATTTACCCCCCTCCGTGAATTATTTTACCCCTCCGTGAATTGTTTACCCCCCTCCGTGAATTATTTCACCCCTCCGTGAATTATTTACCCCCCTCCGTGAATTATTTGACCCCTCTGTGAATTATTTACCCCCCTCCGTGAATTATTTGACCCCTCGGTGAATTATATACCCCCCTCCGTGAATTATTTTACCCCTCTGTTAATTGTTTACCCCCTCCGTGAATCATTTGACCCCTCCGTGAATTGTTTACCCCCCTCCGTGAATTATTTACCCCTCCGTGAATTATTTACCCCCCTCCGTGAATTATTTTACCCCTCCGTGAATTGTTTACTCCCCTCCGTGAATTATTTTACCCCTCCGTGAATTATTTACCCCCCTCCGTGAATTATTTTACCCCTCTGTGAATTGTTTAACCCCCTCCGTGAATTATTTTACCCCTCCGTAAATTATTTACCTCCCTCCGTGAATTATTTTACCCCTCCGTGAATTATTTTACCCCTCCGTGAATTATTTCATCCCACCGTGAATTCTTTACCCCCCTCCGTGAATTATTTCACCTTTCCGTGAATTATTTGACCCCTCCGTGAATTATTTTACCCCTCTGTGACTTGTTTACCCCCCTCCCTGAATTTTTTTACCCCCATGTGAATTGTTTACCCCCCTCCGTGAATTATTTTACCCCTCCGTGAATTATTTACCCCCCTCCGTGAATTATTTTACCCCTCTGTGAATTATTTACCCCCCTCCGTGAATTATTTTACCCCTCCGTGAATTATTTACCCCCCTCCGTGAATTATTTGACACCTCTGTGAATTATTTACCCCCCTCCGTGAATTATTTCACCCCTCCGTGAATCATTTTACCCCTCTGTGAATTGGTTACCCCCCTCCGTGAATTATTTTACCCCTCTGTGAATCATTTACCCCCCTCCGTGAATTATTTCACCCCTCCGTGAATTATTTACCCCCCTCCGTGAATTTTTTGACCCCTCCGTGAATTATTTACCCCCCTCCGTGAATTATTTCACCCCTCCGTGAATTATTTTACCCCTCTGTGAATTGTTTACCCCCTCCGTGAATCATTTGACACCTCTGTGAATTATTTACCCCCCTCCGTGAATTATTTCACCCCTCCGTGAATCATTTTACCCCTCTGTGAATTGGTTACCCCCCTCCGTGAATTATTTTACCCCTCTGTGAATCATTTACCCCCCTCCGTGAATTATTTCACCCCTCCGTGAATTATTTACCCCCCTCCGTGAATTATTTACCCCTCCGTGAATTATTTACCCCCCTCCGTGAATTATTTTACCCCTCCGTGAATTGTTTACCCCCCTCCGTGAATCATTTTACCCCTCCGTGAATTATTTACCCCCCTCCGTGAATTATTTTACCCCTCCGTGAATTATTTACCCCCCTCCGTGAATTATTTTACCCCTCCGTGAATTGTTTACCCCCCTCCGTGAATTTTTTTACCCCTCCGTGAATTCTTTACCCCCCTCCGTGAATTATTTGACCCCTCTGTGAATTCTTTACCCCCCTCCGTGAATTATTTGACCCCTCCGTGAATTATTTACCCCCCTCCGTGAATTATTTGACCCCTTTGTGAATTGTTTACCCCCCTCCGTGAATTATTTGACCCCTCCGTGAATTGTTTACCCCCCTCCGTGAATTATTTTACCCCTCCGTGAATTATTTACCCCCCTCCGTGAATTATTTTACCCCTCTGTGAATTGTTTACCCCCCTCCGTGAATCATTTGACCCCTCTGTGAATTGTTTACCCCCCTCCGTGAATTATTTACCCCTCCGTGAATTATTTACCCCCCTCCGTGAATTATTTCACCCCTCGGTGAATTATTTTACCCCTCCGTGAATTATTTACCCCCCTCCGTGAATTATTTTACCCCTCCGTGAATTGTTTACCCCCGTTCGTGAATTTTTTAACCCCTCCGTGAATTATTTACCCCCCTCCGTGAATTATTTGACCCCTCTGTGAATTCTTTACCCTCCTCCGTGAATTATTTGACCCCTCCGTGAGGTATTTACCCCCCTCCGTGAATTATTTGACCCCTTTGTGAATTGTTTACCCCCCTCCGTGAATTATTTCACCCTCTGTGAATTATTTACCCCCCTCCGTGAATTATTTCACCCCTCCGTGAATTATTTACCCCCCTCCATGAATTATTTGACCCCTTCGTGAATTATTTACCCCCCTCCGTGAATTATTTGACCCCTCTGTGAATTGTTTACCCCCCTCCGTGAATTGTTTACCCCCCTCCGTGAATTATTTGACCCCTCCGTGAATTATTTACCCCCCTCCGTGAATTATTTGACCCCTCCGTGAATTATTTACCCCCCTCCGTGAATTATTTGACCCCTTCGTGAATTATTTACCCCCCTCCGTGAATTATTTGACCCCTCTGTGAATTGTTTACCCCCCTCCGTGAATTATTTGACCCCTCCGTGAATTATTTACCCCCCTCCGTGAATTATTTGACCCCTCCGTGAATTATTTACCCCCCTCCGTGAATTATTTTACCCCTCCGTGAATTGTTTACCCCCCTCCGTGAATTATTTGACCCCTCCGTGAATTATTTACCCCCCTCCGTGAATTATTTTACCCCTCCGTGAATTGTTTACCCCCCTCCGTGAATTATTTCACCCCTCCGTGAATTTTTTACCCCCCTCCGTGAATTATTTGACCCCTTCGTGAATTGTTTACCCCCCTCCGTGAATTATTTTACCCCTCCGTGAATTATTTACCCCCCTCCGTGAATTATTTTACCCCTCCGTGAATTGTTTACCCCCGTTCGTGAATTTTTTTACCCCTCCGTGAATTATTTACCCCCCTCCGTGAATTATTTGACCCCTCTGTGAATTGTTTACCCTCCTCCGTGAATTATTTGACCCCTCCGTGAATTATTTACCCCCCTCCGTGAATTATTTGACCCCTCCGTGAATTATTTACCCCCCTCCGTGAATTATTTCACCCTCTGTGAATTATTTACCCCCCTCCGTGAATTATTTCACCCCTCCGTGAATTATTTACCCCCCTCCATGAATTATTTGACCCCTTCGTGAATTATTTACCCCCCTCCGTGAATTATTTGACCCCTCTGTGAATTGTTTACCCCCCTCCGTGAATTGTTTACCCCCCTCCGTGAATTATTTGACCCCTCCGTGAATTATTTACCCCCCTCCGTGAATTATTTGACCCCTCCGTGAATTATTTACCCCCCTCCGTGAATTATTTGACCCCTTCGTGAATTATTTACCCCCCTCCGTGAATTATTTGACCCCTCTGTGAATTGTTTACCCCCCTCCGTGAATTATTTGACCCCTCCGTGAATTATTTACCCCCCTCCGTGAATTATTTGACCCCTCCGTGAATTATTTACCCCCCTCCGTGAATTATTTTACCCCTCCGTGAATTATTTACCCCCCTCCGTGAATTATTTGACCCCTCCGTGAATTATTTACCCCCCTCCGTGAATTATTTTACCCCTCCGTGAATTGTTTACCCCCCTCCGTGAATTATTTCACCCCTCCGTGAATTATTTACCCCCCTCCGTGAATTATTTGACCCCTCTGTGAATTATTTACCCCCCTCCGTGAATTATTTCACCCCTCCGTGAATTATTTTACCCCTCTGTGGATTGTTTACCCCCTCCGTGAATCATTTGACCCCTCTGTGAATTGTTTACCCCCCTCCGTGAATTATTTACCCCTCCGTGAATTATTTACCCCCCTCCGTGAATTATTTTACCCCTCCGTGAATTGTTTACCCCCCTCCGTGAATTATTTTACCCCTCCGTGAATTATTTACCCCCCTCCGTGAATTATTTGACCCCTTCGTGAATTGTTTACCCCCCTCCGTGAATTATTTGACCCCTCCGTGAATTGTTTACCCCCCTCCGTGAATTATTTGACCCCTCCGTGAATTATTTACCCCCCTCCGTGAATTATTTTACCCCTCTCTGAATTATTTACCCACCTCCGTGAATTATTTCACCCTTCCGTGAATTATTTTACCCCTCTGTGAATTGTTTACCCCCCTCCGTGAATCATTTGACCCCTCTGTGAATTGTTTACCCCCCTCCGTGAATTATTCACCCCTCCGTGAATTATTTACCCCCCTCCGTGAATTATTTCACCCCTCGGTGAATTATTTTACCCCTCCGTGAATTATTTACCCCCCTCCGTGAATTATTTTACCCCTCCGTGAATTGTTTACCCCCGTTCGTGAATTTTTTTACCCCTCCGTGAATTATTTACCCCCCTCCGTGAATTATTTGACCCCTCTGTGAATTCTTTACCCTCCTCCGTGAATTATTTGACCCCTCCGTGAATTATTTACCCCCCTCCGTGAATTATTTGACCCCTTTGTGAATTGTTTACCCCCCTCCGTGAATTATTTCACCCTCTGTGAATTATTTACCCCCCTCCGTGAATTATTTCACCCCTCCGTGAATTATTTACCCCCCTCCATGAATTATTTGACCCCTTCGTGAATTATTTACCCCCCTCCGTGAATTATTTGACCCCTCTGTGAATTGTTTACCCCCCTCCGTGAATTATTTGACCCCTCCGTGAATTATTTACCCCCCTCCGTGAATTATTTGACCCCTCCGTGAATTATTTACCCCCCTCCGTGAATTATTTGACCCCTTCGTGAATTATTTACCCCCCTCCGTGAATTTTTTGACCCCTCTGTGAATTGTTTACCCCCCTCCGTGAATTATTTGACCCCTCCGTGAATTTTTTACCCCCCTCCGTGAATTATTTGACCCCTCCGTGAATTATTTACCCCCCTCCGTGAATTATTTTACCCCTCCGTGAATTGTTTACCCCCCTCCGTGAATTATTTCACCCCTCCGTGAATTATTTACCCCCCTCCGTGAAGTATTTCACCCCTCCGTGAATTATTTACCCCCCTCCGTGGGAGAAACATACGTGTGTGTATTGGGATTCACCGCGCCTCGGTCGCCCAAGGTCAGTGGCGTCCTGCAGCCCCGAGTCCAACGTGGGGCAGCCTGCAACGCCCTGCACGGTTTGCTGAGGTGGTAGAGGGGCCCAGCGATTTTGTAACACGTCAATACTGGCTATGGACACTATCCCTTCCGATTCCCATCCCCCCGTTTGAAAAACCCTGAAATATCAACAACGGGTGGTTTTCTGTTTCTCGTCTCTTGTATTGTATTTCCACTGTTTTTGATCGGTATGCGATCCCGATGAGCTTTGTAAATAGGTTGTATGGTAGAAAAGGGTTGTATAGGGGCAGTATTAGCATGCTTGGCATCTTTCTCAGACCATTCCCCACCCGTGCCTGCCCCCCTCCCTCCCCCCACTACACTATCTGCCTCCAAGAACTTAGGGGTGATGCAGACCCTTCTGAACTTGTCCCCTTCTATTGGGGACCCCGAGAAGGCACGGGTTATGTAGCCAATCCGCCCATTTTTGGCCCCCCGAGAAGGCAAGGTTGATGTAGCCACTTCTGCTTCTTTCCCCTTCTATTGGGGGCCCCCGGAAGGCAGGGGTCAGGTAGCCAAGTCCGATTTTGTCCCCATGTGGGGACCCCCGAGAAGGTAGGGGTGATGTAGCCATTCCGCCCACATTCATCTCACATAGCGCATGGTGTTCTGAGGGAGCTGGGCGGCAAAGTGTGGCACACGTTCGCGAATACCTTAACCATCTTGTCCAAGAAATTCATTGGGCCGACACGTTGAATCCTTTCAACCATTGTCCCCATTTCTAGTTTTCATGACCCATTTCATGGACTCCATGCCCATCGCTTCCATCGGTGGGGTGTGGAGTGTTGACCTTTGGAATCCGAAGTATGCATCGCATGTTTTCAAGGTCACCGTTGCTGTTGATACGGTGGGCAACCTTGTTTGGATTTGCCGCTTGGCCCTGGGACATCCACTGATGTTCTCATTTGGGATGACATGGTCCTTCTCGTACCCAAGGTGATTTCTTCGATTTTGAAGTTGGGGGCCATGATGGTGCTTATAAAGGCCGGGTTCATGCCATTTTGCCATTCATTGGAACAAAGAATGGAACTTTGGCATCCCGCCAACAATGTTGTAATGATGCACATGGGTGGTACCGCGCAATTGTTTACTCGCTTGTGGCATTGGCGCTTGGTTCGAAACATGTGGCGTGGCGGCCCCGATGAGTTGCACCAGTCCGTCCGTATATTATTGCATCTTTCTCAATTTTGTACCCGGAGGCAGGTCCGCAACCCTCCTTACGGACCATCGGACCATGTTTTACCTGATGTTTGGATGGACGAGAGCAACTCGGCCGCTGCGGAGGTTGAGGGAGAGGATGAGGGAGAAGATGAGGTGGAAGTGTGTGCGTTGTGTTGTCACAAGTGCTCCACCGTCACAGTTTGTGATGAGTATAAGGAGCACTATTGTTGTGAATGTATTGACACCCGAACTTGTGGGAACAATGTTATTTGTTAATCACATTCTGAGTGACGTTTTGTGTTGTTCAATTTTCATATTCCGGCTTATGCAACGTGCTTTGCGGGGAAGGTTTGCGGTCCAGTGCGGTCTACTTGGGGGGCTTCCCTCGGTGAGGACAAACTTGGGGCTACAGCCAGGATACTTAATACAAAGGTAGCGCACTGGGCGCGCGCCGGGAAACTATTCCCCCATAGCCCTTTTGGATTCCCCCCCAATGTGTGGACCTGAGACAGCAAGGGTTATGTACCCCCTGCATGTCATCCACCCGTCAATGTCAGGAGTGGTGACCATGATTCCCAATACGAAGGCAATGCAAACTCCAGATTCGCTCCGGCCCATCGCGTTGCAAACAACACGCCAAAAATGGCTCACCAACATCCTACTGATTCAGCTGGAGGATGTACTACTTCACTACATCCCGGCACAAGAAACGGGCTTCCTCCGTCACAGAAGCATCCTCCAGCATGTCTATGGTTTGAGGGTTCTCTAGGATGGCTTGCAGGAAGGATCAGCACTGTCAGTGGATTTCAAAAATGCGTTCCCCACGATGTTGCACGAGATGGTGGCGGCGGCACTTGGCCTAGTGTGCATACCGTTCTTGCACATCCGGCTAATATTGCATCTGCTGCGTGCGCCATATTTGTACTCAGGAGGCAAAGGATACGTCCCGGGGGTCTACCATTACCTGCACGCGGGTACGCGCCAAGGGGACCCTCTCTCCCCAACGCTATTCTCCCTGGTAGCGCCCTTTGTTATCTTCCCCTTACAAGACCTCGATCCAGGACTCACCGTCATGATGTATGCGAATGACCTCATCATTTTTCTTGACGGACGGGCAAATCCACGGTTGTTAGGGAGGATATGGAAGGTGGTATCCTGCTTTGGACAGTTTTCTGGTTTGAAGATAGACCTGAACAAAACAGCTGCAATAGTTCGCAACTGTGGGGGACAAGCATGGGCCAAATGCTTTGGGGATATTGCACTGGAAGTAAAGCATTTTGTCAAGGATCTTGGGGTGCACTTGGGGAATATACGGCAACATCAAGATGACCAAGGATGGGGGTTGACGATAAAACAAGCCTTTGCACCGGCACTTCAAGAAGCCTTTCGGCGCGCACGGGTGGTGTCCACGCTGCATTTGTCGATGGATGTGCGCGCCTTCATGTTGACATCATGGATTTTGCCGGTGGTGGCATGGGTATCCAAGGCATACTACGCCCCAATTCCGGTGATCAGGCAGCTGAAGCTAGTCTACCACGTGACCATGGGTACCAACAGTTGGGGAGTCACTCTGCCAATCCTCTCGCGACCGCGGCTGCAAGGGGGACTAGCCCTGCTAGAGCCAGAATTATTTCTGATGCACCAAGCAGCAGCTCCTTTCGCCAGCCTCCTGAGAGAACCCCACAAATATCCCAGCAAGTCAGTGGAGACCTTCTATGCATGGGCAACATCAATTGGGTTTACACCATCCAACGACAACCTTCCATACATCCAGCTGGGCATGGTTCGAACCGCGCAACTAACGTTCCTGGGATGGTGAGCAAGAGCACACTCATATATCCAATGGGTGGCCCCGGAAGTGGCCCCCCCAAAAGACCGGGACAAGCTGCCGCTATGGCACTCAGTCTATTTCCGGAATGAGTACAAGTGTTTGTACTACAACATGAAGATGATCCGAAGGGGTGTACTGACGTGGGGCTATTTCCAGTCTCTTGAAGATGCAAGGCTAATGAATGCACTGCCCCGAACCTGGAAGGAGGTGTACAACCATGGCGGGCGGCTCCTAAACAAAGTCCCATCGAGAGAGGGGTTTGATACCCCCACAGTCCAAGTTCAAAACTAGACCAGAGCATGGTTGCTACAGTTCTATGCATCTCAACCCGGGGTACGCGATCCACAAACTCCTGGGGTGTGGGAAAAATGGGCAAACACGCAGCTACCGCCAATGGTGAAGGATTTCGCACCACGAGGTTTGTGGCACAAACTTACGGCACATGGAAGGGGCGACAAGAGGTCGGGCACGGACAATTGCCCGATATGTGCGCAGAAGGAATCAATTAAGCACGCCATGGTGGAATGCTCCATGTTTAAAGCGGCGGCGGCGGTCATTAAGCACTACTTTGGCCCGGTGGTGACCGGGGACGGGGAATATTCAGTCCGGGATATGATGGAATCCGACCATCAGGAATGGTTGCTGAGCACGGACCAAGGCTGGGCAATGTGGTCGGCAAGAAGTGCCCACTGGCGATACAGATGTGAAGTCAAGGCAGGAGCGTCACCAGTGCCCACCTCATATATGACGACGTGGCTCCGCGAGCTGTGTGGGGAGGGTCTGGATCAGAATCAGAGGACACTGAAGCGGTGCTGGCGTCCTTGGGTATGGTACCCATGGACAGTGATGAAATGACAGGAGAAGCGTCCGGGGAACCAGCACCACACGGAAAAGAATCATGCAATTCTTGCAGCTCGGGTAGTGAGGAATCAGGGGCAGGGTACGCACAAATGGGATGGCGGGGGGAAGAGATGTCTTAGCAAACAGAGTCTGAATCTGAATCTCAATCTTTCAGCACGGATGTGAGTGACACAAGGCGACAGCAGAAGAGGCGAAAGTTCAAGAAAAGCGGAAACCTGGGACAAGGCCGCTAACCACTGCGAAAGACACAGGGAGCACGAGTCAGAGCAACTCAGAAGCGCAAACAAGCATCATGACTGCGGTATCACTACAGGTATCATAAATGCAAATGCCTGAACGCCCAAAATCTGCGTCTTGGCGCAAAGGAAACCGTTGACGTGAGCCTCGTGTTCTACCGCGAAACACGGCAGCAACAAAAGCCCAGCAACAGCTGTGTACAGATACAAACTCCGCGTCCTGTCGCGGAGGAGCTCTTTGGCGTGATGCCGCCAAGAAAGCCATGGGAGACACGGGAGAGGTGGGGGCCACAGCAGAATCGACACGGCCCATACACAGAAGTCAACTTGGCCTCCAAGAAAATCAAGCCCCAGCAAGCACGCCAGCGTCTCAAGGTGCAAGCACTGAACCAGCTGGACGCCATAGCGGAGGAGGGGTTGAGAGCTATCAATGCGGAGCTGAACACTATGGCCTGGGCACGGAATTAGCAAATCTGGCCTCGACTGGACCAACCTCACAGCACGAGGATGCACTGTGAAATTGTGGACAATCACGGAGAGCCATTGTTGATGAACAATCAAGAACTCTACCCGTTGATGGTCCAAATCAACTGGACCCTGAAGACTCGGGCCCTGACAAACATGCAGATTGAGTGGTGGCCCAAGAGTGCTGGCAAGTGGCACCCATTCCAATGGGAGGCAATCCTCCACTGCCCGGCAGAGGGCCACAGAGCGGTGCCATCCTCAGTGAGTAGGAATGGTGACTGCCTGCACGTTTGGTTGACGGGCCGAGCTGATCTCATAAGGCGGTTTCAAAAAACACTCTTCAGGCAAACGGACCCAGTAACGGGGGACGCTGTACGGTTCCTCTACACGTTGCTGAGCACACCGCCATGCGAACGGCGATATGCCTGAAATGAGCCAGCAAACAGAGGGGGGGGGGGTAAGACGAGGCACAGACTCTGGGGAGAGAGGGACAGAGAGAAAGGGTGGGGAGGGTGAGAAGGAAGAAAACCCCCTGGGGAGGGTGAGGAGAAAGATAAACCCCCTTGGGAGGGTGCAGAGGGCGAGACACAGAGAGAGAGAGAGAGAGAGAGAGAGAGAGAGGCCCACAGAGCACAAGGCGAGAGAGAGAGAGAGAGAGAGAGAGAGAGAGAGAGAGAGAGAGGCCCACAGAGCAAAAGGCCATAGAGAGAGAGAGAGACCCGCAGAGCGAGAGTTAGAGACTAACCGGCACTGTGGGAGGGTGGTGGGTGCGAGCTGACCCAGATGTATAGACAGCCAAAGCACAATCAAAAGCCACCTGGAGTGGTACAGAACGGGTCTGCGCTGTAGTGCAGCAAGGCAAAACATTGAACTGAGTGGTGATGACCATGCGCGTGTGACACGGGGGCGTATGCGAGCCCAGTATCCGTTGCCTCATGGCCCCCCGCTTGGTCCCATTTTTGTGGACAAGTGGGGGGTTAGGGGGAACTTTGTTGGACCTGCCCCGTCATTCTTAGCGCCACTCCACAACACCCCTTTCTAATTTTGGACCCCCTGCAATATGGTCACAATTTTGAAATACCCCCCCCCCTTTTTAGACCCTCAAAAAAGCATCACTTGACACCGCATGTTGTTTCCAGCCCCCCCCCCCCCTGTGACAGACCCCAGTGTTCATGGTTGCGAGATGCAGTGTTGTACTGTTCAAGCAATGGGGCACTTAATGCGTTTGTTTGGGTGTATTTTAGAAAACAACACTACAGCCTCTCCAATGCAGTTTGTCACACCTTGTGAAGGCGTGCCATCCAATGCCAGAAGCCTGAAGATGTAACAGGAAAAAAATAGCCGCCCCTGCCCAGCGGTGGCCACTTGTTTTTCGGCAGAGGCTCGGTTCATGGCTTCCTCACGCCCTTGCCCCAAGTTTGCAAGGTACCTCTGCAAGTTTTTTTTGTTTCGAAATTTTGGTCATGGAGACAGGGCAATGGTGGGGCGCAGTGCATCACACACTAATGTAGCCGAACCCAAAGCCACCATGAGCCACTGGGGTTAGGGACTGGGGCAAGGCAGGCACGCTTTACAGCCATGTCACCCTCCACGACGCACATCTTGTCCACAAGGTTTGCCCCGCATACAACTTCAAACTGCCCCATTCAAGGAGGGGAACACCGATGTAGGCAGGCAATGCCTGCTGCACGGTCCCTTTTTCCCCAGTTTGAGAAGTATACCAGAAGACTAGCTGGCAAATCTGGCAATTTAGGAAAACTGGGGAACAAGGGGTGATAGGTTGAGAATTTTTCCAGTTTATGTGGAAAAACAGGGAACTAAATGAGAAATGCCGAAAAAGACGTGGTTTTGAAACCTGGTTTTGGGTGAATGAGGAAGGGGGATACTGGGGGAAAATGGGCGCAAATGTCTGAAGCCTGGTTGATGGAGAAGTGTTGTGTTGGAAGTGTGTCACCATGGTCCATTGTTTGCACAGCTGTCCACGTCACTCCTGCCATTGTTGTCTTACCAGGGAGCATGTCCACTTTTATGAGGGTGCCCCTCCCCCCTCTGCTCAAACAACAGTTTGTCCAAAGATCTGAAATTGACAGTTCCCTTGTTTGGTTATGGTGGATATGAACTATTGATGTTGTTTTGCATGATTTGCAGGTGATTTTTGTGGCAAGTTGCATTGGATTCATGCATTGCAGCCTCTTTGGTTGGCCCAAAGCCAGCCCCAAAGCCAGCCCCAAACCCAGCCCACGTGCTCTTCCCCCCCCCCCCCCCAGGGTGTCGGGACAGCCCACCCTGGAGTAGTCAAACAGGACAACTCATCCAGGGGCTCCGATGACACAACCAAAACACGCTTGGACCCACAGAGGGTCAGAATGAGCAGTGGCGAGAGGCCAATAGGCACCGCCAAAGGCAAACAATCTAAAACCGAGGCCTTGTGCCAACCCCCCCCCCCCCCCCCAGGTGTCCAGCAAACGGCTTGTCCACCGAACACTTGGTGTTCGCACCGTATTATTCGGGGACTTTATTGTTCACTGGACGGGTGGGGGGGGGGGGTACTGCGTGCAAACAATGGCTTGTCCAAACATCACTGGTGTTGTTTCCACAACTTTTGGTCTTTTACCATTGTTTGGACAAAGCACGGGGAGGTACATTCCCCGAGGGAAGAAAGTGGGTGTCTGCTGGCTGTCCAAGCAGGTGACCAGTGTCAATTATGAAAAGAGGAAGTAGTAACAGACCCCCCCCCCCCTGGTACCTGTCCACACCATGCACGGACACTGGGTACCCACTTTACTACTCCGTCACACATTTTCTCAAATTTACCACCAGCTTTCCAACTTTTGTACCTTACACCCCCCCTTGCAATCCCCCCCCCCCTTGTAACCCCCCCCCCCCCAGGGGGGGGGGGGGGGCGTCACTTTGACATTTCTTTTTGGAAACGGTTGGTTGTACTGTGCTCTTCTATTCTTTCTCTGCAAGTGCCCTCTGTCAGAGTTGATTTCTCCTGTCATCCAGACACAAATGTATGCCACAGGCACTCGTGTATGGTACCACTCTCGCAGCAAGGGTGGCCCGCTGTTGGCATTTGTCATTGGTCCCTTCACACAGTGCCTGTGGAAAGGGCACACACACAGAAGTAACATCGTGTTTCAATGCCATACACACTACGGGTGTTGTGCATGCACAGCTGCAGTTTTGAAGTGTTACGGGTTGGTGGTGCAATCCCCCCCCCCTCCGCCAGGGGGGGGAATCGTCACGACATTGGGGGGGAGATTACAAGGGGGGGGGGGGGGGTGTCAGGTACCAATTTCCCCCAAGTTCTCCATCTCAGCTCAAATACTTGCCCCATTTCCCTCCATGCTACCCCATTTTTCCCGATGTCCTATTTCCCCTCTGGTAGCTCACCAGGTGTTGACTCACCACTTGCACTGGCAAGCAACGGTTTCTGCAGTTGAGCCTGGGAGGGGTTGTGGGGGGACCCATGAGTGCGCCAAGAGCAGTGTTTGTTCCTGCTCGTGACGCTGCTGGGGAGCGATGACCTTCCCACAGGCATCTGTAGTCCTCATTTCCATCCAACAGCGCATAAAGATGCTCACGTTCCAGGAGGTATATTTCGACTGCAGGTCCAGGGATGAAGCCTTCAATGCACCCCTAGTGATCCAGTACCGGGCGCGTTTGGCATCACAACATCTCGTTTCTGCAGTGCGTTGGCAGCGCAGTCCCGCAGCATGTGAGGCTCAGTGCAAATGGCATTCGTATGCGCAGATCTATTCGATTCATTGGGACCCTCTCCATTGTCTCGCTGCTGCTACTGACAAGCGTTGGCTTCCGGCTCGAGCGCTTCAAACAATGGCGCAGCTCCCTGATGCTGCAGCCTTGGGGTGCCCTGAGTCACACCAGACATACGCAGACTTACCAGCAGAACCGCAGGATCCTGCGTCGTTCCAGCGCTAGCGCCCACGGACCAGTGTTTCCTTTGGGTGCACACGGTATGGGTAGGCTTTGCCAAGGGCTACGGGTTGGGCTTTTCATCCCCGACAGTACCTTCCTTAGGTATACCATGTTCCATGTTGACTCAGTCAGCGGCCCCCAGTGACACAATGGTCATGCATAGATGGTGGTCCGTCACCGGATGGAGGTGGCCGCACAAGCTGCAGCAGTTCCTCAGTAGCCGCCCAGCGCACTTTCTTGGGGTTGGGGCATATCGGATCGCACCAAACAAAGTCTCTCTGTCTCTCTCTCTTTCTCTCTCTCTCTCCCCATAATGGACAGCCCTGGTCACCAAAACTTGTAGCCCCTCACGAGCGGTACACGCACAATGCGGATGCAGTGCAACTGTGCAGCAGTTTTCTGATTGCGGTGCATTTGGGGGATAGGGGAGACTGGCGCACCCGTAACGCATTTTGTGTGCATTTTCATTTTCAAACTGTATATCTCAATGGTCAGTACTGGCACAAGCACAGCTGGGGTGCAGCGACAATGCTTGATACATTTGACTTGAACAAGTAGACCAATGGCCCGCACTGCACTGCACATTTGTAGTAGGGGGTGTAGTAGGGGATGCTAGCCTTGCTGGTGCCAAGCTCCCACCCAACTGGCAAGGCTGTAAGTAGAGCTGGGCTGGCCTGTTTGTCTAGAAGCCCTTCTTCATTTTAGATTGATATCACTCACATTACCAAAGGGGCGACGGCATGGGTTCGGTCAGGGTCGTCCACGCCGCATGAAAGGCATTCCCTTGCTGCTGCGTCCATGTCACATGTGGTGTACATCGTGAGACCTGCGGATTGATGCACAACTGTTGGTGAGGGTGTACACGGTGCATCGGGGGGGGGGGGGGGCACATGCAATGGGTACCTGGGTGAAACAAGGCAGGGGCGCAAAGGTGCGAGATGGGAGAGCTCTGAGGGGGGTCCCTTTCCATTGTATGCCCATGGGGAATGCACACACAATGCGATATGGACGCATTGGCGTCAGATGGGGTGCGGAAGGCGGTTTCGTGGATGAGAGCGGAATGTGTGTCCCACTGCACACCCCTGCGGCGTTCTGCCCCCGGCGTCCCCCTCCCCTGCCAGCACTGGCAGTGAACCGTGAAGTTTCGGGGGTGTTGATGGGGCATGTTCTGGCTGTGCCTGGATCGCCTTCAGAGGTGCCGCCAAGCGTGCGTGTGTAGTGCAGGTGGGTTCATGGGGGCGCTGTGTATCTGGGCAAGGGTTTGTGACAGGATAAGTGCTCGGGTCAGTGTCAGGGATGGGGGTGTGGCCCGGGGCACGTCTAAGGGTAGGGGTTTGTGATGGGATGGATCAGGGCGACACGGCGTATGTCTGCAGATGCAGCCCAGGCCACTATTGGGTCGACCCCTTCTGAAACGGGGCCAGTTTTGAATGGAACAGCCCCAGCGAAGTCAGTTTTGCCCTTGGGACCAAAGCATCCACTGGCACAGGGCATGCAGAACAACAGTCCCCCTCAAACCAGCTCGGCCCCCATGGCTGCACCTACAGGGCCGCATGCCCCACAGCCTGCCCCCGACCTTGCAGCCACACCCTCCACAGCGGTGCTGGTGTCCCCTGTCGACCTCGTGGAAGGCTTGTTCGTCACCATCCAAGCGGTGTGCGCTCCACCAGCCTCTTGTTGATAGTGTGCCAGGGGCTGTTGTCAGGGAAGGGGATCACCAGGTCCCTTCTCATAGCTGTGCCCCAGGTGTGTGCTCAATGTACGGACAAGAAACTGAGCAGCCCCCCCCCCCCCCCAGGGACTTGCTTTAATTTTCATTCTGGCAGGGGGGGGGGCTCCCCCCTGGACCCCCTCCCCCCCTCCCCCCCTCCCCCCTCAGCTCAAGTGCACCTGAAAACATGGGTTTTGGGAACCTTTTTTAGTCATGGGAAAAAAATTTTCGGCGCCTTTGGCGCATGCCATATACTGTGTACGTGTTGCTCCACGTGTGCTCCATATATCTTGTGCACCTTGTGCACCATGGGCTGAACATGACCTTTGTGCTGTGGCAGCAGAATTTTGGAAAACCAGACGGGTGCGCAATTTGCGCGGCAGGCGTAAGGACAAGGGTACCAAGCGACGGAAAACAGATGTTTCTGATGCTGAGGTACCCTCTGATCCGGAGTCAGTGGATGATGAGGCACTGTCTGATAATTTGTCTGATGTCTCCCACTCAGGCAGTGACTCAGGTTCGGCATCATCATCAGGTTCCAGTTCCAGTTCCACTACTGATGGAGGCTCCAGTTCAGGCGAGTCTAATTCTGACTGACAAGAACACTGTCATTTGGCATGAGATGGTGAATGTCCCGCTTTGTTGTAGTTGTTGTGTATTGGTGAGATGTGGAAACCCTGAATTGACATTCAATGATGAATTTCCTTTGTTTACGGCCGACAAGATGACATTTCCATGTCCTGAGTTGTTCATTCTCCAATAATTTTTCTGTTCCCTGTGCATTGGGTATGTTCCGGCAGGGGGGGGGGGGGCCCCTCCCCCCTGGACCCCCTTCCCCCCTCCCCTGGACCCCCCCCCCCCACGCTCAAGCAAGTCCCTCTCCCCCCCCCCCCCCCAAAGACACCGGATGTTGGCAATTTTGGGGAGTGTGAATGCAACAGGAACTTGCGGCTCCAAGGCGACTGCCGACCTGGAAGGACTCTCTCCCTGCCATCCCCCCCCCCCCCCCCCCAAGAGGATTGCAGCTGCTGTCGATGCTACTCATACACACAACCTTTCCTTTCATCCAGGGCTTCTGGTATTTCCGTGGCAGGAAAATCACGGAAAATCACGGAAATAGGCCAACGTTGAAAATCACGGAAATCACGGAAAATCACGGAAAATCACGGAAAGGGAAATTGAAGTTCCTATTGCTTGCTATTGTTGTTCCTGGTTGCCACGGAAAATCACGGAAAATCACGGAAATGGAAATGAAAGTTCCTATTGTTTGCTATTGTTGTTCCTGGTTGCTAAGTGTTAGAGTGTGTATTTCTTTGTGTGTTTTCAGTTGTGACATGTTGATGTGGAAATACACTAAAGTCCATGGTGTATTCGTAATAAAGACGAGGTGTACAAGGCTTCCCGGCGTGCCGGTCTCCTGCATAAAGGTGCAATTCGTCACAAAATTAAAAACCAGGAATGCTGGGTAGGAACCGATGAGTGGACCGATGAGTAGGGTCACGCAATCGCCAACGTCTTGATTGGGGTAGGACCAAAGGTCTACGTGGTTGCCACTCTCCAGCTGCAGTGCAAGGGACCAAACCAGGGTGTGGAGCATACCGAGAATGTGTTGTGCTTTGTTTCGTCTCTTGTGGGTGTCCAGGTGAGGCAAAGGCGATGCATGAGGAACATTTTTGTCCCACGGAAACACAACAGAAAATCACGGAAATATCACGGAAATGCCACGGAAAATCACGGAAAATCACGGAAAATCACAGAAAATCACGGAAAATCACGGAAGGGTTTTTTCAGGCCAATCACGGAAATAGTAGAAGCCCTGTTTCATCTTTTGGAATGGGATGTGTACCTCATACATTTGGTGCCCTAGTTTGGGCAACGCAAGGTTGGGAGCGGGGGTGCTGTAATGGCTTCAACATGTCCCACAGACCAGTTGTCCAATACTGTGGGAAATAGAACTGCCTGCTACTGCCTTGGGTCAGCTGACTTGGCTGTGGATGGCCACTGACGGGCTCGGATTTCGCTCGGATTTCTCTGTGGGGGCGTATTGTGCACTGTGCGCGCTCTATGCACAAACTTTGTAAAGGACCATACCCAACAGGCCATGTGTAATTGCCCGCCAAAACCGCCCGCCGGAGGCCAATAAACACGTTTATGCGTTTATTTTCGCGGTTTTCACCGTTTTGGCCCCGTTTGGGCCGTTTATTGATGTTTATTGATGCTTTTTCTGTGTTTTTTTTTGTGTTTTTCAGAGGTTTATGTGGTTTTCATTGCCTATTGCCTTTTTTCTTGGGGCTTTTTTTTAATCTAATTTGTCCCAGAATTCACTTGTCAGCTGATTTGTCCATGTGTTCACGAGTGTCGCTACACGGTGCAACGGTCCGATAGACAATATACAAGGTAGAAACTACAAAGCATAAAATAGAAAGTAGGAAGTACAAAGTAGAAAGTAGAAAGTGGAAAGTACGAAAGGAGAGATAACAAAACGATCCGCGAAGAGCACTACCGTCGCTAAGTGTAGCATTCTTCTCATGTGTACGGAGTCCCTACACGTGCACGCATATGGAATCAAGCTTGTGGAGTAGACGTTCAAGTCGGGGTTGGGGTTGGGGAAACGAGGGTGCGAGAGCTCCGCAGGCATAACGTTCGGGAAAGGGTCGTGGGCAAGGGTCGGCACACGCTTCATTAGAAATACAAAATTTCTCGGGTCAAAGCTATACCAACGGTTCAGGGCCTAGAGGAAAGGGTGGGAATGGGTGCCTCATACAATCTTCTCATTTGTCCCTCTCACCAGCATCTTGTAATGCGTCCCGTTTGGGTTCGACGCGCCGACGGTGGTCAATGGGTGCACCTGGGCTCCGTTGCCGATGCGGTAGCTCATGTGAAGCGCAACGGTACGGACATCTTTCACACGCAGGTCACCCGGGCGGCAAACAAAGGGGGTACCAGCAAGGGGTGGCTGTTCTCTTTTGAAGATGAGATCCCACATCCACCCCTTGTCGCCAATGCCCCTCCGAGCAGTGCACCAGCGGTGGTCTCTTCCTTCTTCCACCCTACCTCTTCACTCCCCACGTGTGCCTGCTGTGGCGACAAACTACTCGGGGATATCGTCACCTGCACGGATTGTCATCACAAGGTTCATGTCTTTTGCACGCAGCACGGTCATTGCTTTAAATGCGCATGCCGTGTGTGCAATCAACCACGTGGGCTTGACATGCGGGCATGCAAAACATGCAAGCACCTGGTGCATACCACATGTGCAGTGCACGTCTCCTTCCGTGTGGAGGTCGTATGGAAAGTATGCACACCCCGGCCACGGGAGCACCCACCGCCTGCCAAGAGGGAGAAGCGTCGGTTCCGAACCGAATGGCAAGCCGGTCGCCCATGGTTGCAACATGCCAATGGGGTGATGTGGTGCGATGCCTGCCGGGAGTACCCCCAGCCCGGTGTGCAACAGTCTTGGGTGACTGGCAACAGACAATTGCGCCGTACGACCGTGAAACAACACGGCAATTCAGGCTTGCACTGCAAGTCCTTGGCATTGCGGGAAAGCGGTGGGACCTCAACCACCGTTATAGCACGGGGGCCGCCCCTGGTCAGGACCCGACCCCAAAGGGGGGGGGGGGGGGGACCCCCCCCCCCCTCTACGGACCCCAAAATTGTCGCACGGAACAAGGTGCTTTGTCGGCGCCGGAGGCGCCGGAGATTTTGTTTTAGGCATACGGCAGGGGGAATTTTTCTTGTTCCACCCTATGTGTCTATCCTCAAAATACTCAGAATTTTGTGGAGAATTCAAAAATGGCTGAAAAGCACAAAAAAGGTTATGTAGCCACCTTGCCCACTTTGTGGGCCACTTCTGATTTAGTCCCCCGCTTTGAAGCGGAGGGGCTCCCCGATACGGCAGGGGTGAGGTAGCCAATTTGCCCACTTTGTGGGCCACTTCTGATTTTGCCCCCCGCTCTGCAGCTGTGGGGCTCCCCGATACGGCAGGGGTGAGGTAGCCAATTTGCCCACTTTGTGGGCCACTTCTGATTTTGCCCCCCGTGTGAAATGTGGGGTGTTCCACTTGTTTGTTTGACCCAGACATGTTAACTGCAAACGTCAGCCCGCGGACAAAGAAGGAGCCGGCCAAAGAAGCGTGCTCGCCCCAAGAGTACCGGCAAGAGGGCACGCGACGAGTGGGAGGATGATTCCGAAGCTTGAGGCCCCTCCCCTCCCTTCGCTTCTCTCTCTCTCTCTCTCTCTCTATATGTCTGTGGCTCCCTTCGCTTCTCTACATATATGTCTGTGGTTTGTGACAAGGGGAAGGAAAGGCCTTTGGGCGAACTCAAGGCAACATTCAATACTACTCTGAAAGTGCTGCAGTGCAGCAAAACAATGACCATTCACAGTGCATCTTGTTAGCTTTGTGTGTTTGCGCGCTTGGACGGGGCCTGCCGGAAAAGGTGCTGGGTTTGGGTCAACCAAGGGGGGGGGGAGGGGTCCCCCCCCCCCCCTTCGGAGGGGGGTGGGGGTCCCCCCCCCCCCCTACAGCCCCCCAAACTGTCGAACACCCCTCGGGGTCACACATTGGCTGGCGGCCGCCCCCGTGCGTTATAGGAACCTTGCCGGCACCCATCCACCGCGCTATCAACGGTCTCTTCCAAGTGGTATATCGCATGGCAAAACGCGGCAGTCCACCTGCCCACATACCCGGCGATGCGGAGGCCCTAATGTTAAGTGGCGGCACCGTTGTCCCGGCCTATCACTCTCCCTCCTCGGTGCGCCAGATTGTGCATGCAATCGCCGCACCCATTCGCTCCGTGGAAGGTCAGGCGATTGAGACCTCGCTTTTCTTCGCACTCGCCTCCGACAGCTCCACGGATTGGTCAGCGAACAAGCAGGAGCTAGTCTACACCCGAACGCTTCGCGAAGGCCAATTCTGTACAGCCTTCTTGGGCTTCTGGGAACTCCGGGATGGCACAGCACCGAGTATTGTTGCTGCCTACAAGCAAACCATGCTGAAGGCAGGTTTGCCCATTGAAAAATGGGTGTCCCGGATGTTCTGGTATTGCGTTGATGGTGCAGAGGTCATGCAATCAACCGGCAATGGCGTGGCGGGCCTGCTGATGCAGCTGCAGGCGGAAGTGCTCGGCTACAGTGTGGTCGTTCCGGTGCACGCCAACTGCCACCGCGCTGATTTGGCCTTCCGGGACGCCATGGATTCCAGCCACGTGTTCCTCGACATCGTCTCCGAGGGCATGACCTCCGTGACCGGCTGGTTCAAAAACGCGCCTACACGGTTGCGCAACCTACGTACCATGGCCATCAGCATGGACATGTCGCCGCTCCGGTACGGGTGCTTGAGCCAACGCGGCGACGACAGCGATCAAGATCGGCATCGACGACCATGGCTCCTCGGCGTTCAACACGCCAGCCTCGCCGAACGGGACGCCGACTCAGCCGAATGGCCTCCCGACTTTTAGTGTAGGAAGATAAGAGTATAGGAAGATAGAAGGAGGTTCAGGGCTCGTTTTGGACCCCACCCGCACCCAGAAAACAGAAAAACTTCGACGCGAACTAGCCCTCCGAGAAGTGGTTACGGCTTTGCATCTTTGCTTTGTGGATGGGTTGTGTTTGCGCGCTTGAGGAGGTAAGAGAATTGGCAGGTGCAAGGGACAACAACAAGCATCAAGTAACCAACAAAAGCCTAGTTAACAATCTTGTGACAAAAAACAATTTAGCAGAATCAGAGTTTATGACCCCTAATCGAAATGTTTTTTTTGGCCAAAATTTTGGTTGAAAATCCTGTCACACAAAACAAAAGATGTGTACCCATCCCAATGTATTTTCAGTTTCACTTTTACCAAGAGCAAAACCCACAAAAACAAATGTTCTACCAAAATCTTTTTCCCAAAATGGAAACCTTTTTGCCAAAAACAAAGCCGTTTTACCAGAACCAAGGCCATTGTACCAAAATGAAACCGTTTTTACCGGAACCACGTCGTACCTAGTCGCCAATACTCAGTAGCAAAATCCTTTTACCAAAATCAAAACAAATTTACCATAATCAAATGTTTTCTTTAAAATGAACAAATTTTAACTAAAAGCAAAAGGAGAGTCATCAAGTGTTTACCAAATCTTTTCACCAAATTCTTTTTTAAAAAAAAACGAAAAAAAAACAACCCTTTCACACCTCAGCCCGCCGCCCGCCGAGACCCCTGTTGGCGGGCGTTTACTCATGGCCTGATACCCAAGCTGCATAGTCGTGGCTAGTACCAGTAACAATGAGCCTTGTTATGCGTTTGTATGAGTTCCTTGCATGCTTTGCCCTCATTTCTAGGGCATTTGAGAATGCTGTGCACGCAATTTCATCCATTTTCACCTATTTCTCACCCCTTTTTGCAACACTTTCCTTGTTGTACATGTAGATTATGTTGATGTCGACCTAGTGTGCCAAGTTGCACGCCTAATGACAGTCTTGTCCCCGTGTTGGGATCCCCAAGAAGGAAGGGGTGATGTAGTCATTCTGCCCACATGTGGGCCCCCGAGAAGGCAATGGTGAAGTAGCCACTTCTGATTTTGTCCCCCCCTTTGGGGGACCCGCGAGAAGGCAGGGGATATGTAGCTGTTCTGCCCATATGGACCCATGAGGGGAAGTGTTAGCGTGCTGAGCGTGCACCAGGCATTCTTTTTGACCCATGCCCCACCGGTGACCTTTTAGGGGGTGCACTAAGCGCAGTGTAACTATTTGGACGTCTAGTCGTCCTAGAACCCCATACTTTGTGATACTATGGGCATTATTGTTGTTTGAAAACGGGTATTTTGATGCTTCTTTCACATTGGGGATATAGGGTCCCTATGGTGGGGAGAAATCAATTTGGCTATATCACCCCTGCCTGAATCAAACCTGCCTTCTCGGGGTCCTCATGGTGGGGAGAAATCAATCTAGTAAGGTGTGGATGTGGTGGAAACGGCAAAAAAAAAAAGGATGAAAATGGGTGAAACTGGGTGAGAATCCAAGCAGGGGTGATGTAGCCATATTGATTTCTCCCCACCATGGGGACCCCGAGAAGGCAGGGGTGATGTAGCCATATTGATTTCGATTTGATTGTGCTGTCAGAAGCCTTCCACCATCACAGTTTGTGGTGATTGTGAAGAGCACCAGTGTGTTGAATGTATTGACACCCACACTTGTGGAAGCAATGTTGTTTGTTAAGTACAATACAAATGGCATGTGGAGTTGAATTCAAAGCCATTGCCTTATTATGCAACGTGCTTTGTAGGGAAGGTGTGGAGTCCAACCTAGTCTAATTGGGGGGCTTCTCCATGAGAGGGTAAATTTGGGGCTGAAGTCGGGATAGCTAATAGAAACATAGCGCGCCGGGCAAACATTCCCCCTGAGAAGGTAGGGGTTATGTGGGCAAGTCTGACCTCTCAGTTCAGCAAACCCACTAAAACGGGGTACCTGGGCCCCTAACTAGGGTGGTGGTTGCTCCCAAGGGGCAATCAACTATATTTTCACCTTCCAATTCCACTGAAGCAAGAAACTGTGCGTTGATGGATGGAGAGGTGTGGAAGGAGGCAAATGAAAAATGGGTGTCGGTTCTTTCGCGAACAGGTCGCCGATGCGGTGACCGCAGAGAAGTGGTATCACAAATATGGGCATGATGTTTTGCTCGCGCGAGAGGAGATGTTTGTTTTCTTTTTCAAGATAAAGCATGCAACGACCACGGATAACGGCTTACATGTCGCAATCCGCGGGTAGTGTTGAGGTGGTTGAGGCAGCCGTGAAAAATGTTCGCGAATATCTCAATATGGTGGTGGATGAGGTTCAATGGTCTGACCACTTGAACCATTATAATCACAGCCCTCATTTCCCCTACCTTGTGACCCACTTCACGGACTCTATGCCCATTAGCTTGATTGTTGGCGTGTGGCCAAATATCTTGTTTCATCCGCATAATGCCGGCCATATTTGGAAGCTGGCCGTTGCAATTGACCATGGAACATAGTTTGGATTGGTCCGCTCATGCCTAGCAGTGCGCCGGATGTTGTAATATCAATATGGTCCCTCAAGTTGGGTTTTTTGAAGGATTTTGAGGTAGGGAATCGTGATGGTGCATATAAAGGCCGCTTGTATTCGCATACTCCTTTCATCGGCCGCAAGGTTCTTAGGCAATGCAAAAGAGAGTATAATAATGTGCATGGCTATTATTGTGCTCGTGCCGAGCACCTACTTGCCCGTCTATGGCATTGGAAGGTCATGCGAGACATTTGGATGGGTTCCGCTCGTGACCTACATGCCAATACACGCATTCTTTTGCATTTTATGCAATTTCAAATCTGCCATCAAAAGTTGTATCAGCCCTAGGGACCTCGGGAGCATTTCAATTCTTCAATTTGGCGCGACGAAGAAGCACCTCCTTTGGAGCTTGACTCAAATGATACCTATTTGTGCCAATGGTGTGCACACAAGGAGACTTCAGAGTGCTCCCAATGACATCTATTTTTGTGCAATAAATGGATGGCTGATCACTCGTGACTTGCCGGATGATCAATCATAATTAAATTGTATTGGCGTCATGTCCAAACATTGAGAAAAACTGGGTGTTTCAAATGAATTTGCTTCAGATGTGTTTGTTGTGCATGTGCTTTTCGCTAAGCTGTGAGGTGGTGTTGAGGTTACAATTCGGGGACTTGGGTGTCTTGGGGGGTGGGGGTTGGGGTGAAACATGAGGCTGTCCAACACTGTGGGAGTGTGTGATGGTCTGAAGAGGCAAGAATATTGCCAATTGTAGCACAACTCCCCAATTTCTCCCTGGCAGATGCGCCCTATGCAAACCCTCAGCCTGTCCTCACCATTTCCAAGGTGTAAGAAGGCAAGGAGTATCTTCTCAATCAACTCATCCCCTTCCATGGCTCCGCACCAGAATGCAGACTTTAGCAGGAGTTCACAATTACAGTGGCGGTAGTCATTCCACATCACACGGGTAGTCATTCCACATCACACGTGTCGGGCTGCCCGTCTCTAACCTAACCTTTGGAGCTGCACAAACCCAATATTCAATACTTGTTCTGGTACTGCGCACTGTCTGACTCAAGGACAATCGGGCCTGGGGAACAGCCATTCCAAAGGGAATCCAATTGAAAGCCCCACACATCTGCTTTCTATCTCAGGCAGATGGCCGCTTCATTTCTGCGGTGGATCATGATGCAGGCCAGGCTGCAGCGCAGCGCCATGAAAAGATCTGGCGGGTCTCAAAGGCTTATGGTGGGTACCAATTTCAGTGCCATTCCAGGGCATACCTCTCTGCGGATGAACAAGGGTATCTGTCCATTGACCGAATGCATGCCCGACGCTATGAGACGTTCACGTTGCGATTCCGGGGTCAAAAGGCGGCCATGTGCAGCCACCACGGGAAGTACGTGATAGCGGACGAATCTGCCACTCGTAAACTCACGGCCCAAAGTGCCTCAGATGCAGCTCCTGTGGTGTGGGCCAAGCTCCAGATCCAGCTCCAGCTTGCTTTGCCTCCTTAGGGCAATTGCATGCACATGTGCGTCACATACCTGATGTGGGGGTGCTGGGGGGTGCATGGGGCCGTGTGCGGGCTGAGGGCAACGCCCAGATGCTGATGCTGCATACTGTGGTTTGTAGACACCATCTGTGACAAGCGGACGCCATCTGCTACTTGTACTTGTGCTCTCTGCATGTGGTAGCTGCAGGGGTCTGGTAGCAACGTTTCACCGTGCACACGGGGGGCATGGTCTGCCGTCGGTGAATATGCTTTTGAACTTGTAGGGCTGGAGTGTGGGACCTTATGTCAGGCATGAAGCGCTGTGCTATTTGTGAGGGGCGAAGCCCCGTTCGAGGGCTGCATGTGTGAGGTGCCAGGGTAGTGGAGGGGTTGAGGGGGTGGGGTGGGAGCGACGTTGTGCACATCTCTACATGCACTCTCCATTCACATCCACACAAAGAGTGCTTGAGACATGTGGAGCACAGGGTTACCTTGATCCCGGAGCAGCACCCCTGAAGCTCACGATTTGGCCATTTTCACCGAGTCATTTGCATGCACATGTCCATTAGAGCCAGCCCATCTTTGTTCGCCATCCCTCTGTGGGGTGCAGGATTTGCGGTGTACACCAACCCTTTCAGTGAACAATACCCACTCCATAATTGCAGTATTCTGTTACGATGGCAGTGCACCCAACCGCAGGTGAAGACCATCCACTGAAAGGGAAACACACACCAACGATTGCTTAGCGACCACTGAATGTCCCCCAAGCGCAGCTGGGGGCTGTTGCCGTAGGGTCTGGAAGGCGCTTTGTGCAACATCATGGTAGGGCCATTACTAGATACCCCAGCAAGCGCGCAAGCACCATCGAGCCGCAAGCATTGCCAGCTGAAGCTCGTTGTTCTGCTTCCGCGTCTTGGCCAACGGTGCTGCAGACGACACTGTCCCAGGCTGCCCCCCTGCATGCCAGCAGTAGTGAAGGCCACTGTCAAAGGAAAGAGAAACAGAAAGACCCCCGCCCCCCACCCTGCGGTGCTGATTCTGGGGGTCCACCACTTTGTGTGGGAATTTGCCATTCCTCAGGGGTTAGGGGCATCCCCCAACCTGCCCTCATGATGCCAACTCCCCTCCCCAGGGTTGTCCCCGTGTCCAGCCAGCGCCACGGCCTCCCCATTGGGCTGCTGGGCCCACATGCCCTCCACCAGCCGTGAAGTCAGTCCAAGAAACTCTGCAGCGATTTGTGCAACGTCCTGCCTCATTCGCATTGCACCAAAAGCGCAAGCGGGTTGCCAGCTGCGGGTCCGAGGTCCCTGGTCGTGGTGCATCACGCCTGCACAGCGAGCTGCACACATGCTGCCCTGTGAGAAGCCTGCCAGAAGTGCCCAGTGAGTGTCTGCAGTCGCGTGTTGTTCGCCAGCACAAGTTTCGGTTTGGTTGAATGTGTCTGGTTGTCAGACAGAATGTCAGGCCAAGGGTTGTAGGAGCAATTAGGGGGATGGTCTTTGCCAGCCCATGCTTGTAAAGAGTGACCAGCCGCAGCATCCAGAGTGGCTTATGTGCATTGCAGTTTTGTTGAGGCCTCCAAGTGGTCTCATGCATCAGAAGGAATGGAGCTGTAAGTGTTGAAGCGTCCTCATGCATGTTCAAGCCCATTGCAACCCAAATCATGACCCGATTCACAACTCCATTCTTATCCACAGGCACAATTCAGGTTTGGACGAGTCATGGATTGTTCAAGTGTTGAGACTTGTTGGCGCAGTCAAGTCCCAGTGAAACATCTCAACGACAGTGACATTTTACCAGTTCTGCTCTTTGGGTCACCCAAGGATCTGGATAAGCTGACAACCTCCCAACTGCAAGAGAACCAAGCAAAGGTTTTCGAGTGCTGGGCACACCTTCCCACTGCTGCGACGATAGTCTTCACCAAGGACAGCAAAACCTCCCAGGTGTGTCGGGTTAGTGGCCTATTGAACCGAGGCAGGGCCGAGATGTACCCAGATCGGGTACGTCTCCCGCAACATTGTAGCCGAGTGGAATAATGGGGGAAATTGGGGGAAATGCAGGAAAATGGGGGGATATGTGGGAGGAAAAATGGGTTTTGCCTGGAAAAAGCGATGAAATGGGGGGAAATTGGGGAGGAGTGGGGGTGCAAAAATGGGATGTGATTGGAAAAATGGGCAGAACCAACAATGCATTCAGTGTTGGGGCAGTAATTTAAGGGAATTGGTTGAAAATTGGGACGGACATGGGGATTATTTTGGCCTTTGTCCTCTCATAGTCAGCATGGAGCAACCCGTGATCCGTGCCATACACACACTGGTGTACAAAGTACTCCAATGCCAAATGGTTTGCAAACAATCTGGTGAATTTGAAATTCAAAGCCTTCATTGTGGCTGAGGTTGCAAAAGGTACCACCAACTCCCAGGTGCAGGATGTTGATACACTGTTGAAATCAGAGCACAACAGTTTCTGTAACTCAACTTCATAACAGCACGGGCAAAGCCTATTTTTAATCTGTTGGACGATATTCAGGTCTCCGTCTCACCCACACGGAGTACCCAGGAGCCATGTTGTCACCCCGAAATACATCATTGTCATTCTCGGGGGGGTTGTCTGGGGAGCAGGTGTCATCAAGGCTCAGTAAGTGTGCTGGCTTGTACTTGTGGGTCTTCGCAGTAGTTTGGGATTTTGGGAGTAAATGGTCTACATTGTTTGTCCATGGCTGATGGGCAGAAAGGGGGGGGGGGGGGGGCACGGGAGCAAACGCAGGGGTGAAGCGGGGCGGGGCATGGGGGACGTGGGGCAGTCTTTCTCATCCTGGGAATGGGTGAAGAATACAAGGCAAAAAGGATGTCTGTTGTACGCTCATCCGTGGGGGTCTCATCCCCTACCAAGGACTCATTGCTGCCGGCCTTGGTTTCACAAGCAAAGCAACAACACTACAATCAACACTACACTTTGATTATCAGATTTGCTCTATGTGGGTACAACACCGTTGAAATGGAGCAGTGCAGCAGCAATATGACACCATGCCCGGACGCTGGGGCCGGTTACACCCCCACTTCACCCCATTTTCCCCCATCCCCCCCCCCCTTTTTGCGCCCATTTTTCTATTTCCCCCATTTTTCCTGTGGGTGCATCCCGCAACATCTCTGGGTATGTCATCAGAAATTCTGCCAGGTACGTCCCGGCGCTGCCAAGGTCATGATCGCTTCCCACCTGGGAAAGCTGGGATGCCACACCACTGGGGGCCAGGCTGCCTGGTTGGGCTACATGACCCCCCCCCCCCCCCCAACTCCGAGCCGCGGCCCCACAGTGATAAAGAAGCAAGGACAAAAGATGGGGTTGGAGGCACGACCGCGGACGGCCCTCGGAACCCCGTCCCACTGCAAACAGCACCGTCGTCAACATTGGATGCGCCCTGCCTATCACAGTACAGTACAGTAGATGGTCAAGTTGTCAAATTTTGCGGTGAGGTTGTTCCTGCAGAACAAGCTGATCAAGTGCTGATCAAGTCACACTACTAATGAAGTCAGTGATGCAGACGTTGGCACTGAAGTGGTTTCTGCAAAGCCTGCAAAAGGGAGACCAGATTGATTTGGCCACACGTTGGGCAGTTGGCTACAGATGAATTTATGGCATTCTCCTCGAGATATCTCCAAAGATGTATGGATTCTCAAGTGCCCAACCTCCTACCAATCGACAAAACAGGCAACGCCAGCTGCAGCAAAGCCCGCTCTGTTCACCAGAAGTTCTGTGCATGAGTCCAGGACGTTTGGCATAAGGACGAGGAAGCTTGCCACTGTTTCTATGTACCACTAAGTGTAGCAAGACTTCTGGATGCATGGTGCACAGTGTGCGGGGTTCGTTGGCTATGGATTCGCTTCGGTTGTATAATATGGCCATTGCCCTGACAGCGAGTCCACATGTGCCATTTGGTGACTGTCCCCCTTGGGGCTGGGGGTTCAGAAGTGCCATACATGTGTTTGCAGACACATCAAACAATTGCCATGTGGTATTGCAGACACTATGGGAAATGCAAACTCCGCTCAGGTGCATTTTTAGTTTTTCTGAAGCCGAAAGTGGTTGCTCTTATTCACGAGGATTGCAGCAAATGTTGAGTAAGCCTCGATGGTTTCCTACAGGATTACAGCCAGTCAGACAAGTCGCCACCGGCCAAGCAGTCAACTGTTGCTGCCATCTGTGCTCACGGCGATACTGCTCACATTGTGAATCAGAATCCTTTTTCATCTTTACCTGCTCTTCCCCACCTCTGCTTCTTTGTCGCCCCCCTTAACCCCGTCCCCCCCCCTTGTTCAACAGCTACATACATGATCATGGTTTGTGATATACCTGTGTTTATGACAACAGGTGAAACGCTGCCCTAGGATGACATAGCGTGGACAGCGCGGAGAAGGGCGTGTTCAGATTTCATCTGCCGATGACAAAGCAGATGCTGCAGTCCTGTCGATGTGTAAAAGACCCCTGTCATTAAACTCTCTTGTCGTCACAGGACCTTTGCCTTGCTGCAGGTAATGCTGTCAGCAAAGTCGCCCAAAATAGGCTGAGAGCACCGCTGATTGCTCAGTGGACTAGAGTACAGGGCATGTGAATAGGGACGGACAGGACTGAAGTGGGCTGTAGGTCAAAGACGCAAGATAGGGACTGTGGAGGGGTTCGCGTATGTAGGTTGCGCAGAGCCGCCGCCTGGACGTGGACAGGACCTTCTATGTGCACCCAGAGTTTGGGCAGCCCACGTACAAGGCCCTGTTTGACCGAGCTTTTGAAATCGGGGGGACTGAGGTCGTGGTGTACACGAATGGGGACATCCTCTACACACGCAACCTGCTCGAGACCATCACGTTTGTTCACAAGGTGGCGCAGCAGATGCAGAAAGGGAAGGAATGCAAATTCATGGTCGTAGGTCCGCTTATCCGCTGTGCTATGGAAGTGCTGTGCTATTGGAAGAATGTCCCCCGTGGAAGCAACACAGCCCTGGTGAAATGCCCCCCTGCACACAGCAGCGAGGAGGGGGAGGGCAGGGCAATCTGGTGCTTGAATCGAGCAAACTGCAAGGAGGACCGCCCCGCCCCCACTCAAGCACATCATTGGGGCAGGGTGGATGGTGTTACCGGGGCCATGGTCGGGGGAGGGAGGGTTGTATCTTTCAAGCCACCACCAGGGCTCTGTGTTCTACTCTGCTCCCCACGGTGATGGCCGCCCAAGCGTGACCTCTGGGCGTGTCTACGCTATGCATAACAGTCAGAGGAGGGCCCTGGTCCAGGGATGTTCTGAAGAGACATGGCCTCGCAATTTGTACGGACGGAAAATGCGGGATTGCCGCCGGCGGTTGATTGCCAACTGCTGCTGATGAACTCCCAAAGTCACCGACGCTAAATCGCCAACCGGCGACAATTGGTCCACTCGCCGACCAGTTGACGATTGTTGGCAAATGTCTCAAGGGATTCTGTGACAAAATGGCAGGGTTTGTACGCCCGCTGCTGTGCATGAAGGGCCCACTCAAAGGGAGTGGTGCTGATTTTGGACACCAAAGTAATGGGACAAGATCTCTGCTTTTTTTTTTTTTGCATTAGGAAAACCCCTGCCATGGTCAGGGTGACAGGAGCGAGCCCCCCCCCCCCCCGGCCAATGCAAAAACATGATTCTTCTTTCCGGGTGGTGTAGTCCATTGCCTTGGGCGGCCATGTTTCTTCGTTCCATTCGCGCATGGTGGTTTGGCAGTCTGTAATGACCTTAAATGATCAGCCTATCCTGGGTTTTTTCTTAGGGCGTAGCACTTTTAGGGTATAGGTTGAGGTTGCTTCCAGGGTCGGGGGAACAGTGCAAAGACACGTGGGTGGCTGAGGCCCGAACAGTGAAGTCAAAAAGGCCAAATACCTGGAGCTGCAGCTGTGATTTCGTCTGGGTTGTGTTTGTGACAATTTGGGAGCATCATTGGGGGTTGCCTGTTGAAACACTAGGGGGTGTTGTTGCCCCCCGCCGCCCCTTCCGCCTCCCCAGCCTTTTTGCCCCCCCCCCCCCACCTGAGCCCTGAAGGGGGGGGGTCTGGAAAGGGGCTCCCACCCCCGCCACCCACCGTCCGTAAATCCTCTACCAGTGCCCATCTGCCTGTGGCACACACACACCCCACCCCGGAAAAGCAGGTGATGACAGGTGCACATGGAGCAGCCCATGTCTACATCAATTTGCATCCACCGCCACCAGTTTGGAAGGCTTTCTCCACAAAAATGGAACCGGTCAACGCAGTCCAGTACTCCGCAAATCAAACTGTGACACAGCGATGCGGAGGGGGTTGATGCCAAGAAAGCAGGGTAGCAGCCCGCCACCTCATGGGCATCATGGGGATTGGCGATCTGGATCGCAGACGGTGATTTGGTGCCTGGACACCCACTCACCTTTTGTGGAGAGCTGCTCTCCGACCTGAGGGTGCCCTGTTTCAAGTGTGAGTGGAGGCACAAACAACAATTTCCAATGAGGACGACCGTTATGCCGAGGTGCGTCTCGGCCCCCCTTCCCCCCCCCCTGCAGATGTGGCCAAGTTGCGACCCGTCCATTCAGGATTGCAGGCCCCTGACGCCATCCCAGGCCTAGAAAAGACGCAATTGCACTGACAGCGTGAACATGGTTTTTTTTTTATGTGGAGATGTTCGTCTTAATTGGGCCCCCTCCCTCCATTTGTGTCCGTAAGGTATCGCTTGTGGGTGTAGGTCAGCGGATTAATTATGAACTGGGGAATGAGGCCCCCACATTCACGTCAGTAAATTGGGAGCAGACCGTCTATGAGATGGCCAAACAAGGCACACTGTTCCAAGCAAACGCAATCGATTACTTCGCAATATCCCGAGCACTCTGGAGGTGTGCAAGGCACTCTGTCTGAAATGCATCCTGATCCTCGTGCCAATTACAGCCGAATTTCCCCACGTCTTGTGATTCACCCCCCCTCCTGACCCCTCTTTCAGTGGCATACAAATCCTTAATCATCAAGTGCAGGTGTGTGCGTCGTATACCCCCCCTTTATGGGGATTGTTCGCGTAGCATACCCCAAGGCATGATACTGGATGTCCAACCCCTTGTAAAATCATTACTTTGCCCATTAAAACGATCCCCCAATGGATTTTTTGATTCTCAGCCCTCTATCCCCTGAAACTGGATATCACATTTTGGGGGGGGGTGGGGGGGTTAAAAGTTTGTGCTCAGAAGGATTTGCACGAGCGTTGGGTACAACGAAGCCATAGGTCAGCCGGTGCTGCCGGCGGTCTGTCGGCCGGGAATCGAACCGCTGACACGGCTGTTAGTGGCCAATTGCATTACCAGTCCACCGCTGAAGGCCTGGTACACCTTCGGGTCTCCTTTGCTTGTAGCCGAGTCTGCCCGAATGCCGGTTCAATTTACTGACTGCAGGGGTCGAGGGTGGCTACTCCCCTGACCGCAGGGGACTGACTGGCTGTCTATAACCGATTGCAGTGATGAGAGTGACATTTCACTAATGACTGCAGGGTCGAGAGTGGCTGTGTATTAATTACCACAGGGTAAAGGGTGGCTGTTTGCTACTGACTGCGGTGGATAGCCGGCATAAAGCCCCCCCCCCCCCCCCGACACCCCCGGGTGAAGTGTCACGCGAGTGTAAAAGAAATAAAAAATATATAAAAAAATGTAATTTTTTTAGTGTCACGCGAGTGTACCCCAAAAACCCAAAAGGCCACTTCTGATTTCCCCCCTGTGCTTGGCGTTGGGGATACCCGAGAATGCAGGGGTGGCGTAGCATTTCCGCACTCTTTGGGGCCCCCGAGAAGGTAGGGTTGAGGCAGCCACTTCTGATTTTACTTCTGATTTTGTTCCCCTTTGTTGGGGATCCCCGAGAATGCAGGGGTGGCGTAGCATTTTCGCCCTCTTTTGGGCCCCCGAGAACGCAGGGGTGAGGCAGCCCTTTCTGATTTTGTTCCCCTTCGATCGGGACCACTTCTGATTTTGCTCCCCGCGCTTGGCGTTGGGGATCCCCGAGAATGCAGGGGTGAAGTAGCATTTCCGCCCTCTTTGGGGCCAGTTTTGATTTTTTCCCCCGGGCCATGTAGGGACTATGTAGGGGTTTGGTATGTATTTTTTCGCCCTTCGTGTATGCAACGGTGTCCTTCAGCAATGCTCTGCGAATGGCACCGAGGCATACACGAAGAAATCAGCCACAATGAGGCCTGTGGGCACGGATGATACCCTTAGAATACGCATGCGCTTGCTTGGGTGTTTGGGACTGTCCACCCTTGAGTTGACGAAGGAGCTTATTCGTCATTCGAGGGTGAAGAGTCGCATGCCCGGGCTAAGATGCAGTGCATCCGGGGGACCGACAACGAAAGTGCATTGGCACATTATAATCATTTTTTCTATGCAATTGTACCCCTTCAATTGTTCTGCTTCACTATTGCATTTTGGCCAAGGTTTGTGTGTTGCACATGTGGTGTAAGCGGGGAGAGGTGATGTACCCTTGTGGGCCGCCCACCCTACACTTGTGCCCAATGCAACTGCAAGCGGTACTTGTGGTGCACACACTGAGGGGGGTGCACTTTTTGTTTGACTACCAATGATTGTCCCGCGAGGGGTGGGGTCACTCGCGACACATATCGGTGGGTTCATCTTCCTGCTGATCAGGAGCCTACTACGCCCCCTGTTGTGGCCCATGACAATGACAGCGACACAGCTCCGGTGGTGCAAACCCCTCGCCGACCCAAAAAGCAGCGCAAGGTCCGCTCCCGGGCAGACACTTCTAAGCCCACCACCACCTGCACCACGCATTTTGGGCGTCGCTACAAGCCCCCTCCTCCAACGGATGGTGGGTATCTTTCTGAAGGAGACTCAACCCCTGAAAAGAGGTACACAAAGAATGACCCCACCCCAGGACGCCGTCTTGAAGGCACAGGCATCCAAGCTTGAATGGATGACCGCCACATTTGTGCCTACCAAGAAGTTATCTTGTGCATGAAAGAGGTGCTCGAGCCAAGGGCGTGGTCACAGGCCTTTGATTGGTGTGATGACCTCAAGCAGCATATGGACAAGAGTGATCGCTCGATGTCACGCAAACCCCATTGGTAGCAGCGTTCGTTTTTTTTTTTTGACGAATAGCGATTGTTCTTCCGGGGTCCATTGGTTTGTGTTGGGGGCAATTGTTGAGCCCGCCATGCATGTGTTTTTGTGGGATGTCAAGGGAAGCCAGCTGTACATGCGCCCCCTTATTCAGCAGCTTCGCGACAAAGGCATCCCACTAACCGCCAAGGCTTTGGGTTTCCAAAACCATGATGGTTGGATGTGTGGTTATCAGTCGCTGAGTTTGTTGCGGCAAATGTTGCAGACGGACCGCAATACTGATTTGGGCATGTTCACTGCTGAAAGCATGCCACCGACCTTTGTGACGCACGGGCAAGACATTGTGAACAGCGCTCCCTAGGTGCCATGCCCCTTTTTTCAGCTCCTCTCTCCCCCTTTTCACAATAACTAACCTTTTGTACACTGCTTTTTTAGGTGTAGTGTATCCAATCTTTATTGGTTCTTCCTCAACCCCTTCCTCTCCTACTCCCTTGCTGATCAACCCCGATGGACCCTAACCAACCAACGAATCTGTTGTACACTTGCTACTTGCGGTGTATCCAATGCCCACCCATTGGTCTCCCCTCCCATCCCTGTAATCATCCATCTTGCTACGGCTCCATTGCCTTGCCCATGCTTGGAACACTCAAAATCTCCGTGGGGGTGAGCTTGCCTCACTTCACTTCTCCAAGTAGCAATGGCGGTCAGACTAGATTTTTTTTCATCAGCAATCACGCTGACACTCAAAAAAAAAAAAGCACCGGGGGTACATTTGCACTGCCACTCAAAAAAAAACATAAAAAATATATTTTCCCCCCCTGAGTGTCACGCGAGTACACTCGCGTGACACTTCTTTACACTTGCGTGACACTTCCCCCCGACACCCCTCCCCACCACACCCATGGCACAATAGCGTGTAATGGGGGGCAGGTGTAGATGGGCGGTTATGGAGGGGAGGTCACCCCTCCAGCATTCTAGGGAAAGGTTAGGGCCAGAGCTAGGGCTAGGGTAGGGGCCAAAGTGTTGTGGTTGTTGTGGTGTAGCAATGAAAACTATTTGTGACACTAGGAGTGATGCAAATATTCATGCTCCTGAACAGTAGCATGCATGGGTGTCAACAAGGAGAACCAACCAACGAATGGAAATGCTTTGCCTATGCTATGTTATGGATCAACAACTGTGTAACCAAACTTGTATACATGCATGTAATGACTGCAATGAACGAAATGCATCAGGGCTAGAGCCAAGGATGGAGCAGGGCCCAGGGGAGGGTCAGGGGCTAAGGCATGGCCAAGCCAGGGCTGAGCCAAGGGCAAGAGCTAGGGCTATAGTCAAGGGCACGGTGAGGGTCAGGTCAGGAGCAGCGACAGGGTCAAAGCCAGGATGGGGCCGGGGACCAGTGTCAGGGTAGGGCCAGACTTGAGGTGGGGTGAGACAAAGCAGCAAGCAGAAAACAGGGCTACCAGGCCATGTACCCAGGCGGTGCAGCCACCTGCCATAGGCTGTGTGGCCGTGACCCCCCCACTCCTTACAACAGCCCGACCGAAGACGTTGATGGATCGGGTTGAGGAGTCTGTGTGCCCAGGGTGTGCCTAGGGCATGAGGTCAACGGTTGCAATTGGGGGAGGTCAGCTGGCCATGCCACATGGATGCACTCCCAGGGCCCCCAATGGGCCTTGGGTTGGGGGATCTTCTACTCTCCTCCTCTCCTCTAGCCCAACGGCTTAAACCCCCGGCTGCCTTCTGCCATCTGCCCCCAACCCTTAGAGCGACCTCGAAATCCAAATCCCAGTCTCCCCTGTACCGTCCCCCCCTCCCCCACCAGTATCTCCAACTGGGGGGGGGGGGGGGGCTAATTGGGAGATTGGATTGAAATGTCGGGGGGGGGGGGGGGGGGGCTGCATGATGTATGCTGACCGCAGGGGCCGGAATGGCTATTTATTAGTGACCGCATGGGTGGAGAGTGGCCACTTATTAATGACCTTAGGGGAGTGACTGCCCGCAGGGTAGAGAGTGGCAGTTTATTAACACAAGTGCCCACTTACATGAGAGTCTTTGGCAAGGCCGTAGTGCGTAAAGGCAGGCTTTAGAGGGCACACAAAAGAAACATGTTACAAACGATCAAGCAGCCACCCCCTTCCCTGCGGCCAGTAGTAACCAGCCCCCCTCCACATTGCCGTCGTCAATAAATGGCCACTTTGTCATTAATACACTTCCACTCGCTGCCCTACGTCAACGTAAGCATGACTTGGACATTTTGCTTTCAAGACACAGAAGGGCACTGCCCATCTCCTCCCATTTCAGGATGCCCCAGGGTCGCTTGGCACTGACCTGCAGTCAGTATTTAAGTAGTTGGGCCAACCCTCCCTGTCAATAATAGCCCGCCACTGACCACATGGTAGCGCCCGGTTGTTTACCACTAATGCAGGGGAGAGACTGGCTGTTTTACAACTGACTGCAGGAATGTAACTTTGCGACACGGGGGGGGGGGGGGGGCGACTCCTCAGGTTCGGACACCAACTACCCCCCCCCCCCCCACAAAAAAAGGGGGCCTCAAGCCAACGGTTAGTGGGGGGGGGGGGGCTTGGGGGGAGTTTTCGGGGGCAGGGCTCCAGGAGGGTCAGTTGGCGGGGGGGGGGGGTCCAGGTGGGGCAATTGGTGGGTACATGCCCCCCAAGGCCAAGTGTTGTTCAATCATAGGCTCCCCTTACCTCCCCTTGCCATCCCTCTAACCATTATATATCTACCATCATTCTAAACCTAACCCTCACCGTTGCAGCGAGTTGGTTTGGCCATGCCAGCCATGCCGATTAGGCTGAACAAGATCATGGCTGCTTATCGCCATATCATTACTCTCCATTTTGGACCCCAACACTAAATCTGACCCTAGCCTAGGTTTAGAGCTAGGGCCAGGGCTAGGGTCAC
Source organism: Eutreptiella sp. 'Long Island Sound 2002' (assembly GCA_964036045.1). Lineage (NCBI taxonomy): Eukaryota > Euglenozoa > Euglenophyceae > Eutreptiales > Eutreptiaceae > Eutreptiella > Eutreptiella sp. 'Long Island Sound 2002'. The sequence continues at coordinate 41,678,513 of OZ038383.1, read as the reverse complement.
CAAGCTGTTGGAACCAGTCTTGGTTTAATTACCCCCCTTAGTGTCTAGGGTGGACCTAACAAGTTTGGCAAGCAAGCAGAAAGCAAGCAAGCAAGCAGCAAGCAGCAAGCAGCGAGCAGCAAGCAAGCACGCGCGAAATGGGGGAAAACCGCAGCTCCGTCGTGGTGCTTCGGATTCGGCCAAAATTTTGGTGGATGCTACCTATGGGTGTGAGGGACGACCACACAAGGTATGAGCCAGAAACTCAACGCCGGCGGCCGGGAACCGGCGTCGCAAGTGCCGGACCTCCATTTCGAAATCCGCAATTTAGGGCCAAAAATCAGCCCCCCCCCCCCAAAACCGCCCTAGAATTTGCTGGAAACGGCCAAATGAAGGGAAACAGTGGCTACTCTACACATGCAGCTAGACTTCCCCGTGCCAAAGGGCCCGCTAGGGCCCTCTAACTCCACAACATGTCCGCGAACCGCCCCAAGAGGCCCCCAAAAGTCCCACAATTTGTGCACATTGGCCGTCGACAGCCCCAAACCAAAAACCGAATGTATCTTGGGCTACATGGCTCAAAGCGCGATTTTGAGCGCACCTAATCCTCCCGCAACCACCCACTTTTGCTGGTTTACACCCCTCAAAATTGCCCTAACCGTCCCCTACATGCCTCAAATCCTTGCCACTGTGAAGAACGGGCCGTTTCGGCCCGGCATTTGGCAAATGACCCTCATGGGCTCAAAATGGGGTCATTTCACTTGTTTAGGCACCCCAAATGGTCTAGGATCATTTTTTGGAAAAGCATATTTTTCACCCATTTTTGACCCATTTTTGGTCTCAAAACAGCCCATTTTCAAGGCATTTTGGGATTTTAGGAGGGCCAAAACGGGCCACCACGAGCTCAAAACGCGCCAAAAACAACTCTTTTGGCATTCCATGTGGTCCGGGGTGATTTTTGAAAAAAGTCATTTTTTTTTTGCACTCGCTGGACCTCGTTGACCCATTTTGGTACCCACCTCTCTTTGGGCTACCTCTAGCAGCTTGCCGCAGCCCACTGGGCCTAAGTAGGGTTCTCTTGGAATTTGTGGTCTTTTCCGGATTTTTTTTGATAGATGTGTAGATTTAGACCCATGCTACTCATGTATATATAATTTTTCAGATTTGGTGCCAGATTGCCTCATTTATAGGCGCCAGAAGATGAGACCCTCGGCGATGCGCTAAAATGGCTATTTGCCAAATGATGGCGCAAAATGTGCGCACTTCTCAGTGGCGCTTCCTGTGGGCGATCGGCAGCACGGACTGCTGCAGGATTGATGCCCGCCGCTAGCCCGGAACCCAGGCTGCTGAGGGAGGTTTCCACCGTGAAATTGTGGGCGGTGCGATCGCTTGTTTGCTCCCACCGCTCGCAACTCGTGTTGCCGCAACACTTTTCTCCCTTTTTTCCAATGTTCTCCAAGGAGAAATCCCCAAGAAAAGAACACACAATGCAACAACCCAAGCAATTTTACTTGGAATTTAAGTGGTCTACACCATTGGATCCACTTGTGGTCACATCCAACCTTTTGGGGGTGGCAAGTGATGAGAGTGAGGATGGGTTGAGTCTGGACTAGGATCATTTTTGGAAAACCATGGTGTTGACCCCTTTTTGAGCCATTCGTGGTCCCAAATTGGCCCATTTTCAAGGCCCTTTCGGCCTTGAGAGGGGCCAAAATTGCTCAACATGGGCTCAAAATGGGCTCGCTCAACTACTTTGTGCACTCCAAATAGCCCAAAAGTATCTTGGGAAAAAAAGATTTTTGATCCATTTTTGACTGATTTTTGGTCCCAAAACAACCCATTTTCAAGGCATTTTGTGACTTTGGAGTGGCGAAAATGGCTTGCAATGCGCTCAAAAAGGGCTCATTTTCATTTGTTTGTGCACCCCAAATGGTCTAGGATCATCTGTGGAAAAACACATGGTTGACCCATTTTTGACCCATTTTTGGTCGCAAAACAACCCATTTTCAAGGCATTTTGTGACTTTGCAGGGGCCAAAATGACTTGTAGGGTGAATGGTCGAAGATTCAGGGCTGGTCAAATGACGTGGCCGATACTACGTCGCTCACGGTCGTTCTTACCAAGTGATGTCATAGATGAATTGGCTATCCGAAGATATCAGGGTGTAGGGCTTGATCCACGCGACTCATATATGCAAAAAAATCCCGATTTTGAGGCATTGGACCCCATGTTAGGAACAATTTTGGTGGATGACTTGGGGACTTGCTGCATTGCGGATCGGGTTGCGTCACGGTCGGGTAAATTGTGACATCCGCCTAAACTAAAGTGACCATCGCGTTCGGTTTGATCCACGCTACTCAGGTATGCAAAAATTATGACAAATGGACATATCTACCCCAACCTACAAGGCTTGTTCGCAAATTATGTAAATTTGCGACCAGCCCAGAATTGTGGTCTGCTACAACTAACACACACCAAGCAAATACCTTCAACGTGTTGCGCATTGCCCGTGCAACCACAAGCCTCCGCCCCATCCCCAATGTTGTCCAGGGATCCCCTTTGGCACACCCGCTTCCCTTTTTCCCTTCCCCTTCCCCCCCAATCTAGGCGCCAATATGCGGAGTCACTCCCAGACACATGACACCCTTGAGCACGTGGGCCGCGGCACGATCAACCGCGGACATCTTCGATCCTTGAGTTCCAAGAAGCATTTGTCTCCAATTGGGGCCCAAAGTAAAGACACGCACGTGACGAGAGACTCTCTCTAGCAAGTTGCAAGTAGGCCGAGACTCCTTTTGCCGCCTCACGCTTCCGCCTACCACTAGCATTCAGCTCTGCTTCAGCATCCATCGTGGCATCTGCCTGTTGATCGGTGGCACTAGGACAATGGTCATTTCAATGCTCATCGTTGTCGGGTTGAGAGCAAGGAATAACTTCCCACTCCTCGTCTTCCCCAAAAGTGGTTTTCTTTGGTGTGGTACTGCCTTCGTTGCTGCTGGGCACAGATTCTGTGTCTGAAAAAAGCAGCTGGTCATCACTCCCAAGAGAGTGCTCTCTACTCAAACGGATGAATACAGCTCATTTTGAGCCCCTTTTGAGCCGCTCTCATCCACTTTCCAATGCGTGCCTCATTTGTCGTTGAAGTCTCCTAGACGATGTTCCTTCCCCCACCAACTCGGTCCCAATATTCAATCCTGGTTAGGGCTAGGGGTAGGGGTAGGACTAGGCTTAAGGTTGGGGTGGGTGTTAGGGTCAGGGTTGGGTTTAAGGATTGTTTTCGGGTCCGAAGTGGACAAAATTTTCCTTAGGGCGCCTTTGGTGCCTGTGGAGCACACTCCTGAGGCTGGCACCTTTGACAACTAACTGTCGGCTAGAGGCGGGGGGGGGGGGGGGCTAGTTGGTGTCCTAGGACCCGCGGAATCCCCCCCCCCCCCCCCGGCTTTGCGATTGTTAAAGAGGAGCGGCAGGGCTGCTGCACACATGGGGTGGAGGGGTGTGGGAATACAGTGCTGCCCAAAATGCCAGTTGACGACATGATTACTGTCAGTGAGAGCGCCTTTGGCCTCTTGGGGGAAGTAGTGTACACGTCTTCTCTGTTGCATTGATTGATGACGGCACAATTAGTCTGCACCGTCTGAAATTCTATTGCCTTCGGCAGTGCACCTCGAAGAGAGGCTGACAGGCAGACAGGCAGACAGAAAGACGCAGTTTGGGTTTTTTCAATGGCCGCTCAGTAATAAGCAGCTCCCTGGCCCGCGGTCTGCACAATGCCTTGCAGTACCTCAGTGCCCCGGGGGTGCGGGGACACACAGTGCAAAAAATGCCTTGCAGCATAACAGGTGGTCAAGGGAAGCAGGGCGACCTGAAAATTGCTCTGCGGGGGGGGGGGGGGGGCGGGGTGACATGAACGCCCGCCGAAGGAGGGGGGGGGGTTGGAGAAATGGACGTCCGTGCCGGGCCCCTTAACAAGGGGCAGTTTTGTAGGTTTGTTTGAAAATCACCTCGAAGAGAGGTTGTTAGATCAAGCGCTGGATATCACTTTTTTGAGGGGGGTGGGGGGGCTGGGGGGGGGGTTAAAAGTTTTTGCTCAGAAGCCTCCAAGCAGTGGGGACGCTTATCGCCAACACACAGCTGCTGGTCGAATGGTAACGCAGCCGGCGGAAAGTTTTCGGTCGGCGGTTCGAAACCTGGTCGGCTGACTTTTGGCGGCGGCGGCGGCGGCGTAAAATTCGCCCTGCAGGGGTTCGAACCACTGACCAAAAAGGCTCCCGTCGGCTGCACTACCACTCGGTCACTGCTTGGTCTGAGCCGAAGGGTCTCCCCACTGCTTGGGGCCGCATCTGCCACTGACCAAAAACCAATGCGGTAAGGCGCGGTAAGGCCTGGGTGGGGCGCTGCATGGCAGCCGGAAGTGACCGGGGGTCATCGTACCCTTAAACAAAAGTACCACCCCCGCTGGCACTCGGTAACTATGGTTCCGGCACGGCGACCAAGGAGGGGGGGGGTTTGGAAAATGGGCGTTCATGTCACCCCTCCCTGCAGAGCAATTTTCTTCCCGCCCAGTATGCATGGCATCATCAGGAGGCCAACTCTGCTAGCTGGTGAAAACTCAATTGCATTTGTCAGATGAGGGGCTGAGTGCTGCCGCCTCCTGTATTGCAGCAGGATAAAATACTACAACTCCTCAAGTCTGCCGCAAAGACAACAGCGAAACAAAAAGAACGAAGACAGCAGTCTCCTTGCCGATCACAGGAAGAGTAAATTTTAGGTGTCACACTGGACACTCTTCAGAACAGATTTGTGATTCCTGTTCCAAACTAACAGAAACACAGTTCCAAACTAACAGAAACACATTTCCAAACTAACAGAAATACAGTGCCAGGCTGCGACAGTGCCAGGCTCTAATGAAGCACCAGGCAAACGATCAGTGTTGTGGGGACACCACAAGTTTGCACTGGTTCCTGCAGTTCAATTCGCTGAACGGAACAGCGGGCGGTATTTGTCCAGGGGTTTTGGCCAAATTCGTTTACGAGGGGCCACCTCTTGCTAATGCCAGGAAAAAAATTGTACAGCACCCGTCCGCCGATTTTGCCCCGTCCGGCTGTCCCGTCTGGCCATTTTGCTTCGTATACCATCGTACCGGCCCTCTGCCTCATGCCTCCCCCCCCCCCCCCACTCCTGCTCCTTCATGCAACTTGCGCATGCTCGCTTGACCCGCACCAAAACACTCTCTAGAGCGGTCTCAGTCCCAGACTTCATTGTTGGGGGCACAGCCTTCGACAACTGGTTCACCGGTCGCTTGGCGGAGAAGGGCTACTTTGTTGTGGATGGCACCGCCACGATCACTGCTCTGCATCTCAACCATGGCCACATCAAGGGATCTCACAAGGAGCCCAAGTCCCAGCACAACACGGAATTGGCTCTGAGGAACGGTGGTTGGGGCAAAGGTGCAGTGACCAACTGTGCATGGTTCACAATGCGGGACCATCACACAGGGCAGCTCTCACTGTGGGATAGGCAGGGCAGACTGCTCTGGGCATGAAGGGCGGGCGGGGGGGGATGGGGGCAATTGCTCTGAGTATGGCAGGGCACGCAATGCAGGGTGACACGAGAAAATGCGGCTCTGAGCGTTGTTAATGTGTTTTTCCGTTCTGGGCATGGTTGTGTTTTTTACATATTTAACGGTTGTTGAGACGTGTTGTTTTTCAGCATCGAGGATTGCAGTTGCATTGTTGCATTTTTCCTGCACAGCATTATCGGGGTAGCAGGGTCCAATCGCCTGACCTGAACATCCTTTGGTTAACGACATTGTCTCGAAGATCCAAACATTGGCGTAATTGTCCATGCAACATCACCCTGAGTTTGTCAATCAGCTAAATGACAGACACAAAAAAGAAATTTGGGAACTTGATTTGGAATCAGGCACTGTTAGTTGCGTGGAGCCTACAAACATACTTTGACCTCGGGCCATGGAGAAGAAAAATCCATGAGAGCAAATGATTGCATTTGTCACTGGGATTCCAGAGGCTACCCAGTGTGCTATGGATACTTGACCTCTGTGATGCATTTTTGGATTGGTGATTATTGTTTGTTTGTTGCATTGTTTCTTTTCGTCTGCAGTTTGCAATTTCCCCCCGGGACATGAACAGTGGATTTAGGGTTTTGGGCTTTGGTAGAGTTGCAACCTCCACACCTTTATGGTTTGAATCCTGTGTTCTCCTTTTCCAGACTGGAGCACAGATATTTTGCCCGCCGCTGATGGACCGTGTGGCGTGGTTGTTGGTATAAAACCACCCCCAAATGGGGGATAAAACCACCCCCAACCCCTTTTTTGGCCATTTTTGATCCACGGGGGGCTCGCCGGCACCGGACCCTTTACGCCGACTCCCCCCCCCTCCCCCCCCCCCCCCTCCCTGGAAATTGGCTGGAAAGTGCCGGACCATGGGCGCCAAAGGCGCCCGAAGCAAATTTTGCTTAAATTAGTAGAGGGTGAAAAAATGGGTTTTCACCCCATGTGTCTATACTCAAAATACTCAGTTTTTTTAGGGAGAACCCAATAACGGGTGAAAACCAAACTGGACCAAATATCAATACCACCCCTGTGCGGTGTTATATCAGAGTTGGGCCATACCCCAGTGGTAAAGCGATGCCCCTGCAAAAGAATAATCTTGGGTTCAAACCCCGTGGCGGCAATCTAATGGACCACAGGAGGGGTCAAGAACACCAAGGGAAAATTTTTGTTTTTGTTTTTTTTTGTTTTTTTAGTGCTTTGTTTTTGTCCCCTTTGTTGGGTATCCCTGAGAAAGCAGGGTTGACGTAGCATTTCCGCCCACGTGTGGGTCCCCCAGAAGGCAGGGTTTAGGCAGCCAATTCTGATGATGTCCCCATTTGTTTGGGGACCTCCAAGAGTGCAGGGGTGATGTAGCATCTCCGCCCTTCTTTTTGGGCCCACTTTGATTTTGTCCCCTCCTCCTCCTCCTCCTCCTCCTCCTCCTCCTCCTCCTCCTCGTCCCGGCCGCAGACCCCCCCCCCCCCCCCCAGACCCACCCCCCCCCCCTCCCCCCCGCCCTGAAATTGGCTGGAAAGTGGGAGGGAGTCGGCGTATGGCCCGTTGCTACGCCCCCCCCGTGTTTTGATCCCTGGGGTGGTTTTATGCCATCTGAGGGTGGTTTTATCCCCCCTTTTGCAGGGGTGGGTTTATCCCCCCATAGGGGTGGTTTTATCCCCCTATTTGGTCACTCGGGGGGTTTTATCACTCCTTTGGGGTGGTTTTATCCCCCATTTTTGGTGATTTTATCCCCCTATTGGCCGGGGGGGGGGGGGTTGGCCGATCTCAATGTGAACCAGGAAACTCAGTCCCGGAAGACAGACAGACGCACAGTGCACTCTTCAGACTGCTTTGGTTTAGATTGTTTTGCTTTGCTTTGCTGTGTTGTGCCTTACCCGCCCCCCCCCCCCCCCCCCCCCGCCTAGGAACCGCCTTGTGCAAGACCCGCCCCCTGGTTCCGCGGTTGAATGCTCGCACAACTTTTTTCACCAGTGGGTATTGGGTTTTCCATGGTTCTGGTGGATGTAGGACGGCTATTCAGGTGTGCAGGACATCATTTCATGTGTGTTGCTACGGGTCCCCCCATCAGGGGGGACCCTATCAGTCACTCACAGGCGCACATCCCCCTTAGACCCCTCCCCCCTGCTCTGGACCCCTTCCCCGAGGCCCGCCGGATTTAACCGGACCTGGGTTCGGCTGACCTATCGGCTCGGCGGACTTATGGGCTCGGCGGACTTTCGGCCAGCCGATTGGCTAAACGATGGTTCGGCAAAAATGAAAAAATAAAATTTGCCAAGCGGTGCTGTCAGTGGCCCCCTGTGTTTAACTGACTTTTGTTTGTTTCTTGTTCGGGGCTTGTTGCTTCGGGGAAGAGCTCACCGGATTAAACCGTACCTGGGGTTCGGCGTACTTATCGGCTCGGCGTACTTTCGGCCATCCTAGTTAAACAGGTGCTTTTTGATGGCTGGGTGCCTAGGCAGGCAGGTTTCACCTTCTTGCCCTACTGGGGGGGGAGGAGAGGACGCCCAGGCACTCAAGGGGTCCGAGACAGCAATATGGGATGTAAAAATAAAAACCTGTAAGTTCCTCTCCTGCCCTCCCCCCTGGGCCACCCCCGCCTTCTTGCCCCCTACCCTCAGGTTCCACACATTTTTGGACTTCAACAGGTTAGGGGTGTTGCAGACATGAAAATTTTCTGTGCCGTGTTTGTGGTATTTGTGTTAGTGAAGGTCATCTGAACGAAGCCTGGCCCCAAGGGACAGCAGAGAAAGGAATTCAGGATGGTGTATCACAGAAGGAAGGGTTTCACGTCTTAGCCAGTTGAATAGTAGATCATCCCATGCACGTTGGAAGGCACACTACAGCCCAATCAACTAAGAAGAGTGGTGAATGGAGGCGGACCAAGCAGTCTACATTCAAAACGCACTGATGGGAAATCCACGGCAAACCCTTCAGGCCTCCATTGCGCCAAATTATTTACGAAACCGCATCAATGAATTGAATGAGAAGCGTGCGCCACGGTCTATAGACACTAGGGATGGATGGCAGATTGATATGTGCAGGACCGCTTTGGCACCTGAAGTTGGATCAACCAATAAAGCCAACGGTGTCCATTGGGTTGTGACAGTGTGGTTGTTGTTTTGTGGTGAGCCAACCATGAAGTATATCGTTGAACAACGGTCGGATCATGCATTGTTAATAAATACATTGCACATTTGGCCATCGATCAAGGTGGTATTCATGAAAGTTCAAAAGGATTATTGGAGATGTGGGTATATATCACTTTGGTACCAATTGTGGTTGGTTACTATGAATGATGTAGGGGCACTCCCCGTTAATTATGTTTTTTGTTCAGCCCCTATCCCCTCTCTTCCAAAAGGGTGGGAGACACTTTGTTGGATTTTGATGCGAATTCTGGTGGTCCAACGAGGTATGCCACACCAATTGGCTTTGTCTTTGAAGCTTGTAAACCGCTTCAATAGGCTTCCGCAAAGCCAGCCGCTTAGCCTGGATGTAGTGCTGCAAAATCCGTTCGACGAGAGGTTGTTAGATCAAGCGCAGCCGCGGGCGTCGTATACCCCATTTGTTGGGGTCATTAGCATAGCATACTCCAAGGCATGATATTGGATGTTCAACGTTTTGTAAAATCATTATTTTGCCCAATAAGACCATCCTCCAATGGATTTTTTGATTTTTAGGCCTCTATCCCGTAATAACGGATAGCACTTTTTTGAGGGGGGGGTTGGGGGGGCTGGGGTCAAAAGTTTTCGCTTAGAAGGCTCCAAGCAATGGGAGACACAGCTATGCCACATACATACCTGGTCGAATGATAATGCATCCGGCCGCAGAATTTTTGGTCGGCGGTTCGAATCCTTCGCGGTGGCTGCCGGCGGTGCCGCTGCTGTGTTGGCCGCACCGGGGTTCGAACCGTCGAGCAACAAGTCTCCGACAATTCGGCCACTGCCAAGCCTCAGTTCAGTTCTTCTCCCCACTGCTGGCACCCGTGTCTGCCACTGACAAAAAAACCAATGTGTGTGTTTCCGTCTAGCTGACTGTTCACGTTCCTAATTCACTTATTGGCTGACTGTTAGCCTCTCCTTGAGGTGCACTGCCGAAGGCAATAAAATTTGTTTGTACAAGGTTGGGAAATGCAGCAGCCACGGAGGGCAGATAGGGTTGTGCTTGATGAATGCTGTGCTGTGTTCAATTATGCACTGAAAGATGGTATGAAGTCATTTCTATGCTTGGGACGCATTATTGCTATCCATGATAGTGAGGTGGAGGTGAAATGGAATGGAGACAAGACGACGGACACTTGTCCCCCTGGTAATGTGCACGCTACGGAGGGAGCTGCTTTTGCAGCTTTTCTGGACCGGCTGGGCTTTCTGCCGGCTCCATCACCATACCCCATAGGAACGGCCCTCTTACGTCCCCAAAAAGGGTGCAATCCCAAACCACTCGCACAGCCACTCATACGCCGAAGACTAGAATCATACGAGACCCAAGGACGAATGGGACTGCTACCCCTAAGGTGATTGGTGAACCCGAACCTCCTGCCACTTTCCATAGCGAATCTGCTAATTTGAGCCCCTCGACCAACAAACCGCGAACACGGCTTCAAACAGCTTTTGAGTCACAGTCAGTGGCCAAATGTTTGCCTGTTTCGAAGGTTATTTGTGATGTGAAACGTCCCGTACTTTACATTGAGAGACACAAGTTCGATGTGCAATCAGGGTATGCAGGCTCCCTAGTGAAAGATAAAAAAAAATCAACCAATGGTGGGAGGTGATTGTTTCAGAGAAGCGGACAGCACAGGAGGTGTTTTTGTATTTGTCTTCATTGAATAGGAAGATAGCATGTACGCTGAAACATGAAGGTGGTGTTGAACTTTCTCGGGAGCAAGTGGTGTTCATTCGCTTTTATGGAATATATATGCTTTGATTTTCGTTGAATGTCGTCAATTGCTCTTGACATATTCTTATTCATCCCTAATGGACTATTATTGTCTTTTTTCCTCCATTTGTTTAGGATGTAGAGTGGGTGGTATTGTATTTATTACAATGGCATCTCATGCCATGCAACCATTTGTGCACTAATGTTTCTAACCAAAGTCTACTTTTGGGGCCTTTAGGCGGCCACGGCATGTCACATGGCATTGTCAAGGAAGGATGTTATATTCGTGAACATCAGGTTGCCTGACATCGGCATAAAGGTTTAGATATCCTGTTCTCCGGCCATATCAGCATCGTTTCGCACAGTGCAATCCTCAGACTTCTTTGGTTTAGATTGTTTTGCTTTGTTTTGCTTTGTTGTGTCATTCTTTGCTTTGGTGGCATAAAATCACCCTCGGGTTGTTTTATCACCCCGAAGGGGGTGGTTTGAACAAGGGAGGGCTGGTTGGGTGGTGAAGGATAGCCGCTCCTGGCAAGAGCGGCCCCTGGCTCGTGCTCTTCAGGAGCACCGACCCTGGCTCCTAAGAAGCTCTGACCGTGGCGCGCTCGTCAGGAGCACCGCACCTGGCTCCTAGCAAACCGAAGTTGCATTTTTGTCAGCTTTGGAGGTTTAACTAGAGAATTGCTCCGCTTTCTTTTACGTTAAACAATTCGTTTGTTTGAATGGTTGATCGTGAGAAGAACCACCATTGCTCATTAAGAGCAATTTCGCTCCTAAGGAGCGCCGTCCATTTCGTTTGGACAAGTAAAACAAGCCTAGGTGACTTTCACTTTCTGCTTACTGTTTGGCATCATTTCAACATCTGCTCCGCATCATTCGTGCAAGATTACGGACAACCAACCGTCCACCGACCAAGCAACCCCGGTGCTTCAGCTAACCACGAGGAACCGAGATTCCTACGAACTCATAGTACACCTCCGCAAATTGGTCGGGCTAGCCGACGCCGAAGCCCCCGCCCCCGCTTACGCCTGCACAGCACAACCGTTCACAAGCCAACCGCGACCACAACGTGCTACTCCCAAAAAACCTGGAAGGACGCCTCGCCCACCTGCCCTAGGTCTCCAAGAGTAACCTCTGTAATGGAACTCTGTAATGGGTGAAAAGTGAAATTTCAGGGCAAGACGAGAAGAGGAACAGGTGGACGACGTCGGCAGCGAAAGTAAGCAGGTTCTTTATAACCTTTGGTTGCGTGCTGTTTTCTTTGTGTATTTTAAATTCCCGCCCTATCCGTGTGCATGCTGGTGTGTAGCGTCCTCGTGTGCGTGTGTTGGTAGCGTCCTGCAGTCTCTGTTGTGTTGTTTCCTGTTAGCGTGCAGGGCAGTCTGGCAGTGCAGTTTTGGCTTGCGTGGGCAGCGCTAGGGTGTTAGCAGGCGCGTGAAGCGCAACGTGAGCGTGAGGCTCCGCTAGGGTGTTTGGCTGCGAGTGATTTGCAGTGAGTGTGGTACACAGTGTGTGAGCGTGAGGCTCCTGGCCCTGTGCGTAACCCTGTGCGCGTCCTGCTTGTTGCGGCTGCTGTTTAGGCTGTGTTTTGTGCTGCTCCAGGCAGCCCAGTGGAGCTGAAGTGGGCTGCTCCACGGGCGCAGTGTAGGGCTGCTCCACGGGCGTGCCGTCTGAGTGGTTTCTTTTTGCTTTGTTTGTTTCTTACACTGTGTGGGTGAGTACACACTGGTACATTTAGGCTAACCTGAATCTGCATGCAAATGAGTTGCATGAAAAAATTAGTTTGTGTTCTGTGTTCAGTTTGTCAGTTCTGAGGTGTGCAGTGTGTTTGTATATGTATATGTATGACTAGGCTTGCTTTATTTCCTGTTGTTTTGCTTTGATTTACCTATAGTCGTTCAGTGCTGTGTGGGCATTGATGGATTCGCTTTGCGCCGTGGGGTGAGCAGTGCCCCGATGGCACTACGTGGGGCTAATGCTATATTGTGTATGTTTCCTTTTACTCTGTGCAGTCGTCTGGAAGTGGAAATATCAGAGGTGCAAGCGGAGTTCAAGAGTGGTGCAACTGATTTCAAGCGATCTAATGCAAAGAAGTAATTTATGATATGAGCAGTGTGGCTGCTGAACATTTGTAGATTACTAAGTGGGATCAGCACTTATATTTTTTTTGCACTTCGAAGCTCTGCTTGTATTTTGCCTCTGGTGTTTGCCTACCAACCTGCCAGGGATTTTTATTTGGGACATGTTTTTCATTTTTCTTGGTTAAAACACTCTTTGCAGTGGGGTTTTTACAGCCCTTGGTGCAGCGGGCTGGTTTTTTTTTAAAGCAAGGACTGTTTGTATTTTTTTGCGTGTGTTGTCGTAGATAACATGTCATTTTTCCTTTCTGTAGGTGTGAGTGCATGCAGTGCATGGTTAGCTTTAAAGTCTAGCTGAGTGCGTGTGCACAGGTGTCTCAGTTATTTGGACAATAGCTTAGTGCAGCACTTGCTTAGCCATTGCTGCAAGTGTTCTTTAATACTTGTAGGCGGGTCAGTATTGTAGGTGTGCATTGAGTTGAGTCTTTTTCCTATTTTTTTCAGCACACTTTCTGAGTGTCTATTTTTGTAGGCACTTGGAGGGTGTTGCTGTCATCTCAGTCATCCAATCTTTTTTTTTGTGCCGTGCTGAGTCCATCATTCCTCTTGTCAGCCCTGTGCCTGGTGCCTCAGCACCCTGCACATGGCTTGTGAGGGGAGTGTAATGGAACTCTGTAATGGAACTCAGCACAGGTGTGCATCGCAGCGCATGCGCATTTCATCTGTGATTTGTGAATGTGATTCGCATTGAATCGCAATGGAATTTTATTATAAAACTAATGTGTTTTATCACAGAATTACAGGATGAAATTTCGTAATGGTTCCGATGTTTCTTGGGATTGCATGTGATCACGGATTTGGAATGGGATCGAGAAGCTGAAGGTTTGTGCCTACACCAGGAAAGATTCCACGGGGAAAATAGTCACTCTGGGTAATCCCATTACACCTCCTGTCCACGCAGGGCCTGGCATACTTCATTGAGGCGGTGCTCAGCACAACCGTCTGATACCAGGCCTTGCATCACCCATATCCTTAGCACGCCTTATACCACGCCCGATAGGAAGTAACCAAGGCATGCGCACAGCACGGGGGTTGGCCCACATCCTTCCCCAAAGAAGCCATGATGGCCCACCGGTGCTATTACGGGGACAAAACCGGCGCCTTAGTCCACACAACCTACACCAAACACGCCGCACGCCTCCTACACATGATGACACATAACCACCAGTTAAAAGTCAGTGAGGCGGCACCCATACGGATTAAGGAAGTGTAGACGGCCCGGAACACCTTCCCTTAGTGGATTCTGGCGCAACACGGCGTGTGCAGCTCAGTGGGCACCGGCATTCGGGCCCAACTACACCTCTTCTTGCTGCACCACACACACACCATGTTAAAGAACCACCACTGCGATCAAGAAGCGCCACTCGTAGCCACCCACCGAGACGTCCACCAACACCCGGCGGGCAAGCGGTTAACAAAGCTGGGTACCGTACGCCCGGTGGGGGCAACCATCACCATTCTGTACATCACACCAACACAAATGTTATGGTTTCGAGCAGCAGCAGTGCAGCGAGTTCGCGAAAGTGCGATCGCACTGCAGCTTGCGAATACATATGAAACATCGAGATGCCAGCCGCCATGTACGAAATGGTGTATGATATTTCGATATCTTTGAACGGGGTTGTGGTCTTCGAGTTTGTGATTTGGGTACGATTTGGTGCTCCGTCCTAAAGATCCTGCGCAAAAGGGGTTTGTCGTATTTTGGGATTTTCGAGAAACAAAATAGTTCCCAAGTCAAACCACAACAAGTGGTAGCCAGTTAGGTGGACGGGAGATCATTATCGCCGACCTCTGCGTTAGAACCTTCGACGACGTCACTGATTCGAACCTGCAATGGAGCGACCTTTTGACGATGCAGCTATGCTGCACTTCATTCGAGATTGCTTGTTTCGATCGGACGCGCCGTTACACCACGGGTTCTCGAGTTCGCTAGAAAAATTCATCGCAGAACGCATCGCAAGTCAAGAAAGCAACTGGTTTCCATGCATATCTCGCGATCTTCAGAGCTTGCAATCCGTCGTCACAGAAGTTCGAAGCCAAGAAAGTCGAGTTGGAACAATGCATCGATGCGTTGCAGGTATCAGGGGCAAACGCCACTGCCGCGACTGACCACAGAGTTGACACTTTGTAGTCTTCGACGGAGAACGCCACACGAGCAGCAGTGAGTGCACTACACCGACTAGAAAATGAACTTTCGCAGTGGGGGGTTCTCCTCAATGTGTTTGCGCAATTCTCGAACCAGCAGCAGCCTCTGAAACAGCAGTTTTTGAATCAACAGCCACTGTTCTAGCACTCCCAGCTTCCACCGCAACATCCTCACCCGCAACCACGTTCTTCGAGTCATCCACCGCATGCACCATCGAACAACCAGCCGCCACAACAACTCCCAGCGCAACAACCACCTCTACAAGCGCCTACCTTTCATCCATCGATGAATCAGGTGATCCCGATGAATGCCATGAATCCTTGCGCTCCAGCTTTCGAGATCCTTGGTCGCCGAGTGGAACGTCTACGCAATTTGATTCGATTATTTTCTGGCACGCCAGGATCATGAGAGTTTCCGACTTGGAAGGAGGATCTTATGCGAGCACTCGTTCGGTCGGACATCACTTCACCATTCCATCAAGTCACCACCATACATTTTCTCCTAGATGGCGACAATATCGACCATTATCAAAGCTTGACGAAGGAGGTACAAGATGACTGGTTCGATCTCATGCGTGTGTTGGGCCAGCGCTTCCATTGTTTATCCGAAGAACAAGTGTACCAGTCAAGAATGTTGACGCCCGGAGAAAGTGAGTTTCCTCAGCATGCGGACTACGTGAAGGAATTTCGGACCTGTGTCATCAGTCGGAAGGTCAACACCAGTGACCTCCATATGGGTTACCTCGTTAACCTTCGATTTGTTGAAGGGTTGTCGAATGATGTAGTGCGCCGACAGTACATCGTTGAGGTCCGTTCAAAATGGCGTTAACGGAGACCATTTGGCTTCGACACGCTTGTGGAGGCCATTGCCGAAGTTTACACCGCAGCCGGTTATCAGCTGGAAGAAGTCCAGAACGGGTCCAGACCGATGGAAGATGCCACGGGTGCTGCAGTCTTGAGACCTCTACCTATAATGGTTACACCAACTTCGACCGCAACAATCTTACCTTCAATCCCTATGCCTACGTCGCGCATCAATCCTATGTTGACTCCAACTCCAGCTCCAATGGCTTCGACCATGCCAGAGCCAATGAATCTCGGTATAATCGCCAAGCTTCGAGAAGAGCTACACGCCTACATTGGTGAGCGTCCGAATGATTGGTTGAATCGTCAAGATAACCCAGAAACCCGGCGTTGCCTCAAACAGATCTAAGTCGCGACATTAAGGGAGGATTTAGATGATGATAGATGCTCACAACTTGTCCATGGGCTGCTTCCCCATATTAAGGGAGGATTTAGATTACGCTCTAAGAGCAGATAACAGCGCATGCCGGCCTAAAAAGCATCTTCGAAGACCTGGTGGCGGACGTCCTCGAGAAGAGCTGAACTCCACCATCAATACCGAAAAACCGGGAAAGAATTCGACACTTGGGAGTGTCAACGTCGAAAGAACCGAACCTGAACATGCGACTCTGTTCACGGTTCGAGGGCGCCTTTGTGCGCGTCGCGACGACTTTTTTGACTCGAGCGTGGAATTTCTGGTCGACTGTGGAGCAACGAGTGAATTCATGTTGTTGCAGACTGCAAGGAGGGCACGAGTTCCCCTCTACAAAGTGACCAACCCTGGACACGTCGTAACCGCCGGAGGTGTCCAAGTCGAAGCACGATACTACACGAGAGCTTATGTTCCAGTTGGGGAGTTCGTATTTAGACACCACTTCAAGGTTTTGGAGATTCTACCGGATGTGGTGCTTGGGTTACCATGGCTTCGAAGCTAAAACCCGACTGTCGGCTGGAGGGAGCGATATGCAGAAGTACGACACGGTTCAAGCTCATACTGATTGTCCTTTGGTGAGTGCATGGATTTCACTCAGTTACAGTTCCAGACCACTTCGAAGTTGGATCTCCTTTCGACACTTTCATCCAGTACCTCAAAAGCGAGCCCAGTTGGGAGCCTTACACCACCTGCCTAGAAACACCCTGACCTTCACTCGTCGACATGTGCCAGGAGCGATGCTCGCAAACTCGATGAGTCCAAAACGGAAGAGGGTATAACCGATGCAGAGTGCAATGACATGGAAATCCAGTACATCTCGGTGCCGAAGCTTAAACGGGAGATCCGTCGAGCTGATCTTACCGGTGATCAAGTGTTTCTGTGCTGCATGCCTCGACCCGCAGTGCCGGTCCATCAAAAGTACAACACGCAGGAGAAGAGTGACAATGACGCGCTTGACCCCGTGCGACGCAAGTTGCCTATTCGGATACAGAAATGGGCAGGTCTCTACGATCGGGAAAGAGCGGAGTTCGGAGACTTGCCTCCGCATCGACCTGAAAGAGACCATCGAATACGCCTTTATACCGAGGACAATCCTCTGTGGGTACACCC
This sequence comes from Eutreptiella sp. 'Long Island Sound 2002', assembly GCA_964036045.1. Classification (NCBI taxonomy): domain Eukaryota; phylum Euglenozoa; class Euglenophyceae; order Eutreptiales; family Eutreptiaceae; genus Eutreptiella; species Eutreptiella sp. 'Long Island Sound 2002'. The sequence goes on along the minus strand of OZ038383.1, from coordinate 41,661,424 downwards.
TTACAAAATGGACCCGAGCCAATTGGATGAGCGTTGACGACAACTGGACAAGCTGCATCGATCTGGCCGAATTCGACCGTCTTCGAGTCTTTATGGACCGGGTTGCCTGCTGGTGAGAAAGGCAAATGGTAAATGGCGTATGTGCGTCGATTACTGAGCCTTGAACACCCGAACTGTTCGAGATCGATATCCTTTACCGTCGATCCAATCCATACTGAGTACACTGGGGGGTTCTACCGTCTTTTCCAAGATTGATCTTGTCACTGGGTTCCACCAGATTCGAATCCATGACGAAGATATCAAAAAAACTGCCGTCAACACACAGTTTGGGGCCTTCGAATGGGTTGTTATGCCCTTCGGCCTCTGCAATGCACCATCGCCATTCCAGCGTGTCGTCAATGACGTTCTCCGAGATCACTTGGGGATTTTTGTATGGGTCTATATGGATGATATCCTCATTTTCTCGAAGGATGATGAGGAACACCAACGACACCTCAATTCGGTACATGACCCACTACAGCTACACCAGCTGTTCCCCTGTATCGATAAATCAACGTTCTTGCAGCCTCCAGTCCCTTTCTGCGGATACATGATCAATAAAGATGGAGTACACAGGGACCCTGAAAAGATCAAGGTCATTCAAGGTCGGCCTCTGCCGACCAACGTCCATGAAGTTCGACAATTTATCGGGTTGTGTGGATTTTACCAACAGTTTGTCGAAGGATTCCAGGCTGTGGCGGCTCCTCCAACCGCGATGTTGAGAGCAGATTGCGAATGGGAGTGGACAGCGGTACATCAAGCCGCCTTCGACAAGCTGAAGCAAGCAATGATCAATGCGACACATCTGAGTGCCATCGACCCCTGACAACCATACCATCTGTACACGGATGCTTGGAGGGATTGTGTAGGAGCCCCGATAGCGCAACGATGTGCGCATGGGAAATACAAAGGACATCTTCAACCTATTGCCTTTATGTCGCAGAAAATGCACTCCGCTGAAACTCGATACCCGATCCGAGAACAAGAGCTGTGGGCCATAGTGCTAGCCCGGAATAAGTGGTTTCATCTTCTTCGAGAACCACAACAGGTACACGTGCACACCGACCACGAGAGCCTTCGTTACCTTAAGACATGTCCTCGGCCGCTGACGCCACGACAAGCACGCTGAGCCCAGTTCCTCGAGGAATACGATCCTTCATTGTGGTATATACAGGGTCTTGAGAATCCAGCCGCAGATGCCTGTTCCCGCATGACATCGCGACAGTTGATGGACATCCAGAATGCTACATGTACACAGGCCTTCGTGGTACCTTTAGTCGAGAACTGGGTTTCACCTGAAGGAGAGCCTGTCGATGAGTTCTTACACGTACTTGAAGACTCGTTCTCACACGACGAAGTGTGGCCCCAGCCATATGACCACCTGTACGTGTCGCTCCGAAGCGGGCGCTCCGTAGGGAAAGATCCAGATGTTGACATCGACGCTGAATCAGCACTTCAGTTCGACACAGAACCAGCCGTCGAGCTAGGGGAGCCATTACCAACTGACGAGGAGCCAGCAGAAGATTCACACGAGCCTGCAGCGCGCCTTGACGACGCTTGCAATGAAATACCAGACTCCCTGACTGCCATCGACGTTCTTCCCGAGGTGGACATGAACCGTCCCCTTCGAGTTACCTTTGGCAAAATTTTTCAATATGCCCCGACTTTACGGAGTTGATTCGCTGTCGACGCCTCCGAGATGGTACACTGCAGCCAATATCCTTACCCAAGGTTGGCCTGAACATGCCGTACCCCTCGAGCATCAAGGGCACACACCGTCGAGTACACCGACACTACCAATGCAAGGATTTTCCACCAAAGTCTGGCAAGCGTCCGTCACGTGGGTGGACACCGTAGCGGCCAAGGCCCCCACAGCAAGGGCCGGGTGGGGGGGCTGGGCCGCCACCTTGGCCACCTTCGATGGCTTGGGGGAGGTGGTGGGGGCTTTACCCTTAGGGGTGGGTGGGGGTCCCCCCTCCGCCTCCACCAGCACCACTTCATGCCCCCGCTTTGTGGGCCTTTGCGCCTTGGGCTCATACGACTGAGTCCACAAAACGGTTGCATCGCGCACACTTTGGGGGGGTCATACCCCCACACCTATTCGATGCCCTCCCCCCCCTGTGCAACCTTTGCCACACCTTCTGCCAAGCGTACTCCCCCGATGCTTCATCGGCGAAACAAAGCCACAGCAAAAAATAGCTTTTGCGTTCGGGGGGGGGGGGGGGGGTCACTCATCCCAAACAAACACAAAAAAGCCGTTTCCCCCTCAGCCACATTCGGCCATTTGGCCGTTTCCCCCCCAACCCATACATAGGAGGGGAGGGTGAGGTTGGTCTTCCCCTGCACCAGCCCCCCTCCTTTTCCGTGATGGTGACCTGCCGGTACCATCCCGTCCCCCCCTGCCGGCAGGCCTCGTCTGCGGGGTCCACTTCGACAGCAGTGTGGGCAGCGGCATATCAGGAAGATCCACGTACCAGACATATTTATGAGTCGCCGTCCGAAGCCCTGCGGCACGACACCCACTCCAAGACGCCAAGCTGTCCTTCGATGCCGGTAAGTTCTTCCACTTATCGACAGTGGGCAGTCGTGTGCTTGTACGTCGAACGCTCGTCACCTCCATTGTGGCCATGTACCACAAGTCCAAGTCTTACGGCCATTCGGGAGTACTTCGCACCAAGGCATTGCTAAAACGCGACTACGTCTGTTCCCATCTTCGACATTACGTGAGGAGATACATCTTAAGTTGCGATGTGTGTCAAGCGGCTAAGTCACGGCGTGTCGACACTGCCAGGCAGCCCAGACCCTTGCCAGTGCCCGACATGAAATGGCATAGTGTGTCCGTCGATCGAGTTTCAGGACTGCCCCCGACCACGTGAGGCCATGATGCCATCATGACTGTGGTCGACCGGGTTTCTAAGCGCGGAATGTTCATCCCTTGCCGCGGAGACATGACAGCCGATGACCTCGTTTACGTGTTCTTATGCGAAGTGATTTCACTCAAAGGATGCCCTCGACAAATTGTTTCCGACTGAGACAAGGTGTTCGGGTCCCAAGCGTGGAAAGAATTGGCCCACGTTTTCAAAATTGAGATGCACAAGACGGTGGCCAACCGTCCTCGAGGCAACGGCCTGGCGGAGCGGAGTAACCAGTCGATCCTCCAACGCTTGCGGACACACGGCATCTGCGGTGACAACGAGTGGGATGTCGATCTCCTGTTTGCTGACATTCATTTCAACAACCTGACATCTAACAGTCTTCCACTGTCACCGTTCGAGATCGATGATGGACGCACACCCCATTTTCCATTCCATTTTCCCCGAATGACTTCTCATGCATATGAACCTTCGACCTTGAATGATTACATGCATCGAGCCGAACGCACCTTCGATTCTGTGCGCACCATGCTTCCTGAGGAACATTGGCGCCAAATGCATGCGGTTCTGCAAGTGGACCGACACATTCGAGTGCCTGAGGTGGAGGAACAATGCTGGGTGTTGGTACCTGAAGATCGACACAAGGGAAAACTCGATGTTGTTTGGTGTGGTCCATACAAAGTTCTTGAGGTGCTCAACAAGGGCGAGAATGTTAAACTCGATATCTCTGCCCCCTTCGATGGGTTGCGCGTTTTCAATCGCGACAGCATAAAGCCCAACATCCACTGGGAGGGACAACTAGTGTGAAAAATTCCGATGCCACGTGTCAAGACTGGACCTTCCCCTCGACTTGTTAAGATTCTGGCTAGACGTCGAGTGGGCTCCAAAAAGCGCCGCACATTCCTGTATCGCTGCGAATGGGATGATGACACGACGTCTTTGGAATCGAGTAAAGCTCTAGAGGAGGATCCAGTGTACCTTGAGTTCCTTCGACTCCAACCCGAGTAACTTCACCTCTTTTCAGCGTGAATTTTTGAAAACTCATGCGGGGGTGCAGATCGACTACTGGAGCCTCGAAGACACGTTCAACCTACGGTACTACCGCCCGGGCATCCCGAACGTCCTCTCGACCTCCAACCTCTCGAGCATCATCGTCGAACCTCATCAATGTTGACAAAAAGAATGACGATGGCGGCGACGATGGCGACGCGAAAGCCCCAGCGACACGGATCTCAGCTCACCGCTGTTGATCAGTTGCGTAGGCGCCAGCCCCGCCAAGCCGATCACTCAAACCACTCCCAGCACAGACGAACTACAGTCAATCGGCCTAGGCGGGCAGCTCGAAAGGCCAAGGGGATAACCCCTCGTCGAAAGCAGGCAAAGGAGCTTCGAGCTATGTCGAACTGCCCGGATGAAACATAATGGGTCGACAATCTAAGTTCTTCCCACTAAGAAAACTCCTCGGAGCTTAGCCGGAGGCCTCAGGGCCGGCATGGGGAAGGTCATGGGAGGGCAGGAATCCCTTGTTAGCGTCCTGGCGGTATGGAGGGGTCGGTGCTGGGGCCTTACCTTTGGGGGCCATGGTATCCAAGCACGACAGTGAAGGCAATGAAGATGAAGATATGAACTTGCAAAAAATCCCAATCTACAAAAAAATGTAGGCGGATAATATGGTTCATATACATCACACTAATTCTTCCTGAATAATTTTTAAAAAAACCGACTGTGAAAAAATGTTTGGCTAATTTGGATTGCGCACGCGCGCCGGCGATTCCAATCAAATCATCGGAACGCGACCATCTCAGCCGCAACAGACACTAGAAATGAGTCCGGCGTGTCCATAATATACAGAAACATTTCCGGTAAATTTTTGGGGGGCGCCGAATATATAGATCTCCTGAAATAATCTGAATCTGACCTAATCTGGGGTAATTTACCTGAGCTCTGCGCGGATTGAGGGTATCCGCACTTACAATCCCCCTCGAAGAACCCACTAGGGTGTGTTACCGGGTCAACGCAGGCGTGCATGCCGTCAAAAACCGAAAAACGCGCTTCGTAGCAGTAAAATCTGTGCAAATGTCCCCAGAGTCCAATGGATTGGGGCTGAGTCGTGGCAGATGACACTAGAATGTACAAGAATGAAACATGAAAAACAACAAAACCAAACCCAAAGAAGCGTAAATAGGTCAAAAGGCACGTACAGGTATCCACGAAGGATACCGAACCGTGTCCTGGTCAAGAATGAGGTGCAATTCAACAAAATCAGACAAATCAATACATGAAATGTAGGGGGATCAGAGACAAATGACCTGCTCTGAGCAGTTTTTGCTCTCGCGGACACGCTACGGTATCCTCCACGTACTCTACATCGTGTTATTCTCGCTTTTATCTTTTCGAACCGCAAAGCATGTGCTTCAGATGGCCAAAATGTATTCAGAATTGAGAAGAATCAAGACAATTGACACTGAATTGGGCCAAGATTAAGGAGTTCAACCACACACGGAGAAAAAAAGTGGACGACAGGGAGTGTATATACTGTAAACTGTCCAGCCTAGGTCCCCGGCAGACCAATTGGACGAAGCCGTCACTAAATATTACTTGGATCTGACGAAATAGTACTCAAAATGCCCTAACATGAAATGATAGGAAGGATTGAGGCTGGAATGAAATGAAATCAGCCGGAATGAGGAAACAGAAAGTGAGCAATTGACCACTAGTGAAGTAAACAAATGTCAGTTCACCTTGAGTAGGCGAGTTTTTATGTTACAAAGCGAGCATCTAACAGATTCTAAGAAAATGTTGACATGATGGATCATTCATGATGATGGACATGCTGACCTTAAATCCTGTAGCCAGACCCTAGCAGACCACGCCGGAGTTTCGCTGAAGGTGATAGCCTATGCGCCACAAGCTTAAACACACCGTATATAACCTTATTTACAGTGGCGGTGGTGTTCTTGAAGGAAAAACGGGTCAATCGTTCACTCTCAGGCCACAATCTAAACAAATCCGGCAATCTAGAACCTGAATTCACAAATGAGGCTCACATTCCTGACAAACAAATTATCACCTGTGCCATCGGACTTCAAGGTGTCTGCCTAAAGTCCGTAAAAGCCATATATAAGGTTCCACAAGAGAACTGACATCGCGGTTTAGCGGAATGGTACAAATGAATCAACAGGATGGTCTCACATCAAGTCACAATTGGACAAATCTCCACAGATGAAGCTGGAATGAAGTCTACCGGCAGCAGAATGAAGCTTGAAACTAAGTTTCTGGCTGTGTTCTGGACACTGCCAGACTACAGGAGGTTCCTGTTGGGAGTAAGTGGCTGCGCAACCTTTCGTTTATCTACATTACACCATCTGCTGATGGTAGAAATTCAGGAACTCCAGTCACACTGATCCGATTACCCCTAGTCTGTCTTTGTGGAAGCCTAGCACTGACGTTCCTACACATTACAGCACTACACCGGACATACCAGTAGCGTTGTTACACTCCAGTGAATAACCGGAGGGGCAACAAACAAAAATCTGAAGGAATGAGGGCCAAAGGATCAAGATCCCTTCACTCATGACACTCCAAAACAAGTGCTCTTTGCTCTTGGTCTAGCGGATTGAGCACGCAGTTGCAGCGGCCTTAGCGCCAGTTTGGTCCCGTCAAGAAAAAACAAGAGGAGCCACTCGCGTCCTTGGTTGACACGAATGGCATTGTTCCAGAGCCGACTCCCGTGTGTAAAACGCAACCACCCAAGAGGCTGCCTTGCATGTTTACAATTTCAAGACCTCAGAGTCTTGTTTCGGCCAGTACTTTCCCATGACTTCAGAATTTTGAAACCTATCATTTTGAATCTCCTGCAGTCCCATTTTGAAAACCTTGAAACCACGCCCTTTTTGTAATTGCCGCACGCAATGAATCAAATGAGTTGATCAATCTTGACTTGATGATACGGAGTGATTCAACAGATAAGCCGTTTCATCGCCCAAACAATAATGGACGCTCAGCACAATACATACACTGTAAATATGCTAAAATCCTACAAGACCAGATCATTTTAAAATAAAAACAAAGCTTTTCAAAAGCTGCTTCTATGCACAAATCCGTGCGCGCGCGTGTTCTGCAGTGCCCAAAAAGGCGGCATCTGCGACGCACCACAGCACATATCTTATATGGGGCTATGTCATGCACAACAAACAAAAATTAGACAGAATTGCTGTAATCCTGACCCTGCGGAATGCAGAGGTCCACAGAAGAAGTCAACCTTGTCCTGTCCTGTCCTGAGCTCCCCTTTACACTCCCCCCCAAAGCCCACACATACCCTGATTTGTGGCTGAGACCCCAAAACAAAAGGGTGCGAAGGGTTTTACCATAGGGGTTGGAAAAGCTCAGACAGAGCTGGCTGGGTGTAAAACGCAAGCACCCAAGAGGCTGCCTTGCATGTTTTCACTCCCCCCCCAGGCTCAGCACTCCCCAAATGAGTTGCTGACCCGAGAAAAAAAAAGGCAAAACATGCAGCCTTTAACCTACAATAATAGACAGATATTATTGTCTGTGATCTGGCTATCTCTACCCATTCCAGGTACAAACAGCTACTATCTATGTGCAGATCATGCTACTGGAATACCACTGGTGCGATAGATAGTTTTACCCTCCTGAAAGGGATTTCTGTCACAAGACAGTGCCCTAGGGGAGTGGTGAGGTGGCGTTTCAACCTATACCCAGTCAAACTCCTCAAAGGGTGTAAAAACCTGATAAGTGCTCATGGCACACAGCCTCAAGTGCTCATGGCACAGGAAAAACATAGTATTTTCATACTAAGATAATGTTGCCAAGACGGCAGAGCAGCTCACATACCGCACCCACAAATACCCGCAGCATGCAGCAACCCTGCCCCAAACAGACCAAGCCCACCTCCTCAAACTCCTGTTCTACCAACCATGAGAACCTACCCCGTGACATACCAACACGGAACCCCCACCACGTCTACACACCGTCCACCGAGCACAGCACTGGCACAGCACACACGGGCACCACAGGCACCGCACACACTCCCACCAGCATGCCCGCGCCACCAGCCCCCATCCCCCCACGCCGCCGTCCGTCCACAGGTACAACCAACCGCCAGCCACCGCATGTCCCCTCTGCGTACGCCAGCGGCTACCACAGACAGCCCTGCCCTGCAACCCAGACCACTGGGTCTGCCTGGGAGCCGCGCACCGCCTCACCCGCTGCCCCCACTGCGGGGACCTCAACCCCCACCACCGCGAGCGGCCCGCGGCCCCAGCCGCACCCCCCCCCCGCCAGCCACCCAAGCTTCTTCGGGTTCCTCACCGACACCCTCCGGGACCACCTGGGAGGGTACTACGTGGCGGACGCGGCGCACCACGCATGGACCATAGCCGTGGCCACGGGCAGCACACCCCTGCCCCCCCACAGCCCACCCCTACGCCACAGCGGAGGCGGCTTGAACGTGGCGGCCCGCCACATCCTCCTCGCCCTATACCTCCACCACCGTGACCTACACCTCCCAGACCCACAACTCCCGGCCCCCCAAGCAGCAGCCCTGACGCCAGAAGCGTGGGCCGACACGGCACCAGAGGAGATAGCAGCCTACCTCCGAATCACTTGCCGCCGGTTCAACACCGCCCTCGGCCGACGGAAGGGAACACCTTACCCACTCAGCGCACTCCTCTACCCGACACACCACCCCCACCCCACACAACAGAAGCCCCCGGAGGGCTGGGCGTCTTTTCTGGACGCCCACCTGGCCGCCACCGACGAGGCCACCGCCACACAGATGGGCCTCACGGACCAGGAAACCTACGTCAGAGGCCTCAAGACGAGCCTCCAAGAGGCACACCGCTGGCACGCCCGCTCCCCGTCGCCCCCACGGGGACAGGGGGGTTCACCCGCCCCCGACACCCACCAAGCCAAGAAGACCAACACAGGTCAGGGGGCCCGCCAGCGCGCCCGCCAGCAGGGCGCGACGCCCCAACCAGGGCCCGGGTCCAGCCACACCGCACCACCCCACACCCAGACCCCCGGGGCACACCAACAACACCGCCCCCGCCAGCGCCGGCCACCACCACCGTACCGCAGCACCCAAACCCTGCAGCCCAGTCAGCCACCACCGCCCACACACGTCCACACCATGCCAGGACCACCATACGCGCAGAGCCAGGGGACATGGCACCACCAACACCACCACCAAGCCCCCGTCCCTCCCAACCCCTACCCCCTAATGCCCCCAAGCTACAGCGACCCCCACCAGCTACATCCCCACCACGCCCCAGCACAACCAGGCCCCACGAACCGCCCACCCCACATAGCGCACATCACGGCACCACACCATCACATATTCCACCACCACCAGCCCCTACCACCACACCCACCAACGCTGGGGTACCACACACAACCAGCACACCCTCAACACCACCACCACGCGGTCCAGCACCACCCGCCCCCCCCGCTACACGGGCCCACGACACACGAGCCACGGTACACCCCCATGGACCCGCGGGGAGCCCCGCACGCACACCAGCAGCACCAGGGCCTAGTAGGAGCGCCCCACCACCACCAGCAGCCCCCCCACCCACACCCCATACCAGCGAACACCATCCACCAGCAGCCACCCATTGCATACGGACCACAGCCCCACCCGGACGCTCATGCGGCCGCCTCCCACCCACACCCCGGCAGCACAACCAGTCAAGAACCACAAGGGCCGCACGGCGCACACACGCAACACCCACACGACCCACAGGGACGCCCAGACCCCCAGCCAGCACAACACCCATCCCCCGCCCCCCCCACCACCAACAACGCCACCCCCACACCACCCCCCCCCGCCCCCCCCCCCCGAGACCAGGCCATGGACGCAACACGCGGCAGCCAGCACCAGCCAATTGACGTCGATACCCCCGCCGACACACGCCACCGCGAATCCCCCCTCCCGCGACCGCCACAAGAGACCCCATCACCGGACCCCACGCGCGACAACGACGACCAGCCCCCCCAACCCACACCACCCCCCCCATCACACCCCGCACCACCAGCCGCCGCACCGGCCGAACTCTACGCCCTACACAACCCCGCAGCGGTACGGCAGCACCTCCGGGGACTCGGAGAACAGGACGTCGTGCTGTGCCTCCGCACCTCCGGCACCAGCACCCGCATCCGGGCGGCCACCCTGGTCGATGCGGCCACCCTGGGGGAAGGCGTTTGAGACTTCCTCTTCGACGCCTTCCTCCACGTCGCCCGATACGACCGCCCCCCACGCGCCACCCCCGACGGCGAGAGCCCGCCCCCCACGGGGAGCCGGATCTGGGTGCCCCCCATCGACTGGGGGCGACACCTAGTCGGACACCCCGTGCCGGGGCGGGTGGACACCAAGGGCCGCACCCGCTACCACGAGCCCAACATGGCCCAGCCCCCACCCGGCGCCACCCCCGACAACACCAAAGAGTGGGAGCGGGAAACATGGGTAGCCCAGATGGCCTCCCTGAGCAACTTCCGACACCACGTCCCGGGGGACATCCCCACCCCCGACGAGCGGCAGCCAGCCCCCTCCACCTACATGACCCTCATGTACAATCTGCACTACACCCTCTCCACCACCCACTACCACGCACCCACTGACCACTGGGTGGTACACGGCACCGACTCCCTCCTCCCCGCCGACTACGCCCCCCCCCCCCCCACACAACCCAGGCCCCGACACGTACGCCAGGGGGGACGACCCGGACGACCCCCACATCTGGGGCACGTGGGAACGCAAATCCCTGGACACGCTGCTCTCCATCCGCAGCGGCTACCAGGGCCTTGGTAGAGCGATGTATTACCTCGCCAAGTGGACCCAACGGACCTGGGGGATCCCCACGGACGATTGGGTGTGGATGGTCACGCTGCGTCCCCAGCAGAGGGAAGCCCCCCCAAACCGCAGGGGACCCACCCCCCCACGCCCCACCACCCTACAGCTCTGCCCATACATGGTGGCAGCCCGCCTCATGGCGCTGCTGTGGCCGGGCCCAGACACCCCCACCCAAAACTACCCCCACCTCACAGAGGAGGACATGCCTGGCATCCAGCGATGCTTCTTCCAGACCCTCGACTACCTCCACCAAACACACCCGCACGTCCTGGAGCAGATATGGCCACCCCCCGGGTAACCCACGTGCCCGCGCAACCGAGACAACGCCGCCACACCAGCACCAGCACGCACGGATCACCAGGGAAAACGCGCGCACACGCCCGGTGCCCGAACCTGCACCCTCGTTCTCGCTACTTACAGGACCCAGCATCATACGCCCGCCCCCGAAACCCAGGACCCTCCGCCGTCTCCCACAGCCCTCTCCTCCGCCTCCGACTGCACAACCTCCACCACCACGACCACCTCATCCACCACGACCACGACGTCCTCATCCAGCACTCCACCCCCAAGGCCGCGGGGGACACCTCCCAAACAGGCCCCCAAACCCGCCCCCACCGCGAGCAACCCCACCGCCACCAAGGCCCACGCCCCGACGAGGCCCACACCCGCGACCCAGCCAAAACCCAAGACCGCCGCCAAAAAGACACGCAAACCCGTCAGCGCGCCACGACCGCAACCCGCAGCCAAGCCCAAACCCAAGTCCAAACCCGGCGCCACGACGGCAGCGCGAGCCCAGCCCCCCGAGGACGTCCTCTATGACATTCGGCCCCAGCTGTCCCAGGCCCGGAGGCAGCAGCGCCCAGCACGGCGCCCCCCGACCGTCACCGACGCCGCGGCCACAACCTTCACAGCGGAGCGCGCGGCGGCCGAAGCACTACGCACCTCGTCCGGCCACCTCTCAAAGCCCGCACCCCAGGCCCACGGACTGCCCCCGACCAGGCCAGAACGACGCCAGGGTCCGCCAGCAGCGTCCCCTCCCCCCTACCAACCCTCGATGACAGTCCACATGCAGCGCATGCCCCACTACCGCCGCCGCCGCGAGTCCCCGCCAAACCCCGAGGCGGAGACCATGCGCGCACACCCGCGGGTCCATATCCGCGCGCGCCCCCACTCCCCGCGCACCCCACGGAACAGGACTACGAGGAATCCTCCAGGCCCGCCACCGCCACCGGTCCCCACAACCCCGTCACACCCAACCACGCCCACTCCTCCGCCCAAGACCGCAGGCCCGCCCAGGGACAGTGGTGGCAGCGCTGGACCCACACGCAGCTCTGGGAGCTGCGAAAGTGGGCCCGGGGAGAGCCCTCCCTCGAGGGCCTGGTCCATCGGCCCCGCAAGGGGTCGGTGGAGAACTGCCGCCTCCGGCCGGCGGGGGGGTGGATGCCGCAGGCCGCATGGGAAGCCATGCTGGCCGACGCGCTCCAACCCCTGGGAGTCCACCCCCGCAACCTCCCCGCGCCCCAGGACCACCCGTATGTCTTTAGGCGCCTGCGGGAGACCCTCCAGGAGACACAGCGAGACGGCATCCGCCTGTGGGACATCACCCAAAGCCCAGCCCCGCACAAACACACCCCCTCACCACCCCACAAGCGTCGGCGCACCGACACCGGCGGCACCCACAGCAGCCCAGGAAGCCTGCGCACGACACAACACGATGCGCCTGACCCCCCGGCCAGCAGCGCCGCCACCTAACCCCGTTACCCAGCAATCCACCACCACGGGGCGCCACGCCAGGCCCCGCCCAGAAGTCACCAAACGAACCGGACGCCGAAGAACGCCAACGCACACGACAACGGGCACCACTACGCCCAAAGGCACCGAACCCAGGCCCGCTACCGTCGCAACCGACTAACCGAGCCAAAACCCAAACACAAATCGAACCCGAGCCACACCTCGAAACCGCTAACCCTTGACTCCTAACCAGGCCCGCCGAGGGAACAACGTAACCACAGCCCACACCCACAGCCCACACAGCCGCCTAACCAGCCAGCTCCAGAAGCAAAGAGACACCTCACCAAACCCACCCTGACCCAAGCCCGTGTACATCAGGACGCGCGAGCCGCACCCCTGGGGCGCGACCGCCGCCACAGCACCGACGACACACGCCAGAGGACACAACACTATTGCACCGCCGCACCAGCTGCCCGTGCCTGTGCCTGCAGTGTACGCGCGCCCCTGTTTTTCTTTTTTCTTCCAAAAAAAAAAAAACAAAAAAAAACGAAAAAAAACAAAACGAAAATTAGGGGGGGAGGAAGACGGAAACAACCACCCATGGCACACGCGCACCGCACACAGCGCGCACACCGGTGAACGGGAGCCAGGTGGCCAAGGACACCGCACACGCAACACAACACACCGAGCGAGCACACCGGTGAACAGGAGCCAAGTGGCCCAGGACACCACAGACGCAACACAGCAAACCGCGCGGGCACACCGCCGAACAGGAGCCAAGCAGCCCAGGACACTGCACACACGTAGGGCGGCCGAGGGACAGGAAAGAACCAATACCCCATGGGTTGGACGCACTGGGGCGACCCAGCCGACCCACCGGGCCTGTGGCAGGAGCGATACTCCAAGGCCACTGGTCCGAGCCCGGCCAGGCTGCATCGGGGACCATGGCAAACGTCACCCGGAGCCATGGAAGCAACCGGTGACAGGCGAGCCGGTACACAGTCCAGGAGGGGGTCACCTGCCAAGCAGAGTGGCCCCGCAACTCAAACCACAAGGGTGAGGCGGTCGTACCGTAGACTAGCGGGAGCAATACCCCTTGTGGTGAGAGATACTCCACACGGCTGGGCAGCCCCCAGAGCTGCCGCCCAAAGAAGGAGGCATGTGGCCCTACCCATGGACACATGTGGGGACACCCTCCCACCTTGGACACATGGACCGGGTCGCCGCGACAATGCCTTCCCAAGCACATGCGGGAGCGGCTCAAGAGGCACCTGACATAGGGCAGTGGGAGGGACAGGCCGTCCCCTTGGTAAGACCTTCTTCCTGCAATGTCAAAGGAGGCATCCCGAGCTCCCGAAGATACCTACCTACCCTCACACACGGAGAAAAAAAGTGGACGACAGGGAGTGTATATACTGTAAACTGTCCAGCCTAGGTCCCCGGCAGAGCAATTGGACGAAGCCGTCACTAAATATTACTTGGATCTGACGAAATAGTACTCAAAATGCCCTAACATGAAATGATAGGAAGGATTGAGGCTGGAATGAAATGAAATCAGCCGGAATGAGGAAACAGAAAGTGAGCAATTGACCACTAGTGAAGTAAACAAATGTCAGTTCACCTTGAGTAGGCGAGTTTTTATGTTACAAAGCGAGCATCTAACAGATTCTAAGAAAATGTTGACATGATGGATCATTCATGATGATGGACATGCTGACCTTAAATCCTGTAGCCAGACCCTAGCAGACCACGCCGGAGTTTCGCTGAAGGTGATAGCCTATGCGCCACAAGCTTAAACACACCGTATATAACCTTATTTACAGTGGCGGTGGTGTTCTTGAAGGAAAAACGGGTCAATCGTTCACTCTCAGGCCACAATCTAAGCAAATCCGGCAATCTAAAACCTGAATTCACAAAAGAGGCTCACATTCCTGACAAACAAATTATCACCTGTGCCATCGGACTTCAAAGTGTCTGCCGAAAGTCCGTAAAAGCCATATATAAGGTTCCATAAGAGAACTGACATCGCGGTTTAGCGGAATGGTACAAATGAATCAACAGGATGGTCTCACATCAAGTCACAATTGGACAAATCTCCACAGATGAAGCTGGAATAAAGTCTACCGGCAGCAGAATGAAGCTTGAAACTAAGTTTCTGGCTGTGTTCTGGACACTGCCAGACTACAGGAGGTTCCTGTTGGGAGTAAGTGGCTGCGCAACCTTTCGTTTATCTACATTACACCATCTGCTGATGGTAGAAATTCAGGAACTCCAGTCACACTGATCCGATTACCCCTAGTCTGTCTTTGTGGAAGCCTAGCACTGACGTTCCTACACATTACAGCACTACACCGGACATACCAGTAGCGTTGTTACACTCCAGTGAATAACCTGAGGGGCAACAAACAAAAATCTGAAGGAATGAGGGCCAAAGGATCAAGATCCCTTCACTCATGACACTCCAAAACAAGTGCTCTTCGCTCTTGGTCTAGCGGATTGAGCACGCAGTTGCAGCGGCCTTAGCGCCAGTTCGGACCCGTCAAGAAAAAACAAGAGGAGCCACTCGTGTCCTTGGTTGACACGAATGGCATCGTTCCAGAGCTGACTCCCGTGTGTAAAAGGCAACCACCCAAGAGGCTGCCTTGCATGTTTACAATTTCAAGACCTCAGAGTCTTGTTTCGGCCAGTACTTTCCCATGACTTCAGAATTTTGAAACCTCTCATTTTGAATCTCCTGCAGTCCCATTTTGAAAACCTTGAAACCACGCCCTTCTTGTAATTGCCGCACACAATGAATCAAATGAGTTGATCAATCTTGACTTGATGATACGGAGTGATTCAACAGATAAGCCGTTTCATGGCCCAAACAATAATGGACGCTCAGCACAATACATACACTGTAAATATGCTAAAATCCTACAAGATCAGATCATTTTGAAATAAAAACAAAGCTTTTCAAAAGCTGCTTCTATGCACAAATCCGTGCGCGCGCGTGTTCTGCAGTGCCCAAAAAGGCGGCATCTGCGACACACCACAGCACATATCTTATATGGGGCTATGTCATGCACAACAAACAAAAATTAGACAGAATTGCTGTAATCCTGACCCTGCGGAATGCAGAGGTCCACAGAAGAAGTCAACCTTGTCCTGTCCTGTCCTGTCCTGAGCTCCCCTTTACACTCCCCCCCAAAGCCCACACATACCCTGATTTGTGGCTGAGACCCCAAAACAAAAGGGTGCGAAGGGTTTTACCATAGGGGTTGAAAAAGCTCAGAGAGAGCTGGGTGGGTGTAAAACGCAAGCACCCAAGAGGCTGCCTTGCATGTTTTCACTCCCCCCCCAGGCTCAGCACTCCCCAAATGAGTTGCTGACCCGAGAAAAAAAAAGGCAAAACATGCAGCCTTTAACCTACAATAATAGACAGATATTATTGTCTGTGATCTGGCTATCTCTACCCATTCCAGGTACAAACAGCTACTATCTATGTGCACATCATGCTACTGGAATACCACTGGTACGATAGATAGTTTTACCCTCCTGAAAGGGATTTCTGTCACAAGACAGTGCCCTAAGGGAGTGGAGAGGTGGTGTTTCAACCTATACCCAGTCAAACTCCTCAAAGGGTGTAAAAACCTGATAGTTGCTCATGGCACACAGCCTCAAGTGCTCATGGCACAGGAAAAACATAGTATTTTCATACTAAGATAAAACGTCTGCTTTTTCCAAACAAAAGCAGGCATACAAAAAGAAAAGACACTCTGCTCACAAGCAGGCAGGTGCAAATCAAAACAAATGAAAAACCGAGTAAACAAGATTTCACTCAAAGTACAGAGCAGGATGTACCCCACCACTGCTCGGTAAAGTACAAAAAAAGTATCAACAAAGAAAAAGAAGGCAAAGGCATATGTCAGTGCCTGCACACAAGGCGCTTGGCGCCACTTGTAGGCCAAAAAAAGGCTTCGTTGACAAACTCAACTTTTGGATGCATTGTAATTTACATCACATTCTGCCATCTGTGGCAGATATATACCACAAGGCGCTCACAGCGCCAAAAGCTGACAAAGAAAGCGCTTCAAGCGCTCCCAAATTGAACAACGCTCACGGTTGCAAACATACTGCGCTTTTGTAGCGCACAAAACTGCAAAGGCATTGCGCTTCAGCCAGCGCGCCAACCGCAAAAGCAGTGCGCTTTAAAGAGCACTGCTCAGTCCAAGAAGGGATTCCCTTGGTCCTCCCTGGAGTTCACCACAGACTGCCCCCACATGTCTCGCGTAGGGCACTCGGTCTCCTTCTCACTTGTACCTCGGCATGCGCCTTCTTGGATTGAGTTTAATACCTCAAAGAACTTGGCTATAGCGCGGCAACGCTGCAAAGCTCGTCGTGCTCGCTGTCCCCTTTGTTTGGGTCTCGCGACGTTCGACGACTCATTTGTGGAGCTCCTTCGCTGCTGAACTCCACCAGGATCTCCCGAAGTTACTGTCCACGTGTCAAAATCATCCAGACTCGCTTGTAACTTGTCCGTTTGGCTCTCAGTCACTTGGGATTCGTTCTGCTGGCGCCTCGTCACACTTGAAACGGGCCTTGGTTCTGTCTTCTCGGCGAACTTGTTCCATTTGTTTGTTCTGACGGACACAGAGGGCGAGCAGTTACCCAACAGTTCCACAACTTGTCGGAGGTCACTTAAGGATCGCTTCAAGGAATTTTCCAACGAGGTCTCCAACTTCGCGAACACATCTGAGTACTCAGACGCTTTGTTCTTGTCCGGCGGCGCATTCGATTTTGCGGTGTTCTCCTTTGGCGTTCCCTTGCTTGAATCCGCCAGCTTCTTCAATGAGCGCTCCCGTGGTTCCTTCAGTTCGTTTGGCGGCGTACTTGTCTGCTCCGAATTCAACGAAGGCTGGAACAACCGGCAATAGAGCTTTTGGAAAAGGTGGCCAAAGTTCGCGTACCTCTTCGCGCAGATGACTTGTTGCTCATACCTGAGACTTTGCCTTATTCGTTCTTCCTCTGCAACGAGTCGTTGCACTGCTGTGATGGCCGCGGCTTCAGTAAATCGTGGCACTTCTGTTACTCCACTTGAAAGGCGCTACGGCGGCGGTGTTGTCCTGGGCGGGGCTGGCGCTGGTCTGGACGGCGCCTTGATGGTGTCTTGATTGACGGCTCGGCCGGGCCGTAGACTCCTGTGATTGCACTCCTCACTCTTATTGATCTTATCTGCAGCTACAGGCAAAGGCAAAGAAACGTCGTGTTTATCTGTTGAATATTTCAAGACCTCGGAGTCTTGTTTCGGCCAGTACTTGCCCATGACTTCAGAATTTTGAAACCTCTCATTTTGAATCTCCTGCAGTTCCATTTTGAAATCCTTAAAACGACGCCCTTCTTGTAATTGCCGCACGCAATGAATCAAATGAGTTGATCAATCTTGACTTGATGATACGGAGTGATTCAACAGATAAGCCGTTTCATGGCCTAAACAATAATGGATGCTCAGCACAATATATACACGGTAAACATGCTAAAATCCTACAAGATCAGATAATTTTACAATAAAAACAAAGCTTTTCAAAAGCTGCTTCTATGCACAAATCTGTCCGCGCGCGTATTCTGCAGTGCCCAAAAAGGCAGCATCTGCGACGCACCACAGCACATAACTTATATGGGGCTATGTCATGCACAACAAACAAAAATTAGACATAATTGCTGTAATCCTGAATCTGCCAAATTCAGAGGTCCACAGAGGAAATCAACCTCGTCGTGTCCTGTCTCGAGCTCCCCTTTACACTGTGGAGGTCCGAAAGCTCAGCCACAATGGGCATGGTGCCTAACAACGGTTCCCCTGCTCATCCGGATTCCGGACGAGGCTGAGGCGGAAGTCGGGACCGCGCCCCGTCGTCGTGCAGACAAATTACGAGGCACTTTTTATCCCTCTGCTGTTGAAGCCTGGCACCGCAGGCGGAGCACCCAGGTGAGTGTTCAAGAGCTGCATAGGCAATGCCAGAGATATTAGCGGAGTGAGCATCTATAGGGGTCCAAACGAACCGCCCCTAGCTCAGGAGGCGGCATGCCTATCCTCTATATTGACGAAGGTCCTTACCACAACCCGGTGTTCGGCGGTACAAAGCCAGCTTCCGGCTGACCGCTCGGTATACGTACATGACAGAAAAATGTAAATAAAACTTGAATGGACTCTGCCGTCTTAAGACGCAAATAAATAGGTAAAACCATCTGTACCTGCCTCCAAAGGACAGCCCACGGGCGCTGATGCAACCCCGGCCGCAGGCGGTGGATGGGCGGGCCGGTGCCACACACAATTGCCACGCCTGGGACGAAGTAGGAGATGGACCCTACTGGGGTTGGAACCAGCAACGCCGGCCCGTTGACGAAGGCGTTTACCAACTAGAGTAGCACCGGCCATGCCAGTATCGTACAATCAAAGTGTAAAAACTTGATTCGGGCGTACCGGAGATCAGGCATCAGACATCCGAAGATGATCCGTGCTTCCCTCACACGGTCACCGCACGCAACCTGGGCCCAACCGACAGTCTCCTCAGAAAGGCCACGAAAAGGCAGAAAGGGGAGCGACAAAACTGCCACCGCCAAGCCGCCTATTTAGCCGCACCCACGGCGCCCTGGTCTGTGCGTACAAAGCTACGAAGCAGGCAGGGCACTCCTATCGACCGACCGTTCCGGGTTTCGAACCTACGACCACGGGCCGGGAACCAAGTGCACTGCCCAACTCCACTGACGAGGCGTATACCGATAAGAGGCGAACGAAGTTCAAAACTCTCCTCGGTTACCAGATTGGTACATGAAACCTCCAACTTCTAGTCATCAGCTCAGATCTTCGCCTGTTGGGCTCGAACTGGACCTTTAAGGGCCAGGACAGTTGGCGCACCTTCGCCGGCAACACGTGGCGGTTTCGGTCGCGCATCCAATGTAGACCAATTTTCTCACTCATCAGGCCAAAGTCATCCGTTCACCCAAAACACCTCAGAATCCATCCTAAAAAATACACAAAAGGTTGTCTCGAGACTGCAACACACCTGGTGATCTGTGTGGTACCACAGTCAACCCCAAGGTGACGTAATTGGGCCTGATGTACCAGGAATCTGAAATTTAGATCGGACTCGGATCAAACGGATGTGAGTGAGTAATGTCAAAAAAAAAGGTCAGAATGTCTCGGAATGTGGACGAACAACCACCTGGTTCAACGCTGCAGGCTTGCCGCCACCGCGGAACCGGTGTGGTTGTCTTCCTTCACGCACCGGAAGTAAGAAAAAGTCACTGCCATGTCTTTCTTGGAGGGCTTGATCCAGGCCAGGCCCCCCTTAAAACCCTTTTGTTGATGCTAAGACTAACTTAACTATTTTTATCTCTCTTTTGAAGCCTAAAGTACACTTTCTCAAGGTAACTAGGGTTGTAACCCTAGCCCCCCCATGAAGTTCACCCCTACCACTCAACTGAGTGGAGGTACCTTCCTTCATGGAGGATATACCGAAATAAAATAGGCAGTTCATGCTTTAGGCCTTGGAGGTTAAGCCTCGTGGTCGGTAGGTGGGAGATGGCCGCTCCTGAGAATCGCCGACCCTGCTCCTGAGGAGCCAGCTCCTCAGGAGCACCGACCCTGGCTCCTCAGGAGCACCGACCCTGGTGCTGCTCCTCAGGAGCACGGACCCTGATAAATGCTCCTCAGGAGCACCGACCCTGTACCACCTCCAGGGTCGGCGATTCTCAGGAGCGGCGGTTGTCTTGTTAAGCATTTTGCTCCTAAGGAGCCAGGGTCATTGCTCCTCAAGAGCTAGGGGCGTGGCTCCTCAGGAGCTAGGGTCAAAGGTTGGCATTGCTCCGCAGGAGGAAGGGGTTCGGGAAAAAAAATCGAAATTTGACAGTCAACTATGGTCTATGTACGGTTTCTTCCATGATGTATGCATTTAGAAGTGGAATGGTTGGCATGAAATTTCATATGTTGGTTTTCCCAAGCGTATGCGCCATAATTGATTACCCTGATATTTCCTACTTTGGAAACGACCTCTCACGAGCTTAGAAAAGGGAAAAAAAAAGGCTGTTGAACCAGAACACACGAAAACAGGGCATCACGATTTGTATGTCGCGAAGCGCCCTGATTCAGGCAGCAGGAGAAAATGAACTGTCGTCTCCATTCAAAGCTGAACCATACACAAATGTTCATTCGTACATCCAACTCACTCATCCATTATTAGAAGCTTTCGCCGTGTTCCAAATTACGCCTGTCCACGATTAGTTGTAAGTCGTTGGTGACCAATGGTTGACAACGGGATGACCAGATTGCTGGGTAAATAACTGGTCCCAAGCCGTCACTCTACCCTTGAAATCGAAGACAATGATGATCACAGTTTCAGCACTGCAGCTTCGTCAACAGCATTTGGACGTTCAAGGGCGGAAAGCACGTGCAGTACATTCTCGACCAGATAACTGACAAGATCCGTGAAAAATTGAAGAGGAAGGTATTTCAGCGGGGGGGGGCAAACCTGTGCGCCCTTCGATGCGTTTTGATCTTTTTTGTGTAGTTTTCGATCATTGAGTTCTTGTCGTAGTCTGGGGGTAGTTGCATGGACTTCAAGTAGTGCAAGATCCACTGCACAAGTTGTGCACTGTGCACAACAAATGCAAAGATGCTTGACGACACAGCGGTGAGGCGCTGCCAACTCTCCTCTTCTTTTGGCTGCAGAAAATCGATACAAAGCCCCACATCATCAGAAATGATTTGTGGGTTTTCGGCAATTGTCTGATTGGTATGTCTCTACTGGACACTGCACAATTGCTCCCGCAAAAATCTGCACTACGTGCCCTCACTGGCAAAAGTGCTCGCTGACGGAAAGCGTTGGATCAAGCGCTGCAGAGGACACTCCATCATAATGCACGCCACTCCTGCAGTTAATCCTCAATTCAATTCCCAAACGAAGGAGAATATGACCCTTGTGAAAACCAAGTTCGGCTCCGAGTGCAAGATCGGTGACAAGATGATCGATGCTGTCTGCAAAGGTGACTGCCGAACCGTGGCAACTGAACGTGATACTGTGATACCCTTAAAACCCTTTTGTTGATGCTAAGACTAACTTATATATTTTTATCTCTCTTTTGAAGCCTAAAGTACACTTTCTCAAGGTAACTAGGGTTGTAACCCTAGCCCCCCCATGAGGCTCACCCCTACCACTCAACTGAGTGGAGGTACCTTCCTTCATGGAGGATATACCGAAATAAAATAGGCATTTCATGCTTTAGGCCTTGGAGGTGAAGCCTAGTGGTCTCCCACCCCAAGACCCCTATACTCAATTGTTTCTACCACTTATTGTGGTTCTACGTTTTAACTGTTTCTGAATTCAGTTGCTTGGCCAAGTCATTTTCCGTGTTGGCCTGACATCTATGCCCCACATTCCTAACCAGCACCATTTCACCCAAAAGAGTGCCCATGAAGTGCCTGATGCTATCTTGGAGGCCAGAGTCAGTCCAGTTTGCATATAAAATCTTCTGTATTATCCTTTTGTGATTGAATCTTTGTGTTTATACCTGCATTGTCTATCTGCAGCCCTTCTGTGTTACACTAGATTTCAAAACTATTAATTGGTTGGATCCACATCCTGTTCTTGCTCTACTTGCTGCTTTGGTTTGGGTTTTCAATTTCCGAAACCTGCAGGATTTCATCAAAATATCTAGGGCACTAATCAACAACATCTTTCTGGTAGCAGAGACAGTCTCTTGTGACCTTTGGAACCGACCCTGAGAAGAAGTGCAGCACACAAAGCTCAACAACAAGTTCATCATGTCCACGCCAAGAGTCAGGACCTGGCCCATAAGAACGGTCCAAGTACAAATGGGCAGCATGGCCCACCCTATGAGTGAACCACCTTACCGAGCTCCACATCTCAGTGTCGCATCTGGGTCCCAAGGAGATCCAGATCGCAGAAAGGCGGAAGAAAATACAATCCTTACCACCGAGGACTTAGCGGCCCACGGTGGAGACAGCCTGCATCATCTCCACAGGCGCGTAGCAGCCTCTGTCTCCCGATCCGCCTGTCCGGCATCATCCTCAACAGCGATTGGAGGCCCTGAGGAATACGAGGAACTGAGGAAGAAAATGGATGAATACATCCTCCATGAGGAGTACTACAAATCCATTCGTGGGGAAGATGGGGAGGAGCCATTGGCAGTACACGAATCCAGACCACGTACAGACCTAGGGTCCTACACGCACTCTGGCCCGCTGTTCGACAGAGCCGAGACAGCATCCCTGCCAAGACGACTGAGACCCGAGTATCCAAGAGCATGTTGTCCAACCCCAAGGGCTCCAGAAGTAGGCCCGACTCGAGTTGAGGGACAACATCATGCAAGGCCAACCTACGGTGCCCTGGATCATACGGCCGAACTGCTGGCCAAACTTCTGTCTGGATCAGAAGATCCAGATGTGACGGCCCTATCGGAGGCCGTTAAGGTGAAACTGGGTATTGCAGAACCCTTACCGAAACCAGAGTTGTCCTCTCCCTCCCCCGGACTAAGTACCCTGGCCAAAGATCATAAGAGATCAAGGGTCTCAAGGCTGTTGCCTAAGGTCACCTGCCCCAGCCCCTTTCACCCCCGTGCCAGGACAGTGCCCATGGCTGAACTACAGGACGTGCCTGTGACAGAGACTGAGAAAAGAGGGCTGTCAGCCCTGGTACCTCTTGTCGGCGTATCACCTTCTGGCTTACCTCGGGGGGGTGGGAAGACGGGCAGACCTATTGCCCAGGCGAACATCCAGCTGGAACTGCCGGAGTTTGACCCCAAAAATCTGCCCGAATGGGCAGAAGAATTTGCTGAGTTTCTTTTGCTGACTGGCCAATCCCATGTGGATGTGGCCACCCAATGCTCACTGCTGAAACGCTCATGCAAAAAGAAAATTTTGCAAAAACAGGTGAAACAGATTGTGAAAACCTGTTCCACCTGGGCAGAGGTACTCCAGAGGTTGGAGAAAACGTTTCCAGTCTAGGAGACTGACCTCAGTGTGCGCACACAGATAGAGGAGCTACCTATGATCCCTGAGTTTTCATCCGCTGCGCGAATCTCTGAATACGTGTGCGACTTGGAGTATCTGTTTTTGCGGATGAACGTAGGCTCCTACGGAGCCACTGAACCCCACCTGTGGCTCATGAGTAAGATCCCCCAACGTACGTGGGATGATTGCCGCTCTACCTCTGAGAGGAAGAGTCGGACCCACTCGTACCATGAACTGGTGGATCTTCTGATTGAGCTAGCTCTTGAGAGGGAGAATGACTCCCACATGGAGAAATTCCTCAAGAAACACTTGGGTCGAGGGGGTAACCCAACCCCCGAACGTGGCGAAGGGAAAGAAGCTGAAAATCCCACTAACGCCAACCAAGGAGGTGGTAAAAGAAGGGGTAACCTACGTGCCATGAATGAGGTTAAACCTGAGGCAGGTACACCCCCTTTGTTCTACTGCAAACCTGTCAATGACAAGGGGGGGCCTTGTCATGCCCCTGACTGCGATCAACGCAGTAGCTGTATGCTGCAGATGAAACGACAGCAGCATACCAAGGATGGGAAACCTGTGACCCATCAGGATCATTTCAGGTGTGCAATCACATGTGGCTATTGTGGTAAACGTCGTCACTACAAAGAGGAATGTCACATACAGAAATGCGAGAGTGATAAACTCAAGCGTCAGGAGGCCGAACGCCAGAAGACCCAAACACCCACCAAAAACCCCCAGAATGGGGATAAAGGTGGTAAAGGAGGTGGCAAGGGGGGTGGCAAAAATGGACCCTCGAACCCCCAGAGGCGCTCATCAGCGCCCGTTGCTACACCCTCTCCTGCTGCTACACCCCCTCCTGCCGCAGGTGATCCTAAGAAGCGCCCTCAGGGGGATAACGCTACCCCTGAGGGGAATGACTCCAAGAAGAGGTGCTTGGCCTGGATGGCCAGGTCCCTCATAGCGGCAGGGGTGGATGTCAAGTTCCCTGATGAGGAGTAGGGGCGCGGCTCCGAAGAGGAGGACTTGGTTTTCTGGATCCTCGTGAAAATCGGGGATCAAGTTTTTCGAGCGGTGCTTGACACCGGTGCAACACTTTCCATAGTGGCCCGGCGCCTGCTAAAGACTTTCAAGAAAACTAAGACCGTGGCCATAAGAGCAGGGGATGGGCGTACCATCCATTCCTTGGAGGGGGTCGATGTGACTATATGCCTGGGCGAAGAAACCGTGACCCAACACTGCAGAGTGCTGGACACCGACGCCTTTGACATCGTCATTGGTACAGACTTCCTACGAAGAAACCCCCAAGTAAAAATGCTGTCTCTCCAGCGCCCCTATTCTTTGCACCGCGACTTTGGCAGTGGGCTGTTCTCCGTACCTTTGGAGCTGTCAGGACGAAAAGAGTCTGGGCTGCGCTACGCATCCAAGACTAACTATCGTACTGAAAACTACCTATTGGCCCGTCACGTTCTTGAAAAAGGACTGGCGGCTCTTCAGGTAAACCTGGATGAGATCCAGGTGGAATTGTTTGCGAGCCAACAACAGCACATCACGCAGTTGTACTGCTCGAAACAATTGAACAATGCTTTCCGTTTCTTCTGGAAAGCAATGGGCCTAGCGTATGCTAACCCTCCCTTCTCCCTGCTCGCGAAGGTTCTAACCAAAATCGCTTATGAGGGAGGAAGGGTTGTCATGTGCACCCCTGACTGGGGCTGCTCTGGTGAACATGCTTACTGGCGCCGTATGCTAGATCGAATGACCGTGGGAAGTGTGCAACTGCCCCACGGCCCCATCTATGTGCCTGAGGACTCAGACACAGCTATGCAGGCCCCTGAGTGGGCCCGTTTCCTGTCCATCGTCGATGGATCTCTCAATCCTGTACCCCTGTGTGACCTGGACCAGGTGCTACTGAAAGAGGTCAAGGCCGAAAATCGTGGCCTACCCCTTTCTGATCTCAAAAATCGATCTCCTGAGCACCTATCTGCCACACTTACAGGGTGTGAATCTCCCGATGACTATCTGGAACCTGCAGCTGTAAAGGAGGATGCTGACGACCAGCTGTCTGAGATCGCCAGCACTATCCCTCCTGTTGATCCCAGCTGTGTTGACCTAAAACACAGTGCCTTCCTAGCCCAGCTGTTGCTAGAGGAGGTAGATCTAGAGTCAATCCCTGAGCCCGCTTCCCCTGTTTGGAAGCCAGTGCTACACATGCAGCCTATGCACACAGGTGAACCCGTGGCCCGGAGTGCTGATGCTCTGGCGCGACCTGCTTCTAATAACATGCCATTGTCTGAGCATGACACTCAGGAACTCCAGCGGCTGTTGTACCTGAAGGCGGAAGGTATTGAGCGCCAAGAGCGGCTGCAATACCTCAGACAGACCTGGAAATCCTTCATCTGGTCTGAGGAGGACGATGATTCCTATACGCTGCCTGATCCTGAGATACCGCTAGTGTATTCTCTGCACTATGGGCAGCAATGTCCCCCTGAGCGGGACGATGGTTCTGTGCCTGCCGAAACTGCTGATCGGCAGAAAAAGAAAGAACATGGAAAGAGCAACCTCCATGCTGAGGAGGATTTCCTGCAGAAACTCGAGAGTCTTAACCTTGACCCCCGACTGAAGAAACTGCTGATAACCTATGAGGAGGTGTTCGGCGCCTTGCCGCCTCCCCTCTCTTGTAAAAAACTGGTCCAGATGGACTTGAAACTTAAACCTGAATTTGAAAAGACGCGAGTGAGGCGTCGTCCCTATCCCGCTCCACAGGAACAGGTTGAAGAAATCGAGCGCCACATCCAGGAATGTATTGATGCTGGCCTCTCTGAAGAATATAAGAAGGGGACTACCCCCATCACTGCAGTCCCTGTTTCCTGGTTGCCAAACCAGGGTCGACTGCCCTACGACAGGTTGTAGACTATGGTGAGGTCAACAAGAAAACCCAGAACCACTCAGGCAGTATTCCTAACATGGAAAATACCCTGGAGCGTATTGCCAAATGCAGGTACAAGACCAAAATGGACAAACGCTCTGGTTTCTGGCAGGTTGACCTAACCGCCGCAGCTCAGGAGCTGCTGGCTTTTATAACCCCTAAGGGCCGTGTCTTTAAGTAGAAGGTTATGCCTTTCGGTGTGGCCAATGCCCTAGCGCTCTTCCAGGAGCTAATGAACAAAATTTTGTACATACTGAGGCGCAGGCCTCTAGTACAGGAGTTGATTTCTCGGGGTGCAGAAATGGAGGTTCACATGGACGACGTGAGTTTGGGTACTAATACCCAAGAGGACCATGTCCTTCTCCTCCGTGAATTTTTCATTGTTTGTCAAGAAAACCATCTCCGAATCAAACTCGAAAAATGTGAGTTTATGAAAGAGGAGATGGAATATTTGGGTTTTGACGTGGGGTATGGTTGGTGGAAACCAGCCGCGTCTAAGATGCAGGCCCTACAGGACATGCAGATTCGCGATGACCCTAAGAAGGGTGTACACGACGTGAGGAGTTTTGTGGGAGGCTGTAATTTCTATCGGCGTCACATCCACAATTTTACTTACTCCTCTGCCCCCCTCACCGACCTAATCAAGAAAACTACTCCCTGGAGGTGGACCGCCAGAGAGGAAGAGTGTTACCAGGAGTTGAAGAAGAAGATTGCCTCCTCCAACTGCCTGGGAGTACCCCGCCCTAAGGGCGAGATAGTCCTGATCACTGATGCCAGTGACGTAGGGGGGGGTGGTACGATCTACCAATGGCAGGAGCTTAACCCCGCTGAACTAACCCACTGCCATTATCGTACTAGTGGACTGAACCGTGATGGTTCGTTGGAACATGACTATCCTACCAGTGAGTGGCGACTGGTGCCAATGGGACACTGGAATTGGAAATGGAACCAAGCGCGTTCCAATTACAGCACCTATGACCAGGAACTCCTGGCCGGTATGTTAGTGCTTTCGTCACAATCCCGACTCCTGGGATCTAACCCTATTGTCTGGCTGTGTGACCAGGAGCCTGTGAAGTCTTTTCAGAAGGGCCCACCACCAGAGAAAGCAAAGCTGAAACGGTGGTGGACTTACCTGAGCGAGTTCAGGCTGACAGTTCATCATATCCCTGGAATAAAGAATGAACTGTCTGACTATATATCGCGCAAAAACTTCGATGCGCTTTTAGGTGAGAGCTCTGAGGCGCTCGCCAGAGAGGCTTTCAAGCGTATGGATGTCCAGTTTGACCTGTCCCTGCGCACTGCTGGAATCCTGGAGGGTTGGAGTCTAACCGACTATCAGTCAGAGTACAAAGAAATTCTCCAAACCCTCAGCACTGGTCTCGAACCCCGGGTCATTGACGGGCACCAGTGGTACAAAAACATTCAGTACCTCTTCTACGAGGAACGAATTGTGGTGCCTGAGGGACGAATGGACGGGTGCCTACAGTGGTCCCATCTCAGTTCTGGTCACACTGGCGCTAATCGCTCAGTGGACTTCTTCCGTGAGTGTTTCTACTCTAGTCTAACCCTGACTGAACTGAGGTCGCGTATGCAGACCATTGCGGATGCTTGTGGCTGTCATGCCAGCAAGCAGAGCGACAGTAGGGATAGGGGCCTGATCTCCAGCTTACCCATACCCTATTGTGCTAACTCTCTTCTTTACGTGGATTTCATCCACGGCCTACCACGCTTCGGCGGCTATGATAGTTGCCTAGTGGTCACCTGTGGTCTATCTCGCTTCACCCGTGTGTTCCCTTGCAATAAGAAAATCACAGGTGAGCAGACTGTGGAACTGTTGGTCGAACAATGGTTCCAACCCTATGGGGCACCTAAGCAGGTGCACTCTGATGAGGATGTACGCATCCGCAGTGACACTGGGTGGTACAAACGAGTGCTAAATGCCCTCAACGTGGAGGTAACCACAGGTGTGCCCTACACCCACACGTCTAACCCTCTCTGTGAGAGACAGAACCGTGTGGTGGAGCAAAACTTAAGAATCTTGATGAAACAGGAGCGTACCAAGGACTGGGTACGCCTAGTGCCCTGGGCAGTGCTGACCATGAACTCACAGCGGAGCTCATCTACGGGTTTCACCCCCCCGCAAACTGTTCCATGCAGGAGGACCTGCATGGTTTCCCAAAACCCCCTTTCCTGAGGACTTCAAGAGCCCTGTGGGAGACTGGCTGGAACACAAGCAGTCTCTGGCTAACCAGGCTGGGACTAGCCTGAGACACATTCGTGACCGTGAACTGAGCCAATGGAACCGCCTACCGCAACCTGCTAGCTTCAAGGTTGGTAACCTTGTCTTGGATCACCATTCACGCCTACCCTCGTGGCCACGTAACTGCCTACAGGACCCTTATTTTGGACCCTATCGTATCATCAGGATAGATGGATCCAGGATCCATGTCAGGTGCAGTCCACGTCTAGGTGGTGAACTGCTGTGTGCACCTAAACAGTTGAGGCACTATCACTCCCCTGACGATTTGTCTTGGGATGAGTGGCGTCTCAGGGACAGTGAGGTCGAGCGTATAGACCTAGAGAACGCTGCCAGTCCAGAGGAGGCAGACGAACTCGAAGAGATGACTGCCGATGAGATGGCAGTTGATGGTTACTACGTTGTTGCAGGTATTGCTCTCCACGAGTATAAACAGGGCTGGAAATTCGTAACCCTGTGGGATGGCTATGGGTTATCTGAGGCGACCTGGGAACCTATGTCAGCCTTCATACACTCAGATGGGAGTGAAAACCCCATCTTCCGCACCTACCTCGTTGAGAACAACGAGGGGCAGCTCCTAACCCGTGCTGAGACTATGTCCCAGCGTAAAAAGCGAAACTAATTTCCCTGTGTCAGTCTACTGACAGGTGCAATGAGCAGTCTTCTGCAGACGTGCTTGTGTAAGGGTGTAAGAGCAGTTGTCACAGTTGCCCCGCATTGCATCGCAGGACAGGACCGTTAGCCCCCCGTGACAACCACTCCCTGGCCGAAGGCCATTAGTTTTGCACAGACTACTGCTTACTGAGCACTGCACTGACCCTGTCTGTGCCCTGCAGACCCATGCCTATGGTTTCCAGCGTGGGCCAGGTGGCCGCTTATCAGGATTGCAGCCACCCAGCTAGTGTATGCCTTGTTGACCATGTGTTGCATGGGGACTGCCCTGATGTAATGACCTTGGGGAGCCAACGAAGAACGGTGGCTTACTACACCAGGGGGGAATGACAAGCAAGGTGTTATGAGGCAAGGTGTGTCTTCCCTCCTTGGGGACAAGCGAGCCCACAGTTAGGACTCCTGACTGGTGCAGACCCATGGGGTTCTACCCTTCCTTACAGGGTTTACCATACCCCTATGTGTGCTATGTATGTCTGTGTGTGTCTCACTTCCCTCCCCGGCGTGGCTCCTGGAGACCGGGCTTCGCTGACGTCGGACCGAAGGTCCTAATCAGGTACTATTACCACTCCTATGGCGCCCAATCTCTGTGCTGGCGCCTATCCTTGGGTGAAGACGGCAAAAGCCCTACCTACTAGAGGGGAGGGGTGGCCAAGTGTGCTAAGGGCATACAAAAGCCCAGTTTTGCTACAGGCCAAAAGCTAACGCACTCCCCTGCCCACGAGGAAAAGCACGCGGGACAGGAGACACCACTACACTACACTCACTAACGCCAGCACCGGCCTTCGAAGGCAGGGTGAGCACTCATCACCTGCACTCAACTCCTGCCAGACCTGCTGACCCTAACCCCTACACACGCTACTTGGTGTTGCTGTCAATGAGGTCTTGGGTCCTAATGACCCTCCTGTGAAGAAGACAAGAGAACACAGCGCTGCTAAGCAACTGTGGCCTAACAGGGACGCCACTACGCGTTTCCCTGCTAGGGCTTGGATGGAAGGGGTGCTCTTTTTGCGTGCACAGCGCGGATGTCGATGGAGTCGGACTGCCCTCGCCACTCCTGGCTGAGGCGCAGTCAATTGATTGTGTGATCAGCGCTCCTGTTTAGCTGGGGCAGAAAAATGGGATAGCCGCCGAAGGCAGCTGCTGCGTGCACCGATCACCCTGAACCTCTCCCACCTGTACAACAGAGGCCAATGAACTGGGTTCAAGACGGAGGAACCAAGACACACTCCACGTATTATACGCTTCTTAGTGTGCCCTATAATACACTGTTCCTGAACCCAGTTGCAAGCAAGCAAGCTTAAGGACTTTGCCCGTTCCCTTATGGAACGTACGGCGAAGCCCTGGGTAACCTGGCAAGGGTTCATACCGCGTGCACAGCGCGTGGCCTACTGTCAGATCCCTTTAATGCATCGTGTGCACGCATGCAGGGAAGGGAGGCGGAACCATAACCACACTGACTGAACCAGGAGGTGAGCTCCTCCTGGGCTTACCTACCTTACTTACCATGCATCGTGTGAATGCTGAAGTGAGGCGAACGCGAAACAACCCTATTGCGAGCTATAAACAAGCCTAAGCGTTTTAAGCAACCCTACTTTAACGCTACGGCTACACACGAGCAAACACTTTCTTTTCTTACCTGTGAAGAGAGAACAAGGATGAATTGGGGTACAGATAAAGTGTCACAGCATGTGAATGCCTCAATTAGGTACAGGCATCGCGAGCACAGCGCAGATTCTAACCCTACGTGGGCGCTGCGCGCTCCATTCGCATCGCATACCTTTCATTCCCGTTTTGACCTGTGCAGAGCAAAGGAGATGAGCGCCCGAACCCCCATCGAACACAGCGTTGACAACCCTAACGTTTTAACGACGCAACCAACACGAACCCAATGCATGCGTGTGAGATGACACTGGCATACCTGAGAGGTGGGTTGTCCACCTGCTCTGTGGTGTGGGGTGAGTTTAAATACTTTTCCCCTAAAGTTTATAAACATTTTGATGCAACTGTGCAAAAATTTTCCTTAGAACTTAAAAACTACGGCTCATACCTTCTTTTTCAAAAGCTGTTTACGCTTGCGCAACCTTGTTTTTTGAGGTCCGCTTCCTTTGCGCTTGTCTGCGACTTTGGCTTTGGTGTAAAAATGACGATTTCTTGCGTGATTTCGTCAATTTTTAGCGATTTAACTTGTTAAACCGCTACCCCTTTTGCTAAACCGCAGGAATCACTCCCTGTTGGTTACATTTTCCATTTTTTTCAGCTCCTGGAGATTTGTGTTCTCCATTGGGAGTATTGCTCCGCCCTGACCCTTGGTCAGGACGTTTACTAAGACGCTGTTTATACAGCGATCACCGTCCGCATCAGAGCGGTTGACTGTACCCTGGTGAGCAAGCACATGTGCTCTAGGGAGGGAGTCATGGGTTCAAATGCCACTACCCCCAAAATTTTTACCAAACGTTTTCGTCGCACGCCGGCGACTTTTGAGGAATGCCCCATCAAAGGGACATCATTCACGGTACATTACACTGTTTTTCGAGGGTACCTACAGTGTGATAGGCTTCTATGAACTGATGAGGATGTTTTTGGTAAGTTTAATGCATTTTCTGAGGTAATTTTGGGAATATTTGAGCCTTTTTCCTTGGTCCTACTAGCTTAGCTAACTAGTACTCCAGGGGGGAGTAAGAAAAAGTCACTGCCATGTCTTTCTTGGAGGGCTTGATCCAGACCAAGCCCCCCTTAAAACCCTTTTGTTGATGCTAAGACTAACTTAAGTATTTTTATCTCTCTTTTGAAGCCTAAAGTACACTTTCTCAAGGTAACTAGGGTTGTAACCCTAGCCCCCCCATGAGGCTCACCCCTACCACTCAACTGAGTGGAGGTACCTTCCTTCATGGAGGATATACCGAAATAAAATAGGCATTTCATGCTTTAGGCCTTGGAGGTGAAGCCTAGTGGTCTCCCACCCCAAGACCCCTATACTCAATTGTTTCTACCACTTATTGTGGTTCTACGTTTTAACTGTTTCTGAATTCAGTTGCTTGGCCAAGTCATGTTCTGTGTTGGCCTGACATCTATGCCCCACATTCCTAACCAGCACCATTCCACCCAAAAGAGTGCACATGAAGTGCCTGATGCTATCTTGGAGGCCAGAGTCAGTCCAGCTTTCATATAAAATCTTTTGTATTATCCTTTTGTGATTGAATCTTTGTGTTCATACCTGCATTGTCTATCTGCAGCCCTCCTGTGTTACACTGGATTTCAAAAATATTCATTGATTTGATCCACATCCTGTTCTTGCTCTACTTGCTGCTTTGGTTTGGGTTTTCAACTTCCAAACCTGCAGGATTTCATCAAAATATCTAGGGCACTAATCAAGGACATCTTTCTCCGGACGCCCTTCATTGCCGTCATGTGCACTCTTTGGAGGGGGGCGTGGTGCTTCCTGTCGCACGGGACCTTGAGGTACTGGATCCCGTGCAAAATGTGCAGGAATCTGTGGCCTGGCCAGCCACAAAAGGCGCCGTTCAGTGCAAAAAGGAATCTGTGGCGGAGGAGCTGGATCTCCGTCCACCACGACAGCTCTTGTTCCGTCCTTTTCAACTACACGGTCAAGCTTGCTCAAACAGTCAGTAAATGAAACCGGAATCTCACAATGAGTTTGCAGGTAGGTTCTGAAACGTGTGGTATAGCCATGTACAAAGGAGGAGGGAGATTCCCAAGTGTTCTCAGACTCGGGGAAAACCTTGTACTTGACGATAACCCGCCAGTTACCCTCATCATCCTTGTAATGGTCAACAAGGCGTTCTACCTCGCAATTACCACCTTCATTTCTGCATTCGGAAAGCGTTTGGAGGTCCAGAAAAGGGGTTTAACCCTGCCCTTTTGGACTCGGAATCTCAGGCTTAAGCCTGTCTTCGCTCACCTCCAGCTCCCGATTCACATCCACACGCATCCTAAAACTGTTCTGCCTGACTCGAGACACAATGTCAAAGGAACCTTCCCGGACGGGGAGGAGCTTGGAGTCTCCATCCTGGGTAGTTTTGCTCTTGCGGAGCCAAACACGGTCTCTCGTTTCGAGATCCTGTGGCTCCTTTCTGCCCTGGTTGGCAATGCTCAACCAATCTGCCTGAAATTTCTCAACGAGGCGCTTGGCCTCTTTTTCACCAGCCTGAATGTCGTCCAAAAATGCCGATGCATCTTTACATTCCCGTGGATTATGGTACTGAAGGTTCCACCATCACTTATTACGACCGAAAACAAGCTGATTGGTTGAGTACCCATGGTACAACTCTGTGTTCTGGTACCGGCGGAGCAGAAGAAAGAGGATCTCAAGCCAATCGACATCCTTGTCACGGGCAATTTCCTTTCGCAGCATATTGATTATGGTTTTTCCTGCTCGTTTTGCCGGCAAAGCCCGGTGCTGGTAGACCTCACATCGAAGATGATGGATTCCTAACCGAGCACAAAGGGTTTTCCACCACTCAGAAATATATGCACTGCCTCAATCAGTTAAAACCTCAAAGGGGACATCCCAGCACCCCATCCATGTCTGCGCACACCGGTGGGTGGCGGCCTTGCCAGTCATGGCATTCACGTTCCAAGGCAAGACATGAATGTACCCTGAGTGTCTACATTGAATTAATAACACACCATTGATTTTTTTGTTTGTCCAATGGCATTCCTCTCCCTCTAGGTCTCCGAGGTAGAAGAAATCAGAGGTGACTCGGTCGAAGAGTCGCTCGGGTACGGGATGTGGCCTCAGTTAGCCTTTAGGCTTGGCCGTAGCAGGCACGGCCACTGCGCATTGGGTACATGATGAGGGCACTTTGATGCAGTGGGTGTGCAATCGAGCTCCAAAGAGACGATGTTGAATTGATTTCCAGTGTTTGGCGCCATGGGAGTGAGGAGTCTCCCATTTGTGCCACCAACTAACGACTCTGGACGCCAATCTGTTAGGCACGCACAATTTCCCATTCATCCACAGTTTCCCGTTGTTCAAAAAATATTCGGAACAAATTCTGTCTTGAAATGCTGACTTTGAAGTCAAATGTTCGTAGATTTCTTGAAACATTTTGTCGGATTTTTATTTTTTGGACCAATCCTTGGTGATCAACGAATCCTTGGGGATTGCCTGGGCAGGTGCGACAGGTGTTTTACCCAATGGATGGACACACCTGAATTAAACCACCGGATTTCATCGTTCAACGAACGGGGGGGGTTGATTCCCTAGGTGTAACTACGCTGAGGGTGTCGACACGCACTGCAGAACATTGGACACCGGAATGCGGGGGATGATCCTCCACAGTGATATTGTGGCAGGGCAATCGACCCTGCCGGACTAAACACTGTAGACAGTGGCGCTTAATCAACTGCCGTTCCTCAGCCTGCGAGTCAATTACTAACCCACGGTCTTGTTCGGTCTCATGCATGTTCGTCGACAGGCACGCTTCGGGAGCAGGATAGGCCGATCTGCTTAAAGGGTCAGCGACAGTGTTGTACTTGTCTGGAAGGTAAGCTACATGTAGATTGAAAAGACTCAAAAACTCGTGCCATCTAGCACGCCGTCCAGCAGGACCTCACACAGTGTTGACATCTTCTGTCGATAAATACTCAAGAGAGTGATGATCCGTCAGAACTTCAACTCTATTCGTGCCTACCCACGATTGGTATTTTTCTAAGGCAAATATGATTGCGTAGGTCTCCTGCTCACGGGGGGACCACTGCATTTGTCCAGGAGAAAGCTTCCTCAACCAGAATGCAAGCGGATAATGAGCCCCAGTTTCTAAATCTTATTGTTGTAACACTGCCCCGACCGCCTACTTACTAGCATCAGTCCTAATGCAGAAAGGGCGACCGAATTTGGGGACGTGCAAAGTGGCGACTTCGTAAAGGGCGTCATTTAATTGTACAAACGCCTCATCCCACTTGTGGGTCCAGTGCACTCGCACCTTTGAGCTCGCACGGCCAGCCTCCTTACCGACTTTGAGTAAATCAGTAACGGGGGCGGCGTACCTAGCGTAATCCTTGACAAAAGTATGGTAAAAATTACAACAGCCAAGGAATTCACGAAGGGCCGAAATGGTCTCAAGGCGCTTCCACTTCTGGATTGCGAGGAGCTTCCCTGGACTCGACTGGCGTGTCCCATTTCGCAGCAAACTGCCACAGAATTCGACACTTTCCAAAAATAATTTACCCTTCTTGCAACTGCAGATGAGCGGATTTCTGTCCGGAATGTCGAGGACAATATTCAACTGTTTCTCATGCAGGTCCACAAGTTCCTGTTCCGGCAAACGGTCCCCCACAGTGGCGATGATTATGTCCTCAATATGTACGGAAACGAATTCGCGAAGCTCAGGGTGCTCTGAAAACAAGTCTTTTTCCATCATTCGTTGGCAAAAGCTCGGAGCATTCTGTAAGCCCATCAGCATGACTGTCCACTGAGGAGGACCCACTGGAATGCACATGCACATCAGGGGTCTAGATGACTTTGGAAGAGGCATCTGGTGAAAGCCATGCCTTAAATCTAGGACTGAGAATAAATTCCCCTTGGCGCTCTTTACAATTTCATCCTCAATGAGGGGTAAAGGGTGAGAATCAGCTTTAGTTTCCGCATTCCAATTACGAAACTCAACCACCATGCGCCAACCATCAATAGAATTCTGATCTGCTGGGGGAGGTTTGAGCACAGTGAAGGGTGCACAATACCACTCAGAGGTCACGCACGCCTCCAACCAGCCGAATTCTTGCAGATTTCTCTGAATGATGTTGCCAAGAATTTCGTGCTTTTTGCCATGATTTTGGTAAGGTCGTTGCTTTTTGGGCCTCGATCCTTCCTTCAGCTCGATGAACGCCTCTCCGAGCAGGCCACGCACAGGAGGGATCTTGACAAGCTTACCAGAGAGGGTGGTGTCTTTTGCCTCGGTGAAGCTGTTTTCTCTTCGCTCATTGCCAATTTGCCTTTCAACCTGCTCACAAGCCACCACCGTAGAGCAAATCTTCGCCAGATCTCGCGAACCGGCAGGCAACAGACATTGTTTTATGGACTAAAACAGGGAGGGATCGACTCCCTCTTGCGGCTATGTCGTGGGTACCCGAACCTGCTGAGCATTCTCCACATCCTCAAAGACAAAAGGGTCACGAAGGCATCAAACTTGGGTCTTTCATGCAATTGTCTGAATTTGACCATTTTCCGATTTTTTTGCCTCTGGCAAGGTAGGAGATGCTCGCTCGATCTAATCGTATCCGGGTCTGGCTACAATCAGACGTTCCGGAATCCACGTTTGGCACCGTATCATCTCTCTCCAGAAAATTGGAAAAAGTCGAATCTGACTGGGTACCATGGTCAAGACCTGATTTTGACCCATGGTCCGATGTATAGGATCCGTCAGAGATGAGACCTCCGTCGACCACGAATGCGACGGTAGGCCACGGCTGCTGTCGCAGGGGACCAGTGTGGTCCCTGGCGTACAGCTTGACGTCGTAGGGGAGGCGAATGAAGTCGACAGT
Organism: Eutreptiella sp. 'Long Island Sound 2002'; assembly: GCA_964036045.1. Classification (NCBI taxonomy): domain Eukaryota; phylum Euglenozoa; class Euglenophyceae; order Eutreptiales; family Eutreptiaceae; genus Eutreptiella; species Eutreptiella sp. 'Long Island Sound 2002'. The sequence continues at coordinate 41,624,551 of OZ038383.1, read as the reverse complement.
CATGGCCAAAACATCCTTTTACCAGGGTTTCCAATTGCATTGTGGTACCACAAGAATGGCCTGAGTGCGATCTTCCTCGATTTTCTGATCAACCTCTCCCAACAGGTGGAAAGGCGGGTTTATCCACAGTCGTTTGTCCCCTTTTAATGCCCATGCATTGTCGGCCAAGCGCTTGAAACGCTTGTTTAACCCGTTGCAAAAGGCTTCCTGAGCGGGCACAGAGTCGTGATTTTCCAAAAAATAAGAACATATATAATCACGCCACTTATCCACAACGCGGTAGTTGGAGGACTTCCAATTGTGCGGTTCGGGTCGCTGAGTGTCCCTTCGTCGCTCGTGCAGCAAGACGCTGTAGGATGCAGTGGCGCTTACCTCACCAATCCTTTCATCTTCACCAAAAACTGTGTTCACTTTCCTACTCAAAACATCTTTTGCTCTTCCGGACTCAGAATGCAAGAAACGAAAGCTGGCAGCTTTCGTCTCCCCAGATTCCAGAATGGAGCAATGTCTGTGTCCTACAGGGGCCACTTTGTTCTCCGTTAAAAATGGATGACCTAAATAAAGGTCATACTTGATGACCGATCTATAAAAAAATCCTCTAAAACAACATCCTCTACCTTACCTTCCTGCCATAAATTCTGGGCAACCATGTGCGCCTTCAGAAACAAACCTGTACTCCCTCTTGGAAGGGCATGACCTCAAACACCTTCCAAGTCAACGGGATGAGGCGAAGTGTCCACACATTTGTCGGGGAAAGTTTTTTCTGACTGAAGGTACACTTCACTACCATTGTCAAAAAGTCACACATGTGGCAAGGTGTTTGTTCCCCTTCTTGTCGGTAAGCCAAAAACGACAAATGAATTGACGAGCTCGGTATTTGTTGGGAACACCGATCTCTGGAACATTCCTATCTCCATCCGGCTCAACCGCCTACAAACAGCGCTCTAATGTCCCCGATCCGACATTTAGGAAAACGCCTGATTCTGTGGGATGGCCACACAACCTTGGCGCCTCTATTCCTGATAATCTTCCTCGTACTCCTGATGCACAGTTTCCCAGGAAACGTCCTCGTCCTCCCACTGTTATCCCGGACCTTCTTCGCCCAGATTCCCTCCTTCATCAGGGGCATAGTCCCCCTCCATCGTCATGTTATTATAGTGATTTTCGTCCGAACCAGCAACTTGGTGTAATGATGCACCACGACCTGAATGAGGGTACCGCTGACCAGATGATCCTTTCCCTTGTCCACCTTTCGTGCCCTGGAAGGTTCCCTTGCCTTTACAAGCGTTCATTCCCTTGGAATGTCCTAAGAATTGGCCACTGGATTGGCTCTTTTCCTTGGAAAAATTGCGTTTTCCACGACTACTCTTGGCTGAATTGGACTTACCACTTCCATTTTTAAAATTTTTTTGGAGAGCGTCCGGGGCTGGATTGGCCCAGGCTTCCCTTGCGTCCAGAAGTCTGCTGGCCGTTACCGCCTTTTTTTTTCCCGCTGGACGTCCATTGGCGATTTTCATCCACCTTTTTGACAGGGGGCTTGGGCGGATCTTTACTGGCTTCTTGAGCCCTTCCTTCGGCGTCGGTCTTATTCCACCAGTGATTCTCGGTGGAATGTGACTTGGCACGGTTAGTGTGACCGAAGGACAAGCAAATGGCACAGTCCTTCGACTGTGTGTTATTTACATTCTTCGCATTCCGACCTTTCGAGGGGGGACTTCGGCTCAATCCTTCATGAAATTGCTGATGATTGCATCTGCCAATATTTCCAACTCATCCCACCATTCAGTGGGCGTGAAGGTGAGAACGCACGGCTTTGCCTAAGGCTTGGAACCTTTTTTCACATCCAAAACCGGTTATTGTTGATCTCTTCAAAAATCCAAACCGGTTATTGGTTTTCTCATCATATTAAAAACCGGTTATTGGTTTGAACTTATGTATCTAAACAGGTACCGGTTATTGATAATTTGGGTGTCCAATTGTCAGTTGTACAAGTGGTTTGGACAATACAGAACCACGTAACTATTTCTGATTTAATTGCCAAGACCGGATATTTAGCAAAAAAACAAAACCGGTTATTGGCTTGTGTGCAGAAAATGAACGGGGTTATTGGTTTCCAACAACCATGCTAAACAGGTACCGGTTATTGGCAATACCTGAAAAACCGGTTCCAAGCCCTAGCTTTGCCACGAGCCGAGTTCCTCCAAAGGAGACACCTCGGTTAACCACTTGATTAAAAATATATCTGTCTTCTTTCTCCGCGAATTTCAATCCCCACACATCATCTTTTTCCTTACACTTGAAAACATTACTCGGAGAGCACTTCTTAAGGGCATCTCTAACCTGAAAATGGCCCATGCTTGTACCCTAGGAACCCGTTTTGTCCAAGTAGAGTTGCACAGGAAAATTGATGTTTGCATGCTGTTGCACTAAATTGTTGCCACTTGCACAGAATTGGACTACAGGTGCACAGTGCAATCCCTGTGCAACCGCGCTGGCGTCGTTGTCGCGACTGCCGCCGTTGCTGCCGCGTTTTAAATTCACGAGAAATTTACTAGCCATTTGCCAGATTTGCAATGGTTTCGCAACGAAAAGGTGTTTCCAAGTTCATTAGAACTATTTACGGTAGTTTTAGCAGCGAGACCTTGATGGATGACCTTGTGGGACTTTTTACCTCAACGGCACCGGGTACCGCCCTATTGGATCGCCTCAATGAACACATCAGTAAGCAAAAACGATACAAGAAACGTTCAAAGGACGCCATTCGGCAGGTGTATACACCTAACGAGGCTGTCCGCCTCCTTTTGGAGCTTGAAAAGCCAAAAAAAAGGTACTGCTTATTGCTATGTCTCTCTTTTGCGTTAATGATGCGTTGTGCAACCGCCCTTCGTGGTGTGCAAGTGGCCACTTGCACACTTTCGGAGCCATATCATTCTCATGCATCGTCTAATGTGGTCATTGACTCCATTCGGCATACCTACATACTCTAACTTCCAAATAGGACACCCTATAACACTAGGTTGATAAAAATTGTGTGACAATGGCGATGTTACGCTTTGTGCAAACATGTGTGCAAGTAGTGTATTGCACCGTTTGCACACGGTTGATCTTGTGCCACCGCCAATATATACCTTTTGCTTTCTAGGTACAAGAACCTTACTCGTTGGGTATCCAAGGTTCGCAACAATGGGAAGGAACGCCTCCTCTCAAATTGGGAGCACCCCTTTTCATCGTTTGAGGCTTTCAAGATTGCTTGGCGGGAGCTTAGGAGCAAGCAAATCCTAGTCCCAAGCGATTATAATGGGAAGGTAGGTGTCCGTTGGGATCTTGATGAGTTTGTTAAGCATAGCTCAACGCAAGGTGATATACTTGATACAATGACGTTCCCTCTTTTGGACGGGGAACATCCGTATGTTTTGATCATTAGGGGTGATGGATACCCTTGTGGTTCGCGCCCTTGGTTGTAATTGGCCATGGGGTTTGCCAACCATGGTCAAAAGGCGCGCACCGTAGCTTATAATTGGACCATGCATGTCGCCCTCACAAGTGAGCACGACGTCGATGCTCTACGTGAAATGTTTCAAAGACTTTGGAGGCAATCCAAAGTATTACAAACACCGGATGGATCCTCATTCGTGATAAATGGTGTCGTGCCCGAGTCATGTTAGGTGGTGACTCTCCATGGCTCCGGAAAGTGCTAGGAATTTCAGCCTACTTTCGTATTGGGAGTATTTATACTTATGCTGTGTGGTGCGACCTCAAGGGAAAGTGGGTGGAACGAGAGTGGCGGCATTCACCCAAGATTGACAAAAAATTATATGAACGTTATAAGAAGGGGTCAGATTGTACCAACCCCAAAGGATGTGTGAGTGAACCCTTGTTGCATGTAGAGGAACGGTTCAAATTTGTCGTTATGTGCATATTGCACCTTGTAATTCGGGTTGGTGACTACATCACCAAATTTATTAGGAAGAAGTGTAAGGACCTTCCACTGGCCACTAGGGATCGTGTTCAAGATCGCCCCAATTGTGCCAGGACCAAAATTGGTCTCAAGGGCCATGCCTCTCCCGATGGGGAAGAGACATGGCTCTTGTTGGCAAATTGGCGTCATATTGGCAAGGTAATGAAGCTTCCAAACCATGTCATTGATGTGGTAGTACAAATGGCTTCTATACTTATGGCACTGCAAAGATGGGAGCTCCATTCGAACGCCGTCAATTTTAAATCCATGGCGAAGAAGTTCAAAAGGACAATTTGTCCTACCATTCGATCGCCATATTTGTTATGGCTACAATATGATGCTCCCGAGGTTCTGAAAAATTTTTATCCTTGGGGTTGCGGTACGTTTAGCGGCGATATTGTCGAGTCGCTAAACTACCTCTTCAAGGACCATTCTTTGTGCTTTTTTGAGGCATGGCGGTCCCCCGCCCAAAGCATTGCACCAAAGCGGCCTAACCATGGGCAAAATGAGCGTTCATGGTGAGCCGAAGTTCTCCGAAGGACAGCCGCGGGTATTTACAAACCAAGTCAGGGTGAAAACACTGCATGAACTGCACCATGGGCCTGAAAAGGTTAAAATACTAGTGGAGGCCATTTCGGTGAAAGATGCAAAGGGATATATAGCCTATACCAAGGCAAAATAACAAAAAGATGGTATAAAGGAAAAATGGACCAGTGGATTGAGCGAAGAGAAGCGAGCAAGTGCAGGGGCAAAAGGTAAAACAGACTGGAACATTCTGGCTTGCCTGAAATCAGTCTGGGGCCCTGTAGCTGATCTGAGAATTACTAAAGTACAAAGCCCTTTCATTCTGCTCAAGTCTTGCGCTCTTGCCGTAGTGGTCCTGAAAAAAATAGAAAAGAAAAATTCCAATTGATGGCTCAAACAAAAAAGACTCAATGGATCGGTAAGGTTTCCTGGTGCGCAGAGCTGTGCATACAGTGGTGCAGTGTGGTGCAGTGTGGCGACGGTGTTGTGTCCTGCCGTGTAGGTGGGTGACGGGTGAAGGCTGATGTGTCAGATGGCTGTTGGTTGCTGGCTGCGTGTTGGTGGGTGTTGGCGGCTGCTGTTTACTGGTTGATTGCTCATGGCTGCTGGGTGCTGGATGCTGACTGCTGCTGCTGTTTGTCGTTGGCTGAGGACTGCTGGCTGCTGGTCGCTGGCTGCTGGCTGCTGGATGTTTGCTGCTGGATGGTAGCTGGGTGCTTCTTGCCTGCTGATACAGGTCGAAGGAGTGTCGGAAGAGGGGGGCAGGTAGCCGGGGGGGGGGGGGGGATAATGTCTGGGGTGTCTGGGGAGAGTGGTTGGGGGGGGGGGTGTTTGCTGGCTGCTGTCGCTGGAAGTGTCCTACTGTGGAAGGGAGGCGGTGGGTGGTTGATGTGCTGGTTGTTGGCTGATGGCCGCTGGTTACTGGTTGTTGGTCGCTGGCTGCTGGTTGCTGACTGTTGCTGCTGCTGGTTGTTTGCCGTTTGTTGCTGGCTGTTGGCTGCTGGCTGTTGGTTGCTGATTGTTTGCTGTTTGCTGACAAGACGAGAGTGCCGCTGGTGAAGCGAGTGTATGCGTTGGGGTTGAAGGATGGGACTGGAGGTTAAGTGTCATTTGGAGGAGGTATGCGGTTGGTGATGTGAGGATGATTCTTTGTGCTCTTTGGCAAGGGGAGGAGGGGAAGGCACTCCAACGGAACGTGACATGCGCCTCGTGACGCAAGCGCTGGAACGTCTCTTCCTCACCAAGGAGATGACTCCATGGCAATGTGCAAATGCTGATTAGGTGTGTGTGTGTTCATGTTGCATGTCATCTAGTCGCTGATTGGACAGAAGTGTGTTTGGACATGTCATGTGTGCCGTACGCCGAGCGTGTGCAAGTCTTGTGCCAGTGGTGTGCAACTTGTGCAAGTCGGTTGTTGCATTGTGCAACCACAAAGTTGCATACTTGGGTGCCATCTTTCTATCCGTAACACTTGCGCACGGGCAACCATGGACCAACAACTCCAACAACTCCAACAACTCCTACCACTCCTACAAGCAAGTGGGAGCGGAAGCGCTCGAGCGTCAACTACACCCCTACAAGCAAGTGGGAGCGGGGGTCAAGCGTCAAGTAGTAGTGGGGTAATAACGCCAAAGAAGCCGCATGTTGAAGAGCTACCGAGCAACCAACCAACCGAGCAACCGGCCCGTCTCGATTGCAACCCCACTTCCCGTGTGAAGTCAAGTTGTTGCTCCACCATAGTTGTCACATGGACGCCCCGCTCGCGGATGACAGTTTTGAATCGCGGTGGCTCCGCTGGAACGCCAGTGACCCCAAAGTATTTGTATAGCCGCTCGTTGTGTCATTGGCTCAAGAAGTGCCGCCAAGTTGACCCCTAGTGAATTATCACGTATCCGTGGCAAGGCTCCGCCCTCACCATTTCACGATGGAGTGATTGGAAAATCGTGAGAATTGGCCTCCAAGGCAATGCGCAAGCATGCATGGTGCTTAGCGAGGCCGCTTTTTATGCTCTGTTCATGGTGTGGCAAAAGGCTGGGTCGGCAGAGGCCATTGAAGCCAAGTGGGTCAGCGGCGGCGACCCCAAAAGCCCGTGCGGGCGGCCAAGGACATGGGCACGGCCAACATGTTTTTTTAACGATGTTTCAGAGGTTTGGGAGGAAGTATATGATGTTCACAACGATGGGGCGTACCGCGCGTCATCCGCGTCATTTTTGGAGGCCGGTGCAAACATTTTGGGAGTCCATAGGCGCACAGCGAATGCACACGCACATACACATTCAACTGGACCGCCAACAACACCCAGTCCTCTCGGTGCGATGGCGCCGACCTACACCCCTGTTGAAAAGGTGTGCAACCGGTGTGAGACTGTGTGCAAGTGCCATGTTGCACACACTCCATGTGACAATGCTGGTAGGAGGGGTGGGTAAGCGGCCCATGGTGCAACGAGGGTGATTTTGTGGATTTTTTTGTTTGTTCGACGTGCATCGGATGCCCCATTTAGGCTCCCACACATAAATTTGTTACTTTTTGCTATTGATATGCCGAGTGTTTGTCAACGCAACGTTGTTGCGCAACCAGACACTTGCCCACCTTGCACTTGTGAAACCGCCCTTCATAGCTCACGGCGATGGACGTGCCGACCAGCATGTTGGTTTGCGACAAGCTTGGCCCTGGTGTGATTCTCAGTGGAGTGTGGTCACCGATCCCAATTGACGAATGGCAGCTCAACATGGATCCAAGAAAGGTGGAGGAATTTCGGAAGAAGTGGAAGAAAGATACGAGGGCCGCTCTACGGGAGTTGGATGGGAGCGTGGGAAGCCCCGATCCATTGACGAAAACGCAACAACGGGTCTGGTTGGAGAAGGCCGCGCTTCACCTGCCTTGCCCACATGAGTTTCCTTTGGATTTGGCAACAGGTGCCTTGGGTCACACGCACACCCCAATGAAGCTGGAGGAAAAGTTCGAGAATGGGTCCTTCCTGGAAAGTGAATTGGGCAACCCCATTGTGGATGAGAGTGATTCGGCAGCCACTACGGAACAAAAGCCAATGAAGATGGAGAAGCAAGAGAAGCACGCACCCCCACGGCCGCTGCACGTTCCACAAGCAGGAAGCCAAAAAGCATCCAACATGTCGCTGACGATGATGTTGCTCAAAGCCCAACATACATTGAAGGAGCGTGTGGCCACCAACGACACCAAAGGGGACCAAAAAGAATCATCCCAGAAATCCCACGAACTCGAAACCCAAAAAGTTTCGCAATATTCCCCAAAGCTTGATTTTCACCACAATGATCCTCAATTGGCCCAGAAGGAGAGAGGCAAGGCACAATACCAAAAAAAACTCGAAGTTCTTGAATAGTTTCAAAGTCTGGAAGACTGAAACTCTAATAGATCCATCATATATCCGTGCTAAAGGATTGCAACACAAAATCAACACAAAATAACAAACCAAGATCGGGATCGCATATACTCGTCAATGGAAGACAAATGTTAAAATCAAGCCTACAATGCTTCACCATAGAGGAACGATCAATCGGCATCAATGGACATCTGGAATCGACTCTCGTATATCACGTTCCGACTGATCCGCAACCGCCACTGGCACCTAAAGGTTTATTGACACCATGAAATCAATACATCAAGAAATGTCTGGCCCCTTCACCTCCAAGTCTGGGTGAAGACGCAATCTCAGTCAACCTCTGCAGCTAATCACCACTGTGCTTGAACGCGCGATCTGGCAAGTCTCTGCAGCTGATCACAAATGGCAATCCTATATTGTTGCACTCCCCGCACAAGCCAAGCACCAGGCGAAGGAGACATGAGCCTAGAGCGCTGGCTGACAGCAGAATGATAATCAAGGAGTGCCATCTGCAAAAAGCGGTCCTTAAGAAGCCCAGGATTACACTTCTAAATTCTGACTGGAACACCTGAGATGGCGAAGAGGGAAAAAAAATGCAAACAGAAGCAATATACACAAATGGCAGGGAAAAAAAGGCACGAAAAGTTGTGCTACAAACAATTGTGCTACCAAACCCTACTGGAACAGCCTGATACACGAAACAGGAAACGGGCAATGCTGCTCTATTATTTGGGAGGAGGAGGGGGGTGTCAGAACTCCAGCCATGACATATATGGCAGCCCAGGCCTGGCTTCACATCCTGGGCTGACAGTTACAGCGCTGCTGCGATCCACTGTCAACAGAAGGACAACAAATGGACAGGCTGTACTCCAATGCAATTCTCTGTCGTCCTGTCTCCGAACGCTGCAATCCACCGTCAACAGAAGAAAAAAATCGACAGTCTGTACTCCAACGCAATTCCCTGTCATCCTGCATCCGAACGCTGCCATCCACTGTCAATAGAAGGGAAAAAATTTGACAGTCTGTACTGCAATGTGATTCCCTGTCATCCTGCACCTCAACCCATGACCTGTGACCTCATCCTGCATGCCACTTCTCTAAAGTTCAGCGTAGCGTGCTTTCATATCCCATATCTGCAAAAGGAGAACATGTATATGCAGGGGGGGGGGGGGGGGCTGACTGCACAGGGGCGAGGGGGGGCTGACAGCACGGGGGGGGGGGGGGGCTGAGAGCCTTCGACAAAAAAATATGGCTCCCTTCATCCAACCACAGCCCCTGCCACAGTCACAGCCATGATCCATGATAATAAGAAAAACTGACGGATGAGCCCGGACAGTCCAGGCAGATCGACCCAGCCCAGACAGCCCAGACAGATTGCCCCAGCCCAGACAGGCTTAGGCGGCTCAAGTTGCATGGTCAAAATGCCCCCAAAACTGCCTCTCCGCGGCACTGCGAAAAAAAAGTTCTTTTGGGGGGGACCTAAAACACAAGAACCAAAAATCCTGTGAAAAGCAAATAACTGGTCTATTTTCATTTATTTTCAAGAAAACCGACTGCCCGGGAAAATGATTTATTTCTCCAAAAATGAAGTTCTTTTTTGGGAAAACCACGACTTTTTGTTTCCTCTACCACTTATGCTTTGCAAAAAAAACACCCATGAGCTTTCAATCTTTTGGAAAACCAGTTTTTGAAAACCATGTTGCACGCAGCACCACAAGAAGCATTTTTTGGCACTCCTTCTTTGCGCGAGGCCTCGCGCAAACACCAACACAACAGCGGAAGAAAATGCATCAAATAGAAGAATGTGCCGCACAAGGTGACAGCATAAAGGTCGTCGAAGAGGAATGCATAGCGCGAGCCCTCGCTCATAATGTATCAGAAGAAATGAAGAAATTTTTGTTTCTTCGGAACAGTTTGCATCTTAGGACCCAGTGCCTTAGCAACGGACATCTTACCCTTAGGCGGTGGCTTTGCGGGCTTCCTTCTTGGTTGGGACTGACGGGCCGGCTCCTCAAATGGAGCTCGGGCCCCGGTTTCCTGGGACCTCAGCTTCGCTGCCACTTTCTTCGCTGTCCTGCCCTGGGAGACCGTCGGCTCCTCCTCCTCTTCTTCCTCGCTCTCCTCCTCTTCTTCCCCATCGCTCTCGTCGGATTCTGCACCGGTAACCGACTTCGCTGCCTGAGGCTTGGAGGCAGTCTTCTCCTTCTTGGGGGCTGGTTCCCCACCAGTAGACTTCCGCTTTGCAGGGGCCAGTGCTTCTGCAGCTTGACCTTTCTCAACAGTCTCTTCCTCCTTCAGCGACAACGCCTCAGAACCAAACTTGTCATCGCGAACCCAAAGGGGAATACCACGGTTTGCCCAGTTGGCCTGCTGGTCCCAATCACCAGACGCGTCCAGTTTCGACCCTTGTATCAAGACGTGGTTCAACTGAGTCTGCACTCTGCTGACCCAATCGGAGAGATTGTTGGTGGTAACACCAAGAAGGTACATGCGAGAATCCGGCTCGACGGACGCAATTTTGCACAGCGGATCCGGCTGATGATCAATGAACACAAACACAGGCTTAAAGCTCTTATCCTGCTTCAGGTACAAGAGGTGAGTGTCGAAATACCACATAACCGTCGTTATCGGAAGGTGACCGGCAAATTCAACAGGATCCATCTCCTCTACCTGAGTAGGTCCAAATTTCGAATAATTCGAAATCTGCAATGAGGGAGAAGTTATTGCGCGAGGCCTTCCGCAAAGAGCGGACGTAACGAGGGAATTATACCTTTCTCGACCAGCTATCCGGTGACGAAATCAGCAACCAGCAGACGTCGAACGTTGTAGGATCCCCTGCAGGCTTTGGTTTGAGTGGCCAACTGAAGATGTGAACACGCAACATGTTAGCCATGCGCGGCGCGTTGAAATCATCGTTGAGACGTTTCTCTGTTTCCGTTTCCAGCACGTCGAACATGTTGTCAAGAACAGTTTGAGAGCCGCAGATAAGGGTATCGGCACGCGCCATCTCTTCATACAGCCAGGCTGGGCACATCATCTCAGGAGCAAGATGTTCAAATATGTCGCCGTTGATGACAAACAGGTTCTTGTCAATCTCAATAAACCGCCTCGGGGGATCGTGGGCCAACGCTGCAATTCCGGTCGCCTTAATTGTGATAGTTTGACTTGCCAGTAATGGATCCTGCTGTTCCACTGTCTTGAAGTCACCAGTAACGCCAGCAGCTGCGGGGACCACACGGCTCTTGGTAGGCTCTTCACCCAGGAATTTCTGGATGTTGAGGATTTTCAGGGAGGCGGGTTTGCCTTTCTCTGCCACCTGCCACAGTGGTGCGCGAATCATGGATTTCCATGCCGGCCATGGACCGCGACTTTTGCCTTCAGACTCACGCCAATAGCCCCATGTACCAAGACTCACCTTCAGGGCAGGCCTTCCAAGTGCAGCAACCTCTTTTCCGGTGCGCATGTCCTTGGCTAAAGAACAGAAATGGAGAAGGTGCAGCGCACCAATGCAGAAACGGAACGCACGTCTCGTCGATGGTACACACCTTTCTCAGGTCGAACGTACTGGCCGTTGTGTGGGTGGTCCAGATGCATTGAGACCCACTGGTCAAGGATGATGTCGTCAAACGAATTCCGCCAGGATTTAAGGGTTGTTTTTTCTTCCTGCATCACTTCCGCCACTTTCTTGTAGAACTCTGGCAAGAGGATCCCGTCCAGTTTCTTCAGCGCGTTCTTCCTGACTTTCTCCCCTTTGTCGTGGAACTTCTGCAGACCTTTCACAGCTTCCAGACCAGCATAGTAGGCAAACATCATAAAATCGTTCCACAATTTGTACGTTTTGTCCTGAAAGTGACAACGGTATGCGCGAGGACTCGCGCAACGAAGAGCATCGAAACAACAATTAATGAACATACGAATTGACCAGGCTGCTTCAGTTCAGCGGTTGGAACCAGAGCACTCATCTGCACAGCATCTACAATGGCGATCTTGAGATTGCTGTACGTGTCAGCCAGGCCTCGCCACGGCTGATCTTCAACACATCGAATGAGGTTATCTGCTGCCTCATACAGCGGTATTGGCTCAACGTCTTGTGCGCTTCCCTGTGCTTGTCCCGCCAGCTTTGCACGGAAGGCCCACGGTGTCGTAGGCTTCAGAATATCGGCGATGCATGTGGTATGCCACTGCTGCAGATCCAGACATGCTGTGCGTCGCTTCTGCCGAATCTTCGCAATCGCTTCCACCCTGTGCTGTCCAGATACACACCAATAATCGCCATCTGCAAATATGAGACACGTCTATGCGCGAGGGCTCGTGCAACAAGAAGAGCGAACAGTCGGTTGGCAACATACTATTATCTTCCCACAGAACGACGTGTAATGGGCCTGTTGGCGGTGCTGCTTCGAGTGACTCAATACGCTTCTGCAGTAACTTTGTATCCTTCCGTCTGATCTGCCCCTCTGTTTTCTGTTTGTTTTGGTCGATTCTCATGTTGTCCAGCTCAACCTCCACCTGCCTCCCATCCGGCTTCAGGTGGTGCTCGATGTCAGTACCCAAGGTTAGGCCAGGATCTGGTGTTTCCTTCTTCTTCCGCCCCTTCTTTGGTGTTTCAGCCTCCTATCCTGAGGTCCGAGGGTCATAGTCGGTATCTTCTTGTTCCTCGGCTGTTTTTTTGGTGGGGCTTGCCATTCTGCGATAAGGAGAAAGCCTGTATTGCAGGAAACAAAACATCCAAAAGGGTTAAAATCGTCGTCGATAATGCATATGTGAGGCGTTTTGAACGAATACCAGTACAGTATGGTTGAGAATGCAAAACTGAAGGGGTACGTCACTGTTTTTGACTGTCAACCTTGCGCGAGGCCTCGCGCAAGAGAGGGGGTGTACTAACCTGTTGTTTCATGCTGTTTGCGCGAGGCCTCGCACATCACTGCATGTTCTCCAATCTTCTTCGAACGTTTCCCAGCGTGTCGGCCTCTCTCTGTTTCTCCAACACACTGCGTTCGGGGATCAGCTCGGACAGTTTTCGCTTAAAACCAGCCTTAAGCAGCCCCTGCTGCGTTAGCACCAACAAGACAGACACAAGGACTTGTTTGTAGTGGTTAGAACCCTTTGGAATTAGAAGAGACAGTGGAAAGCTAGGTACACCCCTGCGCGGCCAATGCGCCTGGATTGCACAAGTAGGCTCCGCACACCACCTAACCCAAGGCACATATACACGCTCTGCGTTCAAGTAAGCAGTTAACCGCTGCTGCACGGAATCGACAAAGGAATTGGGGATTTTGCAGACGTTTACCCTGTGACCTTCTTTGCGGATAGTGATGAGATGATACAGATCGTCAACGTCTTCAATAGTCACTGCACCTCTGTGTTGGCCCTTCTTTGTCACAAGGCTGGAAAGCAGACTTTCACAAAACTCCTCGGCAAAAGCCTGTACAGGCATGGCTGTGTGTCCTCTTCGCGTGCTAAGACTACTCCCAGGACTCGCATGGCGTCTTTTACCTGTTGTTCCCAACGACGCTTCTCCGCGTCCGCTGGATGTTTGTGCGTTGGACTACAGCATCCAAAGCTCCCGGCGAGTGGCAGTAGATAAACGGTTTGAACAACCTGCGATTGCACCAGAGTTACTCTCGAAGGATGACATGTCACTACTTCAGTCGCGCAACAAATTACAAAAAGACCTGAGAGGCACGCATTTCTCCCCTTACTCGCATCGTAGTTCTTTCCGTTCGTTTTCAACACGAGGTCGTTTTGATCCACGGAGATCTGGCAAAGGAGGCAAAGGCAAAGGTAAGGGTTTCACCCAAAGATTTGTGCCACGTAACGACAAGTTAGATGAACGACCACAGCAGTAGCTTGACTGTAGAGGATTTTTTGGCGCCAGCCGTGTGCGTGCCACCGCCGATCCATCCCCACATGCCACTCTATTTGCGCTGTCGTGCACAATTGCATGAATGGGAAGCGTTGAAGGACACATACGCGGCGTCAGTGATTCGCAATGGGCTGCAGCTTGATTGGGTTGACGGTTTTGATCCGGATCGGCCAACCGACGACTTCCGTCCTCGTTCTTCCCACGCAGAGGTAACCGACCCTGAATTGGTAAAACACGTGTTGGATGCAGTGCAACAGGGTTGCATGGAACGCGTCGAGCGAAAAGACATTAAGTGTTGTGCAAGTATGTTCGCAGTGGACAAAGCGTCAGACGAGGCACATCCTGAGGGAGGCCGTCGACCTATCACCAATTTGAAGAACGTGAACCAGTTTGTACAGACCACCTATTTTCGTTTGGTCACTCTGTGGGGCATTTTACCGTTGTTGAGACCCGGTCAGTATGCTTGCAAAATTGACTTGAAAAGTGCTTATTTTCACATGGGTATCCATCCGCGGGATCGACCTTATTTGGGGGTCCACGTCGACGGTGAATTTTACAGGTGGTGCGTTTTGCCGTTTGGATTAAACGTTGCACCACGAGAATGGCAACGCCTCATGCAACCGATTTCAAATGCCGTGCGCGAACGCGGAGCACTCGTTTGGGTCTACTTGGACGATTGGCTCATCATTGGCAATACTTACCGTGAATGTCTGGAACACACACGTTTTTTGGTACAACTTTTGCATCGGTTGGGTATATTGGTCAATGTCCCAAAATCATGTTTGGAGCCGTCTCAAGAAATTATAATGCTTGGTTTTATGCTAAACTTCAGGGAAGGATTCGTCGCGGTACCTCCAAAGCGCCTACAAGCAATTTTTCGGGACGTGAACAGACTGGCACACAGTCACACACCATCAGTGAGGCGATGCGCCTCCGTTCTTGGAAGAATCCGTTCCTTGTTGTTCGCCATGCCCCATATCTGACTCCTCAGCGACGCCCTGGCGGTGCACGTGGCGGTGGCAGTCCAGGCTGGCTGGGAGGCAGACGTGGCGCTCCCGGAGCGCGTGTCACGTCAGTTGATGGATCTGGCGGACGAGTTACACCAGTGGAAGGGACGCACCTTCGTAGTCTCCATGGGTCACGTCAGGGACATGTACTCGGACGCGTCAGATCTGGCGTGGGGCGGAGTCCTTCAAGGGAATGCCCAAGCAGCGTTCGGTTGGTTCCTGAATCGAGAGGAACACATAAACGTCAAAGAGTTCAGGGGAGCCCTACTGACTATTCAAGCGTATGCGCTGAGGGACACCACGCTGCGATTTTTCACCGACTCAATGGTCCTTTACTGGTATCTCCGCAAGTGGGGAGGTCGCAAGCCGCGGTTCAACGCATTGATTCTCCAACTGTGGAATTTTACACAAGCCAATCGCATCGAGATTCAACCGTTTTACGTGCACACCTCGGTGAATCCGGCGGACATTTGGTCTCGGCTTCGTTGGACACCGTCGGAGGCTACCTTCCCGTCGGACGTGTTGACTTGGATCCTGGAGGAGTTCAAAAGTTGGATTCAGCCGGAAATCGATTGGATGTCAAGGAGTTCCAATGCGGTGTGCAGCAAGTTCGTCAGTCCGTGTCCTCAGCCGGGGGCTTACGCCATCGATGTCTTCTCCCAGAATCTAACTTTACTTTCACCGGGGTGGGTCTTCCCGCCGTTCAAGCACATACCTCAGTTGGTCAACAAAGTGTTGGAGTCACCAGGGGTGAAGGTTCTCATGGCTCTGCCGTACAGGCCGCGCGAGGTTTGGTGGAACCTATTGATGAAACACGTGAGGTTCGCAGTGAACACGTCGGAGTTCCGTTTGCAAATGCCGGACGGCACGGAGACACAACCACGTTTCGTGTTGACCTTGGCGTATGTTTGCGTGAATACTATCAATTGCGAGGAGCTACCAACGAAGAGGCGACACTTATCATCAATGAAATCGGGAAGGACACCTTGAGACGTTACAATTCTGCGTGGCACATGTTTGGTACGTTCTTGTTACAAGACGCGGCGCTTGCTCCACTGTTAAAGGTGGAGCGCTTTGGTCAAATCCCACTGATGACGGTGGCGGTGCAACTTTTAAAGTTTTCACGCACGCATTCTTTAAGTGCTGGGCGTATGGCGTATTCAGCAGTGTGTTTATTCCCGTGCTTTTCGCAACTACGTTTCGAGGGTATGCTACGCAACTTGAAACGTGACTGGTTCGTCAGTGTTCCTCATTATCATCGTTTCTATGATGTACGGCGTCTTATACAAGTCATGCATCAGCAACCTGTGGAGACGGAAGCTCAGCTGCGCTTGCAAGCCATTTTGTCCTTGAGATTCTTTGCCTTGTTCCGAGGCGTTGATCTGGCGCGATCATGTAGGGATATCCAACGCGCTGCTCAGCCTTGGTTCATTTCTGCTAAGCGAAAAGGGAGGAGATACTATGCACGTTATCCTATTCACAATGTTACGCCACCGTCAATTGATCCGCAGCGCTGCTTAGCGCGTTATTTGGAGGCTACTGGTGATTACGAGGGTTCTGAGATTTTTGTGTCCCTACGAAAGCCACGGAAGCCTTTATCATCTGATACCATCAACGGTCTCACTACTTGCTGGTTAAGGAAACACCTACTGGAATTGGGGGAACTGGAGACGGATTCGTTTTCCGCGCATTCTACACGAGGAGCAGCAGCAACTGCACTAATCTATCTTGGCGTGGATCCGCATGTGGTAGCAGCATTGGGTGATTGGTCCTGTTACGATACATTCAGAAAGGTTTACGACAGGACCAGAGCTCTGTTACGCATCGCGCAAGTTCTGGTCCCTCCTGATCTGGCGACTGGAGAAGCGGCGCGCGCTTCGCGCCTGGCGATTAATTAATTCTTGTAAAGGGTTCAGTTCACGGGAGCTCAGTCTTCCGTTCTGTTGCCCATATATGGGGATTGTGTAGTGCTAGCTGAGCCAGCTCGGACTTACCCGAATAGGTGAGGAGGAAAGAAGAGATGGCGAAGCAATAGCACTACACAAGACACATATATGCCCACCCTGTCCCTCCCTTAAGTTCTTCGCTCACCGTGAAAAGCAGTTGACACTTGGGTCGTCGGTTGCCACGGTTTTAAGAGCATGGGAGGTTAATAGTGGTTGGAGCATGTAAGGAGTACTGATTTTCCAAATTTTTTATTATACTACGGTTTTCTCTGAGATCGTCGACGACAGGTCGTAGCTTAGAGGAAAAACACAACTCTAAGGTTGGCAGAGTGTGGGTTCAAACCCCATGGAGGGGGTATTTGAGGTCAAAAAATTCATTTTTCATGTATAATACCATTTTTGTGTATATTTTGAGGGTGCCCGTTTCAATGAAAGGTAGCAAAGGGCACCAAAGGAGCAGAAAACAGAGAAAACAAACCGGTTTTAAGGAGTTGGCCCATATATGTGTCTTGTGTAGTGCTATTGCTTCGCCATCTCTTCTTTCCTCCTCACCTATTCGGGTAAATCCGACACAATAGCGCAGTTGCAACAGTGCGTTCGTATTTTCAAAGTGTGTTTCCCATGTTCAAACGGTCTAACAGACACATAACAATCTGCAATCCCTCAGAAGCAAAAACACCCATGTTGGCCGTCTCCCCGGCCCAATTGCACTGTCTAACGAGGTGTCCTAGGTATGGTAACATAGGACAGTATTGTGTTAACAGAACCTGCATGGCCTTACACACAGCGTAACGGAGGCGGCCTCGCCGATTTACAGAACGTGCCAGCCCAAGGGAATGACATTTTCTGGTGAGACGGCGTATGTGGGGGCCCATACCCAACAGCAGTGCGCCAACAGTTATCTCCATTGTGATCAGCTTGGGAGAGCAGGGGACTGTGTCACCGCTGCGCAACAAACCTTTACGGAAGAAAGTCATGATTGGCCAAAATGAGCGAAATGTTTGTGTAACGCAAAACTTGTACTCGTGCCAGAAACCATACAATATAGGGTGTGACCGCAAGAAACCCCGTTGTTTTTTCACCATACATCATCTTACAAATGCGGTAATGGATGTTCTCATCACATAAAACAGGCACAGCTGGTCGAGTGTGCTGCGCCAAGTCCCTAGTGAGTTGCAATCGATTAAGCAGCGAGACGTTGCCGCTCACCTTTTCTTTGCTTAGACAAAGGGGTCGCCAATGTGGTTTCTTGGCAGGTACAGGGCGAATAATGTCAAGCAGCGCCCTAATGTTTCGAACAACAGGCCGCGTGCTTGCAAATCCTAGATCACGCAGGATACGTGCAAATGTTCCCTCGGTGTTCCCCAGCATGCGTGCAACAACAGGAACACACCGTTCAAGCTCTTCCAGGCTAGGATGACCATGCCAGTAGCGCGGTGCATCCCGCAGTAGCAACACAGCCAACGCTGTTGCGTTCAGGCTTTTGTCGTTCTTTCCAGGATTTGTGGTAAACTGTTTGTTGTACCAGTTGTCCACCCATAACACAACCCACTGCAGGTGTATTTTGTCCGATGTAGTCTGTAACCTGACTGCGGCCTTCTCCTTCAGCGAAGGTGCGCTGTATCGCGCCAGACCTGACCTTGTTAAAATGCCACGCTGCGCCCTACTTCCCTCTATCGCAGCAACTGACTTTGGTTTTCCCTGGTATTGAACTGCGTGGTGGCGTATCAGCAAAAAAAGTGCCAGGCCTCCTCTATCAAAACACCAACCCATCTCTTGCCTTCTGCCGCAATCGCCTTTTCAACGCTGCAACGCATCCGTTCATTTTTGGGCAGACGCAGAAAAAACACAAACAACAATCGCGCGCCCTCGTCCCCCTGTTTCAGCCCTTCCCAGAGTTCTTCTGCCCTGTGGTACGGCGGTTCCTCTGAGCAGACATGGCGGAAACTCCAGATGCTGCGGCCACTGTCTTCTCAAGGTCCACCTCTTTTCGCAGGGGCATTGTTGCTGTGAAAAATAATTGCGTAACTGTATCTACGTAAAAATCGCTGTTTGAAAAACTTTCTTGATTTGAAACATCAACCTGTCACACAGTTTTCGCGCGACCAATTATTCTGTGATTCGCTTGTCCCATGCACCATTTTTGGGTACCTGTAACTGTCTGGTGATCCCACATTTGACTAGTTAATCCTGATTGCGGTAGCCAGTTGCGGCGCGCTACCATCGCTGTTGGGCAGTGAAGTCAGCGGTGACCACAGTATGAAAGCTGGAGATGCCGGCGGGACCTGTGTGGGCGCCCATGCAGGTCCCGCCGGCATCTCTACTTTTCATACTGTGGTCACCGCTGACTTCAGTGCCCAGCAGCGATAGAAGCGCGCCGCAACTGGGTACCGCAATCAGGATTAACTAGTCAAATGTGGGACCACCAGACAGTTACATTAAACCGAAAATGGTGCATGCGACAAGCGAATCATTGAACAATTGGTCGCGCGAATACTATGTGACAGGTTGATGTTTCAAAGCGAGACAGTTTTTCAAACAGCGGTTTTTACGCAGATACAGTTACGCAATTATTTTCCACAGCAATAATGCCCCTGCGAAAAGAGTTGGACCTTGAGAAGACAGTGGCCGCAGCATCTGGCGTATTCCGCGATGTCTGCTCAGAGGAAACGCCGTATAACAAGGCAGAAGAATCGTGGGAAGGGCTAAAACAGGGGGAGGAGGGCGCGCGATTGTTGTTTGTGTTTTTTCTGCGTCTGCGCAAAAACCAACGGATGCGTGTAACCGCTGCATAGTGGCGGATCTTTCTTGTAATTGCGAAGCCTGTAGCCTTGATGCCCCAGGGGTTCTAACGCCCGACACTGCCCCTGATATCTCCGAACCCAACTGACCCTCTCCTGACCAATATCCAGCCTCGGGGAGCGACATATGCGAAGCACTTGTAAGTCCATTGCACCTAGTAATTTAACGACCAACTTTTCCCAAATCCACACAATCTATCTGAATGCCTCTAAAATCTACCCAAAAGAAACTTTGTTCTATTTTTAATGGTGCTTTAATGGTGCATTGCCCATCATTTCTCCTTTCATTGTTGTTTTCACCACAGAAATCGTTCAAAAAATAGCTCCGGCATATACCATACACAAAGGATGACTATCCAGGAAACAAAAATGCAACATTTCACATTTTCACATATTTACTAGTCCAAAATTGGCTCAGATTCTCATCACCAAATGATGATTTGCTCATGGTGGTCCTCAAATAGCACGTGCGCATAGGATTTTTCCAACCAGGTGTCCAATGTGAACATGTTTCCTAGACAAAAATCAACAAATTCTTGAACCATTGTTGAAACTAACTGGCACTTTGCTGTCATTGTTCATCAGACGTAACATCAATGGAAAACCTGCCCCTGATATCTCCGAACCCAACTGACCCTCTTCAGACCCATATCCAGCCTCGGGGAGCGACATATGCGAAGCACTTGTAAGTCCATTGAACTCCATGGTGGAATATGAATAGTCAGAAAACCCGGTCTACAAAAATGAAGCAGACATAGAATCTCAAGGTGCATCCATCGCACATAATGACACAACGTGAAGTCATTCGAAATAATTTAAATAAATCCGATTGGGAAATCACGAAAGACAAATGCGACTCGACACGCGCTCACAGGCGACATCTGGCGGCGAACGGAAAACATGAAAACAAGCGGAAAACCTACTGCACTAATGTACATCTGAGAATCATTGAAATTCTGATCACATTGATGTATAAATTGAGTGCTGTCAATGCTGCCGTTACACTCCCCCTCTGAAAACATATGTCAGTATGTCAGGCTGGGTCAAGTGAAGTGAAAGAAACGGCTAAAGTGACCAAAAACCGACCAATCTATGACAAAATGTGAGAAATTGAGCTGATATGAGCAAAATTGTGCTGAGATCTGTGCTTCGCGATGGCCATCGACTTGAATGAAACGCATAAGTACCTTAGGGCACACAGAAATAGCTTCGTTCAAGCTCAAAAATCCGAAAATTGAAAGTCTGAGTGAAGAATGTACATGCATGATCAAGATCCATGATCCATGATGAAATCAGGATCTGACATCCCACTGTCAGAAAACAGAAAACGAGTGTCGCCATGTCGTCGAGCGTCCAAAAAATAGGGTATCCCTTCATGGAGTCCAAGATATGTGAAACTGGTCGGTGTCATTTGCAGTCATGAGACCAGATGCCAGATTATGGTACAAAATGTGACTGAATTGAGACCAAAAACAGTGAATCGCACACGGATTGAGGGCGGCGAAGTCTGCAGCAAGCCAATATAGGTCCAATTCATTGTCGATAGACTCTGTGTGCTGTGCTGAACGGAAATCCAGTTCTCATTCATAGCCAATCCAGGTCAAATCCTCATGATGATGATGAATCCCATGATGGAAATCCAATCATGCAAGAGTAATGATAGCCAAGAAAACCCAGTGAGTGTACATCACACTGTCAGTATCGTCTCCAGGGCTTCATGTTTAATCCAGTATGAGCCAGAAGGGGTAATTAACTCATTATAGTCCCAGAATGTATAAGCATCCAATGCTTGGTACCAGGAATGTGCCAAAACTGAGCTGATTCTGAGGGGGATTCCAACACAATCCACAGATGAACAGCGAGTCGACACAAGTAAGAACACCATCGTTGTCACTTGGTCTATATAAGCCCTTTGACAGCGGTCTATTGAAAAACAAACCAACAGTCTCAATGTAAGAGCTGATTGAAATGACATTCTCAGCAGATTCGTCAGACACATGAAATGCATCAGACCCAGTCATGTGCCAGAATCTCTCAAATGAGCACGAACTCGAACGAGTCCTTCCCAAGGCGAGTAGAGGGGTCCAGTCGACAGCAAAACACGAGAGTGTCGTCGTGGTTGAGGATAAAGGCCTTTCGGAACTTCCGATGGAAATCATCTACAATGAAGCACATGATTCACATGATGACCATGATGGGAATGATGGACATGATGACCAGGATGATCCCAGAATGTCCCATCATCTGTTCATCGAACCACATAGACGATGCGCCAGAACTGTTTTGTCCCAATGCCAAGGGTATATGTAGACCGTAAACCTTTTCGAAAGTTTCGGCGACTCAAATTCTCATCAGATCTTGTCTCGAATGGATTCTGCCACAATTGGAGCTTCTTCTTGTGCTTGTAAGTCTTCCTTGGTGACACAATCTTTGATCAGCGAGAGCTCACGGTCAATCTCAGGGTGCTTCTTCAGGAACTTGATGAAAGTGTCCGTATACCCATGGATAAAGCTTGAAGCTGGCTCCCATTTGTATTCTTCTGGACCGAATAGTTTCCATCTGCACAGAAAGTACCAGTTGTTTCGAGCATTTTTCTTGTAATCAAGGATCTTCTCCAACTCGAAACTGCTGGTGACCATCTTCCTGTCGCTCAGGTACTTCGAAGTCCAATAGAGAGGCTTGAACCTTCCCTTGGGGCAGGGTACTTCGGCCTTCAAACGATCCCGATGTACTTCTGGATGTCTGCCCGGTTCAACTTCAAGGTTGAATGTAGTCTCACTTAGTTGACCACTGACTTGGAATGGGCCTTCCCACAAAGGTAACAATTCGTTGTCGTCCTTCAGGGTCTCGTCTGACTTACGAAGCCAAACTTGCTGGCCTTTCTCGAAGGGTTTTCCTTGTGTTCTCGACTGATTTTTGAATTCCAACCAATCTGCTTGACTCTCCACTTTGGCTTGGATGCACTTGGACTCTAAATCCTTGATCCTCCCAAACCATTGTGAGGCGTCGTAGCACTGCCTTGGATGATACATCACTGGTCCTGGACCCATCTTCTCTCGACCAAAAACAAGCTCATTCGGACTTAATCCAGTGTAATTCTTGGTCCGATGGTATCTCCTCAAGACACAGTAAATTGTCTCCAACCAATTGTAGTCTTTTTCAGTCGCCAGGAATTTTCTCAGAATGTTGATAAGAATTCTTCCAGCGCGTTCAGCAGGGAGGGCTCGATGGTCGTAGACTCGGGCACGAAGATGATGAACTCCCAATAGAGCACACATGTTCTCCCACCAAGTCCTAATGAACTCCTTCCCACTGTCCGTCAGAATTTCACTGGGAACATCCCAGTTACTCATCCACTGACTTGCAGTCCACTTGGCAGCCATTTCAGAGGTGAGATGCTTTGTGTTGCAAGGGAGGACCTGGATGTAGCCACTGTGGCGGTCTCGAATTAACAAAACCCCATCGATTGGCTTCCTCGTGTAGAGACATTCCTCTTAGATTTGTCCCAACTCGAGGACATCCCCGTCACCTTGTTGAACAACCTCTGAGGAATTGGCAATCCCTTCAGTAATCCTTCTGCCTTTTGATTCTTGGGGATGGTCGCCTGACATTGCTTGCATCCTTTGGCAACTCGCTCACAGGCACTCTTGAGGTCCCGTGTGTACACCCTGTGTCGTAGCTCCTGCTCCAGAACACGAGAATGTGTGTGGGCTGTCTCATTCTGATGCCAATGTTTGTCATATTGGTCAATCAGACAATCAGGAACACAAATCCGTCCTTGCCAAAATAACTTGTCGCCTTGGATTTTGAAATCAGACGTCTCTTCAGAGTCGCAAGGCTTGTCCCCTTTCAACTTCTGGTATACAGACCCAAAGAACCTGTCCTCCTTGTACATCCTCGTCCAATCCACATAGAGGAAGGAAGTTTCCTCGTCCTTTTGTTGTGGAGGGAGCGTGGATTTCGCCTTGGATCTTGTCACTGGAAACACTTTAAGGAGTGGCAGCGCCGACTCAGAGTCAGAGTTAACTCCTGCAGTCTGATCTGCCTTGGTAATCTCCTTGCATCTGACCAATTCCACCCTCATCCGATTTTCATCGAACATTGGAGACAATGTTTCTTGATCAGTGCTTGTTCCTCCTTATCAAACTCGATCACTTCGGCTTTATCCGTCGCTGTCCCATGAAAACTCACTTCAGAGTAAGCCTCTGAGGCTGGGTAGGCCCAGCGACTCAGGGCGTCCGCCACTTTATTGTAGCGCCCTGGAATGTAAGTCACATGGAGATCAAATCTGCTGAGAGTTTCATGCCAACGGCCTCTCCTCCCAGCTGGTCCACCAGGGGTATCCACATGTTCTGTCCTCCAGCTCTCCAGTGACTTGTGGTCAGTCAGTACCTCAACGCGATGGCCCAAGATCCAACCTTCATAACGCCGTAAGGCATAAAGGATTGCGTAGGCTTCTTGATCCCTTGGACTCCAATTTTGCTGTCTTGTTGTAAGCTTGCGAGACCAGAAAGCCAGGGGATGATGGTGACCTTCGTCATCGACTTGCTCGATCGTAGCTCCAATGGCGTAACGACTGGCGTCTGTACGAATATAAAAAGGTCTTCCATCCAACCACGGAGTCTTTAATGTAACCACATTCGCCAGTGCTTCCTTGAGACCAGTAAAGGCCTCTTCACATTCTGGCGTCCACCTGAGCTTGACTTGAGATCCCTTCTTTCCTTCTATTTTGCCAACCTTGAGTAACTCTGTCAATGGACCAGAGAACTTGGCGTAGAGAGGAAGGAACTCGTGGTAATAATTGCAGCAGCCTAAAAAGGCACGAAGCTGCGTGATGGTTTTAGGCCTTTCCCATAGCTGCAGGGCAGCCATTTTCCCTGGGGCCGGTCTTCTTGTCCCATCTTCCAAGACAGAGCCACAAAATTCCACGCTCTGGAAGGAACATTTTGCCCTTCTTGGGTCCACACACGAGCTTCTCTTGTCGGAGGACTTCGAGAACTTTGCGAACTTGTTCTTCGTGCAACTTCAGGCACTCATCAAAGTTTTTTCCCAACGGCGTGGCAATCAGAAGGTCGTCAATGTAGATGCTGCAGAATTCTTGTAAATTCAGAGACTTGTGCTTCTGAAAGAAAATAGTCTCCATCATCTTCTGGAACATCGACGGCGCATTCTTCAGACCCCTCGGCAGTACAGTCCACTGGACAGTGCCAAAGGGCGTGCACATTGCCGTCAAATGCCTATCCTCCTTTCGAAGTGGCATTTGGTGAAAGCCATGGGCAAATCCAACACAGTAAAGAGCTTACCTTTGGCTCTCGCGGCGAACCCCTCTCTCGATTAAAGGAAGGGGATGCGCGTCAGGTACCGTGGCGGCATTCAGGGCTCTGTAATCCACCACTAGACGCCAAGCATCTATGCTGGATTGGTCAACAGGTGGGGTTTTTGACACAGTAAATGGTGCTGAACACCACTCAGAACTCATGCAGCCCTCGTACAAACCGAACTCATAGAGATTGCGCTCAATAATCTTTCGCAGGGCATCTCCTTTGGTGCCGTGCAGGTAGAATGGACGTTGTTTGTGCAGCTTTGAGCCTTGGATTATCTCAACCTTGGCTTCCCCATTTTCACATCGGATTGGGGGGTTTTTCCACAACTTTTCACTCAGCACATCATCTTTATAATCTTCGAACACTGCGTCCCTTCTTGCAGACATCTTGTCTCCGTCGACCTGATTCCCACATTTAATCACCGACATTATGTCGAAGGATGGGAATTGTTGGTCGTGGTCTCATATTCTCAGCAACTTCATTCCAAACTTCTTCGTGGCATTGTTGGCGGATGAAGCTCACCTGAGCTCGCTCCTCCGTGGGATCCCACCAATTAAGGGGGTCCACGAATGTCTTGAAGGGATGGTCGGACGAATTCAGCTGCATTCCTGTCATTTCAGGTGAAAATCTTGGAAATTTGTCGTCATTCTTGCTTGAAATCTTGACAGTCTTGGCTTGATTCTTGTCTGATGGGGACGATTTGGAATGGATGGAGGCGTTCTCTTGAGGGACGCCAATTGTCCTTCCCTCCTTCCGCGACGTTACGTCGGGATTCCGCTCTCGATCGTCTTCATCCACCTCAAATTCGTCGATTCTTGAGGAATATGAGATGACCTCTTCTGTTCCCATTTCACTGTCATCTTGCCAAAAATCTCCCAGATTACCGTAAACTAAGCACGCCAACGTGCTCCACGAACGCTGTGGCAAAGGCTTGCCATTGTCTTCGCAATACAGCTTCACTCCCTTGTGAGGTAGGTGGACAATGTCGATTGAAATGTCCATAATGTCCTTGAACCAAAATTGTTTTGGCCAGTTGGGGACAATGAAAATCGCCTTTGCGCCCGATTGCTTTAGCTCCTGCACCACACGAGGAAAAACGTCGAAGGGCGGATTGATCCATAGAGGTTCAGACCAGTCCTCACTCCAGGCATCGTCGTAGAACTTCGGAAATCTTTTATTCTTTTTGTTTGCAAAAGCATCAACTTGCGGACAGAAATTGTGGTTCCTTTCGAAATAATCCACCAGAATGTCCCGCCATTTGTCGACCACACGATAGCAAACTGACTTCCACTTCTTGCAGTTCAATGAATACTTTTCCCTCGTCGAATTTTTCTTGATTCCCTGTCCATTCCTGCCCATCTTGCTGAATATGCAGCTTATTTCGCTCCTTGAATTGGTGGATACTCTTGGTATACCGGTGCAGATAATACAAGTCGGACGGGTCGCTGGTCGACGGATCCTGGAGGAAGCATGTCCTGTGTCCCATGGGCGACACATGGTGTGCGTGAAGCCATGGTTGACCCAAGAATAAATCATACTTTATGCTGGCTTCATAGAATTTTCCAGGAAACCACTCCTCGGTGACCTTCTCTTCCACGCTCCACACAGATTGTTTCACCAATCTGACTGCCAATTCTGCCTCTCTGTCGCCACCGTCAAGGCGATGTCCGCTGACTCCCTCCAGCTGGACAGGTGTCGAGGACATCTTCGCCTCGTCCTTCTGCAGAAAGCCTTTCCTCACCAGATTGACCTCTGAACCATTGTCAATCAGACATTTGGCAAGTTTAACCTTACCATCTGTCGTCCTGACCTGGATCCAGCAGACAAACTGGCGCTGCTTGCCCCGCCGGACAGCGCTGAGGACCCAGGCAGGGTAAAGGAGTCCGGAGGAGCGCCCCAGCCGATCCCAGCAGCGTCCATCCACCGCCCCAACTACCCTGATGGGCTTTGTTTCCTGCCACTCAACCCCAGTGTTGGGAATTGGGTCAAGTTGGCTTCCCTATGGCCATTCTTCTTCGACGTTCGGCTGCACGTCCTGTACTTGTCCTTCGTCAACCCATTCCTCTCCTGCTTCAACGGCATTGACTCCTTTTCCACGTCCATGACCACCAAATGACTTTCCACCACCACCTTTTTTACCTCCTTGGCCTTTGTTGTTGGAGGTGTTCGAATTGGGGTTGGATTCGTTGGATCTGCCCTTGCCTCGACCTCCAGTATCCTTGTTGTTGCCTAAGGTCTTGTTTGCTGGCGTCTCCGTGTACAGGGGGTTGCCATTCACCTTGGAATCATCTTGATTCCCGGACTTTCCTTGTCCCTTTCCACTCTTTTCACCAGATTTTCCACCAGATTTTCCACCAGCATCGGTCCATCTTGAGCCACTTGGATCTCCGCCTTGCTGCGAGTAATCTTTTGGTGTCCAGTCTCTGTTCTTTCCTTTGGACTGCCCTTTACCCTTTCCCCGTCCATGCTGGTCAGCATCTCGTGCTCCATCCTGCTGGGGATTCTTGGGAGAATTTCCCTTTCCATCCATTTTGGACTGAATTGTCTTGAGATCTGAGGGCGTCCACCTGTGATCTGCGGTCGTGTGAGTCGCCGCTCGACCTTCCTTTCCAAGGGCAATGCACACGGAGCATCCCTTCTCACCAACGGCACTGACCTTGCCTCCGAAGCCTTGTGCATCCTGTGACTTCTGGCGTTCTAAGTTTGCATACTTTTCAAGTTGGTCCCAGATCTGCTCGACTCCATACAAGAAGATCCACGGCCGTACCTTCAAAACTGTCCCCTTATACTTCACTTTTCCATCCACCATGCTACAGAAAAACTCCGACTGTTGGGAATCATGGAAACCAACTCTCCATCTGCCCTCACGAATAGTGATGTCTTTCAATCCAGTACCACTGATAGAGTGTAGCAACTCACGAACTGCCATTTTTCCCATAGTCTCTGGCAATCCTCGGACTTCAACCCAGTTGCCCAGGACTTTTTGGTCCGCCTGGGAGTCCCTGATCTTCTGCTTGGTCTCCGGCTTGAGCTTGCTCAGAAGAATCTTCTTCATCTCGCCTTCAGAAAGGCCTTCTCCCGAGTTCTCCGCCTCCTGCACCAAAAACTCCCAATCTTGCCTTGCTATTTGGATCTCTTCAAGAAACAATTTCTTGATCGCCCTGAAGTTCTCAAGACGGTTCCTGTAATGATCTTCAGGAAGTCGAGAGCCTTTCTTTTTGAGACTTCGATACAGCTCTTCATAAGTCAGGGGATCTCCTTGATTCTGCCTTTCCACATAAAGGTTATATGTACTTTCCCTGAGTTTGCCAGTCAAACAGTCCATCAACCCGAGAATCCAGAGTTCGTTGTCCAGTTTCTCCGTCTGCAACCAGACCATGAACTGCCGTTCGAAGGACGCCCAGTAATTTGGGTGCCAAGAGAACTTAGGCTGCTTCATTACTGAACCCCTCAGCCTCATGTGCAACGGATTGAGCAGGTGGTTCAGGTTGAAACCTGTGGATGTGCCAACCGGATTCACGAATACTGGGTTCACGGCGGCGCCTCCCATTGCCTGTGCTTGCGCAATTGCGGCCGCCAGCAACGCCTGGTCCACCGTAGGCTGTACAAACGGCGTTGATCCTGCTTGATGAAGCCTCATCTCCTTCAATTTCTTCTGCTTTTCTTTGATTTTGGCTTCGTTTTATTTCTGCTGCCGGTCCTTCTTCTTCAAGGCCATTGATATCTCCTTCACGGTGGTCTTTGCCTTGCCATCAATATCTCTGACAGTACTTACAGACAGTACAGACCTTCCTGACGAAGATTCTCCTCCTTCGGTACCCAGATTGAACCCAATAGGACTTGTAAATCCAGTAGGGGGATTACCAGAATTTCCAGTAAAAGCTGGGTGTGAACCAGTAAAAGCTGGGGGTGCCGGAGAATGTGGAACGCTGTAAGGCGTGGATGCAGGTGCAGCTGAGGAGGCAGGTGCTGGGTGACTTGCCATTGTAGGCGCTGGTCCAGTGAGCCCAGTAGTGCTCAGATTTTGTACCAGATTGGTCGACTTCTCCAGCTTCTGCTCCATCTCCTTCCACTTGCTGTCCTCATCCCTCTTTTTCTCCTTGGCGGCCTTCTTCAGCTCCTTCACCCTGTCTTCCAGCGACGATATCTGGCGTCGACAGGAGCAGTCCTTGGCACACTCACCACAGGACGGGCATCTTGTCCCTTTTCCCTTGCTTCTTACCTCGTCGACCCAAGTGTCAACACTGGAGGTAGAGCTGGGAAGCTTGGACAGTTGCTCCCTGGAGAGGTGAGAATGTGTCGAATCACACCTCATTTCGTCGACCTCTTCGTCGTTCGGACCCCAGGCGCCCGACGAACCAGCGTGCGGATGCACATTCTGGCGTCTCTCCTCGGCAATGATGGCCATCTGAACCATCACGGCAGCCTGGTGGTCGAACTGGTCCATCAGCTCTTCCCAATCTCCTTGTTCCTGCAATGTGGCGTCGAATCGCAGGCGGCCACTGTCCCTGATGAACTGGCACGACGCCCTGAACCAGTCCCTCAGGCGGCCTCGATAGCTCGCCGCCGCCAGTAGCCAATTCTGGCGGTTCAGGAACTCCTGATTCCAGATTTCCTGGAAGTGGTTTTCCCAGTCTTCACCACTAATTCCAGTATCAGACGGCTCTCCTTCGCTGCTGCTGTCTTCAAGATCAGGCAAAGCGTGAGAGCTGGAACCAGATTCTCTCGAGGAGGGAGATTCTCGCCCAGGTTTAAGGTTGGTTGGGGCGTGCACACAACAATCAGCACAAGTATGAACTCCAGGCCAATGTCTATGGCCACAGTAAGGACACTCAGAAGGTTGATCCTCCGTTTGCTGGGGAGATGCCACGAATGTAACCTCAGGGGAAACACGCAGTGACCCAGAACGAGTAATAGCCCCGCTAAAGTCCGATGATCTCAAGGTGTCCGTGGAGATTCCAGAAGCAGAGTCATGATTTCCTCTGCTACCATGTAACCGCTGCATAGTGGCGGATCTTTCTTGTAATTGCGAAGCCTGTGACCTTGATGCCCCAGGGGTCGTAACGCCCAACACTGCCCCTGATATCTCCGAACCCAACTGACCCTCTTCAGACCCATATCCAGCCTCGGGGAGCGACATATGCGAAGCACTTGTAAGTCCATTGAACTCCATGGTGGAATACGAATAGTCAGAAAACCCGGTCTACAAAAATGGAGCAGACATAGAATCTCAAGGTGCATCCATCGCACATAATGACACAACGTGAAATCATTCGAAATAATTTAAATAAATCCGATTGGGAAATCACGAAAGACAAATGCGACTCGACGCGCGTTCACAGGCGACATCTGGCGGCGAACGGAAAACATGAAAACAAGCGGAAAATCTACTGCACTAATGTACATCTGAGAATCATTGAAATTCTGATCACATTGATGTATAAATTGAGTGCTGTCACTGCTGCCGTTACAATGCGTTGCAGCGTTGAAAAGGCAATCGCGGCAGAGGGTAAGAGATGGGTCGCTGTTTTAATAGAAGAGGCCTGGCGCCTTTATTTATTGATGCGCCACCGCGCAGTCTCGTACCAGGGGAAACCAAAGTCTGTTATTACGATAGAGGGAAGTAGGGTGCAGCGTCGCATTTTAGCAAGGTCAGGTCTGGCGCGATATAGCGCACCTTCAGTGAAGAAAAAGGCCGCAGTCAGGTTACAGACAACATGGAACAAAATACACCAGCAGCTGGTTGTGTTGTGGATGGACAACTATTTACCACAAACCCTGACAAGAAGGACAAAAGCCTTAACGCAACAGCGTTGGCCATTTTGCTACTGCGGGATGCACCGCGCTACTGGCATGGTCATCCTAGCCCGGAAGAGCTTGAACGGCGTGTTCCTGTTGTTGCACGCATGCTGGGGAACACCGAGGGAACGTTTGCACGTATCCTGCACACACAGCCTGTTGTGCGAAACATTAGGGCACCGCTTGACATTATTCGCCCTGTGCCTGCCAAGAGACCACATTGTCGGCCTCTCTGTCTAAGCAAAGAAAAGGTAAGCGGCAGCGTTTCGCTTCTTAACCTACTGCAATTCACTAGGGACTTGGCACAGCACACTCGCCCAGTGGTCCCTGTTTTATGTGATGAGAACATCCATTACCGCATTTGTAAAATGATGTATGGTGAAAAAACAACGGGTTGGAATGTCCGGCTATTTTTGCGTTCACACCCTATGTTATATGGTTTCTGGCACGCGTACAAATTTTGCGTTACACAAACATTTCGCTCATTTTGGCCGATTGTGACTTTTTTCCGTAAAGGTTTGTTGCGCAGCGGTGACACGGTCCCCTGTTTTCCCAAGCTGATCACAATGGAGATAACTGTTGGTGCACTGCTGTTGGGTATGGGTCCCGATATACGGCGTCTCAACACGAAATGTCACTCCCTTGGGTTGGCACGTCCAGCAAATTGGCGAAGTCGTCTCCGGTACGCTGTGTGTAAAGCCATACAGGTTCTGTTAACACAATACTGTTCAATGTTACTATGACTAGGACACGTCGTTAGGCAGTGCAATTGGGCCGGTGAGACCGCCAACACGGGTGTTTCTGCTTCCGAGGGATTGCAAATCGTTATGTGTCTTTTGGACCGTTTGAACATGGGGGACACAGTTTTAAAGTACGAACGCACTGTTGCAACTGCGTTATTGTGCCACACTGCATGGCACTCAGCCATGCCTGGACAGGCTTTTGCTGAGGAGCTTTGTGAAAGTCTGCTCTCCAGCCTTGTGACAAAGAAAGGCCAGAACAGGGGTGCAGTGACAATTGAAGACATTGACGATCTGTACCATCTAATCACTATCCCGAAAGAAGGTCACAGGGTGAAAGTGTGCAAAATCCCCAATTCCTTTGTCAATTCCGTGCGTCAGCGGTTAACTGCTTACTTGAATGCAGAGCGTCTATATGTGCCTTGGGTTAGGTGGTGTGCGGAGCCTACTTGTGCAATCCAGGCACATTGGCCACGCAGGGGTGTACCTAGCTTTCCACCGTCTCTTCTAATTGCAAAGGGTTCTAACCATTACAAAAAAGTCCTTGTGTCTGTGTTGTTAGTGCTGACGCAGCAGGGGCTGCTTAAGGCTGGTTTTAAAAGAAAATTGTCCGAGCTGATCCCCGAACACAGTGTGTTGGAGGAGCAGAGAGAGGCTGACACGATCCAAAACGTTCGAAGAAGATTGGAGACCATGCAGTGATGCGCGAGGCCTCGCGCAAACAGCGTCAACAAGAGGTTATTACATCCCCTCTCTTGCGCGAGGCCTCGTGCAAGGTTGTTAGTAAAAAACAGTTGCATGACCTCTCAGTTTTGCATTCTGAACCATAACGTACCCCTTTCCCTAAAAACGCGTCACACATTGATTATTCTCCACGATTTCAACCCTTTTTAATGTTTCGTTTCTTGCATTGCAGGCTTTCTTCCTATCGCAGAATGGCTAGTCCCGCCAAAAAAACAAGTGAGGAACAGGAAGATATCAACCATGACCCCGAAGAATGGGAATCGGAGGCTGGAACACCAAAGAAGGGGCGGAAGAAGAAGGATACACCAGATTCTGGCCTGACAATGGGTACAGACATCGAGGACCACCTGAAGCCAGATGGGAAGCAGGTGGAGGTTGAGCTGGACAACGTGAGAATCGACCAAGAGAAGACAAAAGGACAGATCAGACGGAAAGATGCGAAGTTACTGCAAAAGCGTATCGAGTCACTTGAAGCAGCACCGCCAACAGGCCCCATACACGTCGTTCTGTTGGAAGATAATAGTATGTTATCAACCAACTGTTCGTTCTTCTCGTTGCGCGAGCCCTCGTGCATGGACCTGTTTCATATTTGCAGATGGCGATTATTGGTGTTTATCTGGACAGCACAGCGTTGAAGCGGTTGTAAAGATTCCGGAGAAGCGACGGACAGCGTGTCTGGATCTGCAGAAGTGGCATACTACATGCACCGCCGATATTCTGAAGCCTGATGCACCGTGGGCCCTCCGTGCAAAGCTGGCGGGACAAGCACAAGGAAGCGCACAAGACGTTGAGCCAATACCGCTGTATGAGGCAGCAGATAACCTCATTCGATGTGTTGAAGATCAGCGGCGGCGAAGCCTACCTGACACGTACAACAATCTCAAGATCGCCATTGTGGATGCTGTGCAGTTGAGTGCCCTGGTTCCAACCGCTGAACGGAAGCAGCCTGGTCAATTCGTATGTTCGTTAAACGTTGTTTCGACACTACTCGTTGCGCGAGGCCTCGCGCATAACCTTGTCATTTTCAGTACAAAACCCATAAATTGTGGAAAGATTTCATGACGTTTGCCTACTATGCTGGTCCGGAAGCTGTGAAAGGTCTGCAGAAGTTCCATGACAAAGGGGAGGAACACATAGGATTTTATGATGTCCAGAAATCCCACAACTACTTGAGGTGCGAGCTGAACTTCAAATTGCACATCATGATGCAGTTCAGTATGCACATCAATCACGCAGCTCATGTGTTTCGTGTGCTGGAAGGCAGCAGAAGGTCCATCAAATTTGACATTGAAGCAGATACAAGTTTTCCAATTGCCTTAATGATCATCGGAGTTCGCAAGCCGGTCCTGATATGGAGGCCTGAGGGAGAAAAGATTGAGAAGCATCCGCACGAAGGATGTGTCTTCCATGCATTGAATGTGTACGACAGAGTGGAGATTCCGAAGAATGCCAGGGGCCTGATATACTTTGTGCTCATGGAAGTGGATAACAACTTGACGATTACCTGCACCTCCGAAGAATCACATCAAGACAGGGAAACTTCGAGCAGCCTTGCGAGGGCGCTGACAATGATTGAGAAAAAGCTGGACAAACTCATAAAGCTACACAACCATGACCAGTGATGCACAATGATGCACATCTATGCTTTGGTTGTTGTGTTTTGTCTGGTGGTCTTGTACAGTGTGCTGAAACGCAGACTGTGTTTCAAAATGCACTTCAAAATACGAGGACAAGAAAATCAATGAACAGCACGTTACATGTATATTTGCATCATGGCAATCCAGGAACAGTACAAAGTAGTAGTGACATGTGTGACGATGTAGTGCTCTTTGACCTTTTGGCTTCGTAACAAGCTTGAAGAAGTGCAAATGCAGGTTGAGAGACAAACTGTGTTTCAAAATGTGTTCCAAAATTCAAAGGTACAAAGCTCAATGAACAGCAACCAAGCACTCCGCAGAGCAAGTTACATGCAATTCTGCATCATAACGATGCAGCAGCAGGCTATAGTAGTAGTGACATACCTGAAGATACATTGCGGTTAAACCTTTTGGCTTCATAACAAATTCCGAATGAGTTGAAATGCAGGGTGAGAGAGAAATCGTGTCCCAACTCGCACCTCAAGTAGTTCCCGGATTTTTTGACATCATAAAATCCCATGTGAGTCACGAAGAACGCGCTAATGAAACTGGACGGGATCCTCATGCCGGAGTTCTACAAGAAAGTGGCAGCTGAGATGCAGGAAGAAAAAACAACTCTCAAATCGTTGCAGAAATTGTTCGACGACATCATCCTGGAACAGTGGTTCCCAATGTATCTGGACCACCCGCATAACGGCAAGTACGTTCAACCTGAGAAAGGTCTGTACCATCGACGAGGCGTGGGTTCTGTTTCTACATGGCTGCGCTACACCTTCTCCTTTTCTGTTCTTTAGCCAAGGACATGCGCACCCACAAGATTGGCGGGCGCTCGCGATATTTTCGCGCTGGGCACAGGTGATAAGACGCCAGTTGCTCACAATAATTTCTAATGGCAAGTGGAATTACCCAATCCTTTCAAAGTATGCAAAAAACGAATTTGCGGATGAACTGAGGGGTCCAGGCCGTCTTCAGGAGCTATCGGCCGCTTGACGCGGCGTATCCGTCTTTCTGCTGCAGCTGAGGATACCGCCGATTACCGAAAGCCAGCCCAACTATGTTACACAAACACCGCTTCAACTGGGTGCACTTCCGTTGATTTTGAGAAAGATCAGGCGCCGACATGGAGATCAATCAAGATCCGCATTGCCTGCGTGCCAGCGCCAAAAGACTCAAAAAGAGCTTCCGTTCTCCGTTTTAATGTTTTCAGAAGCCTGTCTGTCTCAACAGCCGCCGGATTTGGATACAACAAGTTCCCTGATAAGTTGACTCGCAATGCCTGCCCGCCAGCGCCGTGTGACTCAAGATGAGCTTCCGTTCACCGTCTTTTCAATGTTCAAAGCCTGTTGCCTCAACCGCCGCCGAATTTTGATAAAACAAGTTCTCAGGTAAACAAATGACTCGCAAGGACTGCCCGCCAGCGCCGTGTGACTCAAGATGAGCTTCTGTTCACCGTCTTCCGATGTTCGAAGCCGTCCGCCTCAACCGCCGCCGGATTTTGATAAAACAAGTTCCCTGATAAGCAAATGAGCCAGAAGGACTGCCTGCCAGCGCCGTGTGACTCAAGATGAGCTTCCGTTCATCGTCTTCTGATGTTCGAAGCCTGTCTGCCTCAACCGGCGCCGGATTACGATAAAACAAGCTCTCTGACAAACAAATGACTCGCAAGGCCTGCATGCCAGCGCCGTGTGACTGAATATGAGCTTCCGTTCAACGCCTTTCCAATATTCGAAGCCTGTCTGCCACGACCGCCGCCGGTTAATGACGGGACGACCTCCCTGATGAACAATT
Source organism: Eutreptiella sp. 'Long Island Sound 2002' (assembly GCA_964036045.1). NCBI lineage: Eukaryota > Euglenozoa > Euglenophyceae > Eutreptiales > Eutreptiaceae > Eutreptiella > Eutreptiella sp. 'Long Island Sound 2002'. The sequence goes on along the minus strand of OZ038383.1, from coordinate 41,589,058 downwards.
GACTCGTTCCCCGAAGCGCGTGCTACAGCACCCCACTGCGGCCAGTAGCAACAGCCTCTACCAAAATGAAAACAACAACGCAGCCCGTTTGTATGCGTCGCTCTGTCGCACGTGCTTATTGATGATCAACAACTCCATCCGCCAGCGCCCAAGATGACAGCCACCAAGTTTGACAGCGCTGCAGTACACCGTTGCAGCCAGGCATGAACGTGGACTGCCTCCAAAGCCTACATCGACCATCCTTCCGAGCACTCCACTTACGCTGCACCTTGCCCAGTCCTTCTCTCTGAAGGACTGATGACCAAGCAACTCAAGAAGTGTTTAAACTACCGCCGACTGTCCACTGCATCTACTTCTGATCTAAATCTGAATCTGAATTTTGACTTAACAGCAGAGCCCTGCCCTTTGGCTGGCAGCCCTTTAAATACGTCCTGGAGCCCACATGAATATTCAGGTTTGCCCTCTTTTTGATTGCTATGACACCATGAATACGTTTTCAGCCTCTATATAACTTATGACAACTCAGACACATGGGTTTCTCTCCTGACACGAACTCAGGTCCCCTGACGCCCCACCTTGCAGGTGTTTTTGAATAACAATGCATTCTAGTTTTCCACTATCTTTTCGCTGCTGTGGAGTATGGCCGACCCAGGAGCAGGAAACCCGGCTAACCACCAGGGCAGTACACCCCACAGTAGGCCCAGAAACACAAGAGCAAACCACAAGCTTTCCACCGCCCCTCCAGCAGTTGATTGCATGGAAACAAACATGGAAAAACACACAGAAAGAAAAACACAGCCTGCACTCCCCAGTGCACCTGCATTTTTCTGTGCGAGCTGAACCCAGCCCCCTGCTTACAACAAGCCTCAGTGCAACCAATTCATCACCAAAACCTACCAATCAATCTACACCAAGAAACCATCAGAGCCATCTTTTTCGCTTTCCTAGGCGAACCGCCTCCGTGATATATTCTGTACTCCAAGTAGTGTACGTATTCTCACGAGGTCTTCCTTTGGGGGACGTCAGCCCCAGAACAAGTTGATGCGGTTAAGAACATTCAAAAAAGGACATGCGCACCCCCAAAGAGGTTGCTGCACTTGAAAGGCCTGCCCTGAAGGTGACTCTTGGTACATGGGGCTATTGCCGGGAACCTGAAGGCAAAAGTCGCAATCCATGGCCGGCATGGAAATCCATGATTTGCGCACCACTGTGGCAGGTGGCAAAGAAAGGCAAACCCGTTCCCATGAAAATCCTCAAAGTCCAAAGACTTCTGGGTACAGAGATTACTAAGAGCCGTGTGGTCCCCCCAGCTGCTGGCGTTGCTGGTGACCTCAAGACAGTGAAACAGCAGGATCCATTACTGGCAAGTCAAACTATCACAATTAAGGCGACCCGAATTGCAGCTCTGGCCCACGAATCCCCGAAGCGGTTCTTGGAGATTGATAAGAACCTGATTGTCATCAACGGCGACATATTCGAACATCTTGCTCCTGAGACGATGTGCCCATCCTGGCTGTATGAAGAAATGGTGCGTGCTGATACACTTCTCTGCGGTTCCCGAACTGTTGTTGACAACATGTACGACGTTCTGGAAAGAAAACACACAGGCGTCTCAATGATGATTTCAACGCGCCACCCATGGCTAACATGTTGCGTATTCCCATCGTCAGTTGGCCAACCAAACCAAAGGCAGCAGCAGATCCTACACTGTTTGACGTTTGCTGGTTGCTGATTGCGTCACCGGATAGCTGGACAAAAAAGGTATAATTTCATTATTACGTCATCTCTTTGCAGAAGGCTTCGCGCAATAACTTCTCTCTCTTTGCAGATTCCGAATTATCTGACGTTTGGACCTACTCAAGTACAGGAGATGGTTGCCACTGAATTTGGTGGCCCCCTGCCGGTGACGCATGTTATGTGGTATTTCGACACTCACCTTCATTACCTGAAGGAGACTAAGGGCTTCAGGCCTTCGTTTGTGTTCATTGATCATCAGCCACACCTGGTTTGCAAGATTGCTGCCATCGAGCCAGATTCTCGCATGCACCTTCTTGGTGCCTCCACCAACAGTCTCTCCGACTGGGTCAGCAGAGTGCAGAATCAGTTGAACCACATCTTGACACAAGGGTCGCAACTGGACGAGTCTCGTGATTGGGACCAGCAAGCCAACTGGACAGACCGTGGTTTTCACCTTTGGGTTCGCGATGACAAGTTTGGTTCTGAGGCGTTGTCGCTGAAGGAGGAAGAGATTGTTCAGAAGGGTCAAGCTGCAGAAGCACAGGCCCCTGCAGCAAAGTGGAAGTCAACTGGTGACGAACCTGCCCCCAAAGAAGAAGAAGACTGCTTCCAAGCCTCAGGCAGCGAAGTCGGGTACCGGTGAAGAATTCGACGAGAGCGATGCAGATGAGGAGGAGGAGATCGATGAAGAAGAGGTAGAGGAAGCGCAGGTCTCCCAAGGCAAGGCAGCGAAGAAAGCGGCAGCGAAACCGAGGCCCGAGGAAACCGGGGCCAGAGCTCCATTCAAGCAGCCAGCTCGTCAGTCCCAACCAAGAGGCGAGCCTGCAAAACCACCGCCAAAGGGTAAGACGTCCGTTGCTAAGTCTATGGGTGCTAAGATGCAAGTTGTTTCGAAGAAAAAGTATTTTTCTTGTTCGTTCTGATATATTATGCGTGAGGGCTCGCGCTATGCATTCTTCTTCGACGACCTTTTTGCCAGTACCTTGTGCGGCACATTTTTCCCTGTGATGCATTTTATTGCGGTGTTGTGTTAATGTTTGCGCGGAGCCTCGCGCAAAGAAGGGTGCCAAAAAATGCTTCTTGTGGTGCTGCGTGCAACATGGTTTCCAAAAACTGGTTTTGGAAAGGATTGCAAGCTCATGGGTATTTTCATGGGAAAGCATAAGTGGTAGAAGAAAGAAAAAGTCGTGGTTTTCCGGAAAAAATAGTGCATTTTTGGGGTGATAAATAATTTTCCGGGGCAGTCAGTTTTCCTGAAAATAAATGAAAATGGTCCAATTAATTGTTTTTTGCTTGATTTTTTGTTGCTGTGTTTTCGGGTACCCCATGAAAAATATTTTTTCAGAGTGCCGCAGAGAGGCACTTTTGGGCAGGTTTTCACCCTGCAACGTGAGCCGTGTAAGGCATTGTCTTCGATGACACCCTCCACATCGGTGTAATAATGCAGGGGGGGCTTACCAGGTAATGACAGGGGGTCCAGACAGGGTTTCAGATCCCTGGTGTGTAACACCTTTTCACCATTTTCCGTAGCAACCCGGTACCCCCCAACACCCACACGTGCCAAAATTTCTGCTGGACCTTTCCACACCCTGTCCAGCTTCTTGGACTGTTTGTCCACCCCTTGCCTATTCACCCCAATCCATACCCTGTCACCAGGGCTAAACACCTGGCGTGGGTGGTTCCTCAGGAACCTTTCTGTTTCCCTTTTGTGGATGGCCGTCAGTTTCTGCTGGACCAGGCGACGATCCTGCAGCAATTGTTGAAAAAAATCTGTCGCATCCCGACGGCCATCCTCAGGGATGCTGAGGGGGCAGTCCCCAAAACCCACAGGATCACGGCCAAACACAACCCTGTGGGGGGAGCATCCCTGAATGGGGCCTGGGAGGTCATTCAGACCCCAGACCGTGAGAGGGAGCAACTGTAGCCAATCTTGCTGCATTTCTGCTCCAAGAGTCAATGCAAACTGTTTAATACCAATTGAACGGCGGTTTCCGCACGTCCATTGGATTTGGGGGTGTCGATGGGGGATGTATGCTCATCTACCCCTGAGAGCATACAGCAGTGAGTGAAAAACTTTGAGTTGACCAAGTGGTCATGGTCGGAAAAAATGACACTGGGCAGTCCCCAGTGTGTAAAAACCCGCTCAACAAAAATTTCAGCCAACTCCGCTGCAGTAATATGCTTACTGCAGGGTATGGCAATTAAATATCCAGACAACCGACAAACCACTACCAGCACATAATCGAAAATTTTACCATGCCTGGTCACAGGATCACTGGTAAGATCAAGGAAATGAACAGAAATTGATTGAAACCTTTCGTCGGGGATTGGGTATCCCTCGTGTGTATCTGGCTTTGCTCCCTTACGGGGTGTTGCCGTCTGACACACCTGGCAATGGTGCACCACCTGTTGCACGTGTTCCTTGATCTTTGTGGCTGTATATGACTCATCCAATATACAAAGCTTCCTGTGAAACTGCCGTCTGACACACTTGGCAACGGTGCACCACCTGTTGCACGTGTTCCTTGATCTTTGTGGCTGTATATGACTCATCCAATATACAAAACTTCCTGTGAAACAACTGACACGGTTTATCGATGCCTGGATGAGCATAGGTATGCAGTGCACGTATGAGCTGGCTCAAAATTCAAGTTGGCACAAATATTTTACCATTATGCCGCATTTTACCATGATAATATGTCAAATACTTACTGGGACCGCCCCCATATGGCGCATCTTGTGTGCTCTCTAGCTCAGACATATATGGCTGATATATATGATCTGTCTGGTAGTGTGCGGTCCAATCCTCATGCAGAATATGATTTTCTGGCGGCAGTTTGACGGTCTGCATGCCATTTAACCCCAAACACTCAACTCAAGGCACATGCCAACTCAATTGCCTAAATGCAGACCTGACACTGCGCTTCTTGGCTCCAGCTTTAACCCTCTTCGCCTGAATTCTGTGTATAGCCCTCCGTTGAGACCTGGAAGACCAGGCAAGGAAAGTGGGGTCCAGAGGAATGGACTGAGACACAGTGTCAGGGTCAGAGAGAGTTGGAGGGAGGAAATCTGGTTGAATTCCATAACAGGACAGAGTGCTGAAATAAAACTCCTCAAAATTTTCAGTCACCTCACCATCAGGCAACCTGTATGAGGCATCCTGACTCATCTCCTCCCCCACGGTTCCCTGATACGCTTGCTGCAGCAACTGTAGGGCACAGTCCTGTGCTGGCATCTGTATCAGGGGACACACAGGATCACAAGTAATGGCAGAAACACTGCCAAAAGCATCAGGATACTTTTCCTGTAAAACACGCTAGCGTTCCGCACACTCCTCAAGCTCTTTCCCTGTCCACTCCTGCAGATCCTGGTCTGAGCCATGGAAAGTTGAGTCCTGGGCTACCCCAGCAGAGTAAGCCTATCTGGACATCGCATCTGCAGTGGTGTTTATCTCCCCAGGGCAGTAGCAAATTACTAAATCAAAACGGCTGAGGAACTCATGCCACATCCCACGGCGCCCTAAGGGTCCTGAGAGGGTGCATAAGTCCTCTTTGTACCACTGGATGATGCTACTGTGGTCAGTAAGCACCTCCACTTCTGAAAAGCCTATCCAGCTCTGAAATTTGAGCAGGCAACAAACCAAGGCATAGGTCTCTTTTTCCCACACTGTCCAGCCCATTTAGCCAACTACTTTCCCTTTTTCCCTACTGCCCTGCAGTTTTCTTGAAAAATAGGCCACGAGGCGCCAGCTCCCATCGGGTTGTTCCTGCTGTAGCTCACCCCCTATGGCATAATTGCTGGCATCAGTATTAATCCCCCATCTACCATCCCCAGGTGAGTAGAGGGCCAGCTCCTGAGTCACGGCAGCCTTTAAGGCGTCAAACCCGGCAAGCATTTCTGAAGTCCACTTGATCTCCATTTGCCTGGGGGACAGCCGGATTTTCTTTTCCTTGATGGGCTTGCCATTCCCATCGAGTTGCCCTTTAGTCTAGGGGTCTGGGGGTTCATACTGATACTTCCCCTTTAATGAATCCATCAAAGGGGCGGCATACTTGGCAAAATTGTTTATATATATACTATACCAATTCAAGATACCCAAGAACCCTTTGAGGGCCTTGGATGTCTTGATATCTTTGGCCCTCCACTTGGCGATTGCCTCAGTTTTGGAAAGGCCAGGGAATCGTTGACCCCTACACAGCACATGACCCACATACCTAACTTGTTGCATGAACTTATGGCATTTAGAGGGTTTGACTGTCAGGCGAGCCCTCTCAAATGCCTCAAAACACTGCCATATTACCTCAAAATGAGGGTCCAGGCATGCCTTTCGAGCTGCAGGCTCCAGAGGCAATGTGGTGACCTGCCCAGACCCAGAACTGTCCTGATATGCAACGCTGTCCTCCATTTCACCTTTACCAGACTCAGGGGGAGGGGGGGGGGTAACCCTGTGGATGACGAAACATCATCAATGTATGGCCCGCAGTCGGAACATTGACACAGCACATGGGCCACCCTTCTCTGAAAGACCTGGGGCCCAACTTTCACCCCCATGGCCAGCACCCTCCACTTGAAAGCCCGGAAGGGGGTGATGAAGGCTGTGAGGTGCTGTGACTCCTCAGCCAGCCTCATCTGGTGGAACCCATCCTCAAGGTCCACCAATGTGAAAACAAATGTCCCCCTTTGTTTGGCAAGCTGGTCCTCAATAACCGGAACGGGAAAATTTTGGGCTTTCAATTGACTATTGAGCCATCGATAGTCAATGACAAGCCTCCATTTTCCACCCGGCTTTGGGAGCAAAAAGGCTGGGCTGCACCATTCCGTTTTGTCATCACACCGTGCAATTAACCCTCTTTTCCTGAAATCATCAATTTTTAGTTTCAACAACTGCTCCCTGAGACCAACTGACCTGACCGCCTTACAGGACTTTGGGTTGGGATCCTGAATCAACTCCAAGTGCACTTCCCCAAACCCTTTACCTCTGGCATCCAACTGCTCGGGGGTCACATCAGCATAATTTTTTGTAGTAAAAACAGATTGCTTCAAGCGGTCCGGGGTGAGGTCCCTGAATCCTTGGCAATCAGGGTATTCTTCGTCACTCAAAATAACAGATTGAACACTCCTGCCTGACGAAAACTTCGGCAAATGCCGCCCAATACACTCCGTAACACCTTGCACTCCTCGCCCTTTAGCCTCCTCATGGGTAGGCAAAGGTAAACTCCTCTCCTTCAGCAGATTATCAGGGAACTCCTGTGGATCCTCAGAGGGGCCTGGGGGCATATCATCTCTGTCATGTCCCGGGGGAGATGCTCTGTGCCCCTGTTCCTCATCGTCTTCCTCAGGCGGGGCAGCTTCAGCATCAAAATATATCAGCCTGTAGGATTCTTCGTCGGGCATCCTTATGGGAAACCCATCCACAGACTCAAATATGTCACCCCCCGAACCAATGTCCACCCAATTCACAACAAATTCCCCCATTGCCCACCACCAGTGGTGCTGTTTACGCGTGGGGAGTAACATGAATCCATGGCAACCCTCACCACAGATCTTCTCCACACACCGCCGATATAAATGTGGTGGCGGGGCGACCCACAGGCATTCTTCCTGCCAGTTCTGGGCCAACGCCCCACCCTGTCCATTCCCAAACCACCGAGGAGCAAGGGAGAGTGAGGAAGACTTAGCAAAACAATCCACAGAAATATTCAACTCATTAGCCTTTGCCCAGGCTTGCACTCGTTGCCGAACACTGGGCTTTAAAATAAATCACCACGTCGGACTACATCGAGCCACGTATGACCAAATTTACGATATTTACGACGCACCCGCTGCTGTACCCCTTGATTTCGGTTGTCAGGTCGACGTTTTTGAGCGTTTTTCTTTGCCTGCATTGCTGAACATCCTCCAAACTGATGGATGACAGACTACATGTTGAGATATGCTCAACAGGGGGGGGCGCAGAAAAAAACTTCTGCTGTTCCTCACGCGAGTATCCCCAACCTCCCATGAAATAGTCTGATGCATACGCGGGGGCATGCTGACGTAATATGATGTATGTCCAGTGTCACTAACAGTGTCAGCATCTGAGGAGCACACCTCAGAACCACCGTCCGACAAGTTGTCCCATCCATCTGGGTTCCGGGAATCAATGTCAGTGGCCTTGCAAGACCTAGACGCAGCAACAGCAAAAACAACAGGGTCTGCAGGCACGCCAGAGCACCACAGACCCAGCTCCTGATTCAGCATGCTTTGTGCCGCACTGCTGAACCTATCGAACAACCCAGAACAGGTTTTAGGCGCTAGCCCACAAGGGTGCGACTTCCGGACCGGAATCACCCTCATATTGAGGCTCTCATTGGGGGGGTCTGAGACCATGGGCAACTCCCTTAGTCTCAAAGAGCGCAGGGTAGACCCTGTCAATGCTCCCAGCAGTATGAATGACATCAACACACGACTCACCATGAACTCTACAAAACCCCGATACAATATGTATACAAATGCAATTTGGACCCAGGGAACAATGTGAGGCGTCAGAACCCCTTGTAAGTATTGTAGTCCCGATGTCCAATATAATTCCTTTACCTTGACAGCACTCCGCTGCCAATATTTGGTCATATTGGCTCCAATCTGGCGCAAGCGACGCCATAAATGCACATAATCAATTTCAACATCTTGAGAGGGGGGGGGGGGGAGGGAGGGAAGGATACGCTGGAAGGAGCCCAGCAGTCCACCAATAGCCTGCTGTTCCTCCCTGATGATTATCTGAACACCCCAATGGCCATTTGAAAAGTCCACTGTTGTGTGCTTGCGCATTCGTTTTGAAGATCAGAGCATCGCGAGGTGTCAGTATATGTCGAAACGACGCCACCATGGCGTCCCATGCTCGCCGCTCCTCAATAGTGAGCAAATAAACCTCCTTAATGGCGTCCCGTTCCAGATTCTCAGATCCCCTGACCCAACTGGGACAGGACCCGTGTTCTTTCGGGACCCTTTAGCCTTTACCGATGATATACCTGACGAAGGGGCGTAGGAGCAGGGATGGAGGGGGGGTACAGCCCGCTCAGGCTGAACCACTGTCAAAAGGACATTTAGAGTGCGAGGAAGGGGTGTGTCTTCACCAAAACAAAGATGACAATTTGCAGAATCACGGCAATAACAAGCAGGAGCTGAAGATGGCTGTATCTGGGCCACCTCCACCCTTCAGGGAGTGGGTGTTGGGCTGATGCTTTCTGCAGAACATGGGAGAGGGGGGGGGTCCTTACGGGGCAGGGGCAGCACTGTCGCCTCAACCCGCCCTTCTGCAACCCCATTGTCCTGTTTGCCCTGTAATGGCACCCAATAATTGTTGTGACCAAACGTGGTCGCTTCAAGGCTCGCATGCACCACCGGCTGTCTCATCGATGCGGTGGTTCGCAGAGCCCTCGGTACAGCCGTCCGCCCTTGTGGTTGGTTCTGCTGGCCTCCAAGTGCAGGTTGCCTATCTGGCACACCATCAGCCCGTTGCGCCGGCCTGCACTGAATTCTGATGTGCTGCTGTGGCTCGGGGGTTACCATAACAGGTTTGGCCGTCTTGGCCTCTAATAACATATCAAATGTAACCCTCTGGCCAAATGAATAAGGGTCATGCACCCCACACCGGCCAGCCACATGGCGTTCTTCCGCCGCATCAAACCTCTGCAGCCCACATGTAGCCGCAGTGGTCCAATTCATTGATGTATGTACCTCTTTCACCATACAATGAGGGGAGGAAGGAGGGGATGGTGGCGGGGACGGACAACCAACAGAAAAAACCTGAGAGGGACGTGTTAATCGCTGAGGCACCTCATCATCCTCGTCGCTCTCTGAGCTTGAGCCCTCCTGAAATGGAGGAAGAAGGGAATAAGCATAACGCGCTGTGCCACGCCAACGCACCCTAGGCCGCACTCCCTGCACCCTGGACCGACAGGACTCCGCCCCAATAGAGCAATGATGTCTCTTACCATGAATCAATATGGGGCGGACATCCTGTCCCAATGTATTTCTCGGGGGGGAAAGGCCCTGAGCTGTAGGTCCTGTCCTTTGTGTGTGTATACGGCACACTGTCAAGAACCTACATTCCTGGCAATGAGCAGGACATCCCTTTCCCCCTACACACCAATGGCACTTTGGACAAGGCTGATGGGGACCAGCAATGTATTTGCCCCATGGTCTCAGCAGAATAGACTCCTCAGGCACCAACAGTGAAATGCCTGGGATAATAGCAAGCTGAAATTGCTCCAAAAATGGGTACCCAATGATAAACGTGGGCCCAATGTCCAGGATGTACACAAATATATGCACAAACTGAAAGATCTTTGACCCATACTTACCCCCAACAGGGACTGAGAGGTTCATCCAAACCCCCCGCCCGCCACGTTTGATGACGGACTGGTCTGCCCCCGTCACAGTAACAGGGAATGGGGAAGACACAGCACATTCAGGGGGGACCAACTCCCGTCCAACGGCCCCTAAAAGGTTAGCCCCACTGTAAATGAGGGCCTCCCATTCTGTTGGAAGCCCCTGCCCACCGCCCTTAAAAGACATGCGAACAGGGACCACCAATTCTTTGGGGGGTGGGCGTCGATTTTTGAATTTTTGTGGCGCCCCGACTTCACAAACCATGTGATCTGGAAAGTGCAAAAGAGCTCGGGTCGCTTCGGCCCACTGAAGGGGGCATTTTGTCGCCCACAATCCCACCAACACCTGCTTGTGACCGGGCGCGACAGGCAATACCATCAGGGAACTCGGGGTTTGCGGTCGACTGGCAAAGCGTCGAAACGGTTGTTTAGATTGCCCCTTTGGACGCTTCTGGTATGCGAGCCGGGATCCCCTGGTGGTGCGCTAACCTTGTTTTCTCTCAGCGGATCGCCCGCGGCGCCCAGGGTGGGGTGAATTCCCTCTTCGATCTGGGCTGGACGACGGAAGGTCACCCTGAGCCTTCAGTTTAGGGCAATCCGCCTTCATGTGTGGCCCTCCACACTCAAAACATCCCTCAGTTTGCGCTCTGTCCTTACTGCAGGTGCATCTACCCACCTCGGCTTTCAGTTTAGGGCAGTCAGCCTTCATGTGGCCGCCGCCGCATTCAAAACAACCACAGGAACGTCACTGCACGTGGTCTGGACTCTGACTGCTCCCGGCTGCCACCCCTCAGAATTCTTCACATCCTGAGTTCGCAGCGGACGCTCAGGTTCCCTTGGTCGCCCGGGGGACACCCTCCTGCGCGATGGGGGTTCAGGGTGTCGCCCCGGTGTCAATGAACGCCGGCGATTGCTATCACGGCTCCCAGAACGTTTCTGGTCTGTAGATGTGCCGTCACCCCTGAAAGGGAATGACCGTCCATCATATCGCTGACCAGATTCACCTGCAGCTCTCTCCCAGGACCTGTGACGGCCCCTGTCCCTGGATCTGTCCCTGGGTCTGTCAACTCTCCGCACAGAACTGCGCTCAGGATCCCGGCCAGACCGGCTGTGGGAAGGTCCTGGAGACTGAGAGAAGGCCCGGAGGTGGGTAGAGCCACTATAGTGCTCCTCATCCCAGCCTGTCTCTTCCTCAGTCATCAGGAAGGGCATAATGAATAAAAAGCACAATATATGTGAACCTGAGGCGGGCCTGGGTCTGTCTGAGGGGGAGCTTGGACACTGCGCGCTTAAAACCTGGAGTGACCTCCAGTCTGGCATGTTGATGGAAAATCCTCATTAGCCTCTCCTGTGCCATATGAGTGGTGTAACCACCAAGGACCTTCCGTCCCTTCTTGAGCCACTCAGCAAACCATCTGGCCAATGAGGAAGGGTTAAGAGCTGTGGTAGGTAACACCATGGCTTCAAACTCAGACAGGGCGCGCCTCTGGTCCGCCCCCCGGCTGCCATCATGGGCCACGTGGCGTAACAATTCAGAGAAACCGAAGCCTTGGCTGCGTGCCAGCTCCAGTCAACGTACCTCATCTTCCTGTGGATCTGTGGCTATCGATGCCTTCACCTGTTCATCCTCAGGAAGATACCTACCCTTAACCTGAAACCAATCAACCACAAGGAACTCAAAACGCGTCCCAGTAATCGCCTTAGCCGAAGGAAGGTGCCTGCAACATGTCCCGAACCCGTGATTGCATCTTGAGGTCCAGAATGGGGTGGCTGTCCCTCCTAAAAAGATGCCCATCAGTTTTATGCGTGCCCCCAAGAGTGACAGATCTGCTGCGGATCATTTCCAACAGTTTTTGGTGGGGGCGCACTTCCAGAAACGCAAAACCAGCCACAATTCCTGTTGGCCGCACATCCGGCACATCAGGGGGGGGGGGTAAAGTGCCTTATCCGCATTGAAAAACCCATCTGAGTCAAAGGCCACGAAATGTGACCCCATGCCTGATGCCACATGTGCGCTTGGTCGGGGGAGTACAAACCCCGATCCCAGATGGTCATGCGCGTGCCATACTCCGGGCAGTCAGGGTTGTAGGTCTGAGAAAAGATACTTTGGGGCTGTCCAACACTCACGATAGGAGTAAGACCATAGCCCAACGCTGTGCCCAACATCTTGGCAGCACCCTGGTGTGGCACTGGCTCTACAAGGGGCTGCATTGCCCCTCTCAGCGGCAACAGCCCCCAGAGTGTTCGTCCGTGAAGCGTTTGGAAGCCCTGAGTGGACCTAACAGGAGGTTTAGTACTCAACAACTGTGAGGGGATGGGAGGCACGGATGGAGTTGGAGAAACATGAGGGTGGGTGTGCTGAGCATACAGTTGCGAAGAAAATAAAGAAGGAGATGTAGAATTGGGGGGAACTGATTGCGGTGTGCCCTGAAAAAATTGCGAACTCTGCTCGGAGGGACCAGAGGGACAACCGGGCTGCACACTTCTGTTGAGTGGATTCATGCCCTGCAACTGCTGCACTTGTTGTTGCCCTGCACCAGCCAGCCCAAGTGAATTGTTCAGGGGGGGCACTGTACCACCCAGAGGCACCCCCCTCAAGGCTGCAGGTGTAGAGCTTGAAGGTTGTCCAGTGGGCATCGTACCACGACCCATCAAACTGACAGGCCCATGTGCCTCAGATGAGGGTGTGGATTGGTTAGCATCTGTTGGGGGCGCAGAATAGGGATCATGGGCTGTGGATTCACAGGAAGTCGTCCTGGGTGAACCGAGAGACATGGCAACTTCCACCACTTCCAAATCTCCACGCAGCTCGTCCACCCTATTACATACCCGTGCACACTGTTGCAACGCCCTGTCTGACTGATCCTTCGTTGATTGACGGTCCTGTGACATATCGGACAACCGTTGGCCCATGTCATGGATGTGGCCATGGGCATCTTTGGCACTTTTCAGGGCCTCTTGAGCCGTAGCAGCCCCTTGTTTCGCCCTAAAATGTGCCTCTTGTGCAGTAGTAGCTGCCTCACTAGCCAACTGGCTCGCTGCCGTAGCCTGGGTGTTAGCTTCAGTGGCAACCACTGCAGTTGACTGCAGCCACTTGCGCAAGCGGCGCTTTAAGGCCTGACCAGCGGGACCCTTCTGTGAATTAGGGCGCTGATCATCATCACTGTCCTCTGCACTACTCACCAGTGAGGCATATCGCTATCTGACTCACCACCACAAAGGGCCTCCACTTGCTTGCTCAGACCCTCCCACTGCTCCTGCACCTGGGTCACTAACTGAAATGCAGTGCAGGCGTCATTGGCTGCAGCCTTGGCAGACTGTATGGCATTCTGGGCATGTTGCACCACATTTCAATTTACCTCACGTGCTGTGGACCACACCTGTGCTGCAGTGGCAGAGGCAGATGAAGCACTACGTGCGAGCTCCCGTGCTTGCTCTTCACTGAGCACCACTGCCTCCCTGGCTTCATCCACGTGAGTTTTGACCTCCACGACCTGCTTATAAATGCGGCCAGCGTGAGTTGCACTGGCCTGTGCCTCTGTGCTAGAATGAATGGCTTGTTCTACATTAACCTTGGATGCCGCCGCATTCGCTTGTGCCTCAAATGCAGCCTTGGTGGCCTGTTGTACCTGCGCTTGAATAACCTGACCGATAGGCTCACTGCTACCTGGCTCCCCAGCGTGTGCTGGTTGTAACTTAGACACCAAGGCTGTATCCATTGTGTGTTGGAATGAAGAGCCCCATTCTACCAACCGGGATTCAGTCACACAAGAGGCCAGTGTCGCTTGAACCTGATTTTGATACCGTTGGACCACACCTTTTTGTACAACATTATCCACAATCCTTGTTACCTATGTCGGACACCAATGAAGCATACATGCTGGAAGAAACAAGCCTGCCTGGAATCTCATGCATTTGATTCGTCAAAAGGGCATGTTCTTTTCGAATTTCGTCCGGAATGTTGAGACGTGACCCATCAGTATGCTTCTGCAACGCATTCATTTGTCCTTCAATCTCATCTAAGCGAGGCAAAACACCCGCTGGGATATTATCAATTGAAGAAAGCAAAGGCGGACCAGAAGCGCCGGCCAATGGTGCTGCTTCTAACCTCTTCACCCGTGATTGCAACCGCTCAACCGTCGTAGCCAACTCACCACTAGTTGCAAGGTGGCTCTGTAATTGGGACAAGTGGAGCTCAGTAGCACGACATTTGTTTTCGAAGAGGTCCAATGATTGTGGTAATTGATCATGCATGCGGAATGTAGCTTGAAGTGTCTGCAATGTTTTATTGGTAGTTCTGAGTGTTCTTTGAATCTCATCTTGAGAAACATGTTTGGGTATTTTCTCCTTGACCATTTGGCTCGAGGCTTGGAAGTCTATGGTGTGTGTCTCCAATTGTTTTCTCACACTCTCAAGCTGGGAGTTGAAGGAAGAGTCAACCACAGTCATTTTGGACTCATGCACATGCTGTCCCCCACCTGGAAGACTCATGGAACGAATTTGTGCATCCAGTGTAAACATTTTGGCATTAAGTGACATCAACTCATTATTCCGTGCGATCAATAATGCATCAATGGCTGAAAGTCGTGCATCAAGCGTCGTGCGCCTCAACATATCATTTTCAAGTGCATCCAATCCTGACGCCATGGTTGAAGTGAGGCACATAACTGGTTCACCAAAAGATTGTTGTTTGATCAACAGCGCATTTTCCTCACGGACAATGCGCTTCACTTGTTCCAATATGGTCAAGTGGCCAATTCCATGTTGATCACGTGTTGAAGCACCAGCTCCTTGGGCAAGTGATTGAGACAAGAGACACCGAATGTGGGTGTCCAAAACACCTCGTTGTAACCCATTTGCATGTTATTCACGAGCAATGTTCTTCACCTTGTCTATGATAGCTATCTCATCCAACCCATGAAGTTGTTCAGCTTGAATGATGCCCCTTAGCTGTCTCACTATGTCACCGTCATGCAAAAATTCTTTGGAAAGCAAACGACGAATGTTATCCCACAATTTGTCATCCCGCTGCTTGCTATGTTGTCAATTCAAACGTGAGGACAACGTCTCATCTAATTCATCACAGTCACGTTGGCGTCGTTCATCATCAAGGGCATTCCTCACCATGTCTCTCATGAGGTCTTCTTGCATTTCATGTACGACGACTCGTCTTGCATTCTCTTCAAAAGCATTACCAGACGACTCAATTTCGTTCCCACCCTGGGTCACGTTCTCTTCAAGGCGGGCTAGTCGAAATTCAACTTGTTCCGTGCGATGTTGGCAATCATGGAGGTCTTGTTGAAGCACAACTTGCACGGCTTGTTCAATGGGTGTGAAGGTTGTCGGTCCTCGACTCTCACGTCATCGTTGTTTCACAATTTTCACCTTGTCACATGGTGAATTACTTGTCGACAATACATTGGGACCAATTTGATGTAAAAAGTCCGAAAATGAATCCGATGGGGATTTTGAGGATCTGCTCAACTTTGATGCATCTTCAGAGCCGGCGGAAGACTTGGTGGCAATTTGTTTTCCACGACCAATAGAATTAGCACTTGAAGTCTCGCCGGAATCACTCATGGCCTCAAAGTGCGAGATAACCTTCTTAACACTTGGTTTTTTGTTTGATAAATGCTCAACATAAGAACCCAATTGTTGTTCAAAAACTTCTTCCATATCGTCGATGAGATCCAAGTCCATTTTGGTGGTGAATTTATCTGATTGGCTGCGGATACACGAGAGAGATTAGAGTTTTCAATCCCAAGAACTAGAAACACAAAATATTTCGCAATATTCCCCAAAGCTTGATTTTCACCACAATGATCCTCAATTGGCCCACAAGGAGAGAGGCAAGGCACAATACCAAAAGGAATCTCGAAGGTCTTGAATAGTCTCAAAGTCCGGAAGACTGAAACTCTAATAGATGCATCATATATCCGTTCTAAAGGATGGTAACACAAAATTAACCCAAAATAACAAACCAAGATCGGGATTGCATATACTTGTCAATGGAAGACAAATCTTAAAATCAAGCCTACAATGCTTCACCATAGAGGAACAATCAATCGGCATCAATGGACATTTAGAATCGACTCTCCTATATAACTTTCTGACTGATCCGCAACCGCCACTGGCACCTAAAGGTTTATTGACACCGTGAAATCAATACATCAAGAAATGTCTGGCCCCTTCAGCTCCAAGTCTGGGTGAAGAAGCAATCTCAGTCAACCTCTGCAGCCAATCACCACTGTGCTTGAACACGCGATCTCGCGAGTCTCTGCAGCTGATCGCAAATGGCAATACTAAACTGTTGCAGAAGGACAGGCGTGGGGCGAACTCTACCAAACAAAAAAGACTAGAGGTGGAATCGGATAGCGCTACCACGACCGAAAGCGAGTCACACGAGGAGAAGCCGGCATCGAAGAAGAAGAAGAAAGGAGACAGAGGCAACAGCCTAGAACCTAAAGCGCCAAAGAAGAAGAAAAACGCAAAGGCGACAGTACCGCCAGAACCGCAAGCACGGCAAGAAAATCAGAGCCCGAACCAAGATCCAAAAGAAGTGGGGAGCCCAAACGAAGCAAGTGACCATGGTGTTCCACATGCAAATGAGCCGGCCGCACCAAAAAAAGCCACATCCGCTGCAGAGGTGTCACACCGTCGTGGTTAATTTTGAAATATGTCAACGCCTTGAGAGTTCTGCTGCAGTTCAACTAATGGTACAGCCGGGCCTGATGGGGGTGTGTTGACCCACTGTGGGTGGTTATGGTTCGCGCGGCCGATTTGGCATAGCCAAGTCAGGCTACTTGAGTCTGACCGAGGCCCTGTGTGGAAAAAACACTGCCCAGCACAATCAGAGTGCCCATTAACATACTCCACAGCGAATCAGGCACCTGAAGTATGTACAGCTACAACGGACCACTGTCTGCTGATCACTGTCACTCCTCCTGGCCCTCCAATTGGGCTGGCTCAGGGGTATGGCTGGAGTGTGTTCCTGCAAACACCAAAAGAAAACTGACTCAAGAGAGAATGTCCTTTCAGAGGCGAATGCCAGATAGGGGAAGGAACGCAGAGGACAGTGGTAAATCAAGGTGTACGGAACAGGGGCGGGGGGGGCACGGAGACTGTGGGGGGGTGGTTGTGTGCGGCAGCCTGCGGGGGGGTGACGGGAGGGCAGGGGACTCGGGACAGGTGCGGGCAAGCACTGGGCGTAGAAAGGGAAATTAAAGACGGTGAGTACGCGTTCCACTGCTAGGCTTAGGCAGCTAAGTACAGCACCACTAGCACGTCGCGGATGGAGACATCAACTTCCGGTGATGGCGGTTAACGAATTAACTTTTGCCTTGAGGTTCTGGAAGGGAAGAAAACAGTTCGTGTGCATGAGAAGGACGGATGCCAAAAACGCTGGTGTACACTACCAGAAAGGAGGGTGCATGGTCGAAAAACGGTTATTAAACTCAGTCCGGTGCCCTGGGAATGACTGGTACTTGTCCTAGGAACTCGTGAATGGATGCTTGACGGCGTTGCTCTGGAAGGGGGGGTCCTTGCCGAGATTTTGAGAGTACCTTCTTGCTGCCCTTTGGGTCGGTTGCCGGTGATTTGCGTTTATGTGAAGCTCGGCGTGCCGGCTTTGGCATGACCTGAAGCAGGACGGCAGAGGGAGGCGTGTACACGTGTTGCTTGAGGGGAGGGGTCTGTCGGAAGAGCTGAAGGCACCACGCGAATCAAACACAGTGTTAGCTGAGAAGGGGGGTGCGACAGGATTTGGAAGGGGCTGCTGTTGGCGCCGGGAGCAGGCCTCTTTACAGATTTTGCTGAGGAGTTGGCGTCTAGCTGGCAGAACTGCATAGAGCCCTTTAGCCGAATCTCTATCCGGTGCTAGGGAAGCATACAGCGACAGGGGGACCAACGTACGGGCAAGGATACGCAGTTCTCCTGGTGTACGGTGCCCCCGGAGCCACATGTGCACCAGGTGGGCAAAATTTGGGCCCCAGCAATCAGCCATGCGGTGGAGAAACGGGCGAAACTCGTTGCAGAAGGCTATGCAGGGTGTGAGATCAAGCGGGTGTCGTGCATTACAATCAGGGCAAAGGCGCTCAGCCAGTTGGAAGTGCGGGGCTGCTCCAAAGACGTCTTTAACGCCCATGGCCCACTTGTCGGCAAACGCACTGAACCAGAAATAGTGGGAAGACCAATCAAAGCTTGTCTTTTTGTGGATGCCAGTGTGTTGGTGCCTAGGGTAAAGGGATTGCCTTTGGGAGCCACCAAATTCGTGGGTGGCAGGGTTGCCTTGAAAAGTAACTGAATGGGAGTCAGGGGGTTGGCGGTGTCAACTGAGGACTCGGAGCGCGTGAGAGGCGTATTTAGCGAGGGCATCCGCCATCTCATTTCCGGCGAAGCCGACGTGAGCCCTCAACAAGCTGATCCCTAAATTAAAGGTGATGTCGTCCACAAATTCATAAATGACCGTTTGCCACGTGGCTTGGGCTGAGCTAGTTGCAGGGGGGCTGGAGTACCCTGAGATATAGACGTCGACGTTTTGAACAACTTGTGAGTTGTGAACGCAGAAAAATACAGTTCAAGAGGTTTCAATTGAGTGCAGGTAGCGCACTGTTTGAATCAGGGCCCAGAATTTTGAATTCTTGCTAGAGCGATAAGGACAAGGGATGGCCAGTCCTAGTGTGGTTCTATCTGACCAAACAACAACGGCTGCGGAGCCAGCATGAGGCCGGTCCCTTGCGTGGTTTCCCTCCGTGTGGGAGGTTGACTAGCAGTGATTTAAACTTTTTCTGAAGAGAGGTGTCTTTGTGCTCCTGTGGGGGTCCAGTGATGTTATGGAACGCACGGGATATCTGCTGACAAAGCGATGTAATGTGTTCGGTGAAGAGTGGGGAAGGAACCTGCGTAGGGTAGATCTGCGCCCAAGCTACAGGAGCTCCTAAATATGCTTGAAAATTGGATTCTTCCTCCTGCGTGAGGCGGCGAAAAAGGGTTGAGGGGAGGGGGGCGGGGTATTCGGGTGTGGAAGGGAGTTGGAAGTGGCAGAAAATGTGGTGGTGGTAGGAACAGGATACGATGGGGTGACAGTACAGTGGGTCTCCGAAGGTCGTGATACGCCTGGAGCACTCTCCACAGCGAATTATACCAATTCCGGCCCGGTTCGTCAATGTGCAGCTGGCACAACTTCTCGAACATCTGCCGCCCGGCCACCTCAGCCCAGCCATTCGACCGGCTGTGGTACGCCACGGTCTTGGCGTGCCGAATCCCCATGTGCTTGCACATCGTCTTGAACCAGGTCCCCACAGTTTGACTGCCCCGATCGCTGCAGATGACAGCTGGGACATCAAAAATCGTCAGCCAATGCCTGACTTTGGCATAAAGAAGGTCCCTACCAGGACCGGCCCCCGCTGTGCCCCTTCCGCCTGTCACCCCTGCTGACTTGCTCCGGATCAACGATTGCATTTCTCAAGATCCTCAAAATCCAGGGTCCAAATCCAAAAATATAGAAAATGTAATCCTCCTTCAACCCTGAACAGCAACCAGATCCCACAAGTATAGCAATAACCCAATTCACAATCCAAATCAGGCTGCGGGCTTTCGTTCAGTACACCGGTATTCCCACGGTGGCGGGCATGTACAAGAATTGCACCAAGGAAGAAAGCCCTGAAATTAGCATATGAACACAAATAAAGCGAAGTTGGGGAAAGATGGAAACTTACACAATCACAGCCATAGACCCCTCATTCCCTGGACTCAAGACCTTCCCTTGACTCACCAACATGATGCCCTGAACCCAGTCCAATCAGATGGTTAAATGCCATGTATCAAAAGTCACTACATAAACCCCAAAAATGTGTTCACTCCCAAGCCTCCAAATCCTAGCCCAATGGGGAAGGTAGCGTGTCATGGCCTAGAGTGGCACTCAGGACCATGCCCTACCCTGACATAACCTTGGTTGGACTTGGAGTTGATTGGGCTTGGAGGACTGCCCCATGATGTTGACCTCACAACATGGCAAAATCAGGTAAATCACACCCTTATGCCCAAAAGTCAATTATATACTCAAAAATGCATACGGCAAATATCCAAATGCTCCATGCATGTGTCAAACCGGAAAGTAATATACAAGGGTGATATAGACCAAAGGTGAATGCCCAAGAATATCCCATCATTGGCTCCGAAACTCTTCCGGTTATGTACATGACATGCTTCACAAGTCAACTCATGAATTTGAGACCTAATTTTGTCAGGCCTTGTGTGCCAAGCCAAAGTGACTACGTGATCCGGCATATGCTGACATGCAACACCGAAGCATATGCCAACATATAAGCAACATACCATAGTTCACGGATCTCTAGGCACTTTGCTGTTAGCCGACCAGTTGAGCACATAAAACACAAAAATGAGCATAAAATGAGGTCAAAAACACGAAAATATGTCCAAATACAAAGTTGTCATGATAGTATATCTCTATGCTCACCCATGATATCCGCTCATGATTCAATACACAAATGATTGGAACCATTTGCAAACAATTCCCCCACTTGGATCCCCAATCGGGCGCATGAAGATACCTTCGCCACTAATATCTACATGCCCCATGAAAATGGGAGTGCACCCATGGATCTCTTTGTCAAACATACCATGAGCAATACATACGCGGTAGACTTGGTCTAGCGCTTTGAATTCCACAATTGGGACATGGGCAAAGCCCTTGTCACGTATGGCTCCCCATCTCTTCGGCCACACGAAGATATATAACATGGGCGTGAGCATATCAAGACAATACTACCAATATCACACATAGCCCTTAAAATAGGCTCCCACCATGGTATGCCATGACCCTCCATGACCATAACTTCACGTTAAAAATACGTGGGAACCCAATGAAAGTTGCTATGCAACCCCAACACTCATGCGGTACACTCGATAGTCGCATTAAAATATTCGGTTGCACGGTCCAAGAGTTATATATTACTTTATACCCTCTTGACCCTTATCCCTTGCCACACCGGGCATGTGTGCGCACCAAAGGCGTTTGGTGCTTCCCAAATTAACTTGAGACTAAGGCGCTTGCAACCCAACTTTCCCTATTCTCTTTCCTCACACTCGCTCGTAGATATGGCCCTTCAAAGTGGTCCCACGATTCATTTTTGTTTCCCTTATATCTCCAAGTCAAATGGGTGGCAAGTATAAGGGAAACCTGATTCGGGCATAGGGAAAGGAGTACGACCACTCGAAGAAGTCCAAATCAAGTGCGGCGATGTCGAAGTCGAAAATCCGATTTCGACATCGCGAAAAAATCTGATTAAAATTTCGAATGCTTATTTAGAGAATTGCGGAAGCAACGAACCCTTTGCTGATGAGATCTGACCCTTCAACGGAATATCCGTCAAAATATCTGGAAATAACAGTTAACCAATCGGTTAACGCAAAATCGCGAGCCAACTGACAGTCGCCGATACATTGACTATCAGAACGAAAGGCTGAAAAATGACGGAAACATTATGATAAAAAAACCCTGTTGATTCCTGATATTCCGATATATAAATCTCCGCTGGCGGCGCCTCGGTACTGAATGTTGCCGCTCATAGCCGCAATGACCAAACCTATCACACTATCACATCGGGTTAGGTCAGGTGGATGGGAGAGTATGATATCAGCCAATGGCGGCTTGCCGGCACATAGATACACACCCCAAGTGACCCCAAGATGGCCACGGTGGTCCGAACCGGCTTCACCCCCCTTCTCAGAGCGTTGTATCCGCTCGGAAACCAATGAAGAGAGGACGGGAGGACCGAAACGGGCTCCAACCTCCGCCTCCATGTCCCAAGGACACATGGAGGCCCCACACACGTCGTAGGCGTCCCCCATGCCCCAGGGGAGGGGTGAGGACACTGATAATCAGCGCCCTACGCCATATCCGGTCTCCTCTTGATCTACAACATGGACCAAGGGGATCAAAGATAGAAAAAGGTCGTCGGTCGACATAAATAAGTATACCACAATGTAATATGTATGTGGAGATCGAGCGAAGGGGGTATATGGCCAATCAAGGCCGAAAAATCCCCGGATGAACGCCCTCACTTGTCTCCCCATTCACAGAAACAAACAAAATGTCAAGGGGGATCCATTACGGTGCTACAGCAGCGACCAAATGGACCAATACGTCCTTGACATCCAAAGAAATACCCTTTTTCTTTAGGTAGTCCATCCAGACTGTGGTATATCTCGGCACGAAACTGCTCGGAGGTTCCCACGAATCCCTGAATGCGGCGAATCCCTTCCAACGGACCTTATATAGCCTACCCCCAGGCGTCCCCGGGTCCGGCTTGTCCGCCAGGATCTTCTCAGCGGTGAAGTCGTCGTCCTCACCCTCGTCGTCCGAGTCCACATCGCCGGCCGTGAACTCGAAGGTGACGGAACGTCCGCTGGGGTCTGGTGCTCGGGGACGAAGCTGGGTATGGTCGCGGTCCAGGATCTTGTTATCCCCCACTCGAACCGCATACACATCCTGCCCGACCTTCCGCACGATTACCCCCGGCACATACCAAGATGCCTGCCGATGTCTGGACAGGACATCCTTGTGGTGCCGCTCCACCCGCACGGTGTCTTGGAGAGCATACTTCTGGACCTTTCCCTGCTTGAAGTACTTGGCCCTCTTGTCGTGCTCGTCCTGAAGTGCCTTGCACACCTTGGCCGCCGTGTCGTCCGCCTCAGACATCATAGCGCTCGCATCCCGGGCCACTTTGCCATGGTTCATCCACGGGAGAGTGCGTGACACTCGATCCCGTAGGAACATGATGCGATGGGGCGACAGTCCAGTAGGTCCCGGAAGGTCGTGATACGCCTGGAGTACTCTCCACAGCGAATTATACCAATTCCGGCCCGGTTCGTCGATGTGTAGCTGGCGGAACTTCTCGAACATCTGCCGCCCGGCCACCTCAGCCCAGCCATTCGACCGGCTGTGGTATGCCACGGTCTTGGCATACCGAATCCCCATGTGCTTGCACATCGTCTTGAACCAGGTCCCCACGAATTGACTGCCCCGATCGCTGCAGATGACCGCTGGGACATCGAAAATCGTCAGCCAATGCCTGATCATGGCATTAGCGACGGTCTTGGCCTGCAGCCCCACTCCATGCTTGTCCTTCTTGTCCTTCTTCTTGGACTTCTTGCCCGGGACTGCCACGATATACCCGCTGTGTCTGTCCACCGCCAGGATGACACAGTCGTAGGTCTCACCTTCCACGGTGACCTCAGGCATGGCGAACACATCCATGGCCACGGACCGCATAGGGGCTTCCGGTATAGCCGTGTACACCGGGTTGCCCGCTGTGGAGTGGTTGGGGCTCTTCGTGGCCCGACACACGGCACAGTTGCTGCAGTACCTATCCAGGATGGCGTAGTACCCCGGAGGGAACTTGAAACGCCACTCCAGGTCCTGCTGCATCTTGTCTCGGCCAGGGTGCATGAGCTGGGCGTTGTGCCAATGGTCGATGAGCTCCTCCACTCGATTTTCGGGCACCAGCAGCTTGTCCTTGAGGAACAACTTGTCGCCATCCTCGGTCAAGCCCCCGGGCCATTCATCGTCCGACGGGGCGCTCACGGCATTCCAGTACTTGCTCCAGTGCTCGGATGCCGTGTAGTCATCCGACCAGTCCTCTGTGAGCACCGACTTGACTAGCTCTACAGGGGCCACCATCCATTGCTCGAGGGTTTCCTCTCGAATAGCTTGGACGCGGGCACCCCGGAACTTGGCCAGGTCCGTACGGTTTGCCATCACCACAAAACACTTGACTCCCTCTTGCTCCATGACCTTCTCCATCTCGATGATGCGCTTGGCCTCCTCGGTCTCCTCGGCGTCGCCATGGCTGGATATGTCCATCCACGCCTTGCCCGCGGGGTAGGCCCAGCAACTGAGGCAATCCGCCACAGTGTTGTCCTTCCCCGGGACGTACACGACGCTGAGGTCGAACTTGGCGAACGTCTCGTGCCATCGGGCCCTCCTAGCCGCTGGTCCTGAGGGGGTGTCGACATGCTCCTTGTGCCAGCTCTGTAGGGACTGGTGGTCCGTGCAAACCACCACCGGCTGCAGTCCGATGTGCCCAGACCACTTCCTGAGCGCACATACAATGGCGCATGTCTCCTTCTCCCTCGCGGTCCATGTTCGGCGTTGGCCCTCGGCCAGGATCCTGCTCCAAAACGCCACGGGAACATGAGTCCCGTCGTCCCGGACTTGCTCGAGGACTGCCCCCACGGCATAGTCCGAGGCGTCTGTCCGTAGCACGAATCCCTTGTCCGGGTCCACCAGAAACAGCCCCAACTGCCCCAGGAGTCGCTCCTTCAGGCAGTTGAACGCATCCTCAGCCTCAGGGGTCCAGGCAAGCTTCTTCTTGCTCCCCTTCCGGCCATCGAACTTCCCCGCCTGCAGCATCTTGTGCAGCGGCCCCGAGAGTTCTGCATACATCCGGACGTAGCCCGAATAGTAATTGCAGAACCCCATGAAGGACCGGAGTTCACTGATGGTCTGGGGCTTCTTCCAGTGGTGCAGGGACGCCAGCTTCCCAGGCATGGGACGGCGTTGCCCGTGACCAACCACGTGACCCGCGAACTCCACTTCCTTCACGAAAAGTGAGGCTTTGGTGGGATTGCACACCATGTTGTGCTTGTCCAACTCGCTGAGCACTCGGCGCAGATCCTTCTCATGCGCGTCGATGAGCTCGTCCTCAGTCATGTTCTCCGTGCCGGACCCGATGATGATATCATCCACGAAAGGATCGGCACAGTCCCGGACAGGACCGAGTAGGTCCTCCATCATGCGCTGGAAAGCGGCGTTGCCATTCTTGGCACCCATAGGCACCACTTTCCACTGCATGGGCCCCAGCGGCGTCGACATCGCTGTGCAGGGCCTGGAGTCCGGGTGTAGCGGCATCTGGTGGTAACCGTGTTTCAGGTCCAACACCGTGAAAATCCGCTTTTTCTGTTGCTTCTGGAGGATGGAGTCGATCAGGGGAAGCGAGTACGAGTCGTGCTCGGTCTGCTCGTTCAAACCTCTGTAATCAACCACCAACCTCCACTCGCCCTTCTCCTTCTTGGGCACGATGAAGGCTGGGCTGGCCCACTCACTGTCGGAGGGTTCGATCCAGCCCCGCTCAATGAACTCGGCCAACAGCTTCTTCATGGCCTCGGCCCGATCGCCCTGAAGTTGGTACTCCCGATGACGATAGATCTTCGGGTTCGGCTTCAGCTTGATCTTCGCTGTACCAAACCTCCCACGATCTGGAGGGTTCTTGTTGGCGACGCCACTGAATAGCCGCGGATAGGCCTTGATCAGCCTCTCCTTCAGCTCGGCGACCTTCGGGTTCTCCTGGGCCTCTTCAGCCGCTTGCTTCGGTATAGATACAACCGACCGCACTGCGGTATAGGCCTCTTCTGGGTCCGATTCTGACTTCTCCTCGTCCGATATGCCGTCTTCATCGTCGTGGGGTGCACTTCCCACCGATAATCTTCGAAAATTTGCGGCCTCGGGCTGGTGACTGTCGCTATCGGCACCCATTCTTGGAAAATCCCATGTTGGTGGGTCCAACCCAACCGGACCATCATATTGGTCCGCGATGTGATCCATGACCCTCGCCACGAACTCGTCCTTCTCGTACTTGCCGGTGACCAACATCTTGTCATCCCACCAATGCGGAGATGTGACCATGGCCCGCCTCTTCTTGGCTGCCACACGGTCGTGCATCCCCATCCGGATGTAGTGGACGACGTCGTCGATCTCGGCGTGGGACAGGACGTCAATGCCATCAATAGGCTGATCCGTCCCCTCCTTGGGCTCAAACATGACCTTCATGGGCACCGCCTCCACCCTACGGATGAATGCTTCATCACCTGTGGGCTGGGTTTGCGCCCCATCTACCAGGAAAGCCTTGGTACCCCACGCTTGACCCGGGGAGGGCATTGATACACCCTTGGCGTCGATGAACAGCTCCTCCTCTGGCCCGAATGACATCTCGTTCAGGGTGATGGAGTCCAGCGTCGACTTGAGACCCTCCAGCGGACATGGGGTGAATCCTATGCCGGTTATGACCAGGATCCCCTTCGCCCTATCCGCGATGATCTTCTCCACCGTACGTCTGGTATTGTCCAGGGAGCCATGCCAATACATGGGTCCCCACTCCTTCAAACCCCAATGCCGGTGCCAGGCTGAGTCTCCTCGATGCCAGTGCCGCCTACACTTCCTCAGAAGTGGGGCTTCACGGGAAGCGAAGACGTCCGTCTCGGGCGCTTCGGCTCCCAGCGTCTGGATCATCCTGTCGTACACCTGCGGCGCCATTCCATACTCCGTGAGCTGAACTCCGCGGTCTCCTCTGGATTTGGCACCCACAGCTTGCACCGCTCGGACGATCCGATCCTCTTCCTCAGCATTCCATTGGGATGATCCGCATGCATAGTCCGTGGACAGCCATGTGAGGCATTCATCATCCTCCCGGACCAGCGTTGCGCGATGGGGAAGGGCTCCAATGGCGTTGGCCACCATGAAGTCGTACCCCATGATCATATCCCAATCAGTAATGTCGGCCACATAGAAGTTCCCGGATAGAGTGCTTCTCTTCGCCTGATCAGGGCGGTTCAAGCGCTCATGCTCCCAGAATTCCATACTGATGGTGGCCTCATGGGTGCCACCACCCATAATCTCACCGTTGGCGACCTTCAGGCGGACCGGTCTCCGGCTGGGCTGCAGGAATTCCTCCTTGAACAACCCTCTCCGGACCAGGCTCACCTGGGCACCCGTATCAACTAACACATCCACCACCTTCTCCTCTCGTCCGCACCGTACTCGCACTTTCAAGTGCAACTGCCGCTCGTCGCCATGAGGTGTATGGACGACTCTCACGGCATGCAACTCTAGCACGTCCGGGTGCATCAGGACTTCAAGGGTATGGTCGCGGATGGTGTAGTTCTTGGGTTGGTCCTGCCCGTCCACGGGGCTCTCCGTGGTCGCTCCATCCTTCTTGCCATGTCCCGTACCCACATGTACTTCCCTTGGCAGGGCGCTCCAGGGGTTGGGAGTGGCGAAGCTCAGTGGTTTTGGCTCTTCCGGAGCCTTCTTCGGCACCCGATGTGCCTTTGCTTTCTCAGGGATTCCACTGATTTTCGGAGGAGAGACCTCCGAGGTCCCACTCCCGTGGGGGCTCCTCTAGACTTGGCTTTCCGCAGCCCCTTCCGGCTGCGATCCGCCAGGACTTTGTCCTCCACGTTGCTGGGCCTTGAGTTCCTCCAACGTCCTCAACATGTCCTCAGCAACTTCCTCCATCGACCTCACTCGTCGGTCTTGACCAGGTCCACCACCATAGCCTCTTCCTCCGCCTTTTCCTTGGCCTTTGCCTTGGCCTTTTCCCACGTCTCCGCCCTTCGCCTTCCAATCGGAAATCCGCTGCTCCTTGGGCTTCTTCTCGGGGTGGGCGGCGAAGTAGGCCTTCTTGTCCGCCTCATACACCTTGCACTGACGATGGTCGTGTGCATGGTTGTTTCCCTTGCCATAACAGACCCAGCACCCGTCGTGCTGAGACCTGTACTCTCGGAACGAGAGCGGTGGGTTCCCGATCCTCCTTGGCTCTTTGCCCTTCTTGGGTCCCACCTGGCTCCATCTGGACCGATCCTGCCCATTGTTCTTCACGTTGTGCGCCACAAACACGAAGAAATGGGCCTCCTCGTGATCCTCCCGGGACCAGTGGTCTTGGCCACTTCCACTTCCATCCTCCGCGGAGTTGGCCGTGTTCTCCTGGATCTCCCGATGATGGCGGTCGTCTCGGTGGCCTCGTTGTCCATGACCATGTCGATCCTGCACGTGGGCCTCGTTCTTCGCATTGAGCTTCAACTCCACCGTGATGTACTTCACGATCTCGTCCAGGCTCATGCGGGCGAAGATCACCTGCATCCTCAGCGGCTCCCCGCGCCTCCACTCCACGTTGTTGAGGCGCAACAACCTTTGCCCCATGGAGTTCCCAAATACCTCCACGTACACGGCGTTCTTCAGGCCCAACATCCGGTTGGGTTCGCCCAGGTTCCTCCTGAAGAACTCCATGATACCCGCATGGGTATCCTCCGCGGCCATAATCCTCACCGCCACCCGCTTCTTGGCGCGCTTCTTCTCCTCGTCCTCCACTCTCCTCTTCCAGTTGCCGGGGAGGACGTCCTTCAGCAAGTGGCCGATCTCACTGGCCTCGTTCCAGTCTTCCACCAACTTGAGGCATCTGCGGTACTTCCGCAGATACCGGTTCCACTCCCGGACCCGCAACTCACCGCGGTCCAGCGGCAGTGGAATGGACCACAGGTCCTCCAGCTTCTGGTTTGGAGCGTCCACCCGCTCCTCATCCTCCAGCCACTGGAGGCAGGCCTGCTCCGTCCGGATCAATCCTTCCCGGATCTGATCCCGCAGCTCCTCCTTCAGGTCCTGCGCCAAGCGGTGTGGGAAAGTCCGGCATACCCACTTGTCCCGCGGCGCTCCCCGCATCTCGCCGACGACCTCCTCGGCGAAGTCCTCCCAGTCCAGGATGAAGTCATCCAGGTTGGACAGATTCCCGTCGTAATAGGGGATTTTGATTCCCCTGAGGTCGTCGATCCTGATTGCGTCTCCAACGTCTCCAGCCACCACTCCACCGAGACGGATAACACCTGTGGCCGGGGGGTGTGAGTACACTCCCCGTACATCCCTCTCCTCCATGGATTGCGGTCCAGTTGGGCCTGAACCCATGTGGTTTGGAATGCGGGGAGGATTTGCTCCATCGGCCGTCCATATCCCCGTATTGGGATCCTTCGCCCACAGGTTTCCGCTTGGATGGCCTCGACCATGTCCGTCGGCGCTTCCCATGGTTCGCCCCTGCATGGTCTGGTTCTGGATCTCCATCTTCTCTTCCGCATAGACTGCCATATTCGTTGTGAGCAGTACATCCTGGGCGGCATGGGACATCTGTGCCGTCAGGCTCCTCGGGTCCGTGGTCACGTGCCCTTCCCGCATGGACCCAGCCGGTGCCGTGTTTTCCCCGAGCATTGTGGACTCGCTGAACAGGGGAACATACGGCAGCGCACCCGGGTCAACACGCGGAGGCGCGTATGGTGCCTCTGCAGGGCCGCCCATGGGTTTCTCCATGGCGCTCCTGAGGGTCTTAACCCGCTCCACCAGCTCTACCGCGGCCGGCTTTGCCGGGAGCTCCGGACCCGAGGCGAGGGGCTGTCGCTCCTCTAGCCTTCTCAGGCGTCCCGACATGTCCTCCACCAAGTGGAGTAGGCTGTCCACCACTTGCTGCTGCTTCTGCAGGGCCAGCTCCAGATTCTCCCGGTATCGGGCCTGATCCGCTCGCAGCTCCTCCATGTGGTTCTCCGCAGCCGACTGGTCGTCCAGGATCCCCGCGACGTCCTCCTCTAGAGCGTCCTTGGCGTTGTCCAGGCGGTCAAGGTGACGCACGATGGCGTCCATCCCCATCTTCGGGTACTTGCCCATGAGGAAGGACACGTGCTCACAATGGCACGCAGCGTGCTTTCCGCCGGATTCAGCGCAACCCGCGGTTCCCGGCACCTCAGACTCATCGCCCATGGGCGTATCGCCTATGGCGTCCGTCTCTGGTCCCGTGTGCCGGGGCACAGGTGCTGTCCGGGCCCTGGCTGGCCTCTCCAAGCCCTCGGCGTCGTGCTGCAGGGCGGGCTCGGGGGCCGTATGCGCCCTGGCGATCGGCGCGGACATCTCCGACTCCGAAGGTGGCTCGTGGGCTGTCCGATAGCCCTCGGAGTGCCCCTCGGATTCCCACAGCCTGACCGGGCTGGGGTCCGTGTCCATAGCCCCGGCGTCCCTTGCCGCGGACTTGGGTGACCCGCACTTCCGGTAGCGCCGGGCCCGTCCTCCACTGCTGCCTGAATGGCAGGCCTCATCAGAGTCCTCCGCGGCGGAGCGGAGGTTGCATGCCTTGCGGCAGCGACGCTCGCACATGGAGACCAGGTCCTCCATGCCACGTCCTCCTCTTCCCGAGTGTCGTTCTCCTCTTCGGGCTTCAACTTCCGGAGTTCGCCATGCTCTTGAACGTCTCGGTCCTTCTATGGCTCCAATCTCCGGCGTGGTCTCCACCGAGTCCACAATACGCACCCGGGGCGTACTTGGGCAGGGCTCATGAGGGCCCAAGTCCCCGGGTCGGCGGTAGGTAGGGGCAGCAGGTAAGCCTCTGCTACCATCAAGAAGGTCCCTACCAGGACCGGCCCCCGCTGTGCCCCTTCCGCCTGTCACCCCTGCTGACTTGCTCCGGATCAACGATTGCATTTCTCAAAATCCTCAAAATCCAGGGTCCAAATCCGAAAATATAGAAAATGTAATCCTCCTTCAACCCTGAACAGCAACCAGATCCCACAAGTATAGCAATAACCCAATTCACAATCCAAATCAGGCTGCGGGCTTTCGTTCAGCACACCGGTATTCCCACGGTGGCGGGCATGTACAAGAATTGCACCAAGGAAGAAAGCCCTGAAATTAGCATATGAACACAAATAAAGCAAAGTTGGGGAAAGATGGAAACTTACACAATCACAGCCATAGACCCTCCATTCCCTGGACTCAAGACCTTCCCTTGACTCACCAACATGATGCCCTGAACCCAGTCCAATCAGATGGTTAAATGCCATGTATCAAAAGTCACTACATAAACCCCAAAAATGTGTTCACTCCCAAGCCTCCCAATCCTAGCCCAATAGGGAAGGTGGCGTGTCATGGCCTAGAGTGGAACTCAGGACCATGCCCTACCCTGACGCAACCTTGGTTGGACTTGGAGTCGATTGGGCTTGGAGAACTGCCCCATGATGTTGACCTCACAACATGGCAAAATCAGGCAAATCACACCCTTATGCCCAAAAGTCAATTATATACTCAAAAACGCATACGGCAAATATCCAAATGCTCCATGCATGTGTCAAACCGGAAAGTAATATACAAGGGTGATATAGACCAAAGGTTGATGCCCAAGAATATCCCATCATTGGCTCCGAAACTCCTCCGGTTATGTACATGACATGCTTCACAAGTCAACTCATGAATTTGAGACCTAATGTTGTGAGGCCTCGTGTGCCAAGCCAAAGTGACTACATGATCCGGCATATGGTGACGTGCAACACCGAAGCATATGCCAACGTATAAGCAACATACCATAGTTCACGGATCTCTAGGCACTTTGCTGTTAGCCGACCAGTTGAGCACATAAAACACAAAAATGAGCATAAAATGAGGTCAAAAACACGAAAATATGTCCAAATACAAAGTTGTCATGATAGTATATCTCTATGCTCACCCATGATATCCGCTCATGATTCAATACACAAATGATTGGAACCATTTGCGAACAATTCCCCCACTTGGATCCCCAATCGGGCGCATGGAGATACCTTCGCCACTAATATCTACATGCCCCATGAAAATGGGAGTGCACCCATGGATCTCTTTGTCAAACATACCATGAGCAATACATACGCGGTAGACTTGGTCTAGCGCTTTGAATTCCACAATTGGGACATGGGCAAAGCCCTTGTCACGTATGGCTCCCCATCTCTTCGGCCACACGAAGATATATAACATGGGCGTGAGCATATCAAGACAATACTACCAATATCACACATAGCCCTTAAAATTGGCTCCCACCATGGTATGCGATGACCCTCCATGACCATAACTTCACGTTAAAAATACGTGGGAACCCAAGGAAAGTTGCTATGCAACCCCAACACTCATGCGGTACACTCAAAAGTCGCATTAAAATATTCGGTTGCACGGTCCAAGAGTTATATATTACTTTATACCCTCTTGACCCTTATCCCTTGCCACACCGGGCATGTGTGCGCACCAAAGGCGTTTGGTGCTTCCTAAATTAACCTGAGACTAAGGCGCTTGCAACCCAACTTTCCCTATTCTCTTTCCTCACACTCGCTCGTAGATATGGCCCTTCAAAGTGGTCCCACGATTCATTTTTGTTTCCCTTATATCTCCAAGTCAAATGGGTGGCAAGTATAAGGAAAACCTGATTCGGGCATAGGGAAAGGAGTACGACCACTCGAAGAAGTCCAAATCAAGTGCGGCGATGTCGAAGTCGAAAATCCGATTTCGACATCGCGAAAAATTCTGATTGAAATTTCGAGTGCTTATTTAGAGAATTGCGGAAGCAACGAACCCTTTGCTGATGAGATCTGACCCTTCAACGGAATATCCGTCAAAATATCCCGAAATAGCAGTTAACCAATCGGTTAACGCAAAATGGCGAGCCAACTGACAGTCGCCGATACATTGACTATCAGAGCGAAAGGCTGAAAAATCACGGAAACATTATGATAAAAAAACCCTGTTGATTCCTGATATTCCGATATATAAATCTCCGCTGGCGGCGCCTCGGTACTGAATGTTGCCGCTCATAGCCGCAATGACCAAACCTATCACACTATCACATCGGGTTAGGTCAGGTGGATGGGAGAGTATGATATCAGCCAATGGCGGCTTGCCGGCACATAGATACACACCCCAAGTGACCCCAAGATGGCCACGGGGGTCCGAACAGGCTTCAGGCATTAGCGACGGTCTTGGCCTGCAGCCCCACTCCATGCTTGTCCTTCTTGTCCTTCTCCTTGCACTTCTTGCCCGGGACTGCCACGTTATACCCGCTGTGCCTGTCCACCGCCAGGATGACACAATCATAGGTCTCTCCTTCCACGGTGACCTCCGGCGTGGCGAACACATCCATGGCCACGGACCGCATAGGGGCCTCCGGTATAGCCTTATACACCGGGTTGCCCGCTGTGGAGTGGTTGGGGCTCTTCGTGGCCCGACACACGGCGCAGTCGCTGCAGTACTTGTCCAGGAGGGCGTAGTACCCCGGTGGGAACTTGAAGCGCAACTCCAGGTCCTGCTGCATCTTGTCCCGACCAGGATGCATGAGCTGGGCGTTATGCCAGTGGTCAATGAGCTCCTCCATTCGGTTCTGAGGGACCAATACCTTGTCCTTGAGGAATAGCTTATCCCCATCCTCGGTCAAGCCCTCGGGCCATTCGTCGTCCGACGGGGCGCTCACGGCATTCCAGTACTTGCTCCAGTGATCGGATGCCGCATAGTCATTGCACCAGTCCTCTGTGAGCACCGACCTGACTAGCTCTACAGGGGCCACCATCCATTGCTCGAGGGTTTCCTCTCGAATAGCTTGGACTCGGGCGCCCCGGAACTTGGCCAGGTGCGTACGGTTTGCCATCACCACAAAGCACTTGACCCCATCTTGCTCCATGGCCATCTCCGTCTCGATGATGCGAATGGCCTCCTCGGTCTCCTCGGCGTCCCCATGGCTGGATATGTCCATCCAAGCCTTGCCCGCGGGGTAGGCCCATCGACTGAGGCAATCCGCCACAGTATTGTCCTTCCCCGGGACGTACACGACGCTGAGGTCGAACTTGGCGAACGTCTCATGCCATCGGACCCTCCTTGCCGCCGGGCCCGAGGGGGTGTCGACGTGCTCCTTGTGCCAGCTCTGCAAGGACTGATGGTCCGTACAAACCACCACCGGTTGGAATCCGATGTGGCCAGACCACTTACTGAGCGCACAAACAATGGCGTACGTCTCCTTCTCCCTCGCAGTCCAGGTTGGACGTTGGCCCTCTGCCAGGATCCGACTCCAGAACGCCACGGGTACGTGTGACCCGTCGTCCCGGATCTGCTCGAGGACTGCCCCTACAGCAGAGTCCGAGGCTTCCGTCCGTAGCACAAATCCCTTGTCTGGGTCAACCAGGAACAGCCCCAGCTGCCACAGGAGTTGCTCCTTCAGGCGGCTGAACGCATCTTCGGCCTCAGGGGTCCAGGCAAGCTTCTTCTTGCTCCCCTTCCGGCCATCGGACTTCCCCACCTGCAGCATCTTGTGCAGCGGCCCCGAGAGTTCTGCATACATCTGGACATAGCCTGAATAGTAATTGCAGAACGCCATGAAGGACCAGAGCTCGCTGATGGTCTGGGGCTTCTCCCAGTGGTGCAGGGACGCCAGCTTCCCAGGCATGGGACGGCGTTGCCCGTGACCAACCACGTGACCCGCGAACTCCACTTCCTTCACGAAGAGTGAGGCTTTGGTGGGCTTGCACACCATGTTGTGCTTGTCCAGCTCGCTGAGCACTCGGCGCAGATCCTTCTCATGCGCTTCGATGAGCTCGTCCTCAGTCATGTTCTCCGTGCCGGACCCGATGATGATGTCATCCACAAAGAGATCGGCACAGTCCCAGACAGGACCGAGTAGGTCCTCCATCATGCGCTGGAAAGCGGCGTTGCCATTCTTGGCGTTCATAGGCACCACTTTCCACTGCATGGCCCCCAGCGGCGTCGACATCGCTGTGCAGGGCCTGGAGTCCGGGTGTAGCGGCATCTGGTGATAGCCGTGTTTCAGGTCCAACACCGTAAAGATCCGCTTTTTCTGTTGTTTTTGGAGGATGGTGTCGATCAGAGGAAGCCAGTACAAGTCGTGCTCGGTTTGCTCGTTCAAACCCCTGTAATCCACCACCAACCTCCACTCGCCCTTCTCCTTCTTGGGCACGATAAAGGCTGGGCTGGCCCATTCACTGTCGGAGGGTTCGATCCAGCCCCGCTCAATAAACTCGGCCAACAACTTCTTCATGGCCTCTGCCCGATCGCCCTGAAGTTAGTACTCCCGATGACGATAGATCTTGGGGTTCGGCTTCAGCTTGATCCTCGCTGTGCCGAACCTCTCACGATCTGGAGGGTTCTTGTTGGCGACGCCACTGAATAGCCGCGGATAGGCATTGATGAGCCTCTCCTTCAGCTCGGCGACCTTCGGGTTCTCCTGGGCCTCTTCAGCCGCTTGCTTCGGTATCGGTACAACCGACCGCACTGCGGTATAGGCCTCTTCCGGGTCCGAATCCGACTTCTCCTCGTCCGATATGCCGTCTTCATCGTCGTGGGGTGCACTTCCCACGGATAATCTTCGGAAACTTGCGGCGTCGGCCTGGTTCTTGTCGCTATCGGCCCCCATTCTTGGAAAATCCCACGTCAGCGGGTCCGACCCAACCGGACCATCGTATTGGTCCGCGATGTGATCCATGACCCTCGCCACGAACTCATCCTTCTCGTACTTGCCGGTGACCAACATCTTGTCATCCCACCAATGCGGAGATGTGACCATGGCCCGCCTCTTCTTGGCTGCCACACGGTCGTGCATCCCCATCCGCATGTAGTTGACGGCCTCGTCGATCTCTGCGGGGGACAGGACGTCAATGCCATCCACTGGCTGATCCATCCCCTCCTTGGGCTCAAACATGACCTTCATGGGCACCGCCTCCACCCTACGGATAAATGCTTCATCACCCGTGGGCTGGGCTTGCGCCCCATCCACCAGAAAAGCCTTGGTACCCCACGCTTGACCCGGGGAGGGCATTGATACACCCTTGGCGTCGATGAACAACTCCTCCTCTGGCCCGAATGACATCTCGTTCAGGGTGACGGAGTCCAGCGTCGACTTGAGACCTTCCAGCGGACATGGGGTGGATCCTACGCCGGTTATGACCAGGATCCCCTTCGCCCTATCCGCGACGATCTTCTCCACCGTACGTCTGGTATTGTCCAGGGTGCCATGCCAATAGATGGCCCCCCACTCCTTCAAACCCCAATGCCTGTGCCAGGCTGAGTCTCCTCAATGCCAATGCCTCCTACACTTCCGCAAAGATGGGGCATCCCGGGAAGCGAAGACGTCCGTCTCGGGCGCTTCGGCTCCCAGCATCTGGATCATCCTGTCATACACCCGCGGGGCCATTCCATACTCCGTGAGCTGAACTCCGCGGTCTCCTCTGGACTTGGCACCCACAGCTTGCACCGCTCGGACGATCCGATCCTCTTCCTTAGCATTCCAGTGGGATGATCCGCATGCATAATCCGTGGACAGCCATGTGAGGCATTCATCATCCTCCCGGACCAGCGTTGCGCGATGGGGAAGGGCTCCAATGGCATTTGCCACCATGAAGTCATACCCCATGATCATATCCCAATCTGTAATGTCGGCCACATAGAAGTTCCCGGATAGAGTGCTTCTCTTCGCCAAATCAGGGCGGTTCAAGCGCTCATGCTCCCAGAATTCTATACTGATAGTGGCCTCATGGGTGCCACCACCCAAAATCTCTGAATTGGCCACCTTCAGGCGTACCGGTCTACGGCTGGGCTGCAGGGATTCCTCCTTGAACAACCCTCTCCGGACCAGGCTCTGCTGGGCACCCGTATCCAACAAAACATCCACCACCAACTCCTCTTGTCCGCACCGTACACGCACCTTCAAGTGCAACTGCTGCTCGTCACCATGCGGTGTATGGACGACTTTCACGGCATGCAACTCTAGCACGTCCGGGTGCATCAGGACTTCGAGGGTATGGTCACGGATGGTGTAGATCTTGGGCTGGTCCTGCCCGTCCACGGGGCCCTCCGTGGTCGCTCCTTTCTTCTTGCCACGTCCCTTACCAACATAAACTTCCCTTGGCAGGGCGCTCCAGGGGTTGAGAGTGGCGAGACTCAGTGGTTTTGGCTCTTCTGGAGCCTTCCTCGGCACCCGATGTGCATTCGCTTTCTCTGGGATTCCACTGATTTTTGGATCAGAGACCTCCGAGGTCCCACTGCCGTGGGGGCTCCTCTAGACATGGCCTGCCGCAGCTCCATCCTGCTGCCATCCGCTCAGACTTTGTCCACCACGTTGCTGGGCTTTGAGTTCCTCCAACGTCCTCAACATGTCCTCAGCAACCTCCTCGATGGACCTCACGCGTCGGTCTTGACCGGGTCCTCCACCATAGCTCTTTCCTCCGCCTTTCCCTTGGCCCTTTCCTTGGCCTCTTCCACCGTCTCCGCCCTTTGCCTTCGAATCGGCAATTCGTTGCTCCTTGAGCTTCCTGTCGGGATGGGCGGCGAAGTAGGTCTTCTTGTCCTCCTCATATACCTTGCAATGCCGGTGGTCATGTGCATGGTTGTTCCCCTTGCCGTAGCAGACCCAGCAGCCCGTGTGCTGCGATCTGTACTCGCGGAACGAGAGCGGCGGGTTCCCGATCCTCCGCGGTTCTCTTTGGTTCTTGTTCCTGGGGTCCAGGCGGTTCCACCTGGACCTGTCCTGCCCATTCTCCTTCATGTTGTGCGCTACGAACGCGAAGAAGTGGGCTTCTTCATGATCCTCTGTGGTGGTCGGGGTCCAGAGATCTTGGCCGCTTCCACTCCCTTCCTCCGCGGTGCCGACCGTGTCCCCCTTGACCTCTCGCTGGTGGCGATCTTCTCGATGGCCTCGATGTCCATGGCCTTGTCGATCCTGCACGTGGGCCTTGTTCTTGGCGTTGAGCATCAGCTCCACCGTGATGTACTTCACGATCTCGTCCAGGCTCATGCGGGCGAAGATGACCTGCATCCTTAGCGGCTCTCCGCGCCTCCACTCCACGTTGTTGAGGCGCATCAGCCTTTGCCCCATGGTGTCGCCGAACACCTCCACGTAGACGGGTTTTTTCAACCCCAACATTCGGCTGGGCTCGCCGAGGTTTCGCCGGAAATACTCCATTATTCCTGCGTGGGTGTCCTCTGATGCCATGATCTGTACGGCCACGCGCTTCTTTGCTCTCTTCTTCTCCTCATCCTCCACTCTTCTTTTCCAGTGCCCGGGGAGGACGTCCTTCAGCAGGTGTCGGATCTCGCTGGCCTCATTCCGGTCCTCCACCAGCTTGAGGCTTCTTCGGTACTTGCGGATGTACCGATTCCATTCTCGGACCCTCAGTTCCCCGCGCTCCAGCGGCAGCGGAATGGACCACAGGACCTCCAACTTCTGGTTGGGGGCGTCCACTCGCTCCTCGTCCTCCAGCCACTGGAGGCAGGCCTGCTCTGTCTGGATCACTCCCTGACGGATCTGATCCCTGAGCTCCTCCTTCAGGTCCTGCACCAGCCTGTGTGGGAATGTCCGACATACCCACTTGTCCCTTGGTGCTCCCTTCATCTCGCCGACGACCTCCTCGGCGAAGTCCTCCCAATCCAGGATGAAGTCATCCAGGTTGGAGGGGTTGCCATCGTAGTAGGGGATTTTGATTCCCCTGAGGTCGTCAATTCTGATGGCGTCTCCGATGTCCGCAGCCACCACTCCCCCGAGACGGATACCACCTGTGGCCGGGGGGTGTGAGTACACTCCCCGTACATCCCTCTCCTCCATGGAGTGCGGTCCAGTTGGGCCTGAACCCATGGGGTTTGGAATGCGGGAAGGGCTTGCTCCACCGGCTGTCCATATCCCCGTATTGCAGTCCTCCACCCACAGGTCTCTGCCTGGGTGACCTCGACCATGTCCGTCGGCGCTTCTCATGGTTCGCCCCTGCATGGTCTGGCTCTGGATCTCCTCTTCCGCATAAACTGCATGGGCAGTCGTAGTGGTCGGTAGATCCTGGGCGGCATAGGACATCTGTACCGTCAGGCTCCTCGGGTCCGTGGTTGCGTGCCCTTCCCGCATGGACCCTGCCGGTGCCGTGTGTTCCCCGAGCATTGTGGATTCGCTGAACATGGGAACAAACGGCAGCGCACCCGGGTCAACACGCGGAGGCGCGTATGGTGCCTCTGCAGGGCCGCCCATGGGTTTGTCCATGGCAATCCTGGGGGTCTTAACCCGCTCCACCAGCTCTGCCGCTGCCGGCTTTGCCGGGAGCTCCGGACCCGAGGCGAGGGGTTGTAACTCCTTGAGCCTTTTCAGGCGTCCCGACATGTCCTCCACCAGGTGGAGGAGGCTGTCCACCACTCGCTGCTGCTTCTGCAGGGCCAGCTCCAGATTCTCCCGGTACCGGTCCTGTTCCGCTCGCAGCTCTGCCATGTCTCTCTCTGCTGCCGACTGGTCATACAGGATCCCCGCGACGTCCTCCTCTAGACCGTCCTTCACGTTGTTGAGGCGGTCGAGGTGCTGCACTATGGCATCCATCCCCATCTTTGGGTACTTGCCGATGAGGAAGGATACGTGCTCGCAGTGGCACTCAACGTGCTTTCCACCAGATCCAGCGCATCCCACGGTTCCCGGCGCCCCGGACTCCTCCGCCATGGGTGTGTCGCCCATGCTATCTCGCGTTGGCTCCATGTGCAGGGCCACAGGCGCCGTTCTGGCTCTGGCAGGCCTCTCCAACGACTCGGCGTCATGCTCCAGGCTGGGTTCTGGGGCCGTGTTCGCCCTTGTGGGCGGTCTGGCCATCTCTTCCGACTCCAAAGGGTGCTCATAAGCTGTCCGATGACCCTCGGAGTGCTCCTCGGAATCTGCAGCTGACCACAGCCTGACCGGGCTGGGATCCGTCCCCATCGCCCTGGCTTCCCCCGCGGGTTTTGAGGACCCGCGCTTCCGGTAACGCCGGGCTCTGCCGTTGCTGCCAGTCTCCTCAAGTTCCTCCGCAGCGGAGCGGAGATTGCAAGCCTTGCGGCATTGCCTTTCGCACATGGAGGCCAGGTCCTCCATATCCAGCCCATGTCCTCCAAGGGCTCTCCGTTCTGAGCATCTTCGCTCTTCTCGGGCTTCCCAGTCCGGCGTCGACGGACTGGATGATCTGCATCCATGGGGGGCGTCCTTGGGCAGGGCTCATGAGGGCCCAAGTCCCCGGTGCGGCGGTAGGGGGCAGGTACTCCTCTGCTACCATAAAGAAGGTCCCTACCAGGACCGGCCCCTGCTGTTCCCCTTCCACCATAACCCGTCACTCCCAGGGTCTTGCTCCTCACCAGGGTCTGCATTTTCCCACAAAAAAATAGAAACAAACTCCTTCACACAGACCCTTGCAATACCCAGCACAATCCAAATCCAAATCCAACCTGCGGGCTTCCGTTCAACACACCGGTTGTCTCACAGTGGCGGGCATGTACAAGGATTGCACCAAAGAGGAAAGCCCTGAAATTGGCATATGAACACAAATAAAGCAAAGTTGGGGAAAGATGGAATCATGCACAATCACAGCCAAAGACTCCTCATTCCCTGGACTCAAGACCTTCCCTTGACTCGCCAACATGATGCCCTGAACCCATTCAACTCAGATGGCTAAATGCCATGTGTCAGAAGTCACTACACAAACCCCAAAAATGTGTTCACTCCCAAGCCCCTGAATCCTAGCCAAATAGGGGAGGTGGCATGTCATGGCCTAGAGTAGCACTCAGGACCATGCCCTGCGCCGACATAACCTTGGTTGGACTTGGAGTTGATTGGGCTTGGAGAATTGCCCCATGCGAATGACCTCACAACATGGCCAAATCAGGCAAATCACACCATGATGCCCAAAATCAATTATATACTCAAAAATGCATACGGCAAATATTCAAATGCTCCATGCATGTGTCAAACCGGAAAGTAATATACAAGGGTGATATAGACCAAAGGTTAATGCCCAAGAATATTTCATCATTGGCTCCGAAACTCCTCCGGTTATGTACATGACATGCTTCACAAGTCTGCTCATGAATTTGAGACTTAATTTTGTGAGGCCTCGTGTGCCAAGCCAAAGTGACCACCTGATCCGGCATATGGTGAGGTGCAACACCGAAGCATATGCCATCATATAAGCAACATACCATAGTTCACCGATCTCTAGGCACCTTACTGTTAGCCGACCAGTTGAGCACATAGAACACAAAAATGAGCATAAAATGAGGTCAAAAACATGCAAATAATGCCTAATTCAAGATAATTACAATAGTATATAACTTCGCTCACCCATGGTATCAACATATGATTCAAAACACAATTGCTTGGGACCATTTGCAAACAATCCCCCCACTTGGATCCCCACATGGAGGCATAGGGACACCTTCAAACCTCCTCCCAACACGCACCATGAAAATGGGAAAATTGATATTGGCGCTTTTGGGTCGCTCTGTAAGCCCTCCCACATGCACTATATGAGCGGTAGACGGGGTCTAGCGCTATGGAGCTCACCATCGGGACATGGGCAAAGCCCTTGCCACGTTTGACTCCATATATCTTCCTACAAACGGAGATATATAACATGGGCGTGAGCATATCGAAGCACATACCATGCATATAACACATTCCCCCAAAAAGCGGCTCCCACGGTGATATGCCATGCCCCTCCATGGGCATAACTTCACGCTAAAAATACGTAGGAACCCAAAGAAAAGTTTCTATGCAACACCAACACTCAAGCAGCACACT
This sequence comes from Eutreptiella sp. 'Long Island Sound 2002', assembly GCA_964036045.1. Classification (NCBI taxonomy): domain Eukaryota; phylum Euglenozoa; class Euglenophyceae; order Eutreptiales; family Eutreptiaceae; genus Eutreptiella; species Eutreptiella sp. 'Long Island Sound 2002'. The sequence goes on along the minus strand of OZ038383.1, from coordinate 41,547,759 downwards.
CGAAAGTCGCATTAAAATATTCGGTTGCACGGTCCAAGAGTTATATATCACTTTCTACCCTCTTGACCATTATCCCCTGCTACACCGGGCATGTATACACACCAAAGACGTTTGATGCTTTCTAAATTAAGTTGAGACCAAGGCGGTTCGAACCCGATTCTCGAAATTGGTATTCCTCGCTGTGAGCCGGAGATATGACCTTTCAAAGTGGTCTCACGAATCAATTTTGTTTCTCCTTTATCTCCAAGAAAAACGAAGGGCATAACCAAAAGAAGGTTGATTCGTGATCGGGGAGAAATGTAGGACCACTCGAGATTCATCATATCAAGTGCGCCGATGTCGAAAGCGAAGATCTGATTCTGAAAGTCCGAAAAAATCGGATCAATTTTGCGAGTGTATACTATGAAAATTGCGGAAGCAACGAACCCTCTACTGATGAAATCCGACCCTTCATCGGGGTTTCCGCCAAAATATCTGTAAATAACAGTTAAACAATCGGTTACCGCAAAATCGCGAGCCAACTGACAGTCGCCGATACATTGACAATCAGAACGGAAGGGAGAAAAATTACGGAAACATTATGATTCAAAAACCCTGTTGATTCCTGATATTTTGATATATAAATCCCAGCTGGCGGCGCCTCGGTACCCTTAGCCCACGCAAACTGCACCCTGTTTTTCACCTCAAGGCTGGTATTTGCGTGCAAAAAAAAGACGCGCAGTTTCCGCGTGTTTCCACCTGAAAACTGAGAATTAAGAAACGGAGGAATCTCAAATATATTTTTTTAGGCTATCAGCGGAATGCAAGTAGTCAGAGGTATGAAAAAAAGTTTTGTTTGGCATAATGAGTGCGCGAGGCCTCGCGCACTCAATTATGCAGAATGTGTATTTCCCAATCGTCCTGAATAAACAGTATTCCATGCCAAATGAGGCTCTGATGTCTTCATGGGTGCCTCATGGTGTACCGTTCGGGTCATGTCAGCAGCAAGAGTGGTCAATCAATGGACGTTTTGTACACGCCATGCACTATGTAAGGTGTAATAGATCTAAAAAGGCGGGTTGCCCTCAGTCCTTGCTAAACACACGATTTTCAGTTAGTTTACCTATAAATGAGGTGCCCAGCCTCCCATCTTTTGGGGCTGTACAACAGTTTGTCAGAAGCGCTAGGTCACAGGACGTATGAAGCAAGTGCTCTAGAGGAGGATAGTCTAATCGCTACTCCTGAGCTCACTGTTTTCACAGGATTCCAAAAGGGAGGAATCTCAAAAAGCCTTTTGGAGGCTATCGACAGAATGCAAGTAGTCAGGGGTATTCAAAAACCCATGCTTCTAGCATGTTGAGTGCGCGAGCCCTCGCGCACTGAGTGTTCCGCTGTGCAAGTCTCTAACCCATATTGAATCTTGCAGTTTTGCTTTTGCTCCATCCTTGCTTCATGCCACTTCCGATGTCAAAAAGTGATCTCAAAAAAGCCTGAAAATCTCACTCCAGCTGGCTGAGTGCGCGAGGCCTCGAGCACTCAGCCTCCCATAATAAGTATTTTTTTATGTGGACATGTACAGGATGTGTGAACAGCGCCCATCGTTAATAGTTTTCCAGACGATCCAAAAATTGGTATTCTTCGAATTAGCCAACAAAAATGTTTTTTCGCGGAAAATGACCGGTAAACCCTCTGATTTTGGACTAAAGAATGGTTATTTTACCCCCCCAAAAACAGCAAAAAATGGGCAAAACTGATGAAAAATGCATTTTTTTGGAGGGCTTGAAAAACAGTATTTTCAAGATGGCAAAAAAAACTATTTTTTTCGGTGACAAAATCTAGTTGCTTAGGTGAAAAAAAGGGGGTGCAGTTTGCGTGGGCTAAGGTACCGAATATGGCCGCTCATAGCCGGAATGGCCAAACCTATCACACTATCACAGCGGGTTAGGCCAGGTGGATGGGAGAGTATGATATCAGCCAATGGCGGCTTGCCGGCACATAGCTCCACACCCCAAGTGACCCAAAGATGGCCACGGGGGTCCGAACCGGCTTCATCTGTGGACGTGTCCTGGTGGCAGATGTTTTCAGTTTTCAGCTTGAATGTGTTGGTGTTCACGAGGGGGGTAGAGATCAAAATAAGATCGATGCTTGTGTCACAGGGAAGCAGAGCACATTTGTACCGTGTAAACGCTGTGCGTGTGGGCTGTTTAGAGCAAAAGGTGTCAACAGCCATGTGTCTGTCCTGTACAAGAGCTGTGAGCCAACTCCAGACGTTGCGCGTGACACCATCGGAGTCTAGCAGACTTAACTGAGCATTGACATCACCGCCCAAGATGTAGTGGCGGTATTTTGCAATGAGACGGTCAAGGGCTTGTTCAAGCTCTGTGCGTCAGGGAGGTTGTGCATAGACACTGCCAAGGAGTATAACTGGGTGGCTCAGAAGATGCATTTCCGCGAGGCAGAGGGCCCCTGGGCAGGGCGAGGTGATGGGGACTGTGAACGGGGCTAAGCGGGGCGGCACTACAAGTGAGGCTGCTTCTGCTCCCGCCTAGGCAATGGATGTGAAGATTTTAAGTTTTAGGTTTCGTATTTGCCCAAATCATGGGCAATTCAGGTTTCCTGTTATTCTCCTGATGGCACACGACGTCATATCCAGCATCCAAGGCGGCGAGGACGAACTGTTCCTGAGCTTGTTTATTGATGTTATCAGAGCGAAACCTCAGGAGGGACGGACCTGCGGGAGGGGGAGTTGGGTTCGGACAGGGTTGAAAAGGTTTAGGTGGGGGCCGGGGTGCCGGGGTGTTTGATGTAGGAGGGGGCAGGGGGTTTTGCGGGGGATTCTGGAAGAGGTCAGGGACGCGCGAAGCGTTGGTGCGGAGGTCAGGGATCTCCATGGGGGGGCGCCAGGCGGGGGAAACTCGCGGGTCTCGGTCAGTGCATTGAGGGCCGGTGACTCGTTGAATTTCGTCTTGACGCAGCCCTATTTTCTGAAGGGCTTCGCGAAGGGACGGATTCATTTTGACCAAGGGGGTGTGCATGGAGCGGTCTCGCAGGATGGGGGTTGGCAAAAGCAACGGTGTGCGGCTCTGAGCCAGAGTGGCAATGGTTGCTGCCCTGAGGCGCCGCAAGGGGACACGGTAGAAGATAGGGACGTTATCTGGACCTGTGCTGTGTCCTGCGAGGCGTTGTTTATCTTGTAGGGAGGGGTGTGCTCAGGTGTATCGGCGAATGGTAAATGACTGATGGCAGGCGCAGGCGAAATGGATGCTACGCAGGCGACCCAGGACTGGACAGAGGACAGTGGGTCATAATTCCAGCTCCTTCTCCGGCGTTTTGTGAGAAGCTTTTGAAACCAGACGTAGCCGGGTGGTCTGCTGGAATGGGGCCGCAGTGACACACCTTCGGTGATACAGGACCTTCTCCTACGCATGTACACACGGATTGTTTGAAGCTCTTTGCAGCGCACCATCTGTGGGCCAGAGGGGGCGGGGGGTGAGCTGTGAGGGGCTGGGGATCCAAGATCGACTGAACACGGTTCTCGGGTGAGAAGATAATGTCAGTTTTATTTTGTCGTCGATACGATGGCAAACAGTTGTGGGCACAAATGTTGAACATGACTGCTTGGCCGCAGCGTGTGTTAGAGATGCCGGGGCTTCTGCAACATCCTCCTGGGATGCGATGGGACGGGGGGACGGGGCTCGTGTCAGGGGGCAAGGGTGCTGCAGGCTTTCAGCTGGAGCAACGATGTCGGGGGCAATCTGTGTCGGGGTTCTGTGGGGGTTTCACGGAGGATTCTGCAATCTTGCTACGGCGATTGAAAACGCACGCAGGTGTAACATCAGGACGGGAGCCTAGCAGGCTGAGGGGTCCAGACGTTCTCGTGGGCTCCTTGAGATAAGTACAGCTGGTTGAGGCACTGTCCGGCTCATTCATGGGCTGAGCATACGTAACAGAATATGCGGGAGGGGTGGAGGCGGTGTCATGTCCAGTCAGTGGGCACAATATATTGGTCCCCGTGTGCCGATAGCCACTGCACTGGGGTGCACTGCTGGCGCAGAGCTTACCTGAGAGTCATGATTGGCGACAAAATTGGGATGACCTTGAGGCCGAATCAGGAGAACTCGACAGCGGGCCGTCGCGAAGTCGCTTGGCGTTTGCTTCGTTAGTCCATAAAGAAAAATTCTTGGGGGGCAAAAAGGGGTACGAAAGGGGCTGCTGATGTAACTCAGATACAAACTGCGAAGGGCAACTGTGTGCACAGCAGATGGGTCCCTGTCAATGACACCGTGAATTGCGTTATTCTTCATGTTTTTTCCTGTGCGGAACGCTGCGGAAAACCAGTAAGATTCTTCGAGATCTTTGCACCTTGCATCCATCCACTTTGTCATAATGTCGAGCCGCAATGCCATGGCGCCAGTAGTGGCGCAGAGTGGAGGTAATGGCAGTGAGTGAATAGTGTGTGGCCCGTGCAGAGAAGGGTTTGCCTTCACCATTTGGCAAGAAGTCAATCGTAATGTCGGACAGTAGGTTGGCTGTGACCACAACTTCACCCAGCGAAGGGTTTTCGAGGTGGGGCAAGACTCCGGCGGGTGGCACATAGTTGTACACCGAACATTGGTTCAGGGCGTGTGGGATATCGTTAGTAACCAGTCACCTCTGGACTTTCTCCTGCAGTTCGTGAAGATAGGCAGGGATAGGCCGGGTCTCTTCCAGATTCGCACCTGATCGGTCGAACTGGTAACCAAAGTGAAGGATACCTCTTTGTGATTTGTTATCCCACTCACCTGATTTGTCAAGATGGTCCACGATGGCACATTCCTCCTCTGCCTCTATGACCCCTGGCTCGAGCAATCATGTCTCGATATCTCCCTCAGGTTCAGAGTATGGGTGACAGTCGCCGACTTCATCGGCCTTTACCGACGGAGGAAGAGCATCGGCTCCCATCCTTTCGTCGGCCTCTATGAGATTACACACAAACTGGGTGGATTTCATTCCTGCAAGAATGACTTGCTGGTGTGCAGAGTCCACTGTGTCGGGGCCAGTGATGTCCTTTATGAGCTCTGCTTTTTTTAGGGCATTGGGGTTGACACAGAGGATGGTGGATCCTCCTAGAACAAATTCTTGCGCAAGCGCTACTGAGTCTGAGTTCTTATAGACTCCGCGGAACACGTTGCCGTGATACTTGGGGTCAGAGGCACGTTTGAGTTGATCGAATGGGCAAAACAGGCCCGCGATCACTTGCGCGTGTAGCGGGCGCTTGGTAACCGGAACTGTTACCTGAAACGCATTTGCAGCAGAAGGGGTGGCCCAGGTGTGCGTGTTTATGAGAGTGAGGGAGGGGACGGATGCCTGGGGTGTTGTGGTGGTTGACTGTGCCCAGAACCTGACTAGTTGTGCCTCCGGTATGTAAAAGAGAATGAGGCCGTCGTTGTTGAAGAGTTGCCATGACAGGGATTGGACTGGGTTGCAGCCCGCATCACACGGCACATACGACGGGTCGAGGTGTGCAAGAAAGGACATTTTATTGCACAAAGGGGACCCTTTCGTGTAGGTGTAAGGCGGTTTTCCATAGTTGGACTTTTGGAGCACAGAAAGGCATTCTTGTCCGTCCATGTCGGGTGACTCCTTTAGGCTTTCTCTACTTGCTTGTATTTGGTATAACTCCCCTTTGTGTAGATCGTTGAGGTCCATGGCTGTGAGGAATCTGTCCAATGCCCATTGATGGCTAAGGATCACTTGGAGGAGTGCCTTTCCTTTGGTGTGGGGTAGGGACCACTCGAGACGCAAAAAAGAGTCATGAGGGGCTTTGCGGATGACCCCGCCCCCCAGGCGGAAACGTTGCGGCGGTTGAGTTGAGAGTTATGTCTTCTTGATACGGAGCAAATGTGCGGTTAATGAATTTTTGGAATGCACGGACGTTGGTTAGAGGCTTTTCGTGTTAAAAGTCCATGAATGAGCAACAATTTCCCAAAATATTGGTTTCATATGGAGCAATGGTATTATTCTTTATTGGAGTTTGGTTGGGACATTGGGGGAAATATTATCCATGGAGATTGATCACTTCCAATATGGGTGAAAGACACTGAGTGACCCAACTTCAATTGAAAAGAGGGTTTATCTATTGTATTACATTCCATGAGTTATTGTTTGTTAACCCTTTGTTTCTTCTTTGAACACTATTTGTATTAGAGCACAACATGGGTGTGGGCCTTTGCTTTATCTATTTTTTTGGCTTGTCTCATTGAGGCTGAGCTGTTCAGTAATCAGCATTTTTCCCCAACATATGGTCGTTTCACAGGAGGAGAATATAATTTTAAGAATCAGCATAAAATTCCGCATCTATATAGTGGTCATAAGACTATTTCATTTTTTGGCAACTTTTTCCCCGTGAGTGCGCCGCTTCCACTATGGGCAGTTCTTACTGAGTTCTGAGGTCATCAGGGTAGTTTCTACTGAGTTCTGCAGACATGAATTAATTATTTCCTGAGCTACATGGAATTCCTGGAAGACGTTTGAAGTGATCTTCTATCATTTTTTATCATGTTAAAACCATTTTTCTTTCGTCTGTTTGATTATCTCTGCAGGTAGCCTGATTTCTGAGATATACCATTTTTGCCCTGATCTGAAGTCACTGTCCAATGTGGCAGATTGCAGACTGAAGTCCTGAGTGGTCCTGATGCATACATGCATGCATATGAGCAAACACAAGGCCAAACAGCACCCATTGTGTGTCTGTTCATTGTACAGCCCCATCAAGTTCTTCATTATTTTATTGATCCCAGTTCTGCTCGTCTTGGACTTTCGGTCTGGTTTTATTTTCCACTGAAATTTTTGAGTACCTGAAATGGAGCAGGAGCAAACACGAAAGCAAGTGCAACCAGAGGATACGGAGACTATTCAAATAGAGGAACGAGATGCAAAGCGGGAATTTAACAGTGGTAGCAGATGTATGGATGCTACTGTGCACGATATCGATTCCACACGTCGAAGCGTCGATCTCGCGAGTTCTAGCAACGTCGACGATCCACAAGCGTCACAGGGGTCCTTCGTTCACGGAGCACAAGAGGACGATAGGGCAAATCAAGAAAGGCAACCTTTATCTCAATCATATGAAAGTTACCAACCCATGGGAAAACAAGAACTAGATTCTATTGGCGATCCTTATGCTTTGTTATTGGCTATAGTCCAGGAGGGGGTTGCCTGCCAAGCAGAGTGTCCCCGCAACTCAAGCCACAAGGGTGAGGCGGTCGTACCGTAGACTAGCGGGAGCAATACCCCTTGTGGTGAGAGATACTCCACACAGCTGGGCAGCCCCCAGAGCTGCCGCCCAAAGAAGGGGGCATGTGGCCCTACCCATGGACACATGTGGCGACACCCTCCCACCTGCGACACATGGACCGGGTGGCCGCGGCAATGCCTTCCCAAGCACATGCGGGAGCGGCTCAAGAGGCACCTGACATAGGGCAGTGGGAGGGACAGGACGTCCCCTTGGTAAGACGTTCTTCCTGCAATGTCAAAGGAGGCATCCAGAGCTCCCGAAGATACCTACCTACCTACCTTTGTTATTGGCTGGCTGGGTTGAACGCGAGCGTGCTTTACGCGTCAAAGGGGAGAACATGCAGAATTTCTTTTACTTACAAGAGTCGCTGGTTTTCCACAAGGCGGCAGCTACTATTCGAGAGAGCGACGCGCGCAGACACTTGACCAGTTTGATTTCAGGTATGAGTTCGCCGAGTTTCCCGTCAGGATCTACTACAAGACCTGTTCCTCTCAGTCCGCCGACCATTATTCTGGAACCTACGTCGACGCCGAAGGATCACATTTCAGGAGACAATCACAGAGTACCTGTTTGGACGTCGAGTTCCGAAGTTGGGCATGAACTCTCTGAAGGTTCTTACGAATTACCTGAGACGAAATTTGCAAAGGAGTTAAAAGATGAAATTGGCAAACTCACGGAGGAAGAGCACGAAGAAATGAGTGGCTGGCTGGAAGACTATTCATTGACAGATCTCAAGGAGAAAATGAAGCACAAAGCTACCGAAGTACGAGAGAAGCGTACGTGTAAGACACTTAAAGGAAAATCCAAAGTTGAATTTCACAAGAGTCTCTCTGACGATTCTGAGGAAGAAATCCTCGATACGGATGACCCACTTCTTTCGAAGGTACTTCAGCGCTTTGATCGGATGAACGAGAAGATCTCCAAGAGGTCTGAAGACGTCCGGCGCATGCCTACCTCCAGTCGTTCACCACCTACCAAGAGTCCCTTTGTTACGCGAGAATCATCGGCCTTTGCTACGCTCACAGAAGTATGTGGAGGTGTGAACAAACATTACTGGTCGAATGACAGTGAAGACCATAAGACTAACGTGCTGAAAATGGAAATTCCACCATTCCATGGGCGCAAGGTTGAGAAGTATGCAGAAAAATTTGGAAGATACCTGGTGCTCACTGGCAATACCAAAGCCAAAGATTGGGTGAAAGCTAACCTCATCGTTCAGGGCATCAAGGATCCAGAACTAAAAGCAAGAGTCTCCAATTTGCTCAAATCGGCCACAAGCTTTGAAGACTTTCTAGAAAAGCTCCAAGACCTCTATTCTACGCTGGAGACGGACCTCTCTATTCCTGGTGAGATTTCGAAGCTGTCTCATTTATCCTACGACCCAAAGCCGGAGCAAATGGTCAAATTGTTGGAAACACTGGAAAGGCTGTTCGATAAGTTGAACGCGGGAGTTATGACGGAGGAGCGCAAGCTTATGGAACTTTCCTCGAAAGTAAATGATAAGCTTTTCGTTGAATGGACGAAGGACGATAAGGTGTTTGCAAGGAGGCACTCTTATGGTTCATTGAAGGATCTCATGAAGGAGCGCACACAACTTTCTGTTGGGTTTAAACATTTTGCCGCTTCTCGTGGCTCTACGTCCGGGCGCACTGCTTCGAGTCGATACCAGGAAGAGCAGAGAGATATGGAAAAGGACACCTCTTTCTCTGGAGGACCATCGTCTGGAAGTTCAGCCCCCAAGGCGGACATCTCAGAGCTCCTCTCCCAATGCCACTCGATGATCGCAGAGCTAAGAGTCTCTGTGGGAGAGGGCAAGGGTGACGAAGGAGGAAAGGGTTCTGGCAAAGGAAAAGGTCCTGGAAGAGGAAAAGGCCAAGGACGCAGAGGAGGCAAAGCACAGATGGACCCCAACACGCTGTTCGCAGAATTCAAGGCCGGCATACAGTGTAAACACTGTGGCAAAACGAACCATTATAGCGATCACTGCTTTGAGATCCAAAGAAAACAGAAAGAGGATCGACTCAAGACCTTCCTGATCCAATCCGGTCTCAGTGAGGAGGCAGCCCAAAAGGCGGTGGAAGACGCCAAGAAGAAATGGAAGGACCAGAAGCAAAAGGGACCAAAAGCTGGCCCAAGGAAGAAAGATGCATCTGGCCCCTGTGCAGGAAGCGCTGGTGCTGGCGCCCCCTCAGCAGAGACCAAACCGATGCAGGAGGACACTGAGAGTCAAGCCAAGAAGAGGAAGAGAGATCTTGCATTTTTGGAGGTTGAGAAAATCGTGCACCTGCTTCGAACCGCTGTCAAGGACGGTCTGACGTTGTGACTACCTGTGGTTGTAGAAGAGGAGACGTGTGACGCCGTTTTGGATACTGGTGCAACCGATTCCATTGTGGCTTCATCATTGGTGTCAGATCCGAATCGCAGGGGCTACTGTGCAGTCAAGGTGGGAGATAAGCACTACAGGTACAGTGAAGGAGAGAAATCCGTGGATGTGTGCATGGGCAATTTCAGTCTTCCTCATGTTTGTATCGTCATGGAGACTTCAGCATTTCAGGTCTGCCTGGGCATAAACTTCATCTGTCAAAACGCCAATACAATTCTGGGTTTGATTTTTACGCCATCGAGACTCATTGTCAAGAATCCAGAGACGGATGAATTATGCTTGGTATCGTTATCTGAGAAGACCTGTCAGAAGGAAGGAGGAAACGGATTGCCACCTGCTCAATCGTCTCTCAGAATTTCCCGCAGAGAAGCCTACAGTTTGGTACCTTCACTGAGGGAGCAAGTCCTCATCGACCTTGGTGATTTGAGAACCACTGTGGACTTGTACGCCAACCCCAAAAATCATACCGAACCGTTGTATTGCACTCCTCTCAATTCATGTTATGCCTACAACTGGCACAACTTTCAGTTATGCTGGGCCAACCCACCATGGTCAAACCTCGAGAAGATGGTCACCAAGGCCGTGCTCGACCGAGCGCAAGTCGTGGTTACGTCCTGATTGTGGCCAAACCGGGGAAGCTGCCGCATGGCGACCTTTTTTGGACTGCATGACGAAGGTTCGTGTTCCTTTCCCAGATGTACCCCTCTATCTCCCATATGGGGCGACCAGGCCATTACCAGCACCACGCTGGAGAAGCATTGCATCCCTCATCGATGGCAATGATGGTGATATTTTGTTGGATGAACTGAATCCTCAAGTGGTCAAGTTTCTCCATCGAGTGAACGGTGGTCTAACCCGGTCTGATTTACTGAAACGATACGGGCACGATACACCTGCAACAACACCGAACGACGAGTCTGAAGTCCCAGAAATTCACCCTCCAACGGAATCAGATAAAGAACAGGACGCTGGCGTTCGAGATGCTGAAGTTGACAAGGTCGACATTCAGTTGGGAGAGTCAGCGAAGAACCTGCAGAAGTAAAATGGGATGAAGTCAGTGAGGATGGTTAGTTTGCGGATCTTAATATCGCTCAGCCTCTGAAGTACGACCCATTCGGATGCATTCACGAAGATTTTTCGGACCGAATCGAGGATTTACTGAACGAAGTCGATCTCGAAGTTTCAGTTCTGGGAGGTGAACAAATTTTTACCATGTCGTGTCTGGCCCTACATGCTATGGAAGAGTATGGTGTGACCATGCAAGTCGAGGAGGACAAGGCAAGAATTGCCAACCCCCGCGGATGGCCGGTCTCGAAGGACGACTTACGCTCGCTGAAGGAGGACATTGAGCTCCGAATCTTCCGGATATTTGAGGAACAACAAAGGCTAGAGGTCAAGGACTGATGGAAGACCCATTACAATGAGTTCACGGGCAGGAGTGTTGACGGAGATGAAACAGATTTGTACTACCAATATCTGAATGACGACCGCTTTATCGTGGATGGCAATGCCGTTTATCTGGATGTCTTGGCCTTACTCAGTGAGTGTTACTCTGTATCCAGGGATGAGTATGGGAAATCAAATTTGACAGCCGCAGACGATTTTGAGGAGAAGATTAAAAATTTGCCAACCAAAATTCAAGAAGTCCTACGTCGAAGGAAGGTGGCCTTTGGACCGTAGATGGCACACGGTTCATGTGAGAAGTTGGTTACCATGGATTTGGAATTGATGGATGAGCACAAGAATACCACAGTGCGTTCAAAGCCTGTTCAAGCTAGCAAGTCCGACAGTGAGGAGATAATGCGTCAAATCACGGAATGCATTGTAGCCGACCTCGCGGAAAAATATGAGCAAGCAGAGTATCCAAAACACTGCTGTCCATGCTTCTTTGTAGACAAACCAGGGAGCAACGCAAAGAGACTGGTTGTCCATTACGAGAAGTTGAACAAACTCACAAAAAAACATTCCGGGAGTTTACCAAGTTTGGAACAAGCGCTGGAAAGAGCTGCTCATTGCCGTTTCAAATCCAAATTGGATAAGCGCAGTGGTCTCTGGCAAGTGGAGTTAACAAAGCGAGCGCAGGATATATCAGCCTTTACTGCTCCTAATGGTCAGGTGTTCAAATGGAAAGTTATGCCGTTTGGGTTGACGAATGCGCCAGCAACTTTTCAGGACCTCATGAACCAGGTGGTGGCCCGTATGAAGCTGAATTCTACGGTGCAGGCACTACTGAAAAGGGGGGCAGTTATTGAGGTCTATCTTGATGACGTCCTATTGGGGACCGATGACGCTGATGACCATTTACGTTTGGTGGAGGAGTTTTTACGCACTTGTGAAGAATGCAATACCCGCGTGAAGTTGGAAAAATGTGAATTCATGCAGGAAGAAATTGAATACTTGGGTTTCCACGTTCGATGGAGATGGTGGCGACCTGTGAAGGAAAAAGTTGCCCCAATTTTGAAGGCCTCTACTCGTGATGACAAGACCCGTGGCGTCAAGGACATCAGAGCCTTCCTGGGATCGTGTAATTTTTACAGGAGGCACCACCCCACTTTCACGTACAGCAGTCACCTTCTCACGGACTTGACCAAGAAAACTGTACCTTGGAAGTGGACACCAGAGCATGAAGCTCAGATTCAGGAGATCAAGGAAAAACTGAGTTCACTGAGGCTGTTGGGCACACCTGCACCTGGCGGTGGGTTCGTGGTCATCACAGATGGTTCTCTGGTTTGAGGCGGAGGTACGCTTCTGCAGTGGGAACGAATTCCAGGAGCAGCTGCACGGAGAATAGCGGATGAACTGAAGACAGTCGGAGTCAATCGTGACGGTTCACTCAAGCACATCTACGATCTGCAGGAATTCCACCTCGTACCCATTGGCCACTGGAACTGGAAATGGTCCTCAACAACAGCAAACTACAGCACGTATGAACGTGAATTACTCTCTGGAATTTTGCTTATCTCTGGACAAAGCGGACTGTTTGGCAACAATTCCGTGGTGTGGTAATGTCATCAGGAGTCCACGGAGACGTTTCTCAAGGGCGTTCCTCCTGAAAACCGGAAGCTCAGACGTTGGTGGACGTTTCTGGCTCAGCTGAAGCTCAACATCTACACGGTACCGGGTCTGAAAAATGAGCTATGTGATTGGCTCTTATGTGAAAATTTCGATGAGAGAATTTCTGCAAGCTCTGAAGCACTCTCTCGAGAAGCTTTCCAGAAAATGGATGTCCATTTGGATCTTACTATGAGCAAAGCTGAACTACTCAGTTCTCTACGGAAGTCTGACTATGTGGAGGAGTATGGAGATATTTTGAAAGCCCTAGGGGATGGATCCTATGCACTGGTGGACAAGGAGCTGTGGTCGCTATCCTCAAGTGGTATTTTAAAGAAGGAAGTGCAAACATGCATACCCAAGAAGGCGCTGGGCGCAGCCCTACAGTGGACCCACGATGTTGTCGGTCATCCTGGACCGGATGCCTGGCTCTGGGCTTTCGAGAAGATGTTCCACACTCGCGTGCCTGACACAGAGCTGGCACATAAAAATGAGGACATGCACAGGACATGCAAGGAGTGCGTCACGAGCAAGCGGAATCGACCCAGCGACCGAGGCCTACTTGGTGTCCTGCCACTGCCACACATGGTCAATGCACTGTTGTATGTGGACTTCATTGACAGACCCAAGTGTCATAACTACGACTATGCCTTGATTATTGTGGACGCTCTGAGTGCTTTCTGCCAAGTTGTACCATGCAAGAAGACTATTGATGGAGAAGGCGTGCTGAAGGTCATCAAACACCATTGGATTCTTTTCTATTGTCCACCTGTTGGCATCCACAGTGACAAGGATATTCGCTTCAAGGGAGACTATGGCTGGTAGCGCAACGTATTTGCTGCAATGGGGATGGAAGTATCGTTCTCACAACCTTACCGTCCACAATCAAACGGACTATGCGACCGTATGAATGATGAGTACCAGGAAGAGCTCCGTATTCTGAGGCAGAGTATCAAAACCAGCAATTGGGTCCAGTTGAACGGCTACGTGGTCATATGTATGAACCGCAAGCAGCGAGGAAAAGGCGGCTATTCACGAGGAGACGTGTTCCATGGAAGGCCTACCCTAGGTTTGGACCGACCCTTTCCACACGAATATTAATGAATTCTCAAGAGATCACTTGGAAGGACTCGTCAGTGGGGCATGCAAACAAGCATAAAACAACAGTGGTGGCTTGTGCCCATAGACTGCAAAGAGAGCGATCATGTGTCTTTCGTCCTTAGCTAGTGTACGAATTTCTCAAGAGGTCACAGAAATGCAAGGCACGCGTAGTCTCATTGATTCACGTGTATGCACATTGTGGTGATACAAAATTCATGGCCATGATAACCCACCCGGAGGTGGGTTGTGTGGATCTCCTTGGGGTTTAAGGAGCAGCAGTAGCGACCTTCGATCTGTGGGTCCTTGCCAGTGTGGTGCCCATGTGGGCAGCAGGGGGTCAAGCAGGACCTTACGGATGGTTGGTGCCCACCAGGATGAGGGGTAGCCTTTAAAACACATTTCATGGATAAGTTCCGCCAAGTTGTGTTAAACCAAGGATGGTGGGATGGTATATTTGACGCAATTGCGAGCATTATTGGGTGTGAATCCCTGTACCACAGTCCTAGCATTAGGGGAGTGGCGGTCTGGATATCGCACCAGTCGTTTTTCAGCAGGGTCTTGCCAGTTGACCTTCTGTTTGAAAGAGAGAGGAATTTCGGAGGTAGAAGGGTGGAGGGAAAGGTGTGCCATGAGGACAGTCCATGTTTGTCCTGCCCCTTCAAACTGGAGTTCAAGATTCAGGACGCGGGTGAAATACTGCTGGATTCTGGTCACCGACCGGTTGCCTGCACACAGGCCCCCGCAGTTATCTCTGTACCGAAACGGCGGCGCATTAATTCCCAAAGGGCGTGTGTCAGTGTTGGTTCTGGACCAGGGGACCCTGAAGTATTTGGACTTTGCCCACATGTGTTCACTTGTCATGCAGTAGATGATGGCAAACTGTGAGGAGAGCACGCCACCGATAGCGACACCCAGGAGCTGTTGCATAACTCGTGTTCCCAGCGTGAACACGTCATTGGCAAACAGTTCAAACCGGATATACGGGGCAACGTGGTCCCAAGAGAGGTTCTCGTATTGATCCCCGTAGGCTTTTCGCATGACATCCATGTGTTTATTGTCATGGATACCAAACCATAGGCCCCGTGCAGAGAGTCGTGTATGCGTCGCTGCAGCCACCCATTTTACCATGAGGAGGATGGCCTCCCATACACCGATCTTCGCTGGCGGGCACAGGTGCACGGTGTCGATGGTGTAGGATGGGTCACCTCTGCGGAGTCTGGGGAACATTTGTTTCACATCCACCTCAAAAAACTTCACATACCGGTGTGTTAGGTGGCCCTGTGGGCGTGGGAGTGTCCAGTGCGGGGAAAGGAAGTTCACGTGTGTCACCCAGGGGATAATGTCATCCATGTTCTGCATTTCCATGGTGCACAGATGCTGGGTCCCTGCGATAATGAGGAGGTTCAGGCATCGTCCCACTTTTTTAGCAAATGCCTTGGTAGCATGTTTGTAGTAGGAAAACAAGATTCGCATGGCAATGGATCCCTGGGACTCCATCCATTTATTCTTCATGGACACGAAAGAGGAGGGGGGTGCAAAACGTCTACCCAGGCGGTAGTGGTGTGCTACGCCGTATGACACAGCACGTTGGTAGATGTATTGTGTTGCATGTTGGCGAGCCGCAGCGGGGGTGTCACAGTCAGCAATGGTAGTGAATTGGGCAGTGTCCCCATATTGTTCAGGAAGGGTTCGGGCGTAGAGGCGTCTACACATCAACGCCGCTTTACCTGCATTTTTATCTAATGGCAATGTGACAAATTGGCGATTAACATCACGCTTCACCGCGAGGACTCGATCAAGGTGTAAGGAGGGGGGCACGCGTGAGATTGCATTTTTTTAAGCCAGGGTTGCAAGGTTGCAGAAATGTGTGGTGAGTTCCGGGGCCCAGGACCGGGGAAAGAAAGGGCATCCACGTGCTAGGCGGTGGCTGGCCTGGCGTGCCCACGTAACATACGTTTCCTCAGTTCCAAGGACAGCATTACCCAGGCATTGGGCAAGGACGGGTATCCAGGTGGGGTTAAGTTGTCGGATGTCAGGCAGGCTACGTACCACTACACAACCGGACACTCTGGGGAGTTGGGGCGGCAGCGATGCGCATCGGCAGTTGCAATGGGTCATGTCTTGGAGTTCACGCCACGACAACCTGGTTCCTTTCACACACAGGAGTTCCCCTAGCTTATGGGCTCGCTTTGCAACCACTCGTGTTACAGATCGCAAGTATTCTTTCACGCAAGCAGGAACAGGGATGTCTTGGTAGATGGCATGCAGGAAAGACAGGAGGGGTCGGGCAGTGGTGTCCGGGTCATTGGACGGCAGATAGGGGAAAGTGATGGCCTGTGGCAATCGTGTGCCTGTGCGGGACAGGGTGAGCTCACACAGTCGCTGCTCAAGGACGGCAGAGTTACGTTTGGACATAAACCTGCGTCCTCGGGAGCGGGCGTAAATGAGTTCCGGGAGGCCCACACCACGGCGTTGGATGAGGGCATTGGAATAGGCATTCCAATCATGGCCGTGTGGGGGGTATCCACATGGCTGGAAAAATTGTTTGAACGCGGAGGTTGACTTCCAGCGGCAGTCAGTGCGAATATTATAAACACGTCCGCCCATGCGGTTTATCCAGTGCATTTCCAGCATGTCGATGTCTTGCTTGCGGGAGAGTTGGATAGGTACAATGAAAAAATGCTCTGGGCCATATTTGTGCATGGCTTCATGCAGGGAGATCTCAGCCGTAGAGAAGCGGTGTTTTTTCTTTTCAAATTTTATGCCTGCTCGTATGTGCTCACGAAAACGTTTTAGGAGGGATCGGAGTTTTTTCTTACCACCCGTCTGGCCAATGTAGACCGTGGCAGAAAAATCCGAGACGACTGCATACACTGTGCATGGGGGCTGGTTGACTGCAAGGTCCCAGGCCTGCGACAGTCCGAGTATCTTGCGGTGCCAGGACAAGGGGGAGAGAGGTAGCACCGCCAGGGTGCTCTCCAGGTTGCGTGCTAAGGCGCGTGAGCAGAACCGTGTGCGGTACAGTTCTTTTCGCTCCTCACGGAGGGTGTGCCAGGTGCTGAAAAATGTGTGTTTGTCAATGGCTTCGCCGTGTGTAGTGTGTAGGGGGCGTGGGGGCATGTACCATGTGGCTTGTTTATGGCCGTGTCCTGTGAGGTGGGAAAGTGTGGCGATATACTGGTGTATATCGAGGTTCCATGTGGTGCAGAGTATGTACCAGTCCACCACTATATTATAGCGCTGTTTTTGTCTGTGTAGTGTGCCGTGTGCGGTGCGCGTGTGTGCTGTGGTCCAGCGTGTAATCAGGCGTGCTCGCATCCCGGAGACCGCAAGACAGGCGTTTCCTTGGTCGCATATGGGTTGTAGTTCACTTTTTCAGTCAGAGCGGTGGCTGTGTATCACAATCAGCCAGCGGTCCGGTCCTGTACTTCGCAGCCGGCGTAAGTCCTGCACGGAGTGATGGGTCTTGTACCAGCCACATGGTGGCTACCGACGCCTCAGAGGGTCGTGTCCCTGCTCCCAAGGCGCTCTCAGCCGGCACGACAGGGTCCCATGATAGGCAGTTGTGTTCCGTGCTGGGGAGGCCAATGACGTGGTCCCAGGGTTAGGAAATGTTCCCATGCTTGGATCCAGTTTTTAGATGGAGTCCACATGTGGGTGCCTGATTGCTGCATATGTGTGAGTTGTGTGCGTGCACTTTGGCATGTGTCAATAAATGTGGCCGCTCCTGTCGCCGGTACGGCATCCCAGGTGTGCCACGCATGTGTGTGTGCAAATTTTCGCCAGAGACGGGTGAGGATCGGGGATGAGGCGACAGTGTTGCGGAAACCTTGGAGTAGGGGGTGTAGCGGGGCGCATGCTTGCTCATGGAAAAATTGGAACGCGTCGCACGGCGCGTGTTGCTCGATGTCACTGTCAGTGGAAGTGTCATCAGGGGACCGGCAGGGTGGGTGGGTGTCTGGGTATGGTGTGGAGCAGGAGTGCATATCAAATTGTGTAGCCATATTCACCAGCGTGGCCTGGCCACTGCGGATAGCTGACTGAGAGAGGCCGGCCAGTCGCCGTACCTGTGAGATGGCAAGGGAAACGGGGACAGGGAAGGCAGGATCTGCAGTACTTGCTTGTCGCAGCGGGTGTAGGAGCTGATGTAGATGGTCCAATGGGAAGGATGCCATGGTTGGCTCTAAGTCTACGTCTATGTCAGAAATTTGTTGGTCGGAGGACAAGCAGGGCTCAGTGCGTGACATATGAACAGGTGACAGGGGCGGGGAGGGGATTCCGAACCGTCGTCCGCGGCGCTTTGCGCGTGCTGCTCGAGAGGGTCGTTTTGCAGTGTGTAGCGGTGGTGTAAACCGTTGTGGTGGGCGGCTGATGCGGTGTGAGCGTCCCAGAAGAGGGGGAGATCGTGCACACGAGTGTAGTCGTGTAGGGTTTCGCGCAGCAGGGCGTGGTGCACGTACAGGCGGGGGTTCATCTTCCTCTATTAGTCACGCGGGTTTTTTGCGGTTGCGCGGGCCCAGCGTATTGGTCTGTAGGACACTCAGGCATTTCTGATACCTGTCTAAACGTGAATTCCACCGCAGGCCGTCCGCACATTCAAGCCACACGTGCTGGGGACGGACAAGCTCCATCGCATGTTCAATGACGGCACAGTTTACCAGGAAGAGTGTGTGCAGTGTGGGTGGTGTGCAGAAATGTAGGACATGGCGCCACATATCAGTGGGCATGATGTCCAGAAAAGAGCGGGTCATTGCGTGAGGGCCCAATGTGCTGTGGTCGCCGACTGCGCTTTAGGGGCACGGTTGTGCCGGATAGTGGATTGGAGTTGTTCCGCTTGGCTCACGGTGAGAGCAATGATATCTTTCGAGAAGAAGCGTGGCTCTGCTTCGTTGCCCTCAGGTCGGCATAACAGGCCATCATGTCCATGGAAGCTAAGAGCTTGGACGGCGATCATTTTCACGAAAGGCGTGTCATGAGCATGTGCATCAATGCAGTATACATGCGTGCCCGCTTTGGTGGCCATAACATCCGTCTGTAGGCATGACGGCGGCGTTTCACGTGGTGCATCCTGGGCGGGTGGTTCTGCTGCCAGGGCTAGCAAGTCATCGAGTGTTTGCACGACCGAGTCTTGCAATGGTTCTGCAGCATCAGGAATCTGAGCAGGCACGTCCCCAGTATCTTTGGTAACGGCTGTCTTAACAGGAGTGGAGAGATCATCCAGAGAGGCCCGTGTCGTCTTTCCGCATCGTCTCGCTGGAAGTTGACGTTTTTTCAGCACATTTTTCACCACGCGTGCACCAGGTTTGACACGGAGTGCATCAGACTTAGGGCCTGCCACGTCAACGGGGCCGCGTTTTTTGAGCGCTCTTTGTAGCGCAAGCGGAGAGGGGTCCGGCGGCGGCGACGGGATGGGATTTTTAGATGAAGTCGCTGTAGGAGTATCCACATCGATTGCCGTTTGCGGCGTAGTACCTTGCAGGTCCGAGGTCGCATGGGATTGTGTTGGGGTTGCGGTGGACAACAATGGTGCCTGTTCCGCATTGACATCACGTGGGGCCGGTGTGTTCACGGTGTGCCCATCCAATTTGCGCCAGGATTGCATCTCTTTAAACATGGAAGTGAGTAGGTCTTGCTCCCATCCCGCTCTTTTATCCGCCGCATCTTGTCGCTCACCAAGTTTTTGTATAGACAAGTTTATCACTTTGAAGTTCTCATTTATGGCATGCGTGTGTTTCTTCATCATAGTGTTCATGCGTTCATCAACAACTTCGGTGACTTGTATCGCGGACATTCCGGGCGTGGATGTAGGAGTGGGCCTTGAAATCGTTGGTTGTGGTGTTGTTGGGGTTGGTGTGACATGTTTGCGTGTGACATTCATTTTTGAGCCATCCGATAATGATACCTTTTGACCTTCAGACTTGCATTGGATGATGAGCATGGATTGCTTGACTTCCATATCGGCTTTTTCTTTCACAAAAACCGTAATGGTGGAGAGGCGATCCGACGTCCATTCACAACCACTCACGTAGAGTATCCAATACGGCGTCGGTGTTTCCTCCGGCCTTTTGCTCGGTGTGGAAGTTTGGGCATCTTTGTGTATGGGAAATGGTGTCTCTCCAATTTACAGGCTTGAGAGAGGTGGGTACACGGGCACAAAGTCTTGGCCTTCTTTGATGGCTTTGAAGAATCGTGATGTGTTCGTGTTTATTCTCCATGCCGCGGGGTGGTACCGACAATTTTTTGGGCAGTCCGCTCCGCATTCATCCGTGCCGCAGTTGAAGCACATTCTTCTTTTCTTCGGTTTGCCATGCGTGTCACGGTCGATGCAAATTCCCAGGTCGGGGCAATCATTCATAATATGTCCCGTTTTGCCGCATAGTCTACAAGTTTTTTCGCTTGTGGTCTTACCGGCTTGTGATGCTGCCCTTGCGTAACATTCATGCGTTGAGTGTCCCAATTCCCATGAATCGTGGTGCGCGCAATATTTTTTCACCTTGGGTTGCTTCTTCGGAGGCATTGTGGGCGTTTGAAAAATAGGCAATGTAGTGCAAGACGTAGGACGTCGTAAGAGTGATTAGTTTCGATGAAGGCGGAGCTTGGTATGAGATGTGCACGGCTTGTTGTGGATGATCGTGATCAAAGGCGTTCACGTCAATGTCCACAAGGGTGTTGTGGTCGGGGTTCTTTGAGTTGACGCCGACGTTGTCTCCAATACGGACGTCGGGTGAATGGATATTAATGAATTCTCAAGAGATCACTTGGAAGGACTCGTCAGTGGGGCATGCAAGCAAGCATAAAACAACAGTGGTGGTTTGTGCCCATAGACTGCAAAGAGAGCGATCATGTGTCTTTCGTCCTTAGCAAGTGTACGAATTTCTCAAGAGGTCACATAAATGCAAGGCACGCGTAGTCTCATTGATTCACGTGTATGCACATTGTGGTGATACAAAATTCATGGCCATGGCCAAGGCAACGTTCAAGTGCAGGACTGGGTCAAGGAACAAAACAAGATTGCCCAAGTTGTTCAAGCCCACTTGAGGAAAGGACGAGCAAGTCGTTTTGAACGCGTCAATAGAATGAGTAAACCTGCAGTTTTGAATGTGGCGACTACGTGCTTGTGAGCAGACGGAGGTTCAAGCAATTGGAGGTACCTAAGGGAGCCACGAAGGATGTTTTGTGGTATGGTCCCTACCTGGTTACTGGAGTCAGCAGCGGCGGTATTACAGCGCGTTGCAGTCCTACGTTGGGCCGCGAAGTACCTGTGCCCTTTGAGTTCGTGAAGCGCTTCTCATTTGAGCTGGTGGATGACTATGGCGAAGACACAATCGAAGAAGGAGATACAGACATGCTGAATGACGATGAGCGAGCAGCGTTGGCTGATGAACAGGACATTGTGGCGAATGAGCAGGATATACCATTCTACAATCAGACTGAGATGGAGAGAATTGGAGCTTATCACGTCGAACAGATCCTGAGAGCACAATATAGGCAAGGCTGGCGCTTTTTGACGAAGTGGGAAGGCTATGGCACGAGCGAGAGTCCTTGGGTACCAGTTCGTGCATTCGTGCATGGTGATGGAAAGCTAAATCATGTGTTTGTGGGCTACTGTCTGGCACACGCACCTCGCTTTGACAAAGCGCTAAGGCAGGCTCGGCGGATCAGCAGCACACTGAAGAAGAAGTCCAGCGCGGAGGAACCAAACGGAGAGACTACCATGGATAACAAGGAACCAGGAGAGGTCAGTACCAAGAAGGTCTCACAGCAGCGCAGAGGCAAACGGCGACGTACAGACGAGCCTACAGTTGGTGGTATGGCAGAAGACTGGTTACCTTGAGTTTTTACCAAGAGCCTGAGGAGGGAGGAGTACCTTGAAGTGTGTTCTCATGCTGCTTATGCTACCACTGGCGGACCAAGGATAAACCCTGCAGAACTTCACTTCATTCTGCAGAACAATTATTACAGTTCGGAATATATCCGGAAAAGTTCAGTTTCAGGCATGGAAAAGCCCACACCTTATTTGGACTCCATTATTCCTCGTTGGAATTTCGGAGAGACTGCCGGACTTCTGCGCTCTGAGATGCTCGCGCCGCCAGCAAGGTCAGCAGGACAGTTTTGGGAACCAGAAAGAAAGGAGTTGGAAGAAGTTTTAAGGTCAAATATTGAACAGTTTTGAAAGGCGGATATGACTGGCATAACAGCAAGTTCTGGAGTTACGACAAGTTCTGGAGGGAGTTGAGTTTAAGGGAGCCAAGTATCAAGGAACCTGGGGTTATTGAGGTTCCCAAAATCTTTTGGTTAGTTCATGGTTGGAAGGTACTTTGAATATTACTTGGTCCTGGTTTTACTTCGCAGCACCTATGGTCAACTTGAAGCCAAGTGTAAGTAGCTACAAGTTGAGTTTTGGGGTTTTGGAGGGAGTTACCTTCAATGGATAGGAGAGTGCGCAGTTAGCCCTGCACTGTAAAAATGGAAATGACCCCATGGCATTGCCGTGCACAACCTGCTTCATTCCGTACAGACCTTGTCGTGATGCGAGGCAACCTAGTCAGCTAAGACGAATAGTCGAGCTGAATGTGGCACGATGTTGCTTTGTGCAAGGCAGGGCGCATACCATGGAGACCGCGTGGTGCACCACAGCGGAGCGGCTGTTCACAAGTATTCCTAACGTGGCCCATCCATTGAAGTGACCTTGGGCGCTGCAGTCATTTGGGTGCCCTCATTTGTTTGACAGCGCCTTCAGATTGTAGTGCATTGTGCAGGACCGCAACCACAGAGATTGCGCACCACGGGGAAGTCATTCAACACGGATTGTCTCATTGGATGAGCGGAAGATTTTGATGAATTTAATGATTTCATTGAGCGGTGGTGTTGTTGATAGATAGTCAGCTTCAGTTTTGGAGAACCCGTGGGGTTCACATGTGAATTTTTTTGTGTGTGGCGCTTGATGTTTTTGCATGCTTTGTTGATGATTTGATTTGTATGGTTTTCAAACAAGATGGGGCGATCTTACAGCAATCACCAGTGTGCCTGAGCAATCACCAGTGTGCCTGAGCAGCCACCAGTGTGCCTGAGCAATCGCCAGTGTGCCTGAGCAATCACCAGTGTGCCTGAGCAAACACCAGTGTCCCTGAGCAATCACCAGTGTGCCTGAGCAATCACCAGTGTGCCTGAGCAAACACCAATGTGCCTGAGCAATCACCAGTGTGCCTGAGCAACAACCAGTGTGCCTGAGCAACAACCAGTGTGCCTGAGCAATCACCAGTGTGCCTGAGCAATCACCAGTGTGCCTGAGCAACCAGCAGTGTGCCTGAGCAACCAGCAGTGTGCCTGAGCAATCACCAGTGTGCCTGAGCAATCACCAGTGTACCTGAGCAACAAGCAGTGTGCCTGAGCAACCAGCAGTGTGCCTGAGCAATCACCAGTGTGGACCGATGAAAATAACCAAGGTCCGAATGAAAATCACTGAGTCACAAAGCCAGGATCCGCGTTTGGGAACCAATCGATACATTGTGCTTGCGAGCCTCATGTGGAAGTACCATTCAGCACTTCACCAGCATGAAAGTAGATGAAACCTCAATTCCACCAACCAAGAAGCTGGTTTGCAGCCTTTGGAAAGTGAGTTGCACCTACTACACCAGTTGGAACATTGTACGAAAGGTCAAAATAAACGTTGCAGCACTTTTTTGCGCAAACATCACTTATGCCAGGTTTCGATACGTAAAATCAGCTTCGGTCTAGAGGTTTGGGTACTAGGGTGCTCCCCGAAAGGTTAAAAACGCATTGAGAATGGTATTGGTAAATAATGATTGCAATGGAACTTTGTTTCCTTGCTTAGATGTGCTTTGGTGTCGTGCATTCAACCAAACTACTTGATTTTTGCGCAAAAATCACTTATGCTTTGTTTTTGTAAGTGAAATCAGCTTCCGCCTGGAGGTTTGGGTACTAGGGTGCTCCCCCAATGGTCAAAAATAAATTGAGAATGGTATGGGTAAATAATGATTGCAAGTTAGAAGGATAAAGGCGTTAAGTAAAAACAGTGAAAACGTTCTGAAAAAGAAGTGGAATCAGTGCAAGCAGTGAAAAAAGATGGGGTGCCAAGAGGTGCCATCCCGGTTGTGCTAATGCGCAATTTGGCTGTGGGGAACACTAATACGATGATAATTTATGTCCAGGGTGGCAAGTTAGAAGGAAGTGAAATCAGTGAAAAAAATTCTGAAAAAGAAGTGGAATCAGTGCAAGCAGTGAAAAAAGACCGGGTGCCAAGAGGTGCCATCCCGGTTGTGCTAATGCGCACTTTGGCTGTGGGGAACACTGATACGATAATAATTTATGTCCAAGGTGGCAAGTTAGAAGGAATTGAAATCAGTGAAAAAAATTCTGAAAAAGAAGTGGAATCAGTGCAAGCAGTGAAAAAAGATGGGGTGCCAAGAGGTACCATCCGGGTTGTGCTAATGCGCAATTTGGCTGTGGGGAACACTTATACGATAATAATTTATGTCCAAGGTGGCAAGTTAGAAGGAAGTGAAAAAAGTGAAAAAAGTGAAAAAGGTTCTGAACAAGAAGTGAAATCAGTTGTGTGACGAAGGGTCAGCTTAAGGATGACGCTGTATTCCCAGAGCACCAACTTGACTTGAACCAGTGGTCTACATGTTGAAACAAACACGTAAATTAACGCGTTAGAAGTCTGGACGCGCCGTTGTACATGTGCAGCAAGGAGCTGAGTCCTCATGCCTTGCCATTTGTGTTATGACAGGCTGATTCATGTGGCTGCATTGGGGCATCCTGGTACATTTATGATGTGGGATCTGGAGCTCAAGTTCATATCCTGGAGTTTCATGGCTGCAAGTGCAGGCCCCCAGCAACACCTACGACCACCTGACAGCTGAGGTACTGGCCTGATATCTAGGGTGCCTACTTCACTGAATTTTTGGCTCAATTACTGTGTTCATCTGCCCAAATTGATTGGATTTGGTGACATTCATTGGGTCAAGCGTCTGCATCACCGTTGGATTTCTGACTACGGCGACCAGGAATATCGTTCACGACTACGAGAGGGTACGAAGACGACACTGGTGTATCCAGAGACCGTTTGAAGCACTCATCTTGGTCTACATTTGGTCATTTATGGTTGGTTCCAGTCCGAATTTTTAGTAAGATTGGACCTCATTGACACCGGATTAAGTTGAGATCTGTTGGTTACGTGGAACATGGGAGTCATTCGTGGACAACGCCTTCACACACAGCGTGTATTCAGGCTGGGGGGGGTGTTAAAAGTCCATGAATGAGCAACAATTTCTCAAAATATTGGTTTCATATGGAGCAATGGTATTATTCTTTATCGGAGTTTGGCTCGGACATTGGGGGAAATATTATCCATGGAGCTTGATCACTTCCAATATGGGTGAAAGACACTGAGTGGCCTAACTTTAATTCAAAAGAGGGTTTATCTATTATATTATATTCCATGAGTTATTGTTTGTTATTCCTTTGTTTCTTCTTTGAACACTATTTGTATTATAGCACAACATGCGTGTTGGCCTTTGCATTATCTATTTTTTTGGTGTCTCATTGAGGCTGAGCTGTTCGGTAATCAGCATTTTTCTCCAACATAAGGTCGTTTCACAGGAAGAGAATACGAGTTTCAGACTCAGCATAAAATTCCGCATCTATAGAGTCCAACACACGGAGGACACGGAGCATCATATGGACTTCACCCCGCCGGAGCTCGAGCCCGCAGCAAGCGACCCCGCGGACCCCAGCCCGCATAATACCCCCCCGCCCCCCCCCCCCGCGAGCGGGCGCCCTGGACACACCTGTCCAATGCCCTGCGGCACCACCACCCCACCCACAAAGCCAGCAACGGCCCCGCCGAGTACCGGGCGTCCCTCGAGCACGACCTGCCCGACGTCACGGGGCCGGGGCTCCACGGGTACACCACCGCCCCCCCCTCTCCAGGCACCCCCACACAAGAATGGGAGGACGAGTACGCCGTCGACGTCACCGACATGACGGCATACGTGGAAAGCGTGGAGGACCCGGAGCACGACACCATCCTCAGCCTCCTCGCCTACCACAGATGGAGATGGGGCAACCAAGTCACCCTCCACCGACCGCAGGACGGACCCCACCAGTGGTCCCCAGAGCAGACGGCGAAGTGGGACATCGTCTTCCAACTCACCCCCGAGGGCTTCTACATCCTCACACACAGCGGATTACCCAACGCCACACCCAATGCACAGGCGCTGCCGCTAGCCCAGCCCCAGGAGGACGACGCAGACACACACCCCCTGGAGGAATGTAATTGGGACCTCCCACAGCCACCACCGAACGCATGCCGCACCGGCTCACCAAGCGTCACCTCCCCCACGACTACCATGCCACCAACGACTCGCGGGGACGCCGCACACTGCCCCTGCAGTGGGCATCACCCGAAGGCACCTTCACGTGGGGGGAAATCCTCCCCGGCACCGTGGCGCTTACGTACCTGTGGCTCCGGGACGCGGAGACGCCCACGCAGCCCCCCGGCACACACCTCCTCCTCACCCTAGAGGGGGAGGCTGCCGTCGAGAAACGTCCACACAGCGGAGGGAGAGGACTACGTGACGGCGAACGCAGACACCGCAGTATGGCTGCACGCTCACGAGCACACCACAGCCCGCACCGTAGTACCGGGGTCACACCCCTGGCACGTGGTCATCGTACGACTGCCCACAGGGGCAGACACAGGAAGCGCCCAACAGGGATGGGCGGACAGGTGGGCACACGTGTGCGCCTCCCTGCACGAAGGGCTGCACAGACCCTCCCTCACCAGTCACACCCTCGAGATGGCCCCCACCACGGCCGAATCCCACACGGGGGCGGCCCCCCCCACCGGGGTCTGGGCCTACACGCGCACCCTCCACCGCAAGGCAGCGGAAGCCCTCAAGACCGCCATCTTCAACCACCAGGGCCTCAAGCACACCCCCCACGATAACACGCAAAAGGGCTACACCCTATGGTGGCACCACCCCGCACCAGAAGGGGGCCTGCAGCCGGCGGCAGACCAGCCTGGCATCGGCCCAGACCTCACAGCGATTGCCCACGCCGTCGCCACCATGGCCTAGCAAGTTGGAGCGCCACCCCTATGGGCACCGTCCATCATCAAAGAAACGGCGGCACGCCACAACCCAGCTTTCGCACACTTCCGGGGACGCCCCATTCATCCCACCCTACCGGACCTCGACCTCCCTGCCCACGATGTGTGGGCAGTCCACATCCTCGTGCCCCACGACACCGCGCCCTAAATGGGGGACGCGACGGCACGCGTCACCAAACAACTCCCCAATACCGCACTCCACTACGACATACCAACGCCAAACATCATCGTCACCCACAACACGGGTCGCGACCACTACTACCTCCAGGCCACGCATGAGCGCTCCCCTGTCACCATATACACCTTCACCACCTACCCTGGCCTCCAGCCACCGCAACACCACCTGCGTCTGGCACCGAAGCATCCACTACACGTCGTCCCGACCCCGCACAGCCCGCAGACGGGCCGCGGCACACCACCAAAACCACCTGCTCCCACGCATTAACGCTGGACCCGGCACCATCACCGAGGCCACCCACAAAAGCACCTTGAACCTACTGGCCCGCAAGCTACGCCCCAAAATGGCACTGGAGGACACACTCTGGATATACTATGGCGAAAGCCGCACGGCACGGGTGGCGGACTCCGGCACCATCATCCCCCGCCACATCCAGCGCGCGGTGGGGCCCTTCACCGTATACGCGGTACCGCACCCCATAACAGCCCAATGCACCCACTGCAACCCCCGGTGCGCGCTACCATGTGCAGGCGCTCTGCAGCAACCCCTGCCCACCCCTACACACACAGGGGGCACATACCTCGGCACTATACCCGGGGACCCACACCCCTACCTCCTGCCCGCAGCGGACCGCCACCACGCCATACCGCTACACCTTGTCGAGCACCTGGCGGTGGGACCATCCCCCTTCCAGAAGCGCCCCCCCCACACCCCATCCGACGGACGCCCGCCAGATGAGCCGGCGCACGCCACACCTGGACCCAAACGCGCCATCGCACTCCTCACCCTAAAGGCGGAAGCCACCATCCCCCGAGACCTGGAGGGGGAAAACCAGCTCATGGTGGAAGGGCTGACGGAACACGTCCTGATCGCAGCCATGTACGCCACGGCGTCCGCCTCCCGCCTCTGGGAGGACCGCCCCTCCCCACCTCTAGCCCAGGCAGCGCAGGATGCCCCCGACACGGGCCCTAACCGCCAAGGACATCCACCAAATCCTCAACATGCGAGCACCCCCGAAAAGCCACCCCCAAGTCTGCCCCATCCAGCTCGTCAGCTGGGACGCCATGGAGGCCCCCGGACCACCGCGGAGGTCCACATCCTCAAACAACAGGACACCTGGTGGACAGTAGAATGGGACGACCACAGCAAGGTTAGAAGGGCAACAGCACACGCCCCCGACGACGAAGTCCCGCCCCCACCACGCGGAGGGGACCGCTTGCGACTCACCGCACGCGTCGCCCACGCCCCAGAGGCAGCCTGGGAAGCGCTGCACTACGCCCTCTACTGGGCGCAGGGGGCGCCAGAAGGCCCCCCCCCCCCCGGAACGCACCCAGGCGTGGACACACCACGCCACCCGCTACACGGCCCACATGCGCCGCCACGGAGCAGGCACCGGGCACTGGCTCCTCACCTGGCCCACGGACCCGCCTGACGCCCTGCAGGAGGCCGAGGAAGTGCTTGGCCTCATGACCAAGCAAGTGTTCCAGCTGAAGGACCCCGTCCCCACGTCTAAGCCTGACGTCCCAGCCGCCCGCGAACACCCCGTGTTTCCACCGGGCCACGCACCCGTACAGCAGCCCCAGGGCGCACCTCCCCAACGGGGACAACCCGCTGCCCGGCGCCGCCAAGGTGCGCAGAAAGGCAAGGCCCCCGCACAGGCCAAACCCGCGCCCAAGCCAAGAGCCAAGTCGAAGAGCTGGACCAAAGAGGAAGCCGCTGCCCTGTATCCCGAATACGCCATGGGTACCCGGCCGCAGCTGCCCTTCGAGTACGCCACGGCCGCGGGCTTCTCCAAGTGGATATGGGCCGCAGGGGAGGTCAAGCACCGGTACCTCGTCACCGGGGACCACCACGGGTTCAAGATCCACGTCAAGTGGGACCCAGCCATCCCAAACGACAAGAAGGTGGGGCGCACCATCGAACTCTGGCGAGACCGAACCGGTCGTGAGATGGTCCCCATGCAGCTGTGCACCCCCGACATGGAGCACCTAACCGGCACCGAGTACACGGGCGAAGTCCACAATGCATGGCCCCTACCCCAGCCCCAGAAGCGGAACCGCAAGACACCTAAAGCTCAGGGCGTCATCGGCCTCCTCGACGCCTGACGGGTCCAGGGCCGGACACGCCCCGCCCCCCCAACTACCGGTCCCCAGAAACCGGCACCTGCAGAAGCCCACGCCCGCATCAACATCCTCAACGAGCCTGCGGTCACCTACGACCCCACCAAGGCCGCCACACTGCAAGCCATGCCCGGGCCACACCCCCAGGCGCAGACCTCCTGGGGTTCCTGGAGCAAGCCCTTCGCAGAGCGGACCAACCCGAACCAGCACCGATCCTGGACCTGGCAACAGGGGGTGCCCCTCTACCACAAGACGTCGGTCACGGTGCATGCCCACCCCGACCTCGGAGGGGATGGGCGCCCCGGAGCATACGAGTGCGTGGGGCCCGGATGGCAGCTAAACTTGCCACTCACGCACGTCCCATTCGGGGAGGACACCAAGGACTTCCTGGACACCCTGAGCCTGGCAGACCACCGACTCTCCCTCCTGGCACCCACCATCATCATAGGCGACCTAAACGCCGCCCCAGCGACGACAACCGCACCGGCCCACCCACAGCCACCAACATAGCTGTCCGGGACGCCATGCAACAACTGGGCCTCACCGACCTCACGGCAGGACTCACCGGCACACCCTCCCATTACCCCCACCAAGCCGGCACTCACCCATCCCGCATCGACACGTGCTACGGGGACCCAACCACGGTGCGCGTCCACGAAGCAGCCTACGGGGACCTCCCGCCCACAGGCACGGGCCACCGACCCCTCTACATCGACCTCGTCGTCCCCAACCTACCTGCACCCGCGGCCACCCTACCAGACGACACCCTCCCTCCCACACTGCAGTTCCCGGCCGAGGACGACCACAGCGCCTGGCACAGGTAAAACAGGGCCCTACACGCCATCCTGCACCGCCCGGATGCGCCAACACTCACCACCGCCATGCGCCGTTCGGCACAAGCATGCGGAATAGAGCGTGACACCGGCCACGCGGGAGCACCACCGGGCCTCACCCTCCAACAACTCGTCCATGACATCTGGACGACGAAAGAGGAACTCGCCACCCTGCTGCGCCCCAGCACACCGGAAGCACGAGACCGGGCAGCCCACCTCCGTGCGCTCCTCAGCACCCGCCGCCACCAACTCCAGGAATGGCACGCCCACCGCATAGCCGCTGCAGCCCAGGAACGCGAAAGATAAGGCAGAAACGACACGCCGTACAAGTCCCTGCGGTACGTCAGCCGCATCCTGGAGGACACGGGGCGCCGTACCATCCACGCGGTACGCACCCCCGAAAGAGGCCGCACCAATGACCCCGACGCCGTCCTCCAGGCAGTCCTGGACAGCTTCCAGGCACAACACGGGGACGCCCTCCCCGAGCTCGACCCCCACACCAGAAACACCATCCGCGGGCATGTGCCCAGGGTCTTCAACCGGGAACAGCGGCGCGCCATGGAACACGACCCCTTCAGCATCTCAGAACTGCAACGCGCCCTAGACCGCCTGAAGAAGGGGGTCGTGCCCGGCATCGACGGTTTACCGGCCGAAGCGTACCAACGACTGACCCTCCCAGCACACCTACAAAAACCCCGACTCCAACTCGCCCTCGAACAGCTTCCCCTCCTCACCCGATACCACCGATGGTATGCGCGCCGCTCGATCCACGTCCCCGCAGGATACACCAAATGCATCTGTGGCCACGCGGAAGAAGAAACCTGGGACCACTTCAAGGTGTGCCTCCTGTACAGAGGACTGGACACCCTCACAGACTGGAACACAACCCACACCATCGCACAGCACGCCGCATGGCTGACGCAGTCCCCGGCGACCCAGCAACTCACCACCGTCCTCAAGCAGACGGAGGTACTCGAGGCGGTCCCCAGGGGACTCGTCCCCACTGCCGTCTACACCTTGCTACGCACCCACGCGGAGGACCCCAAGGCCACGGCGGCACACATGCAGCGGACGGCCGTTGCCAAGACAGCGGAGCAGCTCACATACCGCACCCACAAATACCTGCAGCATGCAGCAATCCTGCCCCAAACAGACCAAGCCCACCTCCTCAAACTCCTGTTCTACCAACCATGAGAACCTACCCCGTGACATACCAACACGGAGCCCTGACCACGCCTACACACCATCCACCGAGCACAACACTGGCACTGCACACACGGGCACCACAGGCACCGCACACACGCCCACCAGCATGCTCCCGCCACCAGCCCCAATCCCCCGACGCCACCGTCCGTACACAGGTACCACCAACCGCCAGCCACCGCATGTCCCCTCTGCGTACGCCAGCGGCTACCACAGACGGCCCTGCCCTGCAACCCAGACCACTGGGTCTGCCTGGGAGCGGCGCACAGCCTCACCCACTGCCCCCACTGCGGGGGCCTCAACCCCCACCACCGCCAGCCATCCCAGCTCCTTCGGGCCACTCACCGACACCCTCCGGGACCACCTGGGAGGGTACTACGTGGCGGACGCGGCGGACCACGCATGGACCATAGCCGTGGCCACGGGCAGCACACCCCTGCCCCCCCACAGCCCACCCTTACGCCACAGCGGGGGCGGCTTGAACGTGGCGGCCCGCCACGTCCTCCTTGCCCTATACCTCCACCACCGTGACCTACACCTTCCAGACCCACAACTCCCGGCCCCCCAAGCAGCAGCCCTGACGCCAGAAGCGTGGGCAGACACGGCACCAGAGGAGATAGCAGCCTATCTCCGAATCACTTGCCGCCGGTTCAACACCGCCCTCGGCCGACGTAAAGCAACATCTTACCCACTCAGCGCACTCCTCTACCCGGCACACCACCCCCGACCCGCACAACTGAAGCCCCCGGAGGGCTGGGCGTCCTTTCGGGACGCCCACCTGGCTCCTGCCGACGGGGCCATCGCCACATGGATGGGCCTCACGGAGCAGCGCACCTACGTCAGAGGCCCCGAGACGCGCCTCCGAGAGGCACACCGCTGGCACGCCCGCTCCTCGTCGCCCCCACGGAGACAGGGGGGTTCACCCGCCCCCGACACCCACCAGGCCAAGAAGACCAAGACAGGTCAGGGGGCCCGCCAGCGCAGCCGCCAGCAGGGCGCGACGCCCCGACCAGGGCCCGGGTCCAGCCACACCGCACCACCGCACGCCCAGACCCCCGGGGCACACCAACAGCACCGCCCCCGCCAGCGCCCACCACCACCACCGTACCGCAGCACCCAAACCCTGCAGCCCAGTCAGCCACCACCGCCCGCACATGTCCACACCATGCCAGGACCACCATACGCGCAGAGCCAGGGGACATGGTACCACCAACACCACCACCACGCCCCCGTCCCTCCCAACCCCTACCCCCTGATGCCCCCATGCTACAGCGACCCCCACCAGCTACATCCCCAGCACGCCCCAGCACAACCAGGCCCCGGGAACCACCCAGCCAACATGGCACACATCACCGCACCACACCATCACGT
Source organism: Eutreptiella sp. 'Long Island Sound 2002' (assembly GCA_964036045.1). NCBI lineage: Eukaryota > Euglenozoa > Euglenophyceae > Eutreptiales > Eutreptiaceae > Eutreptiella > Eutreptiella sp. 'Long Island Sound 2002'. The sequence goes on along the minus strand of OZ038383.1, from coordinate 41,515,129 downwards.
ATTCCACCACCACCAGCCCCTACCACCACGCCCACTAATGCCGGGGTACCAGACACAACCAACACACCCTCAACACCACCACCACGCGGTCCAGCACCACCCGCCGCCCCCACTACACGGACCCACGACACACGAGCCACGGTACACCCCCATGGACCCGCGGGGAGCCGCGCACGCACACCAGCAACACCAAGGCCTAGTAGGAGCGCCCCACCACCACCAGCAGCCCCCCCACCCACACCCCATACCAGCGAGCACCATCCACCAGCAGCCACCCATTACATACGGACCACAGCCCCACCCGGACGCCCATGCGGCCGCCTCCCACCCACACCTCGGCACCACAACCAGTCAAGAACCGCAAGGACCGCACGGCGCACACACGCAACACCAACACGACCCACAGGGACGCCCAGACCCCCAGCCAGCACAACACCCACCCCCGCCCCCCCCAATCACCAACAGTGCCACCCCCACACCCCCCCCCCCGCCCCCCCCCCCGGGACCAGGCCACGGACGCAAGACGCGGCAGCCAGCACCATCCAATTGACGTCCATGCCCCCGCCGACACACGCCGCCGCGAAGCCCCCCTCCCGCGACCGCCACAAGAAACCCCATCACCAGGGCCCACACGCGACAACGACGACCACCCCCTCCATCACACCCCGCACCACCAGCCGCCGCACCGGACGAACCCTACGCCCTACACAACCCCGCAGCGGTACGGCAGCACCTCCGGGGACTCGGAGACCAGGACGTGCTGTGCCTCCGCACCTCCGGCACCACCCAGCGCATCCGGGCGACCACCCTGGTCCAGGCGGCCACCTTGGGGGAAGGCGTCCGAGACTTCCTCTTCGACGCCTTCCTCCACGTCGCCCGACACGACCGCCCCCCACGTGCCACCCTAGACGGCGAGAGCCCGCCCCCCGCGGGGAGCCGGATCTGGGTGCCCCCCATCGACTGGGGGCGACACCTAGTCGGACACCCCGTGCCGGAACAGGACAGCACCCAGGGCCGCATCCGCTACCGCGAGCCCAACATGGCCCACCCCCCACCAAGCGCCACTCCCGACAACACCAAAGAGTGGGAGCGGGAAACATGGGTAGCCCGGATGGCCTCCCTGAGCAACTTCCAGCACCACGTCCCGGGGGACATCCCCACCCCTGACGACCGGCAGCCAGCCCCCTCCACGTACATGACTCTCATGTACAATCTGCACTACACCCTCTCCACCACCCACTACCACGCACCAACTGCCCACTGGGTGGTGCACGGCACCGACTCCCTCCTCCCCGCCGACTACGCTCCCCCCGCACACAACCCAGGCCTCGACACGTACGCCAGGGGGGACGAGCCGGACGACCCCCACATCTGGGGCACGTTGGAACGCAAATCCTTGGACACTCTGCTCTCCATCCGCAGCGGCAGCTAGGGCCTTGGTAGGGCGATGTATTGCCTCGCCAAGTGGACCCAACAGACCTGGGGGATCCCCACGGACCGGTGGCTGTGGAGGGTCACGCTGCGCCCCCAGCAGAGGGAAGCCCCCCGAAACCGCAGGGGACCCACCCCCCCACGCCCCACCACCCTACAGCTCTGCCCATACATGGTGGCGGCCCGCCTCATGGCGCTGCTGTGGCCGGGCCCAGACACCCCCACCCAAAACTACCCCCATCTCACAGAGGAGGACATGCCCGGCATCAATCGATGCTTCTTCCGCACCCTCGACTACCGCCAGCAAACACACCCGCACGTCCTGGAGCAGATATGGCGACCCCCCGGGTAAACCACGTGCCCGCACAGCCGAGACAACGCCGCCACACCAGCACCAGCACGCACGGGTCACCAGGGAAAACGCGCGCACACGCCCGGTGCCCGAACCCGCGCCCTCGTTCCGGCTACCTGCAGGACCCAGCATCCTACGCCCGCCCCCGAAGCCCAGGGCCCTCCGCCTTCTCCCACAGCCCTCTCCTCCGCCTCCGACTCCACAACCTCCACCACCACGACCACCTCATCCGATACCACCACCACGTCCTCATCCAGCACTCCACCCCCCAGGCCGCGAGGGGACACCTCCCAAACGGGCCCCCAAACCCGTCCCCACCGCGAGCAACCCCGCCGCCGCCAAGGCCCACGCCCCGACGAGGCCCGCACCCGCGACCCAGCCGAAACCAAAGACCGCCGCCAAACAGCAACCGGAACCCATCAGCGCGCCACGCCGGCAACCCGCAGCCAAGCCCAAACCAAAGCCCAAACCCGGCGCCACGACAGCAGCGCGAGCCCGACCCCCCGAGGACGTCCTCTATGACATTCGGCCCCAGCCGTCCCAGGCGCGGAGGCAGCAGCACCCAGCACGACGCCCCCCCATCGTCACCGACGCCGCCGTCACCACCTTCATAGCGGAGCGCGCCGCTGCCCAAGCACGATGCAGCTCGTCCCGCCACCTCTCAAAGCCCGAACCCCAGGCCCACTGACCGCCCCCGACCAGGCCAGAACGACGCCAGGGTCCACCAGCAGCGTCCCCGCCGCCCTACCAACCCTCGATGACAGCCCAAATACAGCGCATGCCCCGCTACCGCGGCCGCCGAGAGTCCCCGCCCGACCCCGAGGCGGAGACCGTGCGCGCACACCCGCGGGTCCACATCCGCGCGCGCCCCCACTCCCTGCGCACCCCCACGGTACAGGACTACGAGGAATCCCCCAGGCCCGCCACCGCCACCGGTCCTCACGACCCCGTCACACCCACCCACGCCAACTCCTCCGCCCAAGACCGCGGCCCCGCCCAGGGACAGTGGTGGCAGCGCTGGACCCACACGCAGCTCTGGGAGCTGCGAAAGTGGGCCTGAGGAGAGCCCTCCCTCGAGGGCCTGGTCCACCGGCCCCGCAAGGGGTCGGTGGAGAACTGCCGCCTCCGGCCGGCGGGGGGGTGGATGCCGCAGGCCGCATGGCTAGCCATGCTGGCCGATGCGCTCCACCCCCTGGGAGTCCACCCCCGCAACCTCCCCGCGCCCCAGGACCACCCGTATGTCCTCAGGCGCCTGCGGGAGACCTTCCAGGAGACACAGCGAGACGACATCCGCTTGCGGGACATCACCCAAAGCCCAGCCCCGCACACACACACCCCCTCACCACCCCACAAGCGTCGGCGCACCGACACCGGCGACACCCACAGCAACCCAGGAGCCCTGGCACCACACGACACGACGCGCCTGACCCCCCGACCAGCGGCGCCGCCACCTAACCTCGTTACCCAGCAAACCACCACCACGGGGTGCCACGCCAGGCCCCGCCCAGAAGTCACCAAACGAACCGGACGCCGAAGGACGCCAACGCACACGACAACGGGCACCACTACGCCCAAAGGCACTGAACCCAGGCCCGCTACCGTCGCAACCGCCTGACCGAGCCAAAACACAAACACAAATCGAACCCGAGCCACACCCCGAAACCGCTAACCCTTGACTCCTAACCAGGCCCGCCGAGGGAACAACGTAACCACAGCCCACACCCACAGCCCACACAGCCGCCTAACCAGCCAGCTCCAGAAGCAAGGAAACACCTAACCAAACCCACCCTGGCCCATACCTGTGTACATCAGGATGCGCGAGCCGCACCCCTGGGGCGCAACCGCCGCCACAGCACCGACGACACACGCCAGAGGACACCACACTACTGCACCGCCGCACCAGCTGCCCGTGCCTGTGCCTGCAGTCTACACGCGCCCGTATTTTTCTTTTTTTTGGATCAAAAAAAAATAAATAAAAATTAGGGGGGGAGGAACAGGGACAGAATCACCAATGGCACACGCGCACCGCACACAGCGCGCACACCGGTGAACGGGCGCCACGAGGGCCAGGACACCGCACACGCGCGTGCACCGAGGGCAACAAAGGGACGAGACCCCACGGCCTGGCACACCGGTGAAAAAGAGCCAAGAGGCCCGGGACACCGCGCACGAAAAGCAACACACCGAGCCAGCGCACCGGTGAACAGGAGCCAAGTGGCCCAGGACACCGCACACGCAACACAATACACCGAGCGGGCACACCGGTGAGCGGGGGCCAAGGGGCCCAGGCCGCCACACACGCAACACAACACGCGGAGCCGACACACCGGTGAACAGGAGCCAAGTGGCGCAGGACAGCGCAGACACAACACAACAAACCGCGCGGGCAAACCAGTGAACAGGAGCCAAGTGGCCCAGGACACCGCACAAACAAAACAAAAGACCGAGCAGCCACACCGGTGAACAGGAGCCAAGTGACCCAGGACACCGCTCACGCAAAGCAACACACGGAGCAGGGGCACCGGCGAACAGGAGCCAAGTGGCCCAGGACACCACACACGCAACACAACACACTCAGCGGGCACACCGGTGAACGGGAGCCAAGGGGCCCGGGACACCGCATGCGCAATGCACCACACCGAGCGGGCACACCGGTGAACAGGAGCCAAGTGGCCCAGGACACAGCAGACACGACATAACAAACTGCGCGAGCGCACCGGTGAACAGGAGCCAAGAGGCCCGGGACACTGCGCACACATAGGGCGGACGAGGGACAGGAAAGAACAAACACCCCATGGGTTGGACACACCGGGGCGACCCGGCCGACCCACCGTGCCAGGGGCAGGAGCGGTACTTCAAGGCCACTGGTCTGAGCCCGGCCAGGCTGCATCGGGGACCATGGCAAACGTCGGCCGGAGCCACGGAAGCAACCGGTGACAGGCGAGCCGGTACACAGTCCAGGAGGGGGTCGCCTGCCAGGCAGAGTGGCCCCGCAACTCAAACCACAAGGGTGAGGCGGTCGTACCGTAGACAAGCGGGAGCAATACCCCTTGTGGTGAGAGATACTCCACACGCCTGGGCAGCCCCCAGAGCTGCCAGCCAAAAGAAGGGGGCATGTGGCCCTACCCATGGACACATGTGGGGACACCCTCCCACCTGGGACACGTGGACCGGCTGGCCGCGACACTGCCTTCCCAAGCACATGCGGGAGCGGCTCAAGAGGCACCTGACATAGGGCAGTGGAAGGGACAGGACGTCCCCTTGGTAAGACCTTCTTCCTGCTTTGTCAAAGGAGGCATCCCGAGCTCCCGAAGATACCTACCAACCTACCTTTCTTCTTTGAACACTATTTGTATTATAGCACAACATGGGTGTTGGCCTTTGCTTTATTTATTTTTTTGGCTTGTCTCATTGAGGCTGAGCTGTTCAGTAATCAGCATTTTTCTCCAACATATGGTCGTTTCACAGGAAGGAAATATGATTTTCAGACTCAGCATAAAATTCCGCATCTACATAGTAAAGAAGGTCCCTACCAGGACCGGCCCCTGCTGTGCCCCTTCCGCCTGTTACCCCTGCCGATTTGCTCCTGATCAACGATTGCATTTATCAGAATCCAGGGTTCCCAATCCAAAAATATAGAAAATAAAATCCTCCTTCAACCCTGAACAGCAACCAGATCCCACAAATACAGCAATAACCCAATCCACAATCCAATCCAACTCCAAACTGTGGACTGCGGGCTTCCATTCACCACACCGATTGTCTCACGGTGGCGGGCATGTACAAGAATTGCACCAAGGAAGAAAGCCCTGAAATTGGCATATGAACACAAATAAAGCAACGTTGGGGAAAGAGGTAAACATACACATACACAGCCACAAAACCCTCATTCTCTGGACTCAAGACCTTCCCCTGACTCACCAACATATTGCCCTGAACCAGGTCAAATGAGAGGGCTGAATGCCATATGTCAAAAGTAACTACACAAACCCAAAAAATGTGTTCACCCCCAACCCTATAAATCCTAGCCCAATGCGGGAGGTGGCGTGTCATGGCCTAGAGTGGCACTCAGGACCATGCCCTACCCTGACATAACCTTGGTTGGACTTGGAGTTGAATAAGCTTGGAGAACTGCCCCATGACGATGACCTCACAACATGGCAAAATCAGGCAAATCACACCATAATGCCCAAAATTCAATTATATACTCAAAAATGCATACGGCAAATATTCAAATGCTTCATGCATGTGTCAAACCGGAAAGTAGTATACAAGGGTGATATAGAGCAAAGGTGCATGCCCAAGAATATCCCATCATTGGCTCCGAAAATCCTCTGGTTATGTACATGACATGCTTCACAAGTCAGCTCATAAGTTTGAGACCTAATTTCGTGAGGCCTCGTGTGCCAAGCCAAAGTGACCATGTGATCCGGCATATGGTGAGGTACAACACCGAAGCATATGCCAGCATCTAAGCAACATACCATAGTTCACAGATCTCTAGGCACTTTACTGTTAGCCGACCAGTTGAGCACATAAAACACAAAAATGAGCATAAAATGAGGTCAACAACATGAAAATATGTCCAAATACAAAGTTGTCATGATAGTATATCTCTATGCTCACCCATGATATCCGCTCATGGTTCAATACACAAATGATTGGAATTATTTGCGAACAATTCGCCACTTGGATCCCCAATCGGGCGCATGGAGATACCTTCGCCACTCCTATCTACATGCCCCATGAAAATGGGAGTACACTCATGGATCTCTTTGCCAAACATACCATGAGCAATACATACGCGGTAGACTTAGTCTTGCGCTTTGAATTCCACAATTGGGACATGGGCCAAGCCCTTGTCACGTGTGGCTCCCCATCTCCTTGGCCACACGACGATATATAACATGGGCGTGAGCATATCAAGACAATACCACCAATATCACACATAGCCCTTAAAATAGGCTCCCACCATGGTATGCCATGCCCCTCCATGGTCATAACTTTGAGTTAAATGGACGTGAGAACCTAAGGAAAGATGCTATGCAACCGCAAGACTCATGCTCTACACTCGAAAGTCATAATATCAAGTCCAGACACATGATCAACAAGTTATAAACAAGTTTCTACCATGTTGACCATGATCCTATAATACAACAGGTGTGTGTGACGACTTAAGGTGTTGGACCCTACTAAAAAAGGGTCAGACTAAGGCGCTTGCAACGCAACCTTCCTTATTCTCTTTCCTCACACTCGCGCGTAGAAATGGCCCTTCAAAGTGGTCCCACGATTCACTTTTGTTTCCCTTATATCTCCAAGTCAAATGGGTGGGAAGTATAAGGGAAGCCTGATTTGGGCATAGGGAAAGGAGTATTACTACGCGAAGAAGACCAAATCAAGTGCGGCGATGTCGAAGTCGAAAATCTGATTTCGACATCGCGAAAAATTCAGAATAAAATTTCGAGTGCATATTTAGAAAATTGCAGAAGCAACGAACCCTTTCCTGACGAAATCTGACCCTTCATCGGAGTTTCCGCCAAAATATCTGGAAATAACAGTTAACCAATCGGTTACCGCAAAATCGCGAGCCAACTGACAGTCGCCGATGCATTCACCATCAGAACAGAAGGCTGAAAAATTACGGAAACATTATGATACAAAAACCCTGTTGATTCCTGATATTCCGATATATAAATCTCCGCTGGCGGCGCCTCGGTACTGAATATGGCCGCTCATAGCCGGAGTGGCCAAACCTATCACACTATCACATCGGGTTAGGTCAGGTGGATGGGAGAGTATGATATCAGCCAATGGGGGCTTGCCGGCACATAGATACACACCCCAAGTGACCCAAAGATGGCCACGGGGGTCCGAACCGGCTTCACCTCCCTTCTCAGAGCGTTGTTACCGCTCGGAAGTCATTGAAGAGAGGACGGGAGGACCCCAATGGGCTCCAACCCCCCCCCCCCATGTCCCAAGGACACATGGAGGCCCAACACACGTCGTAGGCGTCCCCCACGCCCCAAGGGAGGGGTGAGGACACTGATAATCGGTGCCCTACGCCATATCCGGTCTCCTCTTGATCTACAACATGGACAAAGGGGATCAAAGATAGAGAAACGTCGTCGATCGATCTAAATACGTATACCACGATGTAATATATACGTGGAGATTGAGTGAAGGGGGTATATGGCCAATCAAGGCCAAAAAATCCCCGGATGAACGCCCTCACCCGTCTCCCAAGCACAGAAACAAACAAAAATGCCAAGGGGGATCCATTATGGTGCTACAGCAGCCACCAAATGGACCAACTTGTCCTTGACATCCAAAGAAATATTCTTTTTCTTCAGGTAGTCCATCCAGACCGTGGTGTACCTCGGCACAAAACTGCTCGGAAGCTCCCACGAATCCCTGGAGACGGCGAATCCCTTCCATCGGACTTTATAAAGCCTCCCCCCAGGCGTCCCCGGGTTCGGCTTGTCCGCCAGGATCTTCTCCGCAGTGAAATCGTCGTCCTCACCCTCGTCGTCCGAGTCCACATCGCCGGCCGTGAACTCGAAGGTGACGGGACGTCCGCTGGGGTCTGGTGCTCGGGGACGAAGCTTGGTATGGTCGCGGTCCAGGATCCTGTTATCCCCCACACGAACCGCATACACATCCTGCCCGACCTTCCGCACGATTACCCCCGGCACATACCAAGATGCCTGCCGATGCCTTGACAGGACATCCTTGTGGTGCCGCTCCACCCACACGGTGTCTTGGAGAGCATTCTTCTGGACCTATCCCTGCTTGAAGTACTTGGCCCTCTTCGCATGCTCGTCCTGAAGTGCCTTGCACACCTTGGCCGCCGTGTCGTCCGCCTCAGCCATCATAGCTTTCGCGCCCCGGGCCACTTTGCCATGGTTCAACCACGGGAGAGTGCGTGACACTCGATCCCGTAGGAACAGGATGCGATGGGGCGACAGTCCAGTGGGTCCCGGAAGGTCGTGATACGCTTGGAGTACTCTCAACAGCGAATTATACCAATTCCGGCCCGGTTCGTCGAGGTGCAGCTGGCGGAACTTTTCGAACATCTGCCGCCCGGCCACCTCAGCCCAGCCATTCGACCGGCTGTGGTATGCCACGGTCTTGGCGTGCCGAATGCCCATGTGCTTGCACATCGTCTTGAACCACGTCCCCACAAATTGACTGCCCCGATCGCTGCAGATGACAGTTGGGACATCAAAAATCGCCGGCCAATGCCTGATCATGGCTTTAGCAACGGTCTTGGCCTGCAGCCCCACTCCATGCTTGTCCTTCTTGTCCTTCTTCTTGGACTTCTTGCCAGGGACCGCCACGATATACCCACTGTGCCTATCCACCGCCAGGATGACACAGTTGTAGGTCTCTCCTTCCACGGTGACCTCAGGCAATTGCAAATACATCCATGGCCACGGACCGCATAGGGGCCTCCGGTATAGCCGTATACACCGGTTCGCCCGCTGTGGAGTGGTTGGGGCTCTTCGTGGCCCGACACACGGCGCAGTCGCTGCAGTACTTGTCCAGGATGGCGTAGTACCCCGGTGGGAACTTGAAGCGCTGCTCCAGGTCCTGCTGCATCTTGTCTCGACCAGGATGCATGAGCTGGGCATTGTGCCAGTGGTCAATGAGCTCCTCCACTCGGTTCTCAGGGACCAGTAGCTTGTCCTTGAGGAACAGTTTGTCCCCATCCTCGGTCAAGCCCTCAGGCCATTCGTCGTCCGACGGGGCACTCACGGCATTCCAGTACTTGCTCCAGTGCTCGGATGCCGCGTAGTCATCCGACCAGTCCTCTGTGAGCACCGACCTGACTAGCTCTACAGGGGCCACCATCCATTGCTCGAGGGTTTCGTCTCGAATAGCCTGGACTCGGGCGCCCCAGATCTTGGCCAGGTCTGTACGGTTTGCCATCACCACAAAACACTTGACCCCCTCTTGCTCCATGGCCTTCTCCATCTCGATGATGCGCTTGGCCTCCTCGGTCTCCTCGGCGTCGCCATGGCTGGATATGTCCATCCACGCCTTGCCCGCGGGGTAGGCCCAGCGACTGAGGCAATGTGCCACAGTGTTGTCCTTCCCCGGGACGTACACGACACTGAGGTCGAACTTGGCGAACGTCTCGTGCCATCGGGCCCTCGTAGCCGCTGTTCCTGAGGAGGTGTCGACATGCTCCTTGTGCCAGCTCTGTAGGGACTGGTGGTCCGTGCAAACCACCACCGGCTGCAGTCCGATGTGGCCAGACCACTTCCTGAGCGCACATACAATGGCGTATGTCTCCTTCTCCCTCGCGGTCCATGTTCGGCGTTGGCCCTCGGCCAGGATCCTGCTCCAAAACGCCACGGGAACATGAGTCCCGTCGTCCCGGACTTGCTCGAGGACTGCCCCCACAGCATAGTCCGAGGCGTCTGTCCGTAGCACGAATCCCTTGTCCGGGTCCACCAGGAACAGCCCCGACTGCCCCAGGAGTCGCTCCTTCAGGCAGTTGAACGCATCCCCAGCCTCAGGGGTCCAGGCAAGCTTCTTCTTGCTCCCCTTCCGGCCATCGAACTTGCCCACTTGCAGCATCTTGTGCAGCGGCCCCGACAGTTCTGCATACATCCGGACATAGCCCGAATAGTAGTTGCAGAACCCCATGAAGGACCGGAGTTCGCTGATGGTCTGGGGCTTCTCCCAGTGGTGCAGGGATGCCAGCTTCCCAGGCATGGGACGGCGTTGCCCGTGACCAACCACGTGACCCGCGAACTCCACTTCCTTCACGAAGAGTGAGGCTTTGGTGGGCTTGCACACCATGTTGTGCTTATCAAACTCGCTGAGCACTTTGCGCAGATCCTTCTCATGCGCTTCGATGAGCTCGTCCTCAGTCATGTCCTCAGTGCCGGACCCGATGATGATGTCATCCACAAAGGGGTCGGCACAATCCCGGACTGGACCGAGTAGGTCCTCCATCATGCGCTGGAAAGCGGCGTTGCCATTCTTGGCGCCCATGGGCACCACTTTCCACTGCATGGGCCCCAGCGGCGTCGACATCGCTGTCCAGGGCCTGGAGTCCGGGTGTAGCAGCATCTGGTGATAACCGTGTTTCAGGTCCAACACCGTGAAAATCCGCTTTTTCTGTTGTTTTTGGAGGATGGAGTCGATCAGGGGAAGCGAGTACGAGTCGTGCTCGGTCTGCTCGTTCAAACCCCTGTAATCAACCACCAACCTCCACTCGCCCTTCTCCTTCTTGGGCACGATGAAGGCTGGGCTGGCCCACTCACTGTCGGAGGGTTCGATCCATCCCCGCTCAATGAATTCGGCCAACGGCTTCTTCATGGCCTCGGCCCGATCGCCCTGAAGTTGGTACTCCCGATGACGATAGATCTTGGGGTTCGGCTTCAGCTTGATCCTCGCTGTGCCAAACCTCCCACGATCTGGAGGGTTCTTGTTGGCGACGCCACTGAATAGCCGCGGATAGGCTTTGATCAGCCTCTCCTTCAGCTCGGCGACCTTCGGGTTCTCTTGGGCCTCTTCAGCCGCTTGCTTCGGTATCGATACAACCGAACGCACTGCGGTATAGGCCTCTTCCGGGTCCGAATCCGACTTCTCCTCGTCAGATATGCCGTCTTCATCGTCGTGGGGTGCACTTCCCACCGATAATCTTCGAAAATTTGCGGCGTCGGGCTGGTTACTGTCGCTATCGGCCCCCGTTCTTGAAAAATCCCACGTCGGCGGGTCCGACCCAACCGGACCATCGTATTGGTCCGCGATGTGATCCATGACCCTCGCCACGAACTCATCTCTCTGGTACTTGCCGGTGACCAACATCTTGTAATCCCACCTATGCGGAGATGTGATAATGGCCCGCCTCTTCTTGGCTGCTACACGGTCGTGCATCCCCATCCGCATGTAGTTGACGACGTCATTGATCTCGGAGTGGGACAGGATGTCAATGCCATCAATAGGCTGATCCGTCCCCTCCTTGGGCTCAAACATGACCTTCATTGGCACCGCCTCCACCCTACGGATGAATGTCTCATCACTTGTGTGCTGGGCTTGCACCCCATCCACCAGGAAAGCCTTGGTACCCCACGCTTGACCCAGGGAGGGCATTGATACACCCTTGGCGTCGATGAACAACTCCTCCTCTGGCCCGAATGACATCTCGCTCAGGGTGATGGAGTCCAGCGTCGACTTGAGACTCTCCAGCGGACATGGGGTGGATCCTATGCCGGTTTTGACCAGGATCCCCTTCGCCCTATCAGCGACGATCTTCTCCACCGTACGTCTGGTATTGTCCAGGGAGCCATGCCAATACATGGGCCCCCACTCCTTCAAACCCCAATGCCTGTGCCAGGCTGAGTCTCCTCGATGCCAATGCCTCCTACACTTCCGCAAAAGTGGGGCATCCCGGGAAGCGAAGACGTCCGTCTCGGGCGCTTCGGCTCCCAGCGTCTGGATCATCCTGTCATACACCTGCGGCGCCATTCCATACTCCGTGAGCTGAACTCCACGGTCTCCTCTGGACTTGGCACCCACAGCTTGCACCGCTTGGACGATCGGATCCTCTTCCTCAGCATTCCATTGGGATGATCCGCATGCATAGTCCGTGGACAGCCATGTGAGGCATTCATCATCCTCCCAGACCAGCGTTGCTTGATGGGGAAGGGATCCAATGGCATTTGCCACCATGAAGTGATACCCCATGATCATATCCCAATCAGTAATGTCGGCCACATAGAAGTTCCCGGATAGAGTGCTTCTCTTCGCCAAATCAGGGCGGTTCAAGCGCTCATTCTCCCAGAATTCCATACTGATAGTGGCCTCATGGGTACCACCAACCATGATCTCTCCATTGGCCACCTTCAGGCGCACCCGTCTCCGGCTGGGCTGCAGGGATTCCTCCTTGAACAACCCTCTCCGGACCAGCCTCACCTGGGCACCCGTATCCACCAGAACATCCACCACCAATTCCTCTTGTCCGCACCGTACACGCACCTTCAAGTACAACTGCCGCTCGTCGCCATGCGGTGTATGGACAACTCTCACGGCATGCAACTCTAGCACGTCCGGGTGCATCAGGACTTTGAGGGTATGATCACGGATGGTGTAGATCTTGGGTTGGTCTTGCCCGTCCACGGGGCTCTCCGTGGTCGCTCCTTCCTTCTTGCCACGTCCCTTGCCCACATGAACTTCCGTTGGCAGGGCGCTCCAGGGGTTGGGAGTGGCGAAACTCAGTGGTTTTAACTCTTCTGGAGCCTTCTTCGGCACCCGATGTGCCTTCGCTTTCTCTGGGATTCCACTGATTTTCGGAGGAGAGACCTCCGAGGTCCCACTCCCGTGGGGGCTCCTCTAGACTTGACTTCCCGCAGCCCCTTCCGGCTGCGATCCGCCAGGACTTTGTCCACCACATTGCTGGGCTTTGAGTTCCTGCAACGTCCTCAACATGTCCTCAGCAACTTCCTCGATCGACCTCACTCGTCGGTCTTGGCCATGTCCACCACCATAGCCTCTTCCTCCGCCTTTTCCTTGGCCTTTGCTTTGGCCTTTTCCCCCGTTTCCGCCCTTCGCCTTCCAATCGGAAATCCGCTGCTCCTTGGGCTCCTTCTCGGGGTGGGCGGCGAAGTAGGCCTTCTTGTCCGCCTCATACACCTTGCACTGACGGTGGTCGTGTGCATGGTTGTTTCCCTTGCCATAACAGACCAAGCACCCGTCGTGCTGAGACCTGTACTCTCGAAAGGAGAGCGGTGGGTTCCCGATCCTCCCTGGCTCTTTGCCCTTCTTGGGTCCCACCCGGCTCCATCTGGACCGATCCTGCTCATTGTCCCTCACGTTGTGCGCCACAAACGCGAACAAATGGGCCTCCTGGTGATCCTCCCGGGACCAGTGGTCTTGGCCACTTCCACTGCAATCCTCCGCGAAGTTGGCCGTGTCCTCCTGGATCTCCCGATGATGGCGGTCTTCCCGGTGGCCTCGTTGTCCATGACCATGTTGATCCTGCACGTGGGCCTCGTTCTTCGCATTGAGCTTCAACTCCAGCGTGATGTACTTCACCATCTCGTCCAGGCTCATGCGGGCGAAGATGACCTGCATCCTCAGCGGCTCCCCGCGCCTCCACTCCACGTTGTTGAGGCGCAGCAACCTTTTCCCCATGGAGTCTCCAAATACCTCCACGTACACGGCGTTCTTCAGTCCCAACATCCGGTTGGGCTCGCCCAGGTTCCTCCTGAAGAACTCCATGATACCCGCATGGGTATCCTCCGCCGCCATGATCCTCACCGCCACCCGCTTATTCGCGCGCTTCTTCTCCTCGTCCTCCACCCGCCTCTTCCAGTGGCCGGGGAGGACGCCCTTCAGGAGGTGGCGGATCTCGCTAGACTCGTTCCAGTCCTCCACCAGCTTCAGGCTCCGTCGGTACTTCCGCAGGTACCGGTTCCAGTCCCGGACCCGCAGCTCACCGCGGTCCAGCTGCAGCGGGATGGACCACAAGTCCTCCAGCTTCTGGTTCGAAGCGTCCATTCGCTCCTCATCCTCCAACCACTGGAGGCAGGCCTGCTCCGTACGGATCAATCCTTCCCGGATCTGATCGCGCAGCTCCTCCTTCAGGTCCTGCGCCAGCCGGTGTGGGAATGTCCGACATACCCACTTGTCCCGCTGCGCTGCCCGCATCTCGCCGACGACCTCCTCGGCGAAGTCCTCCCAATCCAGGATGAAGTCGTCCAGGTTGGAGGGGCTGCCATCATAGTAGGGAATTTTGATTCCCCTGAGGTCGTCAATCCTGATGGCGTCTCCGACGTCCCCAGCTACCACTCCACCGAGACGGATACCACCTGTGGCCGGGGGGTGTGAGTACACTCCCCGTACATCCCTCTCCTCCATGGAGTGCGGTCCAGTTGGGCCTGAACCCATGGGGTTTGGAATGCGGGAGGGACTTGCTCCATCGGCCGTCCATATCCCCGTATTGGGGTCCTTCGCCCACAGGTTTCTGCCTGGGTGGCCTCGACCATGTCTGTCGGCGCTTCCCATGGTTCGCCCCTGCATGGTCTGGCTCTGGATCTCCTCTTCCGCATAAACTGCATGGGCAGTCGTAGTGATCAGTAGATCTTGGGCGGCATGGGACATCTGTACCGTCAGGCTCCTCGGGTCCGTGGTTACGTGCCCTTCCCGCATGGACCCAGCCGGTGCCGTGTGTTCCCCGAGCATTGTGGATTCGCTGAACATGGGAACAAACGGCATCGCACCCGGGTCAACACGCGGAGGCGCGTAGGGTGCATCTGCAGGGCCGCCCATGGGTTTATCCATGGCGCTCCTGAGGGTCTTAACCCGCTCCACCAGCTCTGCCGCGGCCGGCTTTGCCGGGAGCTCCGGACCCGAGGCGAGGGGCTGTAGCTCCTCTAGCCTTTTCAGGCGTCCCGACATGTCCTCCACCAGGTGGAGGAGGCTGTCCACATCTCGTTGCTGCTTCTCCAGGGCCAGCTCCAGATTCTCCCGGTACCGGTCCCGTTCCACTTGCTGCTCCTCCATGTCTTTCTCCGCGGCCGACTGGTCATCCAGGATCCCGGCGACGTCCTCCACTAGACCGTCCTTCGCGATAGTTTTAGGATAGACAAATCCGACTCGTCGCGCGATCGCAGCAGAAAAAAAAAACCGAGAAAAAGACGCACAACCAGAAAAAATAAAGCGCAAAATCGATTTTTCCGACCTCAGAAACCCCCAAAAACATTTTACGCCGCTGTTTGGCGAGGTCGCAAAATTTAGGACACACACAGAAACAGCAGAACAACAGAGTCGCGACGGCGACGAAGTTGAGCGTTGCTTGCCCCAAAACACCCAGCAAAGCGCGTGTCCTAGGCGCTAGGGACTTGTGCGCGCTCCAACAACAAAGAAGAAGTCACTTAGCAAAGTGCATGCAATAGGAGTAGGGGACTTGTGCGCGCCCCAACACCAACCAAAGAGTGAGTAGCATATGCCGCCATGCATGCATTAAGACACGCTTACTCTTGGGGGTCGCATAAAACAAAGAGTCCAAGACAAAAAGAATAAGTAGCGTGGGAGTCCCAAAATACAAGGAGGCCACAAACCAATGAGTAAGTACGTTGTACCGCCTTGCATGCATTAAGACACGCTTAATCTTCGGCGTCGCAAAAAACAAAGAGTCCACAAACTGTGCCTCTCGCCCTCTAACACGCCGTATAGGTAAAGATAATAGCTTCGCGAGCGGCGCGTAAACACCAGAAAAATGGATAACCAACACGCCACACCCTCTGACTTGCACGCTTCCTCTTCCTTTGTCCTTCTCCATGTACCTCCCCACCCACCTTTGTGCCCATTAAGACACGCTTACTCTTGGGTGTCGCAAAAAACAAAGAGTCCAAGACATAAAGAATAAGTAGCATAGCATGAATGCATTAAACAAACACGCCTACTCTTGGGCGTCGCAAAATACAAAGAGTCCGCAAACCAACGGTTAAGTAGCATATGCCGCCATGCAAGCATTAAGACACGATTACTCTTGGGCGTCGCAAAAAACATAGAGTCCAAGACATAAAGAAAAAGTAGCATAGCATGAATGCATTAAACAAACACGCCTACTCTTGGGCGTCGCAAAATGCAAAGAGTCCACAAACCAACGCGTAAATAGCATACACCGCCATGCATGCATTAAGACACGCTTACTCTTGGGCGTCGCCAAAATCAAAGAGTCCAAGACGGGAAGAATAAGTCAGACGCCATAGGAAGCAAAGTGTAAAGAAAAATGTTTCCACAAAAACAAAGAGTCCGCAACGTCGCGGCCGCGGTATGGCCCACGCGAGCAAGCACCCACACCCACACCGCACACACCACGCAACACACCGAGCACGCGCACCGGTGAACAGTGGCCGGGAGGCCCAGGACACCGCACACGCAACACCGCACACCGGACACCACACACACCGCAACACACCGCGACACCGGAGAACACGAACCAAGTGTCCCAGGACACCACACGCACAACACAACACGCACCACACGAGCGCACCAGCGCAAAAGGGCCAAACAGCACACGCAACACCACGCACAGAGCGTGCACACCGGTGAACAGGAGCCAGGAGGCCCAGGACACCGTACACACAACACCACACACAGAGCGTGCACAGCGGTGAACACGAGCCAAAAGGCCCAGGACACCGCACACGCACCACCACACACAGAGCGTGCACACCGGTGAACAGGAGCCAGGAGGCCCAGGACGCCGTACACGCACCACCACACACAAAGCGTGCACACCGGTGAACAGGAGCCAGGAGGCCCAGGACACCGTACACGCAGACAGAGCGTGCACACCGGTGAACAGGAGCCAGGAGGCCCAGGACACTGTATACACAACACCACACACAGAGCGTGCACACCGGTGAACAGGAGCCAGGAGGCCCAGGACACCGTACACGCAACACCACACACAGAGCGTGCACACCGGTGAACAGGAGCAAGGAGGCCCAGGACGCCTACACGCAACACCACACACAGAGCGTCTACACCGGTGAACAGGAGCCAGGAGGCCCAGGACACCGTACACGCAACACCACACGCAGGGCGTGCACACCAGTGAACAGGAGCCAGGAGGCCCAGGACACCGTACACACAGCACCACACGCAGAGCGTGCACACCGGTGAACAGGAGCCAGGAGGCCCAGGACACCGTACACGCAACACCACACACAGAGCGTGCACACCGGTGAACAGGACCCAGGAGGCCCAGGACACCGTACACACAGCCCCACACGCAGAGCGTGCACACCGGTGAACAAGAGCCAGGAGGCCCAGGACACCGTACACGCAACACCACACACAGAGCGTGCACACCGGTGAACAGGAGCCAGGAGGCCCAGGACGCCGTACACGCAACACCACACACAGAGCGTGCACACCGGTGAACAGGAGCCAGGGGGCCCAGGACGCCGTACACGCAACACCACGCACAGAGCGTGCACACCGGTGAACAGGAGCCAGGAGGCCCAGGACACCGTACACACAACACCACACGCAGAGCGTGCACACCGGTGAACAGGAGCCAGGAGGCCCAGGACGCCGTACACGCAACACCACACACAGAGCGTCCACACCGGTGAACAGGAGCCAGGATGCCGAGGACACCGTACACACAACACCACACGCAGAGCGTGCACACCGGTGAACAGGAGCCAGGAGGCCCAGGACACCGTACACGCAACACCACACGCAGGGCGTGCACACCGGTGAACAGGAGCCAGGAGGCCCAGGACACCGTACACACAGCACCTGACGCAGAGCGTACACACCGGTGAACAGGAGCCAGGAGGCCCAGGACACCGTACACGCAACACCACACCCAGAGCGTGCACACCGGTGAACAGGAGCCAGGAGGCCCAAGACGCCGTACACGCAACACCACACACAGAGCGTGCACACCGGTGAACAGGAGCCAGGGGGCCCAGGACGCCGTACACGCAACACCACGCCCAGAGCGTGCACACCGGTGAACAGGAGCCCGAAGGCCCAGGACACCGTACGCGCAACACCACACAAAGAGCGTGCACACCGGCGAACAGGAGCCAGGAGGCCCAGGACGCTGTACGCGCAACAACACACACAGAGCGAGCACACCGGTGAACAGGAGCCAGGAGGCCCGGGACGCCGTACACGCAACACCACGCACAGAGCGTGCACACCGGTGAACAGGAGCCAGGAGGCCCAAGACACCGTACACGCAACACCACGCGCGGAGCGTGCACACCGGCGAACAGGAGCCAGGAGGCCCAGGACGCCGTACACGCAACACCACGCACAGAGCGTACACAGCGGTGAACAGGAGCCAGGAGGCCCAGGACGCCGTACACGCAACACCACACGCAGAGCGTGCACACCGGTGAACAGGAGCCAGGAGGCCCAGGACACCGTACACGCAACACCACAGACAGAGCGTGCACACCGGTGAACAGGAGCCGGGAGGCCCAGGATACCGTACACACAACACCACACGCAGGGCGTGCGCACCGGTCAACAGGCGCCAGGAAGCCCAGGACACCGTACACGCAACACCACACACAGGGCGTGCACACCGCTGAACAGGAGCCAGGAGGCCGAGGACGCCGTACACGCAACACCACACACAGAGCGTGCACACCGGTGAACAGGAGCCAGGAGGCCCAGGACGCCGTACACGCAACACCACAAGCAGAGCGTGCGCACCGGTGAACAGGAGCCGGGAGGCCCAGGACACCGTACACACAACACCACACGCAGGGCGTGCGCACCGGTGAACAGGAGCCAGGAGACCCAGGACACCGTACGCGCAACACCACGCACAGAGCCCGCACAACGGTGAACAGGAGCCGGGAGGCCCAGGACACCGTACACACAACACCACACGCAGGGCGTGCGCACCGGTGCACAGGAACCATGAAACCCAGGACACCGTACGCGCAACACCACACACAGAGCATGCACACCGGTGCACAGGAGCCAGGAGGCCCAGGACACCGTACACGCAACACCACACATAGAATGTGCACACCGGTGAACAGGATCCAGGAGGCCCAGGACGCCGTACACGCAACACCACACGCAGAGCGTGCACACCGGTGAACAGGAGCCAGGAGGCCCAGGACACTGTACACACAGCACCACACGCAGGGCGTGCGCACCGCTGAACAGGAGCCAGGAGGCCCAGGACACCGTACGCGCAACACCACGCACAGAGGGTGCACACCGGTGCACAGGAGCCAGGAGGCCCAGGACACCGTACACACAGCACCACACACAGAGCGTGCACACCGGTGAACAGGAGCCAGGAGGCCCAGGACACCGTACACGCACCACCACACACAGAGCGTGCACACCGGTGAACAGGAGCCAGGGGGCCCAGGACACCGTACACACAACACCACACACAGAGAGTACACACCGGTCAACAGGAGCCAAGCGGCGCGGCACACCACACGAGCAACCCGCTCCCAAAACGAACCCAGCCCACGCCGCCCTGCAGGAAAGAAACACCATGTTAGACCACCAAGACCAACCGTCCGGCCAAGGCCAACCCAGCGGGTACGAAGAGGGTGGGCAGGCAGGGCAGGCCGGCGAAGAGGGACAGAGGGACAAGGCGGGGAAAGCGAGAGGAGGGGAACCGAACCCCCCCCCCCCAACGTGCACACACCCCACTGCCGCGCGCCGGTCCACAACCGGCCGCCAACAGGGCCCGCCATGGAGCCAAATGGGCCCGCCAGAGAGAGGGTGTGTCCCCGCGCCTGCGCAACAGCACGCCCGGGCAAGGAGCGCGCGCCACAGGCAGGCCAAGCAGGGCACACGCGCAGGACCGCACGCCAGCACGCACCACGGCACAAAACACGACACCACCACGGCAAACACCCACACCCGACAACGAACGAGCCGCCAAGAACAAGTCCAAGCCCCGCAGTCCCCACAGCGCGACAGCCGCCCTCCGGATGGACGTGTGTGCGCCCGGCAGTGAACCCAGCCCCTGCCGGCTACGAACCAGCCGCCGTCCGGATGGACCTGTGTGCGCCTGGCAGTGAACCCAGCCCCTGGCGGCTACGAAACAGCCGCCGTCCGGATGGACGTATGTGCGCCCGGCGGTGAGCCCACCCCCTGCCGGCTACGAAACAGCCGCCGTCCGGAGGGACGTGTGTGCGCCCGGCAGTGAACCCAGCCCCTGCCGGCTACGAAACAGCCGCCGTCCGGAGGGACGTGTGTGCGCCCGGCAGTGAACCCAGCCCCTGCCGGCTACGGAACAGCCGCCATCCAGAAGGACGCGTGAGCACCCGGCGGGCACGCACTACCTGCCGGACGGGCTACCGGACCACAGGGCCCGCGCGACCCGGAGGGGTGAGTGCTCAGTTATCGCAAACCACACTCCCAACGGTACCACACCCAACACCACCCGCAATGACACACCATCACCACCACCATGCACGCCCACCCGCCACCACACACCCAGGGCCCATCATCAGGGCCACCCGCCGACACCACAACCCCCAAGCAGTCCAGCCACAACCACCACCACCACCCGCCACCAGCCTCCCACAACATCACCAACAACACCCTCCCCCCCGGCAGCACTCACGACGCCGTCGCCAAGCACACCACCATCCGCCCCGCACCACACCTGCAACACCCCCACACTCCACACCACCCACACCGGAAACCGCCAACACCGCCGTCCCACCCTTACCACCTGCAGCACCGTCATCATCGACGTCGCCAGCGGCACCACCATCACGCCTGACCGCACGGCGCGAACGACACGCCCACAACCAGCACTCAACCCCAAACACCCACACCGACACCACCCACGCCGACCAGACCCCACAACACCCACGCAACGCACACACCAGCCACGCTCCACCAGACAAAACAAACCACCACACGCACGGCAACAGCGCACCCGACGCCCACAGACCCCCCGCAACCCGCGCCACGTACACACCAACACGCACACCCGCACCCAACGGCGCCCACCAAGCGCCCGGCGCACCGACCACCACGCGCACAGGCAACCGCCCAACGCCGGCACCGACTCCGCGGGCAGACAGGCAGACAAACCACCCTGTCGGCATCACCAACAGCACCATCACCCAACGGCAAACCCCCCTCCGGCCCCCCACCACCCGTTCCCAACGCGTCACCTACGGCACACACCAGCCTCACCGTCACCCAGTGCATCGCCTACGTCCCCCTCTCCATCGGCACCACCGACGACACCACCGCCCACAGCACCCCCAGCAACACCCTACGTAGGGACAGTACCAGCGGCGCCACCAACGGGCACACCACCTGCAACACCCACATCAAGATCGCCACCACCCATGACATCACCCGCAGCGCCCTCACCATCGACATCACCGGCAGCACCCTCACCGCCGGCATCACCAGTTGCGCCACCACCCACTGCACCACTTACAGCAACCACCGGAGCCGCAGGCCCCCCAGTGCCCGCCCCGTCACCTATGACACCATCAGCGTCACCAACCCCGTCGCCGCCCGGCGCGTCACCCGAAGCACCCACGTCAACAACACAAACCCGTTTCGACCCCTACAGCACCCCCCCGTAGGCGTCACCAGCATCACCTCCACCCATTGCATCGCCCACGGTGCCCCAGCCCAACCCACTGCGCCTTCGGCGCACACATACCCGACACCCACACAAACCAACCACGCCCACACTGCCCACCACCCCATCAGCCCACGCCATGAACACACCCACACGCACGCCCACGCCCGGCCACGCCACCCAGGCACTAACCAGGAGCCGCCAACCACCCGCCGTCAGCCTCCCCCGGACCGGCGCCCTGGGAACCGGAAGCCTGGGGGCCGGCGCACACACAGGGAACCCAGAGCACAACAGCCACCCGACCCCCGTCCCCCACGACACCCATGCCCACACCGGCGCCGACACTGGCAGACACCCACATCCACGCACAGCACCCCAGCCAGCCCCCCCCCCCCAAAAAAAACAAAGCCAAACAAACCAACGAAAAGAGAGGAGTAAGGGACAGGCAGAGGAAGGGGCCACGGGGGGAGCAGAAGGCAAACACGCAAGCCCACACACGCGCGCCCCCCCCCCCCCAGCCAACCCGACCCCGCATGTCCTGCACCCTCCAAGGAACCGCAAAGCCCAACACCACCCCCCAGGCACCACCACAACAGACCACCATGAGGAGCCGCCGAGGACAACACACGACACACGGCCGCCAACCACACGGTCGACACCGACACAAGCCCCACCCCCACAACCCGCCGCACCCACCGCTGCGGCGCCCCAACACACAATGGTGCCCCCATGGATGCGGTACACCCCAAAAACCCCCTTCAGCCAGCCGACCAGAGACCACCACGGGACGCACCAAGGGGACACCGCGGAATACCCACCCACAGTGAGGCCCGGACACCCGCTACCCGCCGGCAGCCTACCCCGGGCCCACCCCACACCCGAGCACATAGCCCCCCTCCCACCGTGGAAACGATACACCCCAGCCACACACCGCCACTCACCACCCGCGGGCACCGCACCGGGGCCACAACACGCCCAAGAAGCCGCGACCCACCGACCCGCGGACCCCGCAAACGCAATACCCCGCACCACTGGGCCCACTCAACGGTGGGCCAACACCCCCAAGCACCACACGACCACAACCCCCTGGTTGCGACACTCCAGTCCCGCACACCCCGCCCCAGGGGACCCCAGGCCCGACGCCACACCCACCCCGCAAGGCCCACGTGCTGAGACACGCCAGGGGGACGATCAAGAGACCACGCGGGGCTGCCCCACACCACGGGCGACAACCCACCCCACCAGACCTGGACACAGTGCCCCCCCCCCCCAACAGGAAGGCCACCACACAGCACAACACCACCATACCGCACCGCACCCCCCTCCCCCACCCGGGGGCACGGGACACCACAGCCCGCCATCACAGGAACGAAGCCGCACCCCGCCGACTCCGCACCTCACCCCACCGGCACCACCCCTGGAAACCCCGCACACCTCGCGCCAGCTCAACTCCCACCACCGGCCACAACCCGAACCGCACACAGGGGCAACACCACCGGCCAGGACAGCCACCAGCGTGCAGCCACACACCACAACCACGCCAAACGGCGCGCCTCCCCCGGCGCACGACCCCGCACGGACCGCCGCACGTGCCCCAAACACCAGCATCACACGCCCACCGTGCCATGAAGCAGCACCCCAACACGTGAACACGCACGATGACCCCATGGCCCTGGACATCGACAGCCTGCTAGAACTGGAACTCCAACACACGGAGGACACGGAGCATCATATGGACCTCACCCCGCCGGAGCTCGAGCCCGCAGCAAGCGGCCCCGCGGACCCCAGCCCGCATAATGCCCCCCCGCGCCCCCCCCCCCCCCGCGAGCGGGCGCCCTGGACGCACCTGTCCAACGCCCTGCGGCGCCACCACCCCACCCACGAAGCCAGCAACGGGCCCGCCGAGTACCGGGCGTCACTCGAGCACGACCTGCCCGACGTCACGGGGCCGGGACCCCACGGGTACACCACCGCCCCCCCCCCCTCCAGGCACCCCCACACAAGAATGGGAGGACGAGTACGCCGTCGACGTCACCGACATGACGGCATACGTGGAAAGCGTGGAGGACCCGGAGCAAGACACCGTCCTCAGCCTCCTCGCCTACCACAGCTGGAGATGGGGCCACCAGGTCACCCTCCACCGACCGCAGGACGGGCCCCACCAGTGGTCCCCAGAGCAAACGGCGAAGTGGGACATTGTCCTCCAACTCACCCCCGAGGGCTTCTACATCCTCACGCACAGCGGATTACCCGACGCCACACCCAATGCACAGGCGCTGCCGCTGGCCCAGCCCCAGGAGGACGACGCAGACGCACCCCCCCCAGAGGAATGTCATTGGGACCCCCCCACAGCCGCCACTGAACGCATGCCGCACCGGCTCACCAAACGTCACCTCCCCCACGACTACCATGCCACCAACGACTCACGGGGACGCCGCACACTGCCCCTGCAGTGGGCATCAGCCGAAGGCACCTTCACGTGAGGGGAAATCCTCCCCGGCACCCTGGCGCTCACGTACCTGTGGCTCCGGGACGCGGAGGAGCACGCGCAGCCCCCCGGCACACACCTCCTCCTCAGCCTGGAGGGAGAGGCCGCCGTCGAAAACGTCCACACAGCGGAGGGAGAGGACTACGTGACGGCGAACGCAGACAGCACAGTATGGCTACACGCTCACGAGCACACCACACCCCCCACCGTAGTACCGGGGTCACACCCCTGGCACGTGGTCATCGTGCGACTGCCCACAGGAGCAGACACAGGAAGCGCCCAACAGGGATGGGCGGACAGGTGGGCACACGTGTGCGCCTCCCTGCACGAAGGGCTGCACAGACCCTCCCTCACCAGTCACACCCTCGAGCCGGCCCCCACCACGGCCGAATCCCACACGGGGGCGGCCCCCCCCACCGGAGTCTGGGCCTACCCGCGCACCCTCCACCGCGAGGCAGCAGAACCCCTCAAGACCGCCATCTCCAACCACCAGGGCCTCGTGCACACCCCCCACGATAACACACAAAAGGGCTACACCCTATGGTGGCACCACCCCGCACCAGAAGGGGGCCTGCAGCCACCGGCAGACCAGCCTGGCATCGGCCCAGACCTCACAGCAATCGCCCACGCCGTCGCCGCCATGGCCCAGCAAGTTGGGGCGCCACCCCAGTGGGCAATGTCGATCATCAAGGAAACGGCGGCACGCCACAACCCAGCTTTCACACACTTCCGGGAACGCCCCATTCATCCCACCCTACCGGACCTCGACCTCCCCGCCCACGATGCGTGGGCAGTCCACATCCTCGTGCCCCACGACACCGCGCCCAAAACGGGGGACACGACGGCACGCATCACCAAACAACTCCCCGATACCGCACTCCACTACGACATACCAACGCCAAACGTCATCGTCACCCACAACACGGGTGGCGACCACTACTACCTCCAGGCCACGCATGAGCGCTCCCCCGTCACCATATACATCTTCACCACCTACCCTGGCCTCCAGCCACCGCAACACCACCCGCGCCCGGCATGGAAGCATCCCCTACACGTCGCCCCGACCCCGCGCAAAAGGCCCACCCACCACGCGCCCCCTACCGCCGACAGCACCGCCCTCCACACCGCCCGCAGACGGGCCGCGGCACACCACCAAAACCACCTTCTCCCACGCATTAACACTGGAGTCGCCACCGTCACTGAGGCCACCCACAAAAGCACCTTGAACCTACTGGCTCGCAAGCTACGCCCCGAAATGGCACTGGAGGACACACTCTGGATATACTATGGCGAAAGCCGCATGTAAAGGGAAGCTCAGGACAGGACAGAACAAGGTTGGTTTCTTCTGTGGACCTCTGCATTTGGCAGGGTCAGGATTACAGCAATTATGTCTAATTTCTGTTTGTTGTGCATGACATAGCCCCATATAAGTTATTTGCTGTGGTGCGTCGCAGATGCCGCTATTTGGGCACTGCAGGGCACGCGTGCGCGCTGACGTGTGCATTGTTTTCTTTCTGAGAAGCACTGATTTTTATTATAAAAAGATCTGATTTTGTAGGATTTTAGCATGTTTACAGTGTATGTATTGTGCTGAGCGTCCATTATTGTTTAGGCCATGAAACGGCTTATCTGTTGAATCACTCCGTATCACCAAGTCAAGATTGATCAACTCATTTGATTTATTGCGTGCGGCAATTACAAGAAGGGCGTCGTTTCAAGGTTTTCAAAATGGGACTGCAGGAGATTCAAAATGAGAGGTTTGAAAATTCTGAGTACTGGCCGAAACAAGACTCTGAGGTCTTGAAATATTCAACAGATAAACACGACGCTTCTTTGCCTTTGCCTGTAGCTGCAGATGAGATCAATAAGAGTGAGGAGTGCAATCACAGGAGTCTACGGCCCGGCCGAGCCGTCAATCAAGACACCATCAAGGCGCCGTCCAGACCAGCGCCAGCCCCGCCCAGGACAACACGGCCGCCGCAGCGCCTTTCAAGTGGAGTAACAGAAGTGCCACGATGTGCTGAAGCCGCCGCCATCACAGCAGTGCAACGACTCGTCGCACAGGAAGAACGAATAAGGCAAAGTCTCAGGTATGAGCAACAAGTCATCTGCGCGAAGAGGTACGCGAACTTTGGCCACGTTTTTCAAAAGCTCTATTGCCGGTTGTTCCAGCCTTCGTTGAATTCGGGGCAGACAAGTACGCCGCCGAAGGAACTGAAGGAGCCAGGGAAGCGCTCATTGAAGGAGCTGGCGGATTCCAGCAAGGCAACGCCAAAGAAGAACACCGCAAAATCGAATGCGCCGCCGAACAAGAACAAAGCGTCTGAGTACTCAGGTGTGTTGGCGAAGTTGGAGACCTCGTTGGAAAATTCCTTGAAGCGATCCTTAAGTGACCTCCGACGAGTTGTGGAACTGTTGGGTAACTGTTCGCCCTCTGTGTCCGTCAGAACGAACAAATGGAACAAGTTCGTCGAGAAGCAAGAACCAAGGCCCGTTTCAAGTGTGACGAAGCGCCGCAGAACGAATCCCAAGTGACTGAGTGCCGAACGGACGAGTTACAAGCGAGTTTGGATGATTTTGACGCGTGGACAGTAACTTCGGGAGATCCTGGTGGAGTTCAGCAGCGAAGGAGCTCCACAAATGAGTCGTCGAACGGCGCGAGGCCCAAACAAAGGGGACAGCGAGCAGGACGAGCTGTGCAGCGTCGCCGCGCTATAGCCAAGTTCTTTGAGGTATTAAACTCAATCCAAGGTCGCGCATGCCGAGGTACAAGCGAGAAGAAGACCGAGTGCCCTACGCGAGACATGTGGGGGCAGTCTGTGGTGAACTCCAAGGAGAACCAAGGGAATCCCTTCTTGGACTGAGCAGTGCTCTTTAAAGCGCGCTGCTTTTGCCGTTGGCGCGCTGGCTGAAGTGCAATGCCTTCGGTGTGCTCAACGAAGGGAGAGGCCTCCGGAAAATAGTGGATCATAACCATCAACAAAATGATTAACAAGTTCGGAAACTTCACCAAGACCTCATGGGGTTTCATACTTCGTTGAAGCAATCATACGACAGACTTGTGGAATGCGCAAGCAATGTAGACAAACAAATGGAGACCATCACCAACTCAATTTCGACATCAACAAGCATGCTTTGGCCATGATTCAACTACAAGAGGAGCAACAACAAGCCAGCTCTTCACGTCAGGGGCCATTGGTGCAATATGGTGGAAATTTTCCACAAACACCACAAGATCAATTGATCCCTCATCAAGAAGGGCCCCAAGAGTTACCACCACATCAAGATAGTGCAGTGGATAATATGGGAGTGCAACCGTGAGCGTTGTTCAATGTGCGAGCGCTTGCAGCGCTTTCTTTGTCAACTTTTGGCGCTGTGAGCGCCTTGTGGTATATATCTGCCACAGATGGCAGAATGTGATGTAAATTACAATGCATCCAAAAGTTGACTTTGTCAACGAGGTCTTTTTTGGCCTCTTCTTGGGCGCCAAGCGCCTTGTTTGCTGGCACTGACATGTGCCTTTGCTTTCTTTTTTGTTGTAGATACTTTTTTGGATCTGCAATGAGCAGTGGTGGGATACACCCTGCTTTACACTTTGAGTGAACTCTGGTTTACTCAGTTTTGCAATTCTGTTTTGCTTTGCACCTGCCTGCTTGTGAGCAGTGTGTCTTTTTTTCTTTTTCAGCTGCTTCTGTCTTGGAGAAAAAGCAGAGTGGTTTTCCCGTTTGTTTTTCTGCTTTTGTTGGAAAAAGCAGGGGTTTTCTTTCAGTATTTTTATACTAAATTTTATCTGTGCCATGAGCACCTCAGGTTGTGTGCCATGAGCACTTATCAGGTTTTTACACCCTTTGAGGAGTTTGAGTGGGTATAGGTTGAAACACCACTTCACCACGCCCCTAGGGCACTGTTTTGTGACAGAAATCCCTTTCAGGAGGGTAAAGCTATCTATGGTATCAGTGGTATTCCACTAGCATGATCTGCACATAGATAGTAGCTGTTTTTACCTGGAATGGATAGAAATAGCCAGATCACAGACAGTAATATCTGTATGGTACTGTATTGTAGGTTAAAGCCTGCATGTTTTGCTATTTTTTTTTCTCGGGTCAGCAACTCATTTGGGGAGTGCTGAGCCTGGGGGGGGAGTGTAAACATGCAAGGCAGCCTTTTGGGTGCTTGCGTTTTACACCCACCCAGCTCTGTCCGAGCTTTTCCCAGCCCTATGGTAAAACCCTTCGCACCCTTTTGTTTTGGGGTCTCAGCCACACATCAGGGTATGTGTGGGCTTGGGGGGGGAGTGTAAAGGGAAGCTCAGGACAGGACAGAACAAGGTTGGTTTCTTCTGTGGACCTCTGCATTTGGCAGGGTCAGGATTACAGCAATTATGTCTAATTTCTGTTTGTTGTGCATGACATAGCCCCATATAAGTTATTTGCTGTGGTGCGTCGCAGATGCCGCTATTTGGGCACTGCAGGGCACGCGTGCGCACTGACGTGTGCATTGTTTTCTTTCTGAGAAGCACTGATTTTTATTATAAAAAGATCTGATTTTGTAGGATTTTAGCATGTTTTGTATTGTGCTGAGCGTCCATTATTGTTTAGGCCATGAAACGGCTTATCTGTTGAATCACTCCGTATCACCAAGTCAAGATTGATCAACTCATTTGATTTATTGCGTGCGGCAATTACAAGAAGGGCGTCGTTTCAAGGTTTTCAAAATGGGACTGCATGAGATTCAAAATGAGAGGTTTGAAAATTCTGAGTACTGGCCGAAACAAGACTCTGAGGTCTTGAAACGTTTTACACCGCACAGCACGGGTGGCGGACCTCCGCACCATCATCCCCCGCCACATCCAGCGCGCGGTAGGGCCCTTCACCGTGTACGCGGTACCGCACCCCATAACAGCCCAATGCACCCACTGCAACCCTCGGTGCGCGCTACCATGCGCAGGCGCTCTGCAGCAACCCCTGCCCACCCCTACCTACAGGGGGGGGCAGATAAACAGAGAGTCCAAGACAAAAATAATAAGTAGCGCGGGAGTCCCAAGGTACAACGAGTAAGTACCTTGTACCGCCTTGCATGCATTAAGACATGCTTACTCTTTGACGTCGCAAAAAACAAAGAGTCCACATACCGTGCCTCCCGCCCCCTAACACGCCGTATAGGTAAAGAAAAACGCTACACGAGCGGCGCGTAAACACCGAAGAAATGGATAACTAACACGCCACACCCTCCGACTTGCACGCTTCCTCTTCCTTTGTCCTTCTCCATGTACCTCCCCACCCACCTTTGAGCCCATTAAGACACGCTTACTCTTGGGCGTCGCAAAAAACAAAGAGTCCAAGACATAAAGAATAAGTAGCATACCATGAATGCATTAAACAAACACGCCTACTCTTGGGCGGCGCAAAATACAAAGAGTCCGCAAACCAACGGTTAAGTAGCATATGCCGCCATGCGAGCATAAAGACACGCTTACTCTTCGGCGTCGCATAAAACAAAGAGTCCAAGACATGAAGAATGAGTAGCAGAGCATGAATGCATTAAACAAACACGCCTACTGTTGGGCGTCGCAAAATGCAAAGAGTCCACAAACCAACGCGTAAATAGCATACACCGCCATGCATGCATTAAGACACGCTTACTCTTGGGCGTCGCCAAAATCAGAGAGTCCAAGACGGGAAGAATAAGTCAGACGCCATAGGAAGCAATGTGTAAAGAAAAATGTTTCCCCAAAAACTAAGAGTCCGCAACGACGCGGCCGCGGTATGGCACACGCGAGCACGCACCCACACCCACACCGCACACACCACGCAACACACCGAGCACGCGCACCGGTGAACAGGGGCCGGGAGGCCCAGGACACCGCACACGCAACACCGCACACCGGACACCACACACACCGCAACACACCGCGACACCGGAGAACACGAACCAAGTGTCCCAGGACACCACACGCACAACACAACACGCACCACACGAGCACAAAAGGGCCAAACGGCACACGCAACACCACGCGCAGAGCGTGCACACCGGTGAACAGGAGCCGGGAGGCCCAGGTCACCGTACAGACAACACCACACACAGAGCGTGCACACCGGTGAACACGAGCCAAAAGGCCCTGGACACCGCACACGCACCACCACACACAGAGCGTGCACACCGGTGAACGGGAGCCGGGAGGCCCAGGACGCCGTACACGCACCACCACACACAACGCGTGCACGGGGGTGAACAGGAGCCGGGAGGCCCAGGAAACCGTACACGCACACAGAGCGTGCACACCGGTGAGCAGGAGCCGGGAGGCCCAGGACACCGTACAGGCAACACCACACACAGAGCATGCACACCGGTGAACAGGAGCTGGGAGGCCCAAGACGCCGTACGCCCGACACCACACACAGAGCGTACACACCGGTGAACAGGAGCCAGGAGGCCCAGGACACCGTACACACAACACCACACGCAGAGCGTGCACACCGGTGAACAGGAGCCGGGAGGCCCAGGACACCGTACACGCAACACCACACGCAGGGCGTGCACACCGGTGAACAGGAGCCGGGAGGCCCAGGACACCGTACACACAGCACCACACGCAGAGCGTGCGCACCGGTGAACAGGAACCGGGGGGCCCAGGACACCGTACACGCAACACCACACACAGAGCGTGCACACCGGTGAACAGGAGCCGGGGGGCCCAGGACACCGTACACGCAACACCACGCACAGAGCGTGCACACCGGTGAACAGGAGCCAGGAGGCCCAGGACACCGTACACACAACACCACACGCAGAGCGTGCACACCGGTGAACAGGAGCCGGGAGACCCAGGACACCGCACACGCAACACCGCACACAGAGCATGCACACCGGTGAACAGGAGCCGGGAGGCCCAGGACACCGTACACACAACACCACACGCAGGGCGTGTGCACCGGTGAACAGGAGCCAGGGAGCCCAGGACACCATACACGCAACACCACAGACAGGGCGTGCACACCGGTGAACAGGAGCCGGGAGGCCAAGGACGCCGTACACGCAACACCACACACAGAGCTTGCACACCGGTGAACAGGTGCCAGGAGGCCCAGGACGCCATACACGCAACACCACACGCAGAGCGTGCGCACCGGTGAACAGGAGCCAGGAGGCCCAGGACACCGTACACACAACACCACACGCAGGGCGTGCGCACCCGTGAACAGGAGCCGGGAGGCCCAGGACACCGTACGCGCAACACCACGCACAGAGCGTGCACAGCGGTGAACAGGAGCCGGGAGGCCCAGGACAACGTACACACAACACCACACACAGGGCGTGCGCACCGGTGAACAGGAGCCGGGGAGCCCAGGTCACCGTACACGCAACACCACACACAGGGCGTGCACACCGGCGAACAGGATCCGGGAGGCCCAGGACGCCATACACGCAACACCACACACAGAGCGTGCACACCGGTGAACAGGAGCCGGGAGGCCCAGGACGCCGTACACGCAACACCACACGCAGAGCGTGCGCACCGGCGAACAGGAGCCGGGAGGCCCAGGACACCGTACACACAACACCACACGCAGGGCGTGCGCGCCGGTGAACAGGAGCCGGGAGGCCCAGGACACCGTACGCGCAACACCACGCACAGAGCGTGCACACCGGTGAACAGGAGCCGGGAGGCCCAGGACACCGTACACACAACACCACACACAGGGCATGCGCACCGGTGAACAGGAGCCAGGAAACCCAGGACACCGTACACGCAACACCACACACAGAGCGTGCACACCGGTGAACAGGAGCCGAGAGGCCCAGGACACCGTACACGCAACACCACACACAGAACGTGCACACCGGTGAACAGGAACCGGGAGGCCCAGGACGCCGTACACGCAACACCACACGCAGGGCGTGCACACCGGTGAACAGGAGCCGGGAGGCCCAGGACACCGTACACGCAACACCACACACAGAACGTGCACACCGGTGAACAGGGGCCGGGAGGCCCAGGACACCTTACACGCAACACCACACACAGAACGTGCACGCCGGTGAACAGGAGCTGGGAGGCCCAGGACGCCGTACACGCAACACCACACGCAGAGCGTGCGCACCTGTGAACAGGAGCCAGGAGGCCCAGGAAGCCGTACACGCAACACCACACGCGGAGCGTGCACACCGGTGAGCAGGAGCCGGGAGGCCCAGAACACCGTACACACAGCACCACACGCAGGGCGTGCGCACCGGTGAACAGGAGCCGGGAGGCCCAGGACACCGTACGCGCAACACCACACACAGAGCGTGCACACCGGTGCACAGAAGCCGGGAGGCCCAGGACACCGTACACACAGCACCACACACAGAGCGTGCACACCGGTGACCAGGAGCCGGGAGGCCCAGGACACCGTACACGCACCACCACACACAGAGCGTGCACACCGGCGAACAGGAGCCAGGGGGCCCAGGAGACCGTACACACAACACCACACGCAGAGCGTGCACACCAGTGAACAGGAGCCAAGCGGCGCGGCACACCACACGAGCAACCCGCCCCCACAACGAACCCAACCCACGCCGCCCTGCAGGAAAGAAACACCATGTCAGACCACGGAGACCAACTGTCTGGCCAAGGCCAACCCAGCGGGTACGAAGGGGGCGGGCAGGCAGGGCAGGCCGGCGAAGAGGGACAGAGGGACAAGGCGGGGAAAGCGAGAGGAGGGGTCCGAACCCCCCCCGCCCCCAGCGTGCACACACCCCAAAGCCGCGCGCCGGGCCACGGCCGGGCGCCAACAGGGCCCGCCATGGAGCCAAACGGGCCCGCCAGAGAGAGGGTTTGTCCCCGCGCCTGCGCAACAGCACGCCCGGGCAAGGAGCGCGCGCCACACACAGGCCAAGCAGGGCACACACGCAGCACCGCACGCCAGCACGCACCACGGCACGAAAACACGACACCACCACGGCAAACACCAACACCCGACGACGAACGAGCCGCCAAGAACAAGTGCAAGCCCCGCAGTCCCCACAGCGCGACAGCCGCCGTCCGGATGGACGTGTGTGCGCCCGGCTGTGAACCCAGCCCCTGCCGGCTACGAACCAGCCGCCGTCCGGATGGACCTGTGTGCGCCCGGCAGTGAACCCAACCCCTGCCGGCTACGAAACAGCCGCCGTCCGGATGGACGTGTGTGCGCCCGGCGGTGAACCCACCCCCTGCCGGCTACGAAACAGCCGCCGTCCGGACGGACGTGTGTGCGCCCGGCAGTGAACCCAGCCCCTGCCGGCTACGAAACAGCCGCCGTCCGGAGGGACGTGTGTGCGCCCGGCAGCGAACCCAGCCCCTGCCGGCTACGAAACAGCCGCCGTCCGGAGGGACGCGTGAGCACCCGGTGCCACCTGCCGGACGGGCTACCGGACCACCGGGCCCGCGCCACCCGGAGGGGTGAGTGCTCAGTTATCGCAAACCACACGCCCAACGGTACCACACCCAACACCACCCGCGATGACACACCGTCACCACCACCATGCACGCCCACCCGCCACCACACACCCAGGGCCCATCATCAGGGCTGCCCGCGGACACCACAACCACCAAGCAGCCCAACCACAACCACCACCACCACCCGCCACCGGCCGCCCACAAGACCGCCAACAACACCCTCCCCCCCGGCAGACCTCACGACGCCGTCGCCAAGCACACCACCATCCGCCCCGCACCACACCTGCCACACCCCCACACTCCACACCACCCAAACCGGAAACCGCCAACACCGCCATCCCACCCTTACTACCTGCAGCACCGCCACCATCAACGTCGCCAGCGGCACCACCATCACGCCCGACCGCACCGCGCGAACGACACGCCCACAACCAGCACCCAACCCCAAACACCCACACCGACACCACGCACGCCGACCAGACCCCACGACACCCACGCAACGCACACGCCGGCCACGCTCCACCAGACAACACAGACCACCACACACACGGCAACAGCGCACCCGACGCCCACAGACCCCCCGCAACCCGCGCCACGTACACACCAACACGCACACCCGCACCCAACCACGCCCACCAAACGCCTGGCGCACCGACCACCACGCGCACAGGCAACCGCCCAACGCCGGCACCGACTCCGCGGGCAGACAGCAGACAAACCACCCCGTCAGCATCACCAACAGCACCATCACCCAAGCCACCACCTGCGGCACCAACGCCACCATCGCCCGTTGCACCAACGGCAAACCCCCCTCCGGCCCCCCACCACCCGTTCCGGACGCGTCACCTACGGCACACACCGGCCTCACCGTCACCCAGTGCATCGCCTGTGTCACCCTCGCCATCGGCACCACCGACGACACCACCGCCCACAGCACCCCCGGCAACACCCTACGTAGGGACAGTACCAGCGGCGCCACCAACCGGCACAACACCTGCAACACCAACATCAACATCGCCACCGCCCATGACATCACCCGCAGCGCCCTCACCATCGACGTCACCGGCAGCACCCTCTACGCCGGCATCACCAGTTGCGCCACCACCCACTGCACCACTTACAGCGACCACCGGAGCCGCAGGCCCCCCCAGCGCCCGCCCCGTCACGTAGGACACCATCAGCGTCACCAACCCCGTTGCCGCCTGGCGCGTCACCCGAAGCACCCATGTCAACAACACAAAACCGTTTCGACGCCTACAGCCCCCCCCCGTAGGCGTCACCAGCATCTCATCCACCCATTGCATCGCCCACGGTGCCCCAGCCCAACCCACTGCGCCTTCAGCGCACACATACCCGACACCCATACAAACCAACCACGCCCGCACTGCCCGCCACCCCATCAGCCCACGCCATGAACACACCCACACGCACGCCCACGCCCGGCCACGCCACCCAGACACTAACCAGGAGCCGCAGCCACCCACGCAAGCGCCACGCCACCACTGCCGCGAACCGTCCGCCGTCAGCCCCCCCCGGACCGGCGCCCTGGGAACCAGAAGCCTGGGGGCCGGCGCACACACAGGGAACCCCAGAGCACAACAGACACCTGACCCCCGTCCCCGACGACACCCACGCCCACACCGGCGCCGACACTGGCACACACCCACACCCACGCACAGCACCCCAGCCAGCCCCCCCCAAAAAAAACAAAAAAAAAAAAAGAAAGCCAAACAAGCCAACGAAAAGAGAGGAGTAAGGGACAGGCAGAGGAAGGGGCCACGGGGGGGGCAGAAGACAGACACGCAAGCCCACACACGCGCCCCCCCCCCCCAGTGAACCCGACCTCGCATGTCCCGCACCCTCCCAGGAACCGCAAAGCCCAAGACCACCCCCCAGGCACCACCACAACAGACCACCATGAGGAGCCGCCGAGGACGACACACGACACACCGCCGCCAACCACACGGTCGACACCGACACAAGCCCCACCCCCACAACCCGCCGCACCCACCGCTGCGGCGCCCCAACACACAATGGTGCCCCCATGGATGCGGTACACCCCAAAAACCCCCTTCAGCCAGCCGACCAGAGACCACCACGGGACGCACCAAGGGGACACCGCGGAATACCCACCCACAGTGAGGCCCCGACACCCACTACCCGCCGGCAACCTACCACGGGCCCACCCCACACCCGAGCAAATAGCCCCCCCCCCACCGTGGAAACGATACACCCCAGCCACACACCGCCACTCACCACCCACGGGCACCGCACCGGGGCCACAACACGCCCAAGAAGCCGCGACCCACCGACCCGCGGACCCCGCGAACGCAATACCCCGCACCACTGGGCCCACTCAACGGTGGGACGACACCCCCAAGCACCACACGACCACAGCCCCCTGGTTGCGACACTCCAGTCCCGCACACCCCGCCCCAGGGGACCCCAGGCCCCCCGCCACAACGACCCCGCACGGCCCACGTACTGAAACACGCCAGGAGGACGATCAAGAGACCACGCGGGGCTGCCCCAGACCGCCAGAGGACAAACCACGGGCGACAATCAACCCCACCAGACCTGGACACGGTGCCCCCCCCCCCCAACAGGAAGGCCACCACACAGCACAACACCACCATACCGCACCGCATGCCCCTCCCCCACCCGGGGGCACGGGACACCACAGCCCACCAACACAGGAACGAAGCCGCGCCCCGCCGACTCCGCACCCCACCCCACCGGCACCACCCCTGGAAACCCCGCACACCTCGCGCCAGCTCAACACCCACCGCCGGCCACAACCCGAACCGCACACAGGGGCAACACTGCCGGCCAGGACAGCCACCAGCGTGCAGCCACACACCACAACCACGCCAAACGGCGCGCCTCCCCCGGCGCACGACCCCGCACCGGCCGCTGCACGTGCCCCGAACACCAGCATCATAAGCCCGCCGTGCCATGAAGCAGCACCCCAACACGTGAACGCGCACCATGACCCCATGGCCCTGGACATCGCCAGCCTGCTAGAACTGGAACTCCAACACACGGAGGACACGAAGCATAATATGGACCTCACCCCGCCGGAGCTCGAGCCCGCAGCAAGCGGCCCCGCGGACCCCAGCCCGCATAATGCCCCCCCGCGCCCCCCCCCCCGCGAGCGGGCGCCCTGGACGCACCTGTCCAACGCCCTGCGGCGCCACCACCCCACCCACGAAGCCAGCAACGGGCCCGCCGAGTACCGGGCGTCCCTCGAGCACGACCTGCCCGACGTCACGGGGCCGGGACTGGACGGGTACACCACCGCCCCCCCCCTCCAGGCACCCCCACACAAGAATGGGAGGACGAGTACGCCGTCGACGTCACCGACATGACGGCATACGTGAAAAGCGTGGAGGACCCAGAGCAAGACACCGTCCTCAGCCTCCTCGCCTACCACAGCTGGAGATGGGGCCACCAGGTCACCCTCCACCGACCGCAGGACGGGCCCCACCAGTGGTCCCCAGAGCAAGCGGCGAAGTGGGACATCGTCCTCCAACTCACCCCCGAGGGCTTCTACATCCTCACGCACAGCGGAGTACCCGACGCCACACCCAATGCACAGGCGCTGCCGCTGGCCCAGCCCCAGGAGGACGACGCAGACGCACCCCCCCCGGAGGAATGTAATTAGGACCCCCCCACGGCCACCACGGAACGCATGCCGCACCGGCTCCCCAAACGTCACCTCCCCCACGACTACCATGCCACCAACGACTCGCGGGGACGCCGCACACTGCCCCTGCAGTGGGCATCACCCGAAGGCACCTTCACGTGGGGGGAAATCCTCCCCGGTACCGTGGCGCTCATGTACCTGTGGCTCCAGGACGCGGAGACGCACGCGCAGCCCCCCGGCACACACCTCCTCCTCAGCCTGGAGGGAGAGGCCGCCGTCGAAAATGTCCACACAGCGGAGGGAGAGGACTACGTGACGGCGAACGCAGACACCGCAGTGTGGCTACACGCTCACGAGCACACCACAACCCCCACCGTAGTACCAGGGTCACACCCCTGGCACGTGGTCATCGTGCGACTGCCCACAGGAGCAGACGCAGGAAGCGCCCAACAGGGATGCGCGGACAGGTGGGCACACGTGTGCGCCTCCCTGCACTAAGGGCTGCACAGACCCTCCCTCACCAGTCACACCCTCGAGCCGGCCCCCACCACGGCCGAATCCCACACCGGGGCGGCCCCTCCCACCGGAGTATGGGCCTACACGCGCACCCTCCACCGCGAGGCAGCGGAAGCCCTCAAGACCGCCATCTCCAACCACCAAGGCCTCGTGCACACCCCCCACGATAACACACAAAAGGGCTACACCCTATGGTGGCACCACCCCGCACCAGAAGGGGGCCTGCAGCCACCGGCAGACCAGCCTGGCATCGGCCCAGACCTCACGGCGATCGCCCGCGCCGTCGCCGCCATGGCCCAGCAAGTTGGGGCGCCACCCCAGTGGGCACCGTCCATCATCAAGGAAACGGCGGCACGCCACAACGCAGCTTTCACACACTTCCGGGGACGCCCCATTCATCCCACCCTACCGGACCTCGACCTCCCCGCCCATGATGCGTGGGCAGTCCACATCCTCGTGCCCCACGACACCGCGCCCAAAACGGGGGACGCGACGGCACGCGTCACCCAACAACTCCCCAATACCGCACTCCACTACGACATACCAACGCCAAACGTCATCGTCACCCACAACACGGGTCGCGACCACTACTACCTCCAGGCCACGCATGAGCGCTCCCGCGTCACCATATACACCTTCACCACCTACCCTGGCCTCCAGCCACCGCAACACCACCTGCGCCCGGCATGGAAGCATCCCCTACACGTCGCCCCGACCCGGCGCAAAAGGCCCACCCACCACGCGCCCCCTACCGCCGACAGCACCGCCCTCCACACCGCCCGCAGACGGCCCGCGGCGCACCACCAAAGCCACCTGCTCCCACGCATTAACGCTGGACCCGCCACCGTCACCGAGGCCACCCACAAAAGCACCTTGAACCTACTTGCTCGCAAACTACGCCCCAAAAATGGCACTGGAGGACACACTCTGGATATACTATGGCGAAAGCCGCACGGCACGGTTGGCGGACCTCCGCAACATCATCCCCCGCCACATCCAGCGCGCGGTAGGGCCCTTCACCGTGTACGCGGTACCGCACCCCATAACAGCCCCATGCACCCACTGCAGTCCTCGGTGCGCGCTACCATGCGCGGGCGCTCTGCAGCAACCCCTGCCCACCCCTACCTACAGGGGCGGCATATTCCTCGGCACGATACCCGGGGACCCACACCCCTACCTCCTGCCCGCAGCGGACCGCCACCACGCCATACCGCTACACCTTGTCGAGCACCTGGCGGTGGGACCATCCCCCTTCCAGAAGCGCCCCCCCCACACCCCATCCGACGGACGCCCGCCAGATGAGCCGGCGCACGCCACACCTGGACCCAAACGCGCCATCGCACTCCTCACCCTAAAGGCGGAAGCCACCATCCCCCGAGACCTGGAGGGGGAAAACCACCTCATGGTGGAAGGGCTGACGGAACACGTCCTGATCGCAGCCATGTACGCCACGGCGTCCGCCTCCCGCCTCTGGGAGGACCGCCCCTCCCAACCTCTAGCCCAAGCAGCGCAGGACGCCCCCGACGCGGGCCCCACCGCCGAGGACATCCACCAAATCCTCAACATGCGAGCACCCCCGAAGACCCACCCTGCGGTCCGGCCCATCCAGCTCGTCAGCTGGGACGCCATGGACGCCCCCCCGACCACCACGGAAGTCCACATCCTCAAACACCGGGACACCTGGTGGACGGTGAAATGGGACAACCACGGCAAGGTCCAACGGGCAACGGCACACGCCCCCGACGACGAAGTCCCGCCCCCACCACGCGGAGGGGACCGCTTGCGACTCGCCGCACGCGTCCCCCACGCCTCAGAGGCAGCCTGGGAAGCGGTATACTACGCCCTCTACTGGGCGCAGGGGGCGCCAGAAGACCCCCTCCCCCCGGAACGCACCCCAGCGTGGACACGCCACGCCACCCGCTACACGGCCCACATGCGCCGCCACGGGGTAGGCAACGGGCACCGGCTCCTCAGCTGGCCCACGGACCCGCCCGACGCCCTGCAGGAGGCCAAGGAAGTGCTTGGCCTCATGACCAAGCAAGTGTTCTAGCTGAAGGACCCCGTCCCCACGTCCAAGCCTGACGTCCCAGCCGCCCGCGAACACCCCGTGTTTGCACCGGGCCACGCACCCGTACAGCAGCCCCAGGGCGCACCTCCCCAACGGGGACAACCCGCTGCCCGACGCCCCCAAGGTGCGCAGAAGCGCAAGGCCCCCACACAGGCCAAACCCGCGCCAAAGCCAAGGGCCAAGCCGAAGAGCTGGACCAAAGAGGAAGCCGCCGCCCTGTATCCCGAATACGCCATCGGCACCCGGGTGCAGCTGCCCTTCGAGTACCCCACGGCCGCGGGCCCCTCCAAGTGGATATGGGCCGCAGGGGAGGTTAAGCACCGGTACCTCGTCACCGGGGACCACCAGGGGTTCAAGATCCACGTCAAGTGGGACCCGGCCACCCCGAACGACAAGAAGCTGGGGCGCACCATCGAACTCTGGCGAGACCGAACTGGTCGTGAGATGGTCCCCATGCAGCTGTGCACCCCCGACACGAAGCACCTCACCGGCACCGAGTACACGGGCGAAGTCCACAATGCATGGGCCCTACCCCAGCCCCAGAAGGGGCACCCGCAGCTCAGGGCGTCATCGACCTCCTCGATGCCTGACGGGGCCAGGGCCGGACACGGCCCGCCCCCCCAACTACCAGTTTCCAGAAACCGGCGCTTGCGGAAGCCCACGCCCGCATCAACATCCTCAACGAGCCCGCGGTCACCTACGACCCCACCAAGGCCGCTACACTGCAAGCCATGCCCGGGCCACACCCCCAAGGCGCAGACCTCCTGGGGTTCCTGGAGCAAGCCCTCCGCAGAGCGGACCAACCCGAACCAGCACCGATCCTGGACCCGGAGGGGAACAAATATCAAGCCCACTGGGAACGGGGGGTACCCCTCTACCACAAGACGTCGGTCACGGTACATGCCCACCCCGACCTCGGAGTGGATGGTCGCCTTGGGGCGTACGAGTGCGTGGGGCCCGGATGGCAGCTAAACGTGCTACTCACGCACGTCCGATTCAGGGAGGAGACCAAGGACTTCCTGGACACCCTGAGCCTGGCGTACCGCCGACTCTCCCTCCTGGCACCCACCATCATCATAGGCGACCTAAACGCCGCCCCCACCGACGACGACCGCACCGGCCCGCCCACAGCCACCAACACAGCTGTCCGGGACGCCATGTACCAACTGGGCCTCACCGACCTCACGGCAGGACTCACGGGCACACCCTCCCATTCCCCCCACCAAGCCGGCACCCACCCATCCCGCATCGACACGTGCTACGGGGACCCAACCACGGTGCGTGTACACGAAGCAGCCTACGGGGACGTCCCGCCCACAGGCACGGGCCACCGGCCCCTCTACATCGACCTCATCATCCCCAACCTACCCCCACCCGCGGCCACCCTGCCAGACGACACCCTCCCACCCACACTGCAGTTCCCGGCCGGGGACGACCACGGCGCCTGGCACAGGTATAACAGGGCCCTACACGCCATCCTGCGCCGCCCGGGTGCACCGACACTCACCACCGCCATGCGCCGGGCGGCACAAGCATGCGGCATGGAGCGTGACACCAACCACCCCGGAGCACCACCAGACCTCACCCTCCAGCAACTCGTCCATGACATCTGGACCACGAAAGGGGAACTCGCCACCTTGCTACGCCCCAGCACACCGGAGGCACGAGACCGGGACGCCCACCTCCGTGCGCTCCTCACCACCCGCTGCCACCAACTCCAGGAATGACACGCCCACCGCATAGCGGCCGCAGCCCAAGAACGCGAAAGATACGGCAGAAACGACACGCCGTACAAGTCCCTACGGTACATCAGCCGCATCCTGGAGGACACGGGGCGCCGTACCATCCACGCGGTACGCACCCCCGAAGGAGGCCTCACCAATGACCCCGACGCCGTCCTCCAGGCAGTCCTGGAGAGCTTCCAGGCGCAACACGGGGACGCCCTCCCCGAGCTCGACCCCCACACCAGAAACACCATCCGCGAGCATGTGCCCAGGGTCTTCAACCGGGAACAGTGGCGCGCCATCGAACACGACCCCTTCAGCATCTCAGAACTGCAACGCGCCCTAGACCGCCTGAAGAAGGGGGTCGTGCCCGGCGTCGACGGTTTGCCGGCCGAAGCGTACTAACGTCTCACCCTGCCCGTCACACGCCGCCTGGCAGCCCGCCTGTGGGACATAGTCACGGGCACCACGCCCATCATCCCTGAGTGGGCCAACCTGGTCCACCCCCTCTACAAAAAGGGGGACTGGGCGCAGCCGGGGAACTGGCGGCCCATAGTCTGCGCCACCACCGAGGTCAAGCTGGTGTGGACGCTCATCCTAGGCCGCATCGCGCCAGCGGTCTTCGCCCACGTGCCCGCCAGCATGTGGGGAGCCATGGCCGGCAGATCCCCCCACGAGGCCATCTTCCTCCAGGACACCGCACTGGACATGAACCCCTACGAGATGATCATCGCCTCCCTCGATGTCCAAGGCGCGTTCCCTCACGCCCCACACCGGCTCCTCACGGAGGTATGGGATGCCATGGGCCTCCCATTCCTATCCTTCATGACCGGGTACATCCAGACCCGACTCTACGCCGTCATCACAGCCGCAGGCCTCACCCCCTGGACCGGCACAGACAGCGGGGTCCCCCAGGGAGGCGCCGAAGGCCCCTTTCTCTACCTCCTCGTCACCCTGCCACTGGCATTCGAGCTAGCACGGGTATACCCGGGGTACGCCCCATACCCGCTACGGTCCCCCCTCATCAACTTCGGGGACGACAACCTCCTAACTACGGCCACCCGCCACCGCGACCCTGAGAACGCAGGGCTACCAACGACCACAGAACAAGCGTCCGCCATTCTCCAACTCACCACAACCTACCTGGACGCCCACCAGCTCCTAGTGCACCCCCGCAAATCGGTCTGGCTGGCCGATGCCAAGACCCCCACCCCCCACATCCGGAAAGGCGAACCCCTACACCTGGAAGACACCACAGTCCACCTGGGAGTCACACAGGCCACGCGGCACCACCGCATCACACGCCCAAGCAAGCTAGAAGAGCGCCTCGCCCGGCTACCCCAAATTGCCAGGGGGGACCTCCTGTCTACGCAGGGCCTGGCGTACTTCATGGAAGCAGTGCTCAACGCGGCCATCGGGTACCAAGCCCTGCACCTCCCGCGCCCCCAAGACGCACTACGCCACGCTCGACAGCAAGTGACGAAGGCATGGGCGCAACACGGAGGCTGGCCCACGTCTTTCCCCAAGGAGGCCATGATGGCCAACTGGCGCTACTACGGAGACAATACAGGCGCCTTGGTCGACATGGCCTATGCCAAACACGCAGCACACCTCCTACACAGGGTAACACACAACCACCAACCAGAAGTTCGCGAGGCGGCAGCCATACGCATAAAAGAAGCGCAAATGGCCCGCAACACCTGCCCCCGGTGGATACTGGCGCAACACGGCGTCTCCACCTCCGTGGGCACTGGCATCTGGGCCCAGCTACAACTCCTCCTACCGCACCACACACACGCCATCTTGACAAACCACCACTGCGATCAACAGGGGCCACTCGTGGCCACACACACCGACATCCACCGACGCCCGGCAGGCGAGGTGGACACCCTGCGCCTCGTAGGGGCCACCATCACCATAGTGTATATCACCCCAACACAGATGAAGATCATGGCCCAATGCGACGCCCACCACGCCCCGTTCCTTTCCGACCCACAATGGCCAGCACGCCACGTCTTCCAAGCGGACCTCCGCGCATGTGCTACGAAGGCAGGGCGCGACATGCCGGGGCCCAAGGACATCGACACGGCGTACACAGCCTTCCAGCGCCAGCACCCCCGGCCCCGCCCGAGCGAGCACGAGACCCCCAACGACGGCGGCACGACGCAGGGGGAGCC
Organism: Eutreptiella sp. 'Long Island Sound 2002'; assembly: GCA_964036045.1. Classification (NCBI taxonomy): domain Eukaryota; phylum Euglenozoa; class Euglenophyceae; order Eutreptiales; family Eutreptiaceae; genus Eutreptiella; species Eutreptiella sp. 'Long Island Sound 2002'. Next base: position 41,471,226 of record OZ038383.1, on the reverse strand, counting down.
CACCACGTCAGCCGAAGGCTGGACACCACCCACCATCCTGCTACTAGCACCAAACGGCCACAAACATGCTACCCGCACTGTCCAGCGACACCATGCCCCCTGGTCCATCCCCAAACACAATGCACCGGAGACCGATGTACCACCAGTCAGACACAGTGACCAGGGCATACCACGCACGTGCTGGCACTGCGGCCTGGCAGCCCTCGACACTCTGTGGCCCCTGCTGCACCTCATCTCTCCCCACTACCGCACCCCCACCGCCGCCGCCACCGCCGACCAGCAGGCATGGCTCTCCCCCTGGTTTCACACGGTACCCCCAGACCACCCGGCGCACGTAGCCTGGACCCGAACACCCACGGCGACATGGACGTTCACCAACGAGCGGGCAGACCCGGACAGCGTAGCCATGGAGTACGACTGCTGCGACCCACACCGCGCAGGACCTCAGGAGGCACCCATGCGCCCCCTACAGCACAAATGCCCCACCCTCCGCGGCGACAAAGACGACAAGGAGCGGCGACAGACCATCACGTGCCAGAAGTTCCACCCAAACACGGGATACCTCTTCCACCTGATGTACGCGTATTTCACCCAGGGACGCCCAGACAGGGGCCTCCTCCGCCTCACCCCACGAGCCCAGGCCATCATCACCCAGGGGATAGGCGTCTATGCAGCGCCACTACTGCAACCCACGCAATTCACCGCCAGAACCGCCCAGGGGAACCCCATCTACGTCTATCACCCCACAGCAATCGCCCGCCTACCCATTCCCAGCGACACCGACATCATCTACTTCACTGAAGCATCCGGCACCCAGCAACGCACCCCCACGGTCGGTTGCGCCTCCGTGCGCATCACCCGGCACGCGGACGGCCTCCACGTGGAACACCACACCGGGGCCACCATCTTTGGGGCGTCCTCCCACGGCGAACTGCGCACCATGGCAGACGCCGTCACCGCCACGGCGCCACCCACGACGATCCGGCCCCGCAACATCTGGGTAGTCGTGGACGCCACGGTCGACATCCACCTCACCAGGCCCCTTGCGGACCTGCCCCTCAACAAAGCACTCGAATCCGGCCTCACCACACAAGCGTTGGGACTATGGATGGCCTTCAAGGGCATGCACCCCCAGGACGCCCTACACATCGTCAAGCAGGAGTCTCACCGCTACGCATACGGCAATGGACGCGCAGACACGCAGGCCAAACACCAGAACACCAACCACACCCCAGGGCTCGAACGCGTGCGACTGGACACCCAACACCACAGCCACCTGCAGCACCTGCCCCGGATACCCCCGGCCACACAGCCCCCCCAATGGATGCCCGAGGACACGCCGTACACGGATCGAGACAAGCAGTACCACTACCCCACACCCATCCAGCAACTGGCCACCACACTGGGCCACCCAGCGAACACCGAACTCCTCTGACGCCTCGAAGACTCCGTCCACAGCCCCCTCTACTACTCCGCCCTGCGCCCGGATAGCCTCCCAGCACACCTACAAAAGCCCTGACTCCAACTCGCCCTCGAACAACTTCCCCTCCTCACCCGATACCACCGATGGTATACGCGCCGCTCGATCCACGTCCCCGCAGGACACACCAAATGCATCTGCAGCCACGCGGAAGAAGAAACATGGGACCACTTCAAGGCGTGCCCCCTGTACAGAGGACTGGACACCCTCACAGACTGGAACCCAACCCACACCATCGCACAGCACGCCGGATGGCTGACGCAGCCCCCGGCGACCCAGCAACTCACCACCGTCCTCAACCAGACGGAGGTGCTGGAGGCGGTCCGCAGGGGACTCGTCCCCACTGCCGTCTACACCTTGCTACGCACCCACGCGGAGGACCCCCAGGCCACGGCGGCGCACATGCAGCGGACGGCCGTTGCCAAGACGGCGGAGCAGCTCACATACCGCACCCACAAATACCTGCAGCATGCGGCAACCCTGCCCCCAACAGACCAAGCCCACCTCCTCAAACTCCTGTTCTACCAACCATGAGAACGTACCCCGTGACATACCAACACGGAACCCCCACCACGTCTACACACCATCCACTGAGCACAGCACTGGCACAGCACACACGGACATCACAGGCACCGCACACACTCCCACCAGCATGCTCCCGCCACCAGCCCCCGTCCCTCAACGCCGCCGTCCGTCCACAGGTACCACCAACCACCAGCCACCGCATGTCCCCTCTGCGTTCGCAGGCGACTACCACAGACAGCCTTGCCCTGCAACCCAGACCACTGGGTCTGCCTGGGAGCCGCGCACCGCCTCAACCGCTGCTGCCACTGCGGGGACCTCAACCCCCGCCACCGCGAGCGGCCCGCGGCCCCAGCCGCACCCCCCCCCCGCCAGCCACCCCAGCTTCTTCGGGTTCCTCACCGACACCCTCCAGGACCACCTGGGAGGGTACTACGTGGCGGACGCGGCGGACCACGCATGGACCATAGCCGTGGCCACGGGCAGCACACCCCTGCCCCCCCACAGCCCACCCCTACGCCACAACGGAGGCGCCTTGAACGTGGCGGCCCGCCACATCCTCCTCGCCCTATACCTCCACCACCGAGACCTACACCTCCCAGACCCACAACTCCCGGCCCCCCAAGCAGCAGCCCTGACGCCTGAAGCGTGGGCCGACACGGCACCAGAGGAGATAGCAGCCTACCTCCAAATCACTTGCCGCCGGTTCAAAAACGCCCTCGGCCGACGGAAGGGAACACCTTACCCACTCAGCGCACTCCTCTACCCGGCACACCACCCCCACCCCGCACAACAGAAGCCCCCGGAGGGCTGGGCGTCTTTTCGGGAGGCCCACCTGGCCGCCCCCGACGAGGCCACCGCCACGCGGATGGGCCTGACGGACCAGGAAACCTACGTCAGAGGCCTCAAGACGAGCCTCCAAGAGGCACACGGCTGGCACGTCCGCTCCCCGTCGCCCCAACAGGGACAGGGGGGTTCACCCGCCCCCGACACCCACCAGGCCAAGAAGACCAAGACAGGTCAGGGGGCCCGCCAATGCGCCCGTCAGCAGGGCGCGACGCCCCGACCAAGGCCCGGGTCCAGCCACACCACACCACCCCACGCCCAGACCCCCGGGGCACACCAACAACACCGCCACCGCCAGCGCCCACCACCACCACCGTACCGCAGCACCCAAACCCTGCCGCCCAGTCAGCCACCACCGCCCACACACGTCCACACCATGCCAGGACCACCATACACGCAGAGCCAGGGGACATGGCACCACCAACACCACCACCACGCCCCCGTCCCTCCCAACCCCTACCCCCTAATGCCCCCAAGCTACAGCGACCCCCACCAGCTACATCCCCACCACGCCCCAGCACAACCAGGCCCCGCGAAACACCCACCCCACATAGCGCACATCACCGCACCACACCATCACGTATTCCACCACCAACAGCCCCTGCCACCACACCCACCAACGCCGGGGTACCACACACAACCGGCACACCCTCCACACCACCACCACGCGGTCCAGCACCAACCGCCGCCCCCGCTACACGGGCCCACAACATACGAGCCACGGTACACCCCCATGGACCCGCGAGGAGCCGCGCACGCACACCAGCAACACCAGGGCCTAGTAGGAGCGCCCCACCACTACCAACAGCCCCCCCACCCACACCCCATACCAGCGAGCACCATCCACCAGCAGCCACCCATCACATACGGACCACAGCCCCACCCGGGGGCTCACGCGGCGGCCTCCCACCCGCACCCCGGCACCACAACCAGTCAAGAACCGCAAGGGCCACACGGCGCACACACGCAACACCCACACGACCCACAGGGACGCCCGGACCCCCAGCCAGCACAACACCCACCCCCGCCCCCCCCACCCCACCACCACCAGCAGCCCCCCCACCCACACCCCATACCAGCGAGCACCATCCACCAGCAGCCACCCATTACATACGGACCACAGCCCCACCCGGACGCTCATGCGGCCGCCTCCCACCCACACCCAGGCAACACAACCAGTCAAGAACCGCAAGGGCCGCACGGCGCACACACGCAACACCCACAGGACCCACAGGGACGCCCAGACCCCCAGCCAACACACCACCCCCCCCCGCCCCCCCCCTGAGACCAGGCCACGGACACAACAAACGGCAGCCAGCACCAGCCAATTGACGTCGATACCCCCGCCGACACACGCCACCGCGAATCCCTCCTCCCGCGACCGCCACAAGAGACCCCATCACCGGACCCCACGCGCGACAACGACGACCACCCCCCCCAACCCACACCAACCCCCCCATCACACCCCGCACCACCAGTCGCCGCACCGGCCGAACCCTACGCCCTACACAACCCCGCAGCGGTACGGCAGCACCTCCGGGGACTCGGGGAACAGGACTTCGCGCTGTACCTCCGCACCTCCGGCACCAGCACCCCCATCCGGGCATCTGGCCACCCTGGGGGAAGGCGTCAGAGACTTCCTCTTCGACGCCTTCCTCCACGTCGCCCGACACAAGCGCCCCCCACGTGCCACCCCAGACGGCGAGGGCCCGCCCCCCACGGGGAGCCGGATCTGGGTGCCCCACATCGACTGGGGGCGACACCTGGTCGGACACCCCGTGCCGGGGCGGGTGGACACCAAGGCCCGCACCCGCTACCACGAGCCCGACATGGCCCATCCCCCACCCGACGCCACCCCCGACAACACCAAAGAGTGGGAGCGGGAAACATGGGTAGCCCGGATAGCCTCCCTGAGCAACTTCCGGCACCACGTCCCGGGGGACATCCCCGCCCCTGACGAGCAGCAGCCAGCCCCCTCCACGTACATGACCCTCATGTACAATCTGCACTACACCCTCTCCACCACCACCTACGACGCACCCACAGACCACTGGGTGGTACACGGCACCGACTCCCTCCTCCCCGCCAACTACATCCCCCCCCCACACAACCCAGGCCCCGACACGTACGCCAGGGAAAACGACCCGGACAACCCCCACATCTGGGGCACGTGGGAACCCAAATCCCTGGACACGCTGCTCTCCATCCGCAGCGGCTACCAGGGCCTTGGTAGGGCGATGTATTGCCTCGCCAAGTGGACCCAACGGACCTGGGGGATCCCCACGGACCGATGGGTGTGGGTGGTCACGCTGCGCCCCCAGCAGAGGGAGGCCCCCCCAAACCGCAGGGGACCCACCCCCCCACGCCCCACCACCCTACAACTCTGCCCGTACATGGTGGCAGCCCGCCTCATGATGCTGCTGTGGCCGGGCCCCCACACCCCCACCCAAAACTACCCCCACCTCACAGAGGAGGACATGCCCGGCATCCAGCGATGCTTCTTCCAGACCCTCGACTACCTCCAGCAAACACACCCGCACGTCCTGGAGCAGATATGGCCACCCCCCGGGTAACCCACGTGCCCGCACAGCCAAGACAACGCCGCCACGCCAGCACCAGCACGCACCGATCACCAGGGAAAACGCGCGCACACGCCCGATGCCCGAACCTGCTGAACACCTGCACCCTCGTTCTCGCTACTTACAGGACCCAGCATCATACGCCCGCCCCCGAGGCCCAGGACCCTCCGCCGTCTCCCACAGCCCTCTCCTCCGCCTCCGACTCCACAACCTCCACCACCACGACCACCTCATCCACCACCACCACCACGTCCTCATCCAGCACTCCACCCCCCAGGCCGCGGGGGACACCTCCCCAACGGGCCTCCAAACCCGCCCCCACCGCGAGCAGCCCCGCCGCCGCCAAGGCCCACGCCCCGACGAAGCCCACACCCACGACCCAGCCGAAGCCCAAGACCGCTGCCAAACGGCCACCCAAACCCGTCAGCAAGCAGCCCGCAGCCAAGCCCAAACCCAAGCCCAAACCCGGCGCCACGACGGCAGCGCGAGCCCGGCCCCCCGAGGACGTCCTCTACGACATCCGGCCCCAGCCGTCCCAGGCCCGAAGGCAGCAGCGCCCAGCGCGGCGCCCCCCCACCGTCACCGACGCCACCGCCACCACCTTCATGGCGGAGCGCGCCGCAGCCGAAGCACGACGCACCTCGTCCTGCCACCTCTCAAAGCCCGCACCCCAGGCCCACGGACCGCTCCCGACCAAGCCAGAACGACGCCAGGGTCCACCAGCAGCATCCCCGCCCCCCTACCGGCCCTCGATGACAGCCCACATGCAACGCATGCCCCACTACCGTCGCCGCCGCGAATCCCCGCCGAACCCCGAGGCGGAGACCGTACGCGCACACCCGCGGGTCCACATCCGCGTGCACCCCCACTCCCCACGCACCCCCACGGAACAGGACTATGAGGAATCCCCCAGGCCCGCCACCGCCGCCGGTCCCCACGACCCCGTCACACCCACCCACGCCCACTCCTCCGCCCAAGACCGCAGGCCCGCCCAGGAACAGTGGTGGCCGCGCTGGACCCACGCGCAGCTCTGGGAGCTGCGGAAGTGGGCCCGGGGAGAGCCCTCCCTCGAGGGCCTGGTCCATCGGCCCCGCAAGGGGTCGGTGGAGAACTGCCGCCTCCGGCCGGCAGGGGGGCTGGATGCCGCAGGCCGCATGGGAAGCCATGCTGGCCGATGCGCTCCACCCCCTGGGAGTCCACCCCCGCAACCTCCCCGCGCCCCAGGACCACCCGTATGTCCTCGGGCGCCTGCGGGAGACCCTCCAGGAGAGGGAGGCGGCATCCGCTTGTGGGACATCACCCAAAGCCCAGCCCCGCATGCACACACCCCCTCACCACCCCACAAGCGTCGGCGCACCGACACCAGCGACACCCACAGCACCCCAGGAGCCCTGCGCGCCACACAACACGACGCGCCTGACCCCCCGGCCAGCGGCGCCGCCATCTAACCCCGTTACCCAGCAAACCTCCACCACGGGGCACCACGCCAGGCCCCGCCCAGAAGTCACCAAACAAACCGGACGCCGAAGGAAGCCAACGCACACGACAACGAGCACCACTACGCCCAAAGGCGCCGAGCCCAGGCCCGCTACCGTGGGCTCCTCTCCACCCTCAACACGGCACACACGTCGCTGGCGTCACTCCTCCGCCGTGCCCCCTCCCACGCCACCGCCCCGCCCCCCCCCCCTCCCGCCGCACGTCTCCACGCCGCCCAGCACCCAGCCCCACACACTGCGCCACAGCATCGCCCTAGTCCGGCTCATCCACCATCGCGCCACTTGGCACCTCACAGTAGACCGCCGTCCTGTGGTCCCGCTCCCCCCGGCACCGCTCCCGGGGCCGCACCCGGCCCACGTCGTGTTCGCCCCCACGTCGCGGGCCGCGGACATCCTCCCGCTCCTCGCCGCCACCCCTCCCGGGCATCGCATACTGCTTGCCGCCAACCCCTCGGTCCTCAGTGAGGTCCTCATCGGGCACGCCGACGCCCTGCACGTGCGCCCGCTGCTGCCATACCTGCACGCTGCGTACGCCCCCGGCACGCCCGTCGACCCCTCCGTGTGGGACTCCCAGTGAGGCCACCGGCCACCGGCCGGCCCACACGCACCACCCCGCACTCGCCTCGGGCGCACGACCCCGTGGACGCCGCTACCCACACGCCCGGCCCCGCGCAACCGCCTAACCGAGCCAGAACCCAAGCACAAATCAAACCCGAGCCACACCCCGAAACCGCTAACCCTTGACTCCTAACCAAGCCTTCCGAGGGAACAACGTAACCACAGCCCACACCCACAGCCCACACAGCCGCCTAACCAGCCAGCTCCAGAAGCAAAGAGACACCTCACCAAACCCACCCTGACCCAAGCCCGTGTACATCAGGACGCGCGAGCCGCACCCCTGGGGCGCGACCGCCGCCACAGCACCGACGACACACGCCAGAGGACACAACGCTATTGCACCGCCGCAACAGCTGCCCGTGCCTGTGCCTGCAGTGTACGCGCGCCCCTGTTTTTCTCTTTTTTGTTTTTTCTTTTTTTCTTTTTTTTCCGAAAAAAAAACGAAAATTAGGGGGGGAGGAAGAGGGACACAACCACCCATGGCACACGCGCACCGCACACAGCACGCACACCGGTGAACAGGAGCCCAGTGGCCCAGGACACCGCACATGCAACACAACACACCGAGCGAGCACACCGGTGAACAGGAGCCCGCTGGCCCAGGACACCGCAGACGCACCACAGCAAACCGCGCGGGCACACCGGTGAACAGGAGCCCAGCGGCCCAGGACACTGCACACACGTAGGGCGGCCGAGAGACAGGAAAGAACCAATACCCCATGGGTCGGACGCACTGGGGCGACCCAGCCGACCCACCGGGCCAGTGGCAGGAGCGGTACTCCAAGGCCACTGGTCCGAGCCCGGCCAGGCTGCATCGGGGACCATGGCAAACGTCACCCGGAGCCATGGAAGCAACCGGTGACAGGCGAGCCGGTACACAGTCCAGGAGGGGGTCGCCTGCCAAGCAGAGTGGCCCCGCAACTCAAGCCACAAGGGTGAGGCGGTCGTACCGTAGACAAGCGGGAGCAATACCCCTTGTGGTGAGAGATACTCCACACGGCTGGGCAGCCCCCCAGAGCTGCCGCCCAAAGGAGGGGGCATGTGGCCCTACCCATGGACACATGTGGGGACACCCTCCCACCTGGGACACATGGACCGGGTGGCCGCGACGATGCCTTCCTAAGCACATGCGGGAGCGGCTCAAGAGGCACCTGACATAGGGCAGTGGGAGGGACAGGACGTCCCCTTGGTAAGACCTTCTTCCTGCAATGTCAAAGGAGGCATCCCGAGCTCCCGAAGATACCTACCTACCTACAGGGGGGGCATATTCCTCGGCACGATACCCGGGGACCCACACCCCTACCTCGTGCCCGCAGCAGATCGCCGGCACCCCATACCGCTACACCTTGTCGAGCACCTGGCGGTGGGACCATCCCCCTTCTAGAAGCGCCCCCCCCACACCCCATCCGACGCCCGCCAGATGAGCCGACGCACGCCACACCTGGACCCAAACGCGCCATCGCACTGATTACCCTAAACGCGGAAGCCACCATCCCCCGAGACCTGCAGGGGGAAAACCACCTCATGGTGGAAGGGCTGACGGAACACGTCCTGATCGCAGCCATGTACGCCAGGGCGTCCGCCTACCGCTTCTGGGAGGACCGCCCCTCCCCACCTCTAGCCCAAGCAGCGCAGGACGCCCCCGACGCGGGCCCCACCGCCGAAGACATCCACCAAATCCTCAACATGCGAGCACCCCCGAAGACCCACCCTGCGGTCCGCCCCATCCAGCTCGTCAGCTGGGACGGCATGGATGCCCCCCCGACCACCACGGAGGTCCACATCCTCAAACACCGGGACACCTGGTGGACGGTGGAATGGGACGACCACGGCAAGTTCAGACGGGCATCGGCACACGCCTCCGACGACGAAGTCCCGCCCCCACCACGCGGAGGAGACCGCTTGCGACTCGCCGCACGCATCCCCCACGCCCCAGAGGCAGCCTGGGAAGCGCTGCACTACGCCCTCTACTGGGCGCAGGGGGCGCCAGAAGGCCCCCTCCCCCCGGAACGCACCCCAGCGTGGACACGCCACGCCACCCGCTACACGGCCCACATGCGCCGCCACGGGGCAGGCACCGGGCACCGGCTCCTCACCTGGCCCACGGACCCGCCCGACTCCCTGCAGGAGGCCGAGGAAGTACTTGGCCTCATGACCAAGCAAGTGTTCCAGCTGAAGGACCCCGTCCCCACGTCCAAGCCCGACGTCCCAGCCGCCCGCGAACACCCCGTGTTTGCAGCGGGCCACGCACCCGCACAGCTGCCCCAGGGCGCACCTCCCCAACGGGGACAACCCGCTGCCCGGCGCCGCCAAGGTGCGCAGAAGCGCAAGGCCCCCACACAGGCCAAACCCGCGCCAAAGCCAAGGGCCAAGCCGAAGAGCTGGACCAAAGAGGAAGCCGCTGCCCTGTGTCCCGAATACGCCATCGGCACCCTGGTGCAGCTGCCCTTCGAGTACGCCACAGCCGCGGGCCCCTCCAAGTGGATATGGGCCGCAGGGGAGGTCAAGCACCGGTACCTCGTCACCGGGGACCAACAGGGGTTCAAGATCCACGTCAAGTGGGACCCGGCCACCCCCAACGACAAGAAGCTGGGGCGCACCATCGAACTCTGGCGAGACCGAACCGGTCGTGAGATGGTCCCCATGCAGCTGTGCACCCCCGACACGGAGCACCTCACCAGCACCGAGTACACGGGCGAAGTCCACAATGCATGGGCCCTACCCCAGCCCGAGAAGCGGAACCGCAAGGCACCCGCAGCTCAGGGCGTCATCGACCTCCTCGACGCCTGACGGGGCCAGGGCCGGACACCACCCGCCCCCCCAACTACCGGTTTCCAGAAACCGGCACCTGCGGAAGCCCACGCCCGCATCAACATCCTCAACGAGCCCGCGGTCACCTACGACCCCACCAGGGCCGCCACACTGCAAGCCATGCCCGGGCCGCACCCCCAAGGCGCAGAGCTCCTGGGGTTCCTGGAGCAAGCCCTCCGCAGAGCGGACCAACCCGAACCAGCACCGATCCTGGACCCGGAGGGGAACAAATATAACGCCCACTGGGAACGGGGGGTGCCCCTCTACCACAAGACGTCGGTCACGGTACATGCCCACCCCGACCTCGGAGTGGATGGTCGCCTCGGGGCGTACGAGTGCGTGGGGCCCGGATGGCAGCTAAACGTGCTACTCACGCACGTCCCATTCGGGGAGGAGACCAAGGACTTCCGGGACACCCTGAGCCTGGCGTACCGCCGACTCTCCCTCTTGGCACCCACCATCATCATATGCAACCTAAACGCCGCCCCCAACGACGTCGACCGCACCGGCCCACCCACAGCCACCGACACAGCTGTCCAGGACGCCATGCACCAACTGGGCCTCACCGACCTCACGGCAGGACTCACCGGCACACCCTCCCATTACCCCCACCAAGCCGGCACCCACCCATCCCGCATCGACACGTGCTACGGGGACCCAACCACGGTGTGCGTCCACGAAGCAGCCTACGGGGACCTCCCGCCCACAGGCACAGGCCACTGGCCCCTCTACATCGACCTCATCATCCCCAACCTACCCCCACCCGCGGCCACCCTGCCAGACGACACCCTCCCACCCACACTGCAGTTCCCGGCCGAGGACGACCACGGCGCCTGGCACAGGTATAACAGGGCCCTACACGCCATCCTGCGCCGCCCGGGTGCACCGACACTCACCACCGCCATGCGCCAGGCGGCACAAGCATGCGGCATGGAGCGTGACACCAACCACACGGGAGCACCACCAGACCTCACCCTCCAGCAACTCGCCCATGACATCCGGACCGCGAAAGGGGAACTCGCCACCCTGCTACGCCCCAGCACACCGGAGGCACGAGACTGGGACGCTCACCTCCGTGCGCTCATCACCACCAGCCGCCACCAACTCCAGGAATGGCACGCCCACCGCATAGCGGCCGCAGCCCAGGAACGCGAAAGATACGGCAGAAGCGACACGCCGTACAAGTCCCTACGGTACGTCAGCCGCATCCTGGAGGACACGGGGCGCCGTACCATCCACGCGGTACGCACCCCCGAAGGAGGCCTCACCAATGACCCCGACGCCGTCCTCCAGGCAGTCCTGAACAGCCTCCAGGCACAACACGGGGACGCCCTCCCCGAGCTCGACCCCCACACCAGAAACACCATCCGCGAGCATGTGCCCAGGGTCTTCAACCGGGAACAGCGGCGCGCCATCGAACACGACCCCTTCAGCATGTCAGAACTGCAACGCGCCCTAGACCGCCTGAAGAAGGGGGTCGTGCCCGGCGTCGACGGTTTGCGGGCCGAAGCGTACCAACGTCTCACCCTGCCCGTCAAACGCCGCCTGGCAGCCCGCCTGTGGGACATCGTCACGGGCGCCACGCCCATCCCCCCTGAGTGGGCCAACCTGGTCCACCCCCTCTACGAAAAGGGGGACTGGGCGCAGCCGGGAAACTGGCGGCCCATAGTCTGCGCCACCACCGAGGTCAAGCTGGTGTGGACGCTCATCCTAGGCCGCATCGCGCCAGCGGTCTTCGCCCACGTGCCCGCCAGCATGTGGGGAGCCATGGCCGGCAGGTCCCCCCACGAGGCCATCTTCCTCCAGGACACCGCACTGGACATGAACCCCTACGAGATGATTATCGCATCCCTCGATGCCCAAGGCGCGTTCCCCCACGCCCCACACCGGCTCCTCACGGAGGTATGGGATGCCATGGGCCTCCCATTCCTATCCTTCATGACCGGGTACATCCAGACCCGACTCTACGCCGTCATCACAGCCGCAGGCGTCACCCCCTGGACCGGCACAGACAGCGGGGTCCCCCAGGGAGGCGCCGAAGGCCCCTTCCTCTACCTCCTCGTCACCCTGCCACTGGCATTCGAGCTAGCACGGGTATACCTGGGGTACGCCCCATACCCGCTACAGTCCCCCCTCATCAACTTCGCGGATGACAACCTCCTAACTACGGCCAACCACCACCGCGACCCTGAGAACGCAGGGCTACCAACGACCACCAAGCAAGCGTCCGCCATTCTCCAACTCACCACAACCTACCTGGACGCCCACCAGCTCCTAGTGCACCCCCGCAAATCAGTCGGGCTGGCCGACGCCAAGACCCCCACCCCCCACATCCGGAAAGGCGAACCCCTACACCTGGAAGACACCACAGTCCACCTGGGAGTCACACAGGCCACGCGGCACCACCACAGCACACTCCCAAGCAAGCTAGAAGAGCGCCTCGCCCGGCTACCCCAAATTGCCAGGGGGGATCTCCTGTCTACGCAGGGCCTGGCGTACTTCGTGGAAGCAGTGCTCAACGCGGCCATCGGGTACCAAGCCCTGCACTTCCCGCGCCCCCAAGACGCACTACGCCACGCTCGACAGCAGGTGACGAAGGCATGGGCGCAACACGGAGGCTGGCCCACGTCTTTCCCCAAGGAGGCCATGATGGCCAACTGGCGCTACTACGGAGACAATACAGGCGCCCTGGTCGACATGGCCGATGCCAAACACGCAGCACACCTCCTACACAGGGTAACACACAGCCACGAACCAGAAGTTCGCGAGGCGGCAGCCATACGCAGAAAAGAAGCGCAAATGGCCCGCAACACCTGCCCCCGGTGGATACTGGCGCAACACGGCGTCTCCACCTCCGTGGGCACTGGCATCTGGGCCCAGCTACAACTCCTCCTACCGCACCACACACACGCCATCCTGACAAATCACCACTGCGATCAACAGGGGCCACTCGTGGCCACACACACCGACATCCACCGACGCCCGGCAGGCGAGGTGGACACCCTACGCCTCGTGGGGGCCACCATCACCATAGTGTATATCACCCCAACACAGATGAAGATCATGGCCCAATGCGACGCCCACCACGCCCCGTTCCTTTCCGACCCACAATGGCCAGCACGCCACGTCTTCCAAGCGTACCTCCGCGCATGTGCTACGAAGGCAGGGCGCGACATGCCGGGGCCCAAGGACATCGACACAGCGTACACAGCCTTCCAGCGCAAGCACCCCCGGCCCCGCCCGAGCGAGCACGAGACCCCCAACAAGGGCGGCACGACGCAGGGGGAGCCCACCACGTCAGCCGAAGGCTGGACACCACCCACCATCCTGCTACTAGCACCAAACGGCCACAAACATGCTACCCGCACTGTCCAGCGACACCATGCCCCCTGGTCCATCCCCAAACACAATGCACCGGAGACCGATGTACCACCAGTCAGACACAGTGACCAGGGCATACCACGCACGTGCTGGCACTGCGGCCCGGCAGCCCTCGACACTCCGTGGCCCCTGCTGCACCTCATCTCCACCCACTACCGCACCCCCACCGCCGCCGCCACTGCCGACCAGCAGGCATGGCTCTCCCCCTGGTTTCACACGGTACCCCCAGACCACCCGGCGCACGTAGCCTGGACCTGAACACCCACGGCGACATGGACGTTCACCAACGAGCGGGCAGACCCGGACAGCGTAGCCATGGAGTACGACCGCTGCGACCCACACCGCGCAGGACCTCAGGAGGCACCCATGCGCCCCCTACAGCACAAATGCCCCACCCTCCGCGGCGACAAAGACGACAAGGAGCGGCGACAGACCATCACGTGCCAGAAGTTCCACCCAAACACGGGATACCTCTTCCACCTGATGTACGCGTATATCACCCAGGGGCGCCCAGACAGGGGCCTCCTCCGCCTCACCCCACGAGCCCAGGCCATCATCACCCAGGGGATAGGCGTCTATGCAGCGCCACTACTGCAACCCACGCAAATCACCGCCAGAACCGCACAGGGGAACCCCATCTATGTCTATCACCCCACAGCAATCGCCCGCCTACCAATACCCAGCGACACCGACATCATCTACTTCACTGACGCATCCTGCACCCAGCAACGCACCCCCACGGTCGGTTGCGCCTCCGTGCGCATCACCCGGCACGCGGACGGCCTCCACGTGGAACACCACACCGGGGCCACCATCTTTGGGGCGTGCTCCCACGGCGAACTGCGCACCTTGGCAGACGCCGTCACCGCCACACCGCCACCCACGACGATCCGGCCCCGCAACATCTGGGTAGTCGTGGACGCCACGGTCCACATCCACCTCACCAGGCGCCTTGTGGACCTGCCCCTCCACAAAGCACTCGAGTCCGGCCTCACCACACAAGCGTTGGGACTATGGATGGCCTTCAAGGGCATGCACCCCCAGGACACCCTACACATCGTCACGCAGGAGTCACACCGCTACGCATACGGCAATGGACGCGCAGACACGCAGGCCAAACACCAGAACACCAACCACACCCCAGGGCTCGAACGCGTGCGACTGGACACCCAACACCACAGCCACCTGCAGCACCTGCCCCCAAAACCCCCGGCCACACAGCTCCCCCAATGGATGCCCGAGGACACGCCGTACACGGATCGAGACAAGCAGTACCACTACCCCACACCCATCCAGCAACTGGCCACCACACTGGGCCACCCAGCGAACACCGAACTCCTCTGACGCCTCGAAGACTCCGTCCACACCCCCCTCTACTACTCCGCCCTGCGCCCGGATAGCCTCCCAGCACACCTACAAAAGCCCCAACTCCAACTCGCCCTCGAACAACTTCCCCTCCTCACCAGATACCACCGATGGTATGCGCGCCGCTCGATCCACGTCCCCGCAGGATACACCAAATGCATCTGCAGTTGCGCGGAAGAAGAAACATGGGACCACTTCAAGGCGTGCCCCCTGTACAGAGGACTGGACACCCTCACAGACTGGAACCCAACCCACACCATCGCACAGCACGCCGGATGGCTGACGCAGTCCCCGGCGACCCAGCAACTCACCACCGTCCTCAAGCAGACGGAGGTGCTCGAGGCGGTCCGCAGGGGACTCGTCCCCACTGCCGTCTACACCTTGCTACGCACCCACGCGGAGGACCCCAGGCCACGGCGGTGCACATGCAGCGGACGCCCGTTGCCAAGACGGCAGAGCAGCTCACATACCGCACCCACAAATACCTGCAGCATGCGGCAACCCTGCCCCCAACAGACCAAGCCCACCTCCTCAAACTCCTGTTCTACCAACCATGAGAACCTACCCCGTGACATACCAACACGGAACCCCCACCACGTCTACACACCGTACACCGAGCACAGCACTGGCACAGCACACACGGACACCACAGCCAGCGCACCCACTCCCACCAGCATGCGCACGCCACCAGCCCCAATCCCCCCACGCCGCCGTCCGTCCACAGGTACCACCAACCGCCAGCCACCGCATGTCCCCTCTGCGTTCGCCAGCGGCTACCACAGACAGCCCTGCCCTGCAACCCAGACCACTGGGTCTGCCTGGGAGCCGCGCATCACCTCACCCACTGCCCCCACTGCGAGGACCTCAACCCCCACCACCGCGAGCGGCCCGCGGCCCCAGCCGCACCCCCCCCCCGCCAGCCACCCCAGCTTCTTCGGGTTCCTCACCGACACCCTCCGGGACCACCTGGGAGGGTACTACGTGGCGGACGCGGCGGACCACGCATGGACCATAGCCGTGGCCACGGGTAGCACACCCCTGCCCCCGCACAGCCCGCCCCTACGCCACAGCGGAGGCGCCTTGAACGTGGCGGCCCGCCACATCCTCCTCGCCCTATACCTCCACCACCGAGACCTACACCTCCCAGACCCACAACTCCCGGCCCCCCAAGCAGCAGCCCTGACGCCGGAAGCGTAAGCCAACACGGCACCAGAGGAGATAGCAGCCTACCTCCGAATCACTTGCCGCCGGTTCCAAAACGCCCTCGGCCGACGGAAGGGAACACCTTACCCACTCAGTGCACTCCTCTGCCCGGCACACCACCCCCACCCCGCACAACAGAAGCCCCCGGAGGGCTGGGCGTCTTTTCGAGACGCCCACCTGGCCGCCCCTGACGAGGCCACCGCCACGCGCATGGGCCTCACGGACCAGGAAACCTACGTCAGAGGCCTCAAGACGAGCCTCCAAAAGGCACACCGCTGGCAGGCCCGCTCCCCGTCGCCCCCACGGGGACAGGGGGGTTCACCCGCCCCCGACACCCGCCAGGCCAAGAAGACCAAGACAGGTCAGGGGGCCCGCCAACGCGCCCGCCAGCAGGGCGCGACGCCCCGACCAAGGCCCGGGTCCAGCCACACCGCACCACCCTACGCCCAGACCCCCGGGGCACACCAACAACACCGCCACCGCCAGCGCCCACCACCACCACCGTGCCGCAGCACCCAAACCCTGCAGCCCCGTCAGCCACCACCACCCACACACGTCCACACCATGCCAGGACCACCATACGCGCAGAGCCAGGGGACATGGCACCACCAACACCACCACCACGCCCCCGTCCCTCCCAACCCCTACCCCCTAATGCCCCCATGCTACAGCGACCCCCACCAGCTACATCCCCACCACGCCCCAGCACAACCAGGCCCCGCGAACCACCCACCCCACATAGCGCACATCACCGCACCACACCATCACGTATTCCACCACCACCAGCCCCTGCCACCACACCCACCAACGCCGGGGTACCACACACAACCAGCACACCCTCCACACCACCACCACGCGGTCCAGCACCACCCGCCGCCGCCGCTACACGGGCCCACGACATACGAGCCACGGTACACCCCCATGGACCCGCTAGGAGCCGCGCACGCACGCCAGCATCACCAGGGCCTAGTAGGAGCGCCCCACCACCACCAACAGCCCCCCCACCCACACCCCATACCAGCGAGCACTATCCACCAGCAGCCACCCATTACATACGGACCACAGCCCCACCCGGACGCTCATGCGGCCGCCTCCCACCCACACCCCGGCACCACAACCAGTCAAGAACCGCAAGGGCCGCACGGCGCACACACGCAACACCCACACGACCCACAGGGACGCCCGGACCCCCAGCCAGCACAACACCCACCCCCGCCCCCCCCACCCCACCACCACCAGCAGCCCCCCCAACCACACCCCATACCAGCGAGCACCATCCACCAGCAGCCACCCATTACATACGGACCACAGCCCCACCCGGACGCTCATGCGGCCGCCTCCCACCCACACCCTGGCTCCACAAACAGTCAAGAACCGCAAGGCCCGCACGGCGCACACACACAACACCCACACAACCCACAGGGACGCCCAGACCCCCAGCCAGCACAACACCCACCCCCCCCCCCAACCACCAACAGCGCCACCCCCACACCACCCCCCCCCCGCCCCCCCCCCGAGACCAGGCCACGGACACAACACGCGGCAGCCAACACCAGCCAATTGACATCGATACCCCCGCCGACACACGCCACCGCGAATCCCCCCTCCCGCGACCGCCACAAGAGACCCCATCACCGGACCCCACGGGCGACAACGACGACCACCCCCCCCAACCCACACCACCCCCCCCATCACACCCCGCACCACCAGCCGCCGCACCGGCCGAACCCTACGCCCTACACAACCCCGCAGCGGTACGACAGCACCTCCGGGGACTCCAGGAACAGGACGTCGTGCTGTACCTCCGCACCTCCGGCACCAGCACCCCCATCCGGGCGGCCACCCTGGTCCAGGCAGCCACCCTGGGGGAAGGCGTCAGAGACTTCCTCTTCGACGCCTTCCTCCACGTCGCCCGACACGAGCGCCCCCCACGCGCCACTCCAGATGGCGAGAGCCCGCCCCTCACGGGGAGCCGGATCTGGGTGCCCCCCATCGACTGGGGGCGACACCTGGTCGGACACCCCGTGCCGGGGCGGGTGGACACCAAGGGCCGCACCCGCTACCACGAGCCCGACATGGCCCACCCCCCACCCGGCGCCACCCCCGACAGCACCAAAGAGTGGGAGCGGGAAACATGGGTAGCCCGGATGGCCTCCCTGAGCAACTTCCGGCACCACGTCCCAGGGGAACATCCCCACCCCCGACGAGCAGCAGCCAGCCCCCTCCACGTACATGACCCTCATGTACAATCTGCACTACACCCTCCCCACCACCAACTACCACGCACCCACAGACCACTGGGTGGTACACGGCACCAACTCCCTCCTCCCCGCCGACTACACCCCCCCCCCACACAACCCAGGCCCCGACACGTACGCCAGGGGGGACTACCCGGACGACCCCCACATCTGGGGCACGTGGGAACCCAAATCCCTGGACACGCTGCTCTCCATCCGCAGCGGCTACCAGGGCCTTGGTAGGGCGATGTATTGCCTCGCCAAGTGGACCCAACGGACCTGGGGGATCCCCACGGACCGACGGGTGTGGGTGGTCACGCTGCGCCCCCAGCAGAGGGAAGCCCCCCCAAACCGCAGGGGACCCACCCCCCCACGCCCCACCACCCTACAACTATGCCCGTACATGGTGGCAGCCCGCCTCATGACGCTGCTGTGGCCGGGCCCAGACACCCCCACCCAAGACTACCCCCACCTCACAGAGGAGGACATGCCCGGCATCCAGCGATGCTTCTTCCAGACCCTCGACTACCTCCAGCAAACACACCTGCACGTCCTGGAGCAGATATGGCCACCCCCCGGGTAACCCACGTGCCAGCCCAGCCGAGAAAACGCCGCCACGCCAGCACGAGCACGCACGGATCACCAGGGAAAACGCGCGCACACGCCCGGTGCCCGAACCTGCACCCTCGTTCTCGCTACTTACAGGACCCAGCATCATACGCCCGCCCCCGAAGCCCAGGACCCTCCGCCGTCTCCCACAGCCCTCTCCTCCGCCTCCGACTCCACATCCTCCACCACCACGACCACCTCATCCACCACCACCACCACAACCTCATCCAGCACTCCACCCCCCAGGCCGCGGGGGACACCTCCCAAACATGCCCCCAAACCCACCCCCACCGCGAGCAGCCCCGCCGCCGCCAAGGCCCACGCCCCGACGAAGCCCACACCCACGACCCAGCCGAAACCCAAGACCGCCGCCAAACAGCCACCCAAACCCGTCAGCACGCCACGACCGCAACCCGCAGCCAAGCCCAAACCCAAGTCCAAACCCGGCGCCACGACGGCAGCGCGAGCCCGGCCCCCCGAGGACGTCCTCTATGACATCCGGCCCCAGCCGTCCCAGGCCCGAAGGCAGCAGCGCCCAGCGCGGCGCCCCCCCACCGTCACCGACGCCACCGCCACCACCTTCATGGCGGAGCGCGCCGCGGCCGAAGCACGACGCACCTCATCCCGCCACCTCTCAAAGCCCGCACCCCAGGGCCCACAGACCGCTCCCGACCAGGCCAGAACGACTCCAGGGTCCGCCAGCAGCGTCCCTGCCCCCCTACCAACCCTCGATGACAGCCCACATACAACGCATGCCCCACTACCGCCGCCGCCGCGAGTCCCCGCCCAACCCCGAGGCAGAGACCGTACGCGCACACCCGCGAGTCCACATCCGCGTGCGCCCCCACTCCCCACGCATTCCCACGGAACAGGACTACGAGGAATCCCCCAGGCCCGCCACCGCCACCGGTCCCCACGACCCCGTCACACCCACCCACGCCCACTCCTCCGCCCAAGACCGCAGGCCCGCCCAGGAACAGTGGTGGCAGCGCTGGACCCACACGCAGCTCTGGGAGCTGCAAAAGTGGGCCCGGGGAGAGCCCTCCCTCGAGGGCCTGGTCCATAAGCCCCGCAAGGGGTCGGTGGAGAACTGCCGCCTCCGGCCGGCGGGGGGGTGGATGCCGCAGGCCGCATGGGAAGCCATGCTGGCCGATGCGCTCCACCCCCTGGGAGTCCACCCCCGCAACCTCCGCGCGCCCCAGGACCACCTGTATGTCCTCAGGCGCCTGCGGGAAACCCTCCAGGAAACGCAGCGAGACAGCATCCGCCTGTGGGACATCACCCAAAGCCCAGCCCCGCACAAACACACCCCCTCACCACCCCACAAGCGTCGGCGCACCGACACCGGCGACACCCACAGCACCCCAGGAGCCCTGCGCGCCACACAACACGACGCGCCTGACCCCCCGGCCAGCGGCGCCGCCATCTAACCCCGTTACCCAGCAAACCACCACCACGGGGCGCCACGCCAGGCCCCTGCCCAGAAGTCACCAAACGAACCGGACGCCGAAGGAAGCCAACGCACACGACAACGAGCACCACTACGCCCAAAGGCAACGAGCCCAGGCCCGCTACCGCCGCAACCGCCTAACCGAGCCAGAACCCAAGCACAAATCAAACCCGAGCCACACCCCGAAACCGCTAACCCTTGACTCCTAACCAAGCCCGCCGAGGGAACAACGTAACCACAGCCCACACCCACAGCCCACACAGCCGCCTAACCAGCCAGCTCAAGAAGCAAAGAGACACCTCACCAAACCCACCCTGACCCAAGCCCGTGTACATCAGGACGCGCGAGCCGCACCCCTGGGGCGCGACCGCCGCCACAGCACCGACGACACACGCCAGAGGACACAACGCTATTGCACCGCCACACCAGCTGCCCATGCCTGTGCCTGCAGTGTACGCGCGTCCCTGTTTTTCTCTTTTTTGTTTTTTCTTTTTTTTTCCCAAAAAAAAAAACAAGTAAAAAAAAAAATAAAAAAATTAAAAAAATCAACTAAAAAAAAACGAAAATTAGGGGGGGAGGAAGAGGGACACAACCACCCATGACACACGCGCACCGCACACAGCACGCACACCGGTGAACAGGAGCCCAGTGGCCCCGGACACCGCACATGCAACACAACACACCGAGCGAGCACACCGGTGATCAGGAGCCAGCTGGCCCAGGACACCGCAGACGCACCACAGCAAACCGCGCGGGCACACCGGTGAACAGGAGCCCAGCGGCCCAGGACACTGCACACACGTAGGGCGGCCGAGGAACAGGAAAGAACCAATACCCCATTGGTCGGACGCACTGGGCCGACCCAGCCGACCCACCGGGCCAGTGGCAGGAGCGGTACTCCAAGGCCACTGGTCCGAGCCCGGCCGGGCTGCATCAGGGACCATGGCAAACGTCACCCGGAGCCATGGAAGCAACCGGTGACAGGCAAGCCTGTACACAGTCCAGGAGGGGGTCACCTGCCAAGCAGAGTGGCCCCGCAACTCAAGCCACAAGGGT
Source organism: Eutreptiella sp. 'Long Island Sound 2002' (assembly GCA_964036045.1). Lineage (NCBI taxonomy): Eukaryota > Euglenozoa > Euglenophyceae > Eutreptiales > Eutreptiaceae > Eutreptiella > Eutreptiella sp. 'Long Island Sound 2002'. The sequence goes on along the minus strand of OZ038383.1, from coordinate 41,449,573 downwards.
GAGGCGGTCGTACCGTAGACAAGCGGGAGCAATACCCCTTGTGGTGAGAGATACTCCACACGGCTGGGCAGCCCCCCAGAGCTGCCGCCCAAAGGAGGGGGCATGTGGCCCTACCCATGGACACAGGTGGGGACACCCTCCCACCTGGGACACATTGACCGGGTTGCCGCGACAATGCCTTCCCAAGCACATGCGGAAGCGGCTCAAGAGGCACCTGACATAGGGCAGTGAGAGGGACAGGACGTCCCCTTGGTAAGACCTTCTTCCTGCAATGTCAAAGGAGGCATCCCGAGCTCCCAAAGATACCTACCTACCTACCTACCTTCGCGTTGTCCAGGCGGTCGAGACGATGCACGATGGCGTCCATCCCCATCTTTGGGTACTTGCCCATGAGGAAGGACACGTGTTCGCAATGGCACTCAGCGTGCCTTCCACCTGGTCCGGCGCGTGCCGCGGTTTCTGGGCGCATTGGACTCCTCCGCCATGGGTGTGTCGCCCATGCTATCTCGCGGTGGCTCCGTGTGCCGGGCCACAGGCGCCGCCCTGGCTCTGGCGGGCCTCTCCAACGCCTCGGCGTCATGCTCCAGGCTGGGTTCTGGGGCCGTGTTCGCCCTTGTGGGCGGTCTGGCCGTCTCCTCCGACTCCGAAGGTTGCTCATAGGCTGTCCGATAGCCCTCAGAGTGCCCCTCGGAGTCCCACAGCCTGACCGGGCTAGGGTCCGTATCCATAGCCCCGGCGTCCCTTGCCGCGGACTTGGGTGACCCGCGCTTCCGGTAGCGCCGGGCCCGTCCTCCACTGCTGCCTGAATGGCAGGCCTCATCAGAGTCCTCCGCGGTGGAGCGGAAGTTGCATGCCTTTCGGCAGCGACGATCACACATGGAGACCAGATCCTCCATGTCAAGTCCTCCTCTTCCCGAATGTCGTACTTCTCTTCGGGCTTCAACTTCCGGAGTTCGCCATGCTCTTGAACGTCTCCGCTCTTCTATGGCTCCAATCTCCGGCGTGGTCTCCACCGAGTCCACAATACGCACCCGGGGCGTACTTGGGCAGGGCTTATAGGGGCCCAAGTCCCCGGGTCGGCGGTAGGTAGGGGCAGCAGGTACGCGTCTGCTACCATAAAGAAGGTCCCTACCAGGACCGGCCCCTGCTGTGCCCCTTCCGCCTGTTACCCCTGCCGATTTGCTCCTGATCAACGATTGCATTTATCAAAATCCAGGGTTCCCAATCCAAAAGTATGGAAATAAAAATCCTCCTTCAACCCTGAGCAGCAACCAGATCCCACAAATACAGCAATAACCCAATCCACAATCCAATCCAAATCCAAACTGCGGACTTCGGGCTTCCGTTCACCACACCGATTGTCTCACGGTGGCGGGCATGTACAAGAATTGCACCAACGAAGAAAGCCCTGAAATTGGCATATGAACACAAATAAAGCAAAGTTGGGAAAAGAGGTAAACATACACATACACAGCCATAAACCCCTCGTTCCCTGGACTCAAGACCTTCCCTTGAGTCACCAACATATTGCCCTGAACCAGGTCAAATGAGATGGCTGAATGCCATATGTCAAAAGTAACTACACAAACCCGAAAAGCTTGTTCACTCCCAACCCTATAAATCCTAGCCCAATGGGGGGGGTGGCGTGTCATGGCCTAGAGTGGCACTCAGGACCATGCCCTACCCTGACATAACCTTGGTTGGACTTGGAGTCGAATGAGCTTGGAGAACTGCCCCATGAGGATGACCTCACAACATGGCAAAATCAGGCAAATCACACCATAATGCCCAAAATTCAATTATATACTCCAAAATGCATACGGCAAATATTCAAATGCTTCATGCATGTGTCAAACCGGAAAGTAGTATACAAGGGTGATATAGACCAAATGTCCATGCCCAAGAATATCCCATCATTGGCTCCGAAACCTCTCCGGTTATTCACATGACATGCTTCACAAGTCAGCTCCTGAGTTTGAGACCTAGTTTCGTGAGGCCTCGTGTGCCAAGCCAAAGTGACCATGTGATCCGGCATATGGTGAGGTACAACACCGAAGCATATGCCAACATATAAGCATCATACCATAGTTCACGGATCTCTAGGCACTTTACTGTTAGCCGACCAGTTGAGCACATAAAACACAAAAATGAGCATAAAATGAGGTCAAAAACATGAAAATATGTCCAAATACAAAGTTGTCATGATAGTATATCTGTATGCTCACCCATGATATCCGCTCATGGTTCAATACACAAATGATTGGAACCATTTGCCAACAATTCCCCCACTTGAACCCCCCATCGGGCGCATGGAGATACCTTCGCCACTCCTATTCACATGCCCCATGAAAATGGGAGTGCACTCATGGATCTCTTTGCCAAACATACCATGAGCAATACATACGCGGTAGACTTAGTCTAGCGCTTTGAATTCCACAATTGGGACATGGGCCAAGCCCTTGTCACGTGTGGCCCCCCATCTCTTCGGCCACACGACGATATATAACATGGGCGTGAGCATATCAAGACAATACCACCAATATCACACATAGCCCTTAAAATAGGCTCCCACCATGGTATGCCATGCCCCTCCATGGTCATAACTTTGAGTTAAATGGACGTGAGAACCTAAGGAAAGATGCTATGCAACCGCAAGACTCATGCTCTACACTCGAAAGTCATAATATCAAGTCCGGACACATGGTCAACAAGTTATAAACAAGTTTCTACCATGTCTACCATGATCCTATAGTACAACGAGTGTGTGTGACGACTTAAGGTGGTGGACCCTACCAAACATAAGTTGAGACTGAGGCGCTTGCAACGCAACCTTTCTCATTCTCTTTCCTCACACTCGCGCGTAGATATGGCCCTTCAAAGTGGTCCCACGATTCACTTTTGTTTCCCTTATATCTCCAAGTCAAATGGGTGGCAAGTATAAGGGAAGCCTGATTTGGGCATAGGGAAAGGAGTATGACCACTCGAAGAAGACCAAATCAAGTGCGGCGATGTCGAAGTCGAAAATCCGATTTCGACATCGTGAAAAATTCAGAATAAAATATCGAGTGCATATTTAGAAAATTGCGGAAGCAACGAACCCTCTACTGACGAAATCTGACCCTTCATCGGGGTTTCCGCCAAAATATCTGGAAATAACAGTTAACCAATCCGTTACCGCAAAATCGCGAGCCAACTGACAGTCGCCGATGCATTGACCATCAGAACAGAAGGCTGGAAAATTACGGAAACATTATGATAAAAAAACCCTGTTGATTCCTGATATTCCGATATATCAATCTCCGCTGGCGGCGCCTCGGTACTGAATATGGCCGCTCATAGCCGGAATGGCCAAACCTATCACACTATCACATCGGGTTAGGTCAGGTGGATGGAAGAGTATGATATCAGCCAATGGCGGCTTGCCGGCACATAGATACACACCCCAAGTGACCCAAAGATGGCCACGGGGGTCCGAACCGGCTTCAATAGTGGTCATAAGGCTATTTCATTTTTTTGGCCATTTTTGCCCCGTGAGCGCGCCGCTTCCACTATGGGCAGTTCCTACTGAGTTCTGAGGTCATCAGGGTGGTTCCTACTGAGTTCTGCAGCGATGAATTAATTATTTCCTGAGCTACAGAAAATTTGGGGAAGACGTTTGAAGTGATTTTCTATCATTTGAATTGATCGAATGGGCCAAACAGGCCCGCGATCACTTGCGCGTGTAGCGGGCGCTTGGTAACCAGAACTCTTACCTTAAACGCATTTGCAGCAGAAAGGGTGGCCCAGGTGTGCATGTTTATGAGAGTGCGGGAGGGGACGGATGCCTGGGGTGTTGTGGTGGTTGACTGTGCCCAGAACCTGACTAGTTGTGCCTCTGGTCCGTAAAAGAGAATGGGGCCGTCGTTGTTGAAGAGTTGCCATGACAGTGATTGGACTGGGTTGCAGCCCGCATCACACGGCACATTGGACGGGTCGAGGTGTGCAAGAAAGGACATGTTATTGTATAAAGTGGACCCTTTCGTGTAGGTGTAAGGCGGTTTTCCATAGTTGGACTTTTGGAGCACGGAAAGGCATTCTTGTCCGTCCATGTCGGGTGACTCCTTTAGGCTTTCTCTACTTGCTTGTATTTGGTATAACTCCCCTTTGTGTAGATCGTTGAGGTCGATGCCTGTGAGGAATCTGTCCAATGCCCATTGATGGCTAAGGATCACTTGGAGGAGTGCCTTTCCTTTGGTGTGGGGTAGGGACCACTCGAGACGCAAAAAAGAGTCATGGGGGGCTTTGCAGATGACCCCGCCCCCCAGGCGGAAACGTTGCGGCGGTTGAGTTGAGACTTATGTCTTCTTGATACGGAGCAAATGTGCGTTTAATGAATTTTTGGAATGCACGGACGTCGGTTAGAAGTTTTTCGTGTTAAAAGTCCATGAATGAGCAACAATTTCTCAAAATATTGGTTTCATATGGAGCAATGGTATTATTCTTCATTGGAGTTTGGTTGGGACATTGGGGGAAATATTATCCATGGAGATTGATCACTTCCAATATGGGTGAAAGACACTGAGTGGCCTAACTTTAATTCAAAAGAGGGTTTATCTATTGTATTATATTCCATGAATTATTGTTTGTTATTCCTTTGTTTCTTCTTTGAACACTATTTGTATTATAGCACAACATGGGTGTTGGCCTTTTTTTTTTTTTTTTTTTTGGCTTGTCTCATTGAGGCTGAGCTGTTCAGTAATCTGCATTTTCCTCCAACTTATGGTCATTTCACATGAGGAGAATATGATTTTCAGACTCAGCATGAAATTCCGCATCTATATAGTGGTCATGAGACTATTTCATTTTTTGGCCATTTTTGCCCCGTGAGCGCGCCGCTTCCACTATGGGCAGTTCCTACTGAGTTCTGAGGTCATCAGGGTAGTTTCTACTGAGTTCTGCAGAGATGAATTAATTATTTCCTGAGATACAGAAAATTCTTTGAGGACTTTTGAAGTGATTTTCTATCAATTTTTATCATGTTGAAACCATTTTTCTTTCGTCTGTTTGATTATCTCTGCAGGAAGCCTGATTTCTGAGATATACCATTTTTGCCCTGATCTGAAGTCACTGTCCACTGTCCCAGATTGCAGACTGAAGTCCGGAGTGGTCCTGATGCATACATGCATGCATATGAGCAAACACAAGGCCCAACAGCACCCATTGTTTGTCTGTTCATTGTACAGCCCCATCAAGTTCTTCATTATTTTATTGATCCCAGTTCTGCTCGTCTTGGAGTCTTGGTCTGGTTTTATTTTCCACTGAAATCTTTGAGTACCTGAAATGAAGCAGGAGCCAACACCAAAGCAAGTGCAACCAGAGGATACAGAGACTATTCAAATAGAGGAACGAAATGCAAAGCGGAAATTAACATTTCGGATACCGGGGTTGGTGCTTTGTTTGACGCCGTGTCTTGGAGCATGCGGTCTTTATAGTATTGAGACAAAATGTCACGGTGCAGATCGAAGCGGATATTCATCTTGGCGTATTGGATGGCTTTACCTACTTTGATCATGTCTAATGCCCATTGGACATTGGGGCCACCCGGATATCTATCAAACAACTCAACCGGGTTGTTTACCGTGTGATTGGTAGACACATGCAATGAGACTATGGGGCGTTCTTGCACATTCCCGGACGTAGTGTCGCCAACATTTGTACTCAAGTCGGGGCGGATGGCATAGTGGAGGACGACTACATCAACAAACGGCTTTAGATCTATTAGAGGGCCCGCCGCTAAGAGCATGTGGTTGCGGGCGGTGGTGTGGGCCTGCCAAGATTGGCATATCCACCAGCCTTCCAAGACGGAGTCAGGGTCACATTCCTTCTCTTCTTTGAATATTTGTTTAACCTTTTTGAAGTATTCCTTGGACGTGTGGTACCATTCGGGCGAGTTCTTCCGGTCGTTTGGTGGGTGTATGTAAAAGCTTTTGTATTTGGTGATGAGGTCCTTGAGCCTTTCATACCGTTGGTGTACCTTTGTGGCGGAGCACATTTGCTTGCAATTGACCTCAATGTTGCGATGAGAGAAATGGAAATCATCCTCGTCTACCCCTAAGGTCCAAGGTTTCTTGTCAAACAAATATTGGCATTGGTCTTTCGTAAGGCTGCTTCGCTTGCGGTCATACATCACCTCATTTTTTGTGTCGAACTTCCAGAAAAAAAAAATCATTTTGCAGTTGACTTTTATCACTTAATTGAGCCTATTTGACCATTGATGTTGGTTTCTGCTTTTGAAGCCTGAGGTCGTTGGCATCGTTGTCGGACTTTGCAAGAGATTTCATTTTGGACTAAAACATTGTGATAGGCGGTGATAGTTGATAATCCACGTGGATCACCTGAGTTAAAGATTCGTAAGAGACCAAGGATAGTCCAAGAAAGACGGTAGATCCGACTATGAATGTGACAACGGGGATGACGGTAAGGTAAATGAATCCCCAATAGACAGACGGATAGATGAATTGATTGAGAGATCGATGTGGTCGGGTACTACGCCCTTGGTTTGCTGATTCTGGACGATTTCTGTTTGAATCAGCAGGATTCAGGCATTGTTTTGCTGAAATCAAAAAAAATAGACAGTCAGAAAGTGACACCGTCGTGGTTACTCGCATTCCATGTTACGTAGCTTGTGCAACTAGTGTGCAACCCTTGTGCAATTTGTGCAAGCGGCGGCTTTCGCGTGGTTGCACACACTTGCACACCGGTTGCACAATTTACCTTCGTAGGACACGGGAAGGCCATGGCGGAAGGAGGCCGCGGACAAGCGTGCGGAGTCCTGCAAGACGTTTGTCCTTCTGCCCGTTTGCTCTGTACACTGGTGCTTCTTGGAAGGGCCGCGTCGAGGCTACCAACTTGCCGTCGGTGGCAAAAGCCAACCTCAAAAAGGTGACGTGAAACCGAAAAAGGCCAAGAGTTGGTCCGCATCCCACCGCAATGGGAAGATGATGAGGAGGTGGCGGCAGATGTCATGTGGCCCGTATGTGTCTACCCGGTAAAGATCTCATTTACAAACGAAGACGACGCGGTGCTAGCACTGAAAAAGATGGACAACAGGCACGAGGACAGTGGCGTTGGCAAGGAGGACAATGCGAATGACAAAGTGACGGAGTCCACCGAGAACAATTAAAAAGACAAGGTGACAGATGCCACGGCAAAGGGTGGTGGCGACGAACCCGATGGGGATGGAATTGCCGAGTCGAGTGGGGCCGGCGAACCTTCACATGGCGAAGGCGTGATGGCGCCCAACGGTGACGGTGACGGTGACGCCGCAAAAATGGACGAGGGGTGTCCCCAACCAAGGCCGAGGAGGGAATTGTTACAGCAATGGTGCGTACTGATGAAAAGGAAGGCACCAAGGAAGTGGATCAACCCATGGAAGAGGGAGAGCAAGGAGGAGAGGCAAGGCCCACCGAAGATGTCAACGACAAGCCCCCCACCCCAACTGACGCAAGTGTGGCCGTGGCGCAAGAGGGGAAGAGCGATGAGGCACCCAACCAGAACACGCCGAACAAGTAGGGTTTGGATGCAACGCAAAAGCCATGGAGCTCGCCACCTCCGCAATGACTCGCCGACACGCTCGTTGAGAAACTACGTCATGCAAGGGGTCGAGAGACGATTGAGAGATATGGCACTCACTATCGGAGGTTCCTCCTTGGGGCCGTTAAGGCATTTCCAAGCTTTCGGAAGCAGATTGCAATTTCCGCACCGACCTCCGAAATGGAGCCATAGGTGCGATGTATGAATGAATTTGTGCGAGGACACCTCCCCCGTTTGTCCTACACAAGCATTGTTCTTGTGGATGGCGCGGGGAGAGCCCCCATGAACCTTCATACTCATGGCCGCCACGATTGTGCTCCCACCGGCGAAATCACCATTGGTGATTTCGATGGGTGATACCTTTTCACGATGGGTTATTTGGGAGAGGGGGAAGTCAAGGCCCGTGCATGGGCACATCGAGGGCGGGGGGCGAATCATATGGGGACGCTTGGTGGATGCAAGAGCCGGCGCCCTCTTCAATGCATATCGTTTGCATGGACGTACGCGTTGGCGTGGAGAACGCTATGCTATTGTATGCTACACAGGTTGATCGTGGGCACGCTTGAAGCCCGCCATCCGACAAGGACTCCTTGGAATGGGGTTCCATTGGGGGGATGACATGTGATTCCAATGAAGGAGGATGTGTCTTTGGTCATGCTATGTGTGATGTGTAATGCATTGTCCAAATGTGCTCCCATTGAACGGATTCTTCATCTTTTGTAGTACGGCGCGCACCGCGCGTAGCATGGTGGTTGCACATGGTTGCACACGGTTGCACAAGTGCGACCGGTGAAAACAATGGGGGTAGACGAAAATCGGTTTTAATGTGAAGTGTTGTGGTGTTTGATGGCGAAAAAAATGGTTCTCCTTTCTCTACAACCTATTCATTACAAGCATACCGCGAAAGCAAGGTCCCTTTGGTTTGGATGGCATGTCCAAGGGGATGGTTGTGCAAGGGGGCGGTTGCACGACCCCCACATTGGGGAACTTTGGGGGGAGATGTTACGTAGGTATGGGACACACTTATGAGGCATGTGAGAGGTAGTACATTAATGGAATATGCCATGAAGGATTCGGTGGCAGCCAGAAACCACCAAAAAAGAGGGTGAAGGCAAAGTTTGGGCTCGGTGTGCAAGGGGTCTGCAAGTGGTCTATTTCACACTTCATCACACGGGTTGCACACTAGTGTCGCCATCTACGTCGGCTAAACGGGTTCCAAGGGTAGCGAAACCGGTGACTTGCGTCCACCAGGATTTCAACTTTTCGTTGGAATGCTCCTGCCTCAACAAAGCAGCCGTGTCTGCAGGCATTTTCGGGAATATGAGGGCCTTCAATTCCCCATCTGACAGATGTTACCCAGCACTCTCAGCTTCATTCATCAGATTCTCAAAGCGTTGCCGCTTGTTCTGAACTTCGTAGAGAAAGACCTTCGGAATGTTCTGGAATGAGGTGAGGAGGGTTCGGTAGTGGTCTTCGGGCAACCTACTTCATCTTCCCCCAAGCAGAGAGAACAGCTCACTGTAAGTGAGTGGGTTAGAGGAATCAGCCCTTTCAGTGTAGGATCTAATCCCCGTATCACGAATGGGACCCTCAAAGCACACGAGAAGAGAATCAAGCTTCTCATCGTCCCAAAGCTTGTTCTTACCAACCCACAGGGGAAATTCTCACTTGAAAACAGCCCATCGGCGAGGGTTGCCATTGTATTTTGGTTGTTTTGCAATGGATCTGCGCTTAGCCCTCACAGGGTTAATGATGTCCTCAATTTCCGCACCACCGGCCAGGATTGGGTTGACCTGGGCAGCACCTGAGGCGCTGGCGGCGCCCAAAAGACTCTGGGCGACCTTCACCTGAGCCAAAATCATGGGATCGGTGTATCTTTTCTCGGTCAAGATTTCCTCTTTTTCTTTCTTCCTGGTTTCCAAACCACGCTCACGTTTTTTACTTTCAAAAAATCTATCTTTCGATTTTGTGCGGGCTTTTTTCTCCTCTTCCGCTCTGGAATCTGTTGTGGACGCGAGTGAAAATACTTCAGTCGCTGCATCGGCGGTGAAACATGTGAATCCGGCCGGCGGATCCTTCGGGGGATAGGGGAGAGGGGAAAGATCTTCCCATTGTTAAAAAAGAGAAGAGTTTTTCCTGATTAATTTTAATCGCCTGAATCCCACTCTGAAGCTGGGCGATTTCTTTTGGACACGAACAATGGTGAGCACAGAACACATGAGAGGCTGTCTCCCACCGTGATCCTATTGATTTCGGTTTTCAAACCACGTCTTCCTGTTCGTTCAGCCAGCTCTCGATCGTGTTGGTGATGGGCAGAACTCATGATTCCTCCTGCGCCACTTTGAGAAACGCCTTTTGCAGTGCCTTCTCCAACGCCACCGCATCAACCTCCATTGTCCCAGCGGTGTTGCAGACCTGAACCGGCGGATGCTCACGGTTGAACCTGCAGCAGCAATGATGGATTTGCAGCCGCCATTGATCGTACAGTTCCAATTGCTGTAGACTCTCGACTTTTTGAAATTTTAGTCTCCAGCGCTGTTGATCTTCCTGATTTTCAGTATTCGACTTCTCAAACAGAGCCTGCTCGATGACATTCTTGAGCAGCAGGTCGCTCTCTGCAGGTGTCGCTCTGGTTCAGGCAGGCATTTCTCCTGGATCACTTGTAATTGGCGGAGCACGATGTACTTGCATGGTTTCCTTGGATGGCGGACGAAGGGCATTGTCCGAACTGGATGAGTCTCCACCAAAGGAGCCGTGCACTCCGCTGGTACCAGCGCCCGGTGAAGGGCCACTTGGGGGCCCGGAATCTCTACTGGGATCAGGGATTGAGCTGGTATGAGGGATTGGGTAATACTTAGGGCAGTCAGGGTTCTGGCAGAATCCCTAACTCTTCAGTTAAAGTCGCAACTATGCAACATTCCACGCTGTCTTTCACTGGATTTGGTGATGGGTTCCCACCTGGTCTGCAGATGCTTTCATCATCACTGTACGGTGGGTCAGACTCATACTCCATACCTACAGCCTCGAGGCGAAAGGCCGCTCTGCTACCATCTAAGCTCTTCTTACTAAGGAAACTCCTTGGAGCATAGCCGGACGGCTCAGGGCCGGCATGGGGAAGATTGTCGGAGGGCAGGAGTTCCTTGTTAGCGTCCTGGCAGTATGGAGGGGTCGGTGCTGGGGCCTTACCCTTGGGGTCCATGGTATCCAAGCACGACTGCGAAGCCAATGAAGATGAGGATATGAACTTGCAAAAATCCCAGTCTACCAGAAAATGTGGGCGATTGGTACATATAAATCACAATAATTCTTCCTGTATCATTTATAAAAAAATCCGACTGTGAAAAAATATTTGGCTCATTTGCATTACGCACACGCGCCAGCAATTCCAATCAAATCATCGGAAGGCGACCATCTCAGCCGCAACAGACACCAGAAATGAGGCCAGGATGTCCATAATATACAGGAACAGTTCCGGTAAAGGTTTTGGGGGCGCCGAATATATAGATCGCCGGAAAGGATCTGAATCTGATCTAATGGGGCGTAATTTACCTGAGATCTGCGCAGATTGAGGGTAGCCGCACTTACAGACAATTCGTGGAAGGGAGAGCGGAACGCCGCCAAGAACGAATCATGGGTCGACCATTCGTGGAGGGGAGAGCCGAACGCCCCCAAGAATGAATCATGGATCGACAAGTCGTGGAAGGGAGAGCCGAGCGCCCCCAAGAACGAATCATGGTTCGACCGATCATTGGAGTGGAATGCTCCGAAAAACGCAAGCTTCTACTCGGAGGAATCAATCCACTCCCCACATCGAAGAAGACACCTACGACGATGATGCCTACGACGATGGTACTTACGCTGATGGCACCAACGAGGATGATTCGTATGACGTGCAGAACTGGTCTTCTTCGAGTCCGTCTCATTTGACTCCACCACCCAGCTACAGTCAAGTTCGTCAACCGGAATCCCTGTGGCAACCATACTACATGGAGGGCTAGGAAAACAAGTTGGAAACCGCCGATGAACTCCAACATCTGGGTACATTGGGAATGAAGCCACCATACCCATTTGGGACGCACGAAGAAGATCCACTCGCTCGAGAATATAACAAACTTGACCCAAACGTGCTTGTGATCGCATCAAACCTCATGACCGGTCAGCAAGAAGGTCATCACTTCTTGAGCCAGGAACACGCAAATGTCGTGTCGAGGACAAATGCCCGCATCTACGACCCGCGTGACGCTGTCAACATGGACATCCGGCGCAAGAGAGCACAGTTCCCCTGTTGGATAATGCGAACCGCGCCTGCCACATCCTTCGATGAAAGCGGAAGTGCGGAGGTCACAGGCACAGGTAAGCGCAGATAGTCGTAGATGCATTGCACCTGTAGGATTTCTGATTTTCTGGGTTTCATGTTTTCAATATTTGATGTCATTGATTGCTGTTCCAGGTTTGTATGTGTTTATCATTATTGAATACTGTCATTTCGGGGTACTGTTTGGCAGGCATGAACGGTCATAGATCAAAATCAAGACGTGATACATGATCGAGAAGTATTTCCGGTGGATTTGAATCAGTATCACTGTTTGTCGCTGCGTGCTGGGATTGGTAATACATTTTGGAGATCTCAGTCCAAACTGGAGTTTTGGACTGTTACAATTTTGATCTATTTGGGCCTGAAGTCGAATCGTGACAAAATGTTTTTTCGTGAACTGTTCTGGTGTTGGCGGCGTTGAGCGCCGCTCAAATATTGGACCCAGCAGCGACAAAATCTTGCATTGCGAACTATGTTTACCCCCGTTCACTGTCTGCCAGTGTTTTGACTCATGCTGCGCGTTGAGCTGAGCACACTGCATCTTGAGGAGAGCAGCGCCGGAGATGAACGGCGGGTGGGCGGACGCTGAAGGAATTGCGGAGGCGCGCAGCAAAGAGGAATTTCGGAGTATGTTACACACGCCAAAGAGGTCCAGTTATGCAAGCGGACGGCAGAGAAGCATGAAAAGTCAAGGAGACTTTATTGAGGAGTCGGCACGGCGAAAAGCAAAAAAAGACACCGACGTGCTGGGAGCGCCGCCGCAACAAAATGTCCGTGAGAAGGACAAGCACGCCAGTATCCATGCACGGGTTGCCAAGCAAGAGTGCGCCGGAGCACTCAGTGAGGGGGCGCGTTGAGAAGGATCTGACAATGCGCGCCGGCGAGAGGAACGAAGAATCCGTTCATCGAAGCAGCCTCAGAAGGAAGCACTCTAACGACGAAGCGTCGTGGAAGTGTGCCCTCAAAGGGATAGAGGACATCCATACCCCCGTATGTTGTGGAGGAGAAGAAGCGGAGGGCGGCGCTGCAGAGGGCCTTGTACGAGGGACTGTTGAAAATCCAGGATGGAGCTGAGGGAGGTGCGTGAGGCCAAACGACAGGAGCGGGAGCAGCAACGTCAAGTCCGATTGAGGCAGAATGCCGCGATGGAATGCGAGCGACACGACAGACTCAGGGCGCGCTTCGAAGTTCAGTGGACGTCTGCTACGTTGGTCCAGGTGTGGTGGCGAGGGCACCGCGTTCGGATCAGTTGGGTGTACAAGAAGCTGCACGGCAATCTATACGCCAAAAATAGGGAGGCCATTGAGCCATGCTGATGTTGCTGTGGCGGAGGGAAAAACCGCCCCAGCTTTGCCCTGAAGGAGCCCAACTAAGGCCAATTCAGCAGTGGGGGCACCAATAAGTTCTTTTTTCCTGCCTTCCCACCCTTTGTTTGTTTGTACCACATTTGTGGTTGAGATTCTGATTGAATGTAGATTCATGTGAAAAACAGGTATGGCCCTGAGGCTCCACAGGACTCCGACGTGTGCCTGTTGGCCTGCCTCGGGCCCACTGATGTGTGCTTTTGCTTGTGTTTGGGTATTTGTTTTTGTTTTTTCCTGCTTTTGAATAATCGCAGTTTTCTCACATAACAGGAAGTGCATGCTAGTGAGTGTATATTGACGTCGATGTCTGCTGCAGAGCGCTCGGCACAGCGGCGCTTCAGGCCGAAGAGCAATGCTGCTATTGATAAATGTTCTTACTCTGCATTTTGTAGGGTGTTGCAGTGGTTTGCACTTTGCTTGGGGACACACAAGGAAACACGGTGTGCTTCTGCTTTGTGCACTGTGACGTGTGTACTGTGCCTGCTGTTTTTTTTCCAACTTTTCCAACAGCAGGAAACCAAGCAGAGGAAAACTCCTTGCAGGGAGCTGTACTTTTTTACAACACAACTTTCATATATGTAGTGCACACGTTTGGGTAATAACAGGTTTTGCTAATAGTAGAGTCCCTGAATGGCTAGTGCCACAAATTTACCGGGTATAAATAGCCCTCACCTCACCCCGGAGCACGAACCCATAGCCCTGACAGTAGTCAGTGGGACAGACACTATAGTGATTTTCTGGTTTTTCTGATTCCAGTTTTCTTCGTTGAGGTGAAGGTATGACTGAAAGGTTGCATGGTAGACCAAATCACCGTTCAGTGCAATGGTGTGGAACTGCACCAAATGATTATTGTTTTGTTTGACTTCAGACAAGCACGACCCACAGCTGGTTTCTCCACCAGAGTGGGGGGCTGATGGGGTGTACAGTGCATGAATATGGCCTGAGATATCATTCTAGTATGAAAATTGATATCCCTGAGGTAGTTGAGTGCCGCTTGGTGTTTAATATACTCCGAAGCAATGATGCTGACACAAGGGTTGTTATATGTTGGTTGACCTCCAGGCACAGACTGATAGTTTGTTGTTCAGATATGTAATTTGATGTCATGTTGAGCCCATTTCCGATATTGTGTATGGTTGAGCCCATTATCTATGTGTTCTTGCTAAGTACCCCACTCAGAATGTAGGTAAATACGAAAAACGATAGGTCGACAATGGCCTTAAAAGAGTTGTCCAGGAGAATGCCACGGTGTACAACATATTATGTATCTATGGCCTGTGCCTCCAGGTCCAATTTTCCGGCCTACGATGGCCTAGGAGGGGGATGCAGAAGGTCACAGGCACAGGTAAGCGCAGATAGTCGTAGATGCATTGCACCTGTAGGATTTGCGATTGTTTGGGTTTCATGTCTCCGATATTTGATGTGATTTATTGCTGTTGTATGTTTGTATGTGTTTATCGTTATTGATTACTGTCATTTCAGGGTTCTGTTTGGCAGGCACGAACGGTCAAAGATCAAAATCAAGACGTGATACATGATCGAGAAGGATTTCTGGTGGATTGCAATCAGTATCACTGTTTGTCGCTGCGTGCTGGGATTGGTAATACATTTTTGAGATCTCAGTCAAACCGGAGTTTTGGACTGTTACAGAAACCCCTGGCTGCGCACCAGGCTACCAATGGAATACCAAGATCGAAGTGGCCTGTCAGAACTTTCGAAGGGCCCTTGTTAACTGGCAAGAATGAGACGAGGAACTCAACTGGGGGTACATGAGCAGCATCGTCGAGAACGACTTGCCTGGCCAAATCGCACGTTTGAACCCCATGCATCGAGAGATTTGCGGGAGGGACGACCTGATCCATGTCGCTGATGGAATCGACCGGCTCTTCAAATGCCGACATTTTTGGACAGCAGCGAAGATGCGGCGATCAACTCCATCCGCTATCCCGATTCTTGGACTCATTGGAGACCTCTTGAAAGTCTGCCAAACGAATGATCGGTTATTCGAAGACCAAGCACCCTTTCTCGCGTATAAGATTGATTTGCTCCTTCAACGACACCAACTTCCAGGCCTTTGAGGTACTATCCGACTCGGGTAGAAGGGATACCAATGTGCCCCAGTTCGAGCCTAGGACCTCATCGTCCAGCGGCAGGAATACTCTCGATTGGGACAATCGACTGCTCTGTACCCCTACAATGCGGACGCACCTGGGGCACCAATTGACCTGGTCCAGCTGGCGACGATCTACCAGACCAGCCCTGGGCGAGTCAGATACCACGACTTCAAAAAGGAAATCCAGAGGCTCGCACGCCTCCCAGCAACCAACAAAAGGTATGTCAACCTTTTTCCTTTCGAAGACTCCACCGACCTGAATCGATGCCTGGGAACTTCGAAGTATCTCATGTCCCCCTGGGAAAGCGTATATGAAAAGGGAGAGTACTGGCGTCGAAAGGTTCCTTATGGAAGAGATCTTTATGTCAACGAGCGAGAGGACCTCGAGTCCGGCGGTTCGGTCGCGAGCGACCCGTCTCATTCGGATCCTGTCGACCAGCGATTCTTGTTGGCGGATTCGAGCGCTTATCCGCATCACTTCCATGTGCCGATGTTCAAGTACCCTACGCCGATTGAGACCGACTTTGAAGTTGCCCATCGACGGAATGTACACTGTCGAGACCAAGTCTTCGACTCTATCACTGTTGGCACTGCCTCGAGTCTTGTGACTGCAGAGGCGGTTTGACTCGCCCTACAGAATACTCTCGCGGAAGGGCACCATGTGCATCAACACATCAGTCGACTCCAAGCCGATTTTCGAACGCACACTCTCGAGATCATTGACCGATACGCCCTCGGTCCTGGGGTCGACGACGTCAGCGCAATCATCATTGCTCGGAGGCTTTCGATCGCCGACACCCCGTCGTGGCGAGCCGACACGCAGACTGGTCAGTTCTACCGGAGGGATGCCACTGGTTCTTGTTCGACTCAGAGATATCGATGGACCACTGGTGGACATGATGCGCAGTCCTTCCTGACCACGCATGAAACGGATTTGTGGAACCCTACTGCATGGACACAGTCGAGCCTTTGGGAGTTCTTTACAACCAACTCGCAAACACCGGGGGCGGGACAGTTTGGAGCTCTTGCCCGTGAGCTTGTCTTCCTATTCCAGTACGAGTGCCCTGTCGACGGCCGGCCTGGCGATCCCCATCTTCGATTGATCAAGCATCGACCTGGAGTCCTAATTCAGAAACGCGCCTCCGAGAGCGATATCCGTAGACACTACACCAACCATGACACTTTCAACCTCATGGCTAGCGTCGACACGCTTAAGGACGTACACGAAGTATGTCAATTTCGGATGAAGGATTCGTCCACATTCCTGTGGGGCACGGACTGCTGATTCGACAGTCAGAATGCCAGGTAATGGCGTCGACTGACTTAATATGCCCTGTCGTTCCGACAGATGTACAGTCCCGTAGGCTGTTTGTTTGCTGGGCACTTAGCCTCGATAGCCGTGCCCTGTGTTATGGTATCTCGACGAGCCCAAAGCCTTGCTGTGGGTAACGCCGTACCCTGGCGAGGCTTCTGCAGCTTGGACCAAGATGCGGTCGCTGGCAAAGTGGAACACGGCGCGTGAATGAGGCGCTGATGACAGGTGTACTCTACACTCGACCCCAGTCTGGGGGTCTCGACCACTATTACGTTTCAGGAATCAGCACATCTGAGGGTCAAGAAAAAAAAATTCTCTCTGCCGATGGTCAGTACGGCCTTTGACAGCGCGACGCCCGCCCAGAGGAGTGAGACCTCTTCGAGGTCTCCAAAGGGGGATCAGTGTTATGGTTCAAGCCGCAGCAGTGCAGCGAGCGCGCAAACGTGCGATCGCGCTGCAGTCTACGAATACATATGAAACATCCAGATGCCAGTTGCTGTGTACGAAATGGTGTATGATATTTCGATATCTTTGAACAGGGTTTTTGTATTCGAATTTGTGATTCGGGTACGATTTGGTGCTCCGCCTAAAGACCCTCCGCAAAAGGGATTTGTCCTATTTTGGGATTTCTGAGACACAGAACAGTTCCTAAGTTAAACCACAACACAAATGAACACCATGGCCCTATGCGGGGCCCATCACGCCCCGACCTTTGCAGACCCACAGCGGCCGGCGCGGCACGTCTTCTAGGCAGACCTCCGCAAATGCGCCACGAAAGCAGGGGTGACGATGCCGACGCCAAAGGACATCGACAAAGCATACGCGGCCTTCCGACAGCATCATCCGCAGCTCTGCGTGAAGGAAAGCGAAGCCCCCAAGGACGGAGACGCAGCGCGGGAAGAACCTGAAGGCTTGGCACCTCATACCATCTTGCCACTGCCACCCAATGCACACAAGCAAGCTACCTGCCCCGTCCAGCGAGACCACATCCCCTGGGCCATCCCCAAAGACAAAGCACCAGAAGCCGATGTACCCCCTGTCAGGCACCACAAGTAGGTCGCACCACGCACATGCTGGCACTGCGGCTAAGCAGCTCTGGAAACCTCATATGCACCCGCTATCACACTGCCATCTCGCTGATGCCGCGAAACCAACAAGCGTGCCTCTTCTCCTGGTTGCACACAGTGTCCCCGGGCGACCCACTGCACGTTGCACGGACCCAAACACGCACGGCAGAGTGGACGTTCACCATCGAACGCGCAGCAGACCCAGGGAGTATAGCCATCGAGTACGACTGTTGCAATCCACACCCCGGACGGCATCGAGAGACACCCATCTGCCCCCTGCACAACAAATGCCCAACGGTCCGTGGAGACAAAGAAGAGAAGGAATGACAACGGACCATCACATGCCCGAGGTTCCCACCCGCCACGGGGTACGTCTTCCACCTGATGTATGCATACATCACACAAGGCCGCCCCGATGCATGCCTCCTCCGCCTCACGCCAGGGACCGAAACAATTATCACCAAACAAAGGGGCATTTATGCAACCCAGCTGCTCCAATCCACCTAAACCACCACAACAACCGCCCAGGGAAATCCCCTTTACATACACCAACCTACAAACATTGTCCGCCTGCCCATCCCTATTAACACCAACATCATCTTCTTGAGTGACACATCGGGCACCCAGCAGCGTGCCCCAACTTTCGGCGGTGCCTCCGTGCGAGTCACCCGGCGTGCAGACAGACGTCAAGTGAGGACCACGCCGGCAAGGCCATTGACGGAGCATCCTTCTACGGCGAGATAAGCACCCTGGCGGACACCGTCAATGCCACACCGGCAACCGCGACCACCCGGCCATGCAACATCTGGGTGGTCGTAGACGCAATGCCAACATTCACCTCACTGAACGCTCCGCGGAACTGCACCCGCACAAGGCGCTAGAATTGCGGCTCACCACACAAGGCTGAGGCCTGTGGAAGGGCTTCCAAGGTATTCGCCCCCACGATGCTCTAGGCATCGTCAAGCAAGAGTCACACCGCTATAATAAACGGACCAATAACTAGGCCGATAGTGTACAAATGTAGCAGATAGATATGATCAATGCCGAAATCAAGGAAATGGTACAATAGTAGTTGACATATGAAAGTTGACAACTGTAAATCCAGTTTTTCAAAAATGAGGATGTCGCCGAAGAATCAACGCTAAAATGCCGCACCGCGAGCATCGCGGAGTACCGCGTCAGACCAATTCCTGACCCGCGCTTCATTGACCAAAAGGTCGATTGATAGTGCATGAAATTTGAATTTTGCTTGACAGAATTGTTACTTGACATTTTGGCTATCAATTGATGTATCCAAATACGTAGGGCAAAAGGGGAGTGCAACTCATGGGTGACGGAGGTTTTGAGCACTGCGCCAAAGGCCAAGCCGAGGCGTGCCAAAGCAACCGCAACTCCACGACCTGCCTCCTGCCCAGTAAACGTCTATCCTTTGCCAAAAAACGTGGCGCCGTTGGAGCAAGCCGTCGCCGAGAGCCCATTTCAACGAAAAACTCTGAGTGCGGCTGCAAGTGACTGTGGTGAAAAATTAGTGCCCTTCAGAGAGGCATGAACGCGTGCTTTGTATGTTACTACAAACGCTTGTCGGTCGGAACTCGTTAGGTGTCACTCGCAGTACCATCCCGCACGCACCAAAGCTTCACCAATGCGACGCGACGCTTCAGCAACGCGACAAGTTCAAGGAGCCACTCTGTGGATGGCCGAACTGTTGTGCTAGGGGAGGTGAACTCGTGGTCATCAAAAGAGGCGTGAAGCAAAGGATCAATGAAGCAGAGCTGATGGGTTGGATCGACGAACAATGCGACAAGGCAATGAGTCCAAGAACAGACAAGATCCTCAAGAGAGCGCAGGAGATGGCAGCACCAACGATGGAGCGAGGCAGCGACGATCACCAGCGGTCTGAAGTGGTGAAGATTGTGCAAGAACCGCAACCCAGGGCTCAAGGAGAAAGCAGCCTGGGTGTGCAAAAGTCAGCGTGCTGATGCAAAGCTAACAGCAGGGGGATGGAGCGTTTTTTTGAATGATAAGTTGCACCCTGCCCTGTTACCAGTGAACATTAAAGCAGAACACGTGTACAACCTGTACCGAGTACGCATGGCTAACGCTGGGCTCATGATATTTATCTAAGGAAAACCTCTTATGCATTTCATTTATAAAACTATTTTGACCTAACGTTATAAAATCCATTTCCATTAATTGTGAAAAATCTTGTTTACCTTGCTTTGCTTCGCTAGGACCTACCCGAGGCGAAGACTAGCACTCCACAATGCACAAGGCACAAGACAACACGTACGAACACAAGCACAAAACAATTCCACAAATACACACTTTTGGGCCGGCTCAAGTCTGTGAAACAAACATGGGAGAGTGCACTCTTGAGGATTGGGTTAAGACCTTGTTGCGAAGATGTCTCTTACCCTGAACCTTCATCAAATTCTGATTACATCTCCATCTCAAAAGTTCATGGTGACATCTCTTCAAACCTTTACCCATGATCATTACCTATACCCATGAATGTTGCCCATGAATGAGGTAATATATACCGATCTCTCAAGAATCGGACAGATTTGAGGAGGATCGGGGAGACGAGAGAACAAGCATGGCAAAACATCAATGATTCGCATATCCAAAATGATGCAATTTGCTTTTACAATCCGATTTTGGGCTGGGCTGAAAACTGCTGGAAATCGGCTCATTTTTGGATTCATTGGATGTGGATCGAGCTAAAAATCCTAATTTCATATCCCAAAACTCTGAAAATGTCGATGTCCATTGATCGTGAATTTCTGGCACGGGCGACGATTGCGCTGTTCGCGCCGAGGCCAATGCTCTATCATCAGCAGAAATTTCTGCAAATTTCTGCAGCTCATATGCTTCTCTGCTCAAGTCTGGTGCGCCCCCTTCCTCTGGGTAAAAAAATGTTTTCCGCAGGAGGACATTTTTTTCTTCTTTTTCCTTTTCAGTGCGTGCAAAAATCCTTGTTTCGCAGACGATCCGGAATAGACAGCGAAAAATGTGTGCAAGTAGGAGAGAGCATTGCCACAAAATCATCCTCATCCGCATCCACCTCAAACACTGGTATTGGACTTGGATGAAGGCGTGTAAACTTGTAACAGGAGATGGTATGAGAAGAAACAACAGCACAAAATGTAGCAATGTGACCCATCTGTCGTGGCCATCAAAACTGCCATGCAAGAACTCAAATTCATGTTGTACTATCGATCAGGGTCGCTATAAGACCTAGATTGATGGTCGAGTGTATTTTCATATCAGTCAGGGCTGTTTCTGTGCCTAGACTGATAAGCTGGCATATTGGGGCTCAGCCATTGGCATTTGATTAATCAACGCCACATGGGGCCTAGATTGATGCCTTGGTGTACTTGAGCTCATGCATGTGTCATGTAATCAATCAGGGCCATCTGGGGCCTAGACTGATACTTGGAGTGACCCAGAATTGAAGTCAAAGCCACTTTAGGGCCTAGACTCCTGCCACGTTGTTGGGCAAAAACAGTCCAGATGGGTGGCATATGGTGGAAAACGGACACTGCCATTTTATCCGGCATCCTCAAATTATGGAGCGGTAAAAAAAAAGTTTTTTTGCAATCCCCTGAAATTTCTGCACTGCAGTGCAGAATTGACTGACAATGCTGTCAAGCCAGCTGAAGGGAGTATCGCTGTTGAATCCGGCACCCTCGAATTAAGGGGGGGGGGTCCCGGATGCATATTTGGCCATTTTTTCCAAAACGCCCTAAAAACAGTGAAAATTGCGACTCTGGGCAAGTTCTGCAACTCAAGAACTGCAGTTTTTGGTGAACAGGACTCCTGCCGATAGAAACAGCCCTGTCCACTGAGTTCCTCACCCTGAAATTAGGGGGGGTAGACACCTGAATAGTCAAAATTGAGCAGAAACTGCAAAAATCCCATTTTTGACATCAAAATTTGGTATCTGCTCTGATCAAGTGAAAAACTGTCAATCTGGACCTCTTGTTGAGCCTGCAGGATGAATTTGGCAAAACAAATGACGCAAAACGGACACTGTATTCGAATTTGGCATCCCAAAAATAGGGGGGCTAAAGGTGTTTTGCGCCCGTTTTGGCCAATTTTCTCCAAAAGGCCATTTTTAGCCAAAAATTGGCGTAAACATGACAGAATTTCAGAATTTTTGCAATCTGGATACCTTCTGGAGACTGCAGTGGCATATGACTGTCACATGGCTCCCAACCAGATTCGCCATTGAGTTAGGTGACCTCGAAATATGGGGGTCCACTTTAAAAAAAATGCTCCATTGAGCCATTTTTAGGCAAAAAGCCAATTTTCGGCATTTTTCGGGGGGGGGGGGGGGCAGTGCTGAATTGAGCCCACCAAAGCCCAGCCCACCACTGTTGTCATTCTGTGGTGTGGCTAGGTATCCTTCGGGTTTCAGGACCCCCTGCAGAATTACAGCGAGCCGTTTTGTCATTGACGACTGATGTAGGAAACCAACTTGTGTGCTCTGCAGAAATTTGTTTGAAAATTTTCGTTCGAAGTGGTATCAGGAGGCCCCACCCTCTCAGAAATAGGCCAGTTTGTTATTGCCATTGACAGACCCCCAAAACGGTTCGGAGGTGTTGGGTGAAACAGTAAAAGGCAAGGTACCTGTGCATTGCCATTGTCAGGACTTGTGTTTTGCTGCAGAGTTTTTTGGGGGCCATGGACAATCTGAATTTTTGGACAGAAAATGGAGGAATCAAAGGAAGCAGACATGTACATCTTTGAGGAAACAATGTTCACATTCAGTGCCCATTTTTTAACCCAAGGAGGGGGGTGTACCAAAAACAGGTTCAGGTGTAGGGCAGCGCGAGCGCTAGTTGCAAGCGCATGTGCATTCATCATGTTCTGTTGTAGTGTGTTTCAATTTCTGTAATTCGATTTCATTATTTGCATCAGATTTCCAGTTGTAAATTACATTCGTATACTGGCGCTTTTTTTATGCCTGGTTTTTGTGTGATGTTGTCTGACGTTTGGATCCGTGCTCAAGGGCTGCTCGGGGACTGTGGAAGTATCTGGATTTCCACAAGATTCGGAGAACCCATCATCGAAATCAATGGTAATTGTGAAGGAAAAATTGCTGTTCCGGAAAGTTACGGTTATTCGTAGAATAGTTGATAAGAGCCCAGATAACCACTGCCATTCTCGGCAGACAACCAAGACGAAGGTGGTTACTTGAGGAGTTTTTCGGTAAACATTGGGAAGGTCTAGGCACACAAGGGCAGGATGTTGGTTGCAAGAAGGCATCGGTTTAATGGTACGCACATAACAACAATGGTATGCGCGTCAGCAGCAAAAAAAACAGTAACACCAGCCTTGGACACGGAAAACAGTGCCTGGGCGCCTTTTTTCAAGGGAGGCGTGCCCTGTGTTTATAAAAATTGTTGAGTTGTAGACAAAAGCCTTTGTGGAAGCAGTGACAATGCAAAACATTTTGAGTGCTTTCAAATCCTGTGGCATCAGCCCTTTTGATCCATCGTACTTTTTCAGCACCTGCCCCTTGCCCGATCAAAAAGCCCTTCCCTCCCCTCCTCTAGAGTGCTTTGCCAGTCCCGTAGCCCCTCCCAGTTCTCAGCACTGTGGAAGTCCTGCCAGTCCTGCCACTGTGTGCAACAGCCCCATCAGCAGAAGCAACAGCACCAAAAGTGATGCTTGGGTGCAATGCACAGCGAAAGAGATCCATCAGGTCACCAAGAATGATCCATGGAACCTCCGTTTGGATGGGTTTGTGACTTCCGAGACCATGATTGAAGCTGCCAGTCACGCAAAGGAACCAAAACAAAAACAAAACGCACACCGAAAAGGAAACTTGGAGACCGGATCAGTCGAAATGCCAGCACAAAGGCAGTCAGAATCGCAGAAGCAGCACCAAAAGTAGCTGCGAAAAGAAGAAGGTTGCAGCCCAACGTACACAAGACGCCTTTCTGGCACCACCTCAGCAGAATGGACGACGTGGACGACTTCGATGTGTATGTGACATATGACAGTGCTTTCTGATATTGTGTTCCTCAACACATGAACACGGGTGCTGAGATGACTTATCAACGAAACAAGTAAGTCGAATTTTATGTGCCATAGTTGTGGGATGGGGTATTGTGCATGTCTGAGTTTTTCATGGAAATAAACAAAGAAAAACAAAGATCATTTTCAAAATGTTGGTTGTTGAAACTATTTTGGGCATCATTTAAGGTAGAAAATCTGTTTTGCGCCCCAACAACAGGTTGAATAAAGGACGTAAAACTAGAACACTAGAACAAAGGGGGATAGCAATGCAGAGGCCATGCAACACCGTTTTCAAAAATTTTACAAAAATTTTCAAAAAAGAGTTTTTGTTTTCAAATTCATCAAAACGGATAGTTGCGCCCTCATAAAGGCGCACACGGTCCCCTAAAGGGTAGAAACATCCTGACCCAGTTCTAAGGGAGAAATCTAATCAATAGTTCACGGTCCCAAGATATAAGGGTACCCATGAAACCACTTTTTCTTGTGAAACTGTTCCTTTTGTATGCCGTGGTATCGAAAGTGGCCGCTGGTAGAGTTATCGGTCAGCTTAAGGTAAAATGACCAGTTTTCAGTCCAGTGACCGGTTATGGGTCCAGTTGGCCCAATTTTCAAAATAGACAAAAAAACAGCACAAAAACCTTGCCTTTTTGTTTGCAAAATGTTTCTTGGTCCTGCAAAATGTTTTCTTCCGATTTTGATACAAAAACCTTGTTTTTCCTTTTTGAAATATGTTTCTTGGGCCTGCAAAATGTCCCCTTCGCATTCTTACCTTGCCCTGAAGCACCCAGGCACTGGCACAAGCTACAAGGCTGCAAAATTGTGTCGCAGTTTTTTTGTTTCCCCTGGGATTGTCATGTTAAGGAACACACTTCCCTTACACTTGTCCTTAAGAGCTTGAGCAATATGACACATAGACTGTGGGGACAAAGTCTCCATCGGAGTCGGAACTGTGTTCCATGTTCAGGGGGGGGGGGGGGGTTCTGGGTCTGCGTGCGCCACTGCACTGTCGTCTCGGGAGGGGTCCTGCTGAAGCAGGTCACAGCCCTACCCTGGCATTTTACCCCTAAGGGAGCATTATTTGGCCCTATATATGGGATATATGTGTGATAGGGTATAGCATATTCCATTTCCTTGTTAGGAACATAGGATGTGGGATAGATAGGGCAATCTTGGATGTTTAGTAGTTATATCAATTAATGGATGATAGGGTGGATTTCTCATATGTGCATATCAGGTATTTCATTGGCTATGTGTACCATATCTGTTTGCAGGATACTATTCAGTCAACACTATCGTTATGTCTTCTATGCCAAGCAATGTTGCTGCCCATGCCACTGCGACCTCTGCTCCTGACCACCCGGTCTGGTTTCATGGTAGCAGAGGCGAAAATCTTTCGTCTCTGTTGGGCGTTTGGCATCGCGGAAAGCGATCGGTCCAAGACATCGTGGACCAAATTCAAATTAAAATCTCTTCCCCGGGAGGGATAGCTGAGGGTGTCCAGGTCCCCACTCTCAGGACCTCCTCGGCCCTGACCCCATCGACCGGGCAGGGGCCGCAAAAACGGGCCAAGCCCCAAGTGGCTACGAATCCTAAGTGTCCGAAATCCCCGAATGTTCCCATCGGGGCCCCCCATCCTCGCAATCCAGCTGGTGTACCTGGGATGGTTGGGGGGGAAATAGACGGCCACCCTCAGGGAGCGATAAGAGGACCACAATCGCCTATTATGGGCTCGGGAACCGTTACTAGCGCCGAGAATCGGGCAGTAATCGACCAATCTACTGGGGTGATCGAGCGTACGAACGCTGCGCCCTCACGCGCTGCCGACTGGGGTACGATGGCTTCGCCAATGGGGCCTATCGTGGTCGACTCTGGCACTCCTCCGTCGCTAGGGGGGTTGCCAGAGCCTCAGGTCAGAAAAAACCTGTTTGCGGCAGGGCCCATTAGCTGCATTGTTGACCAACTCGACGCTGAAAACCGTCGAGTCCTCGCGCTCACGCCTGATCCCCATGGCCATCTGGGTCCGGCTCGAGAAGCCGTGGCCCTGATCCAGCAAGCCCTGTCGGGGACTAGGCAGAACCCCACTGTGGTGGAATCGTCGCCCACTCCAATGTGTGGATCGCGGCGGTTTCCCTCCCTGGTGGAGGAATCTCCTGCCTTGGGAGCGTATCCCAATCCCCCGAGCAGATCCAGGCTAAATCCTACGATCATCGAGGAATCCCCCACGCAAATCGAGGAGGATGAGTGTGACCAGTGGTTCCCCCTGGCGGTGGAGCAGTGGAACGACGATGAGGAGGAGGAGATTGGAGTGTTGGAACGTCATGAACTCCATCATTCCCCTATTTCCGTTGCCTCGTCGCCTGCACCTCCTGAACCTATGTCAGGGACCAGAGATCGCCCCATGCTTGTGGAAGAATCCCCGGCCCCCCACTACATCACGGTGGAGGACTCTCCGGCCCCTCAGTTCATTGCTGTGGGAGAGTCCCCGGTGCCTATGAGCGGCGTCAAAAACCGCCCGTGTCTTGTCGTGGAATCTCCGGAGCCTACGGAGGACCGGGCCGGTACTACATCTCCAGTGCTTATGAGTGGCGCGAAAGATCGTCCATCCCAAGTGGATGATTCTCCGGCAATGCCGAAGGTCAACAATCTGTGCTGGGGGGGAGGGATTCAGGTGGAGGGAGGTTCAGCAACCCTCCCAATAAATTTGGTCTCTCCCCCCACAAATACATCTCCTACGGAGGACCCCCAACTGCCCAATTGGGGGGGGGATCCAGAGGTTGCAACAGGATCGGAGCCTGTTTTTGCTTCCCATCCGAGAACTCGATCACCTATGGTGGTTCATGAGTCACCACAGTATATTGTGGTGGACGATTCCCCACCCCCACCACCGCGACCGAATACTGTTGGTCATGTTCCCGTCACCCCGCCACCGCCAGGTGGCTTACATCGAGCACGTGCAAGGAATCCCGCACCTGGTTCCGGCATCTAGTGGTGGGGGTTCGGGGGGGGGACATCCCTCTAGTGGGGGGGCGCCAGCACCTGTTGCTGCGCGCCCCGCTCCCCCGTCTCGCCCTGCGGGGGGGGCCTCTGGTCCCTCCGTGGCAGGGGGGGGCTGCTGGGGGGGGCGGTGGTGGGTCATCTCCTCCTCGTGGAGGGGGGGGTCCATCCTTTCGACATTCTGGGGGCCCCACTCCTACACGGGGGGAGGAAGACCTACAGCACACCTGTGGCTGTCCCCGGTGTGTGGTGCACTACGAAACGTGCATCCAATCTCTAATGGCACAGGTGAAGGACCTGCAAAATCAGAATCTAGAGTTGCAGCGATCCCATCAGGAACTTTCTCAGGCAGTAGCCTCTACCGTGGGCATCAGTCAGTCCTACGGGGACCGGATGATCCAAATCTTGTCTACATTGGCTAAATTTGACGCGGTGGTTCAGGGCTACCCCCGGGATTCTAAGGTGGTGGGGGCTAGCATGGCAGATGATCTTAAGATGTCCAACGGCAACACGGCTAAGTGCTTTAGCGCAGTGGAGTCGCTCGCTACACGTTACGCCGCCGTTGCATCTAGGATCGATGCGTGGGACCACTGGTACTCCACGCCTGCGGAACCCGTTACGGTGGTCCCACCCCCGCCATCGGCGCCTCCGCCCGTTCCCGATCCTACACCGGCGGTGCCTACGGCGCCCATGGGCGCGCCATCTGGTTCATCCGGTGGTGGGTGTGTCCTTCCTTTCTCCGTCCACCCATCCCACGATTGCATCTACCATCCGAACGCTTGTCCGGATTCGGGGTGGCCGAGGGGGGGGGAAGAACACCACGAGCACCCCCACCCCCAAGAACCTACATCGTGGAGGGGAATCGCCGAAAAGCAGAAGGAACGTGCTGTTCCCGAGTGGAGGGCGACGCCTAAGTGCGAAGATCACCCCACGGAGCCTACGGCCCCGTGGGCCAATGAAGAGGAGAACACCTCTTCGTTGGGGAACATTAATCCCCTCACGAAAAATGTTTTCACTTCCCCTGGGAAAGCTTCGTACACGCCCTCTCATCCTACGGATACGTGTACAGTCTCTCCAGTGAAGGTTGCACCAAGTGCAAGTGGAGGTGCACCCCCAACCATGGCTCTCCCTGCTTACCACCCGTACCAAATGCCTATAGTGCAAAATAGTTACACCAAAGCGGTGGAGGATAGTGATATGCCTAAACCGCAATTTAATGGGCAGCTAGAGTGCTACGACGAGTGGGTGGAGAAGCTTCAACAATGGTTGGGGGGGTGTGATCCCATGTACCGAAAGGCCAACGAGGCAAAAATGATTTTGAGTACCTTGCCCCCATGGCTAAAGGCGATCATCAACGCCCGGGTTGCCGAGGCCACCCACCACACACGCACGGCCCCCACCCTCAAAGAGTTGTGGGACTTTTTGGAACAACGTTTCCACGAGTATGACCCCTCAAGGGCTGATGAAAGGTGGCGAGCCCTCACCCCCAGGGTGGTTAAAGGGCAAGTGACCCTCATCGACCTTGAAGATTTCTATGCTCGTTGGCAACATTTGTTGCCTCTGAGCAATGAGACTCCAACCCACGTGATCCGGGAGCAGCTCCTAAGCAAGCTCCCGTGGATCAAGGAGAAGGTCGTCAAGCAAGAGGCTAAGAATAGCCCAGACAGCTATGTGGTGGATTTTAGTGGCCTTGACCCTTCGCCGGGTCGCGCCCCATTCGAAAAAGAACTCAGGAAATATAGCGCTCAAGCTTGCACTACGGTTCCTGAGATTGTTTCCTATTCGGGGCCGGGGGTGATAGTTGACTGCAAAGACCCGGCTCTCCAGGAGTGGATCTTGAAACTCAACAACACACCTCACACACGCGGCTACACTATGAAAGTGGAGCAACGTAGGCCTCGTTTGAAGCCTGCGGAAATCTACACCCTTGCCCATAAAAGCGTGTCGGAGAGGGAAGCTCTCGAACGCCTCAATAAAGGAGACAAGACGACGGTGACGTACACTCATCGCCCTTCTCACAATAAAACCGCGGTGAATGCGGTTAATGCGGAGGCTACAGCGGACCCTGACACCTCCGAACCCGCTGACACCTCCGTCAACGCCGTGGGTCACTCTAAACCTCCGGCGAAGAAACCCGTCGACCCCGGGGCTAAACCGCCACCTACCTTTTGGGTTCCGTGTTCCAAACATTGGAAAACACGCAAACAAACGGAGATGGACATGTCTTGGATTGATTGGGGTGCCACCAATACCACCCTTTGGACGTGTAAGCCTAATTCTCC
Organism: Eutreptiella sp. 'Long Island Sound 2002'; assembly: GCA_964036045.1. Classification (NCBI taxonomy): domain Eukaryota; phylum Euglenozoa; class Euglenophyceae; order Eutreptiales; family Eutreptiaceae; genus Eutreptiella; species Eutreptiella sp. 'Long Island Sound 2002'. The sequence continues at coordinate 41,420,524 of OZ038383.1, read as the reverse complement.
GTGCATTGACACTCATTGGAACATTGCGCGTAAGTCTAAAGGTGGTAAGCCTAAGGGTGGCGATAAGGGTGGCGGTGGTGATAAGGGTGGTGGTGGTTATAAGCGTGGCGGCGGCAAGGGCGATAAAGGAGGCAAGGGAGCGCCGAACGGGCGCGGACGTTGGTAGGAGTGCCCAGAGGCGCCCCCTTCGAAAGAAGAAAACCTCGGGCACCCCTGTGACACTACCGTGGCTCTCGTTCCATCGAGAGTCATGAAGGGGCATATAGTGACTAGTGAGATTCAAACCGAACTTTCAATTCAGGTTGTTTTGCCCAATGGAGAACGCAAGGCCCTCCGTGTTTTGGTAAATTTTTAGGTGCCAAGCGGTCGCTTTGGCCAACCCCAATGTTTTTGGAGACCAACTCTCCGAAAAATATGAATCCCCCCAACGGAGGCGCCTACTCCAAGCCGATAATGAGACGCCTTTGCCGGGGGGGGACGAGCAAATAGACGTCAAAATTCAATTTACGGGGGTTGTGGATGGTAGTGTTTCACTTCCTCGTGTTGCCGAGTATGGCGTGTCCCCGTAACTTGTCCCGAATTTACCTTGGGATATGGTTTTGGGGCACCCATGGGGTTACGAACATTGTGTGAGCCATTTTGGCCGTTTCAATTGTTTGTACTCTCACCATCCAGTGCACCCCCGTTTTTGGATTGAGGACTTCCGTGAGAATCCACGAACCGGCAAACCATTTTTGGTGAAACCCATTCATGGTAAGGTGTCACGTCAGTCCCTGTGGGGCCTAACCGTTCCAGTCATTGGGGCGGTCGCTCCTACGCACCCTGCCGCGGCCATTGTGGTTACGCCCCCTGGTGGCGAACCGCCTAACCGTGTTGAGGCCGAGAAGCACATATCCTATGCCTTGACCGCTTCCTCCGTGGCCCCCGTACAGGACCGGGCTTGTGCTTTGGAGCTCGTTGAATTTGCTCCCGAAGCCCTTGCTCGTGATGTTCTACCTACGCGGCGTGATGGGTCCATGTGGACCCAGTCTGACTATGGCCTCACGCCATATTGGGCCGCACGTGTCAAAAAACAATTTGGCAAAAACCCCGACGTGGACGCCCTCAATAGGGTCCCGGGTATGGCCCAGGCTACCCGTTGGGTTTCGCCGCTTGAAGATTTCTTTTCCACTCCCGCGGACCCCTCCAAATTGTATTGGATGTGCCCTCCCTATCATCCGTTTTCCGATTGTTTTCGGAAAATTCGGCAAGAAAAACTACGAGCCATCGTCGTAGGGCCGAAGTGGACACATAGGGAGTGGTGGAAACCCCTTATGGAAATTACTTTGCAAGGGTACCACCTTCCTGGGCCAGAGACTAAAGCCTGTCTCTATCAGAATGACCACCTCACGCCCCTTCCTCAACGGGGTTGGTCCACGGTGGCGCTATACGTGGACGGTGCTATTGCGGAGGAAAGTTTGGCGGCCACTAAATGTCATGTGGCCTCCGTTTTGGCACCGGCCGTCTCTAACCCCAACACGGATGGCGAGCCGGGCACGACCTCGGAGGAAGAGTCGGAGGATGAAAGGGTGCCTAACCATTTGGCTTCGGTGCGCACCCTCACGTATCAGGCGACCCATATAAAACTCCTCGCACCCGTTACTCTTGATCCTACCCCCGAAGATTTGGAGGCACAAGAATGCGTGCGTTCACGCATTGCGAAAATTGAACGAGAGTTATTGGGTGGGAGGGCCACTACTGTTAAGCGTTACCGAAAACGTAAAGGCGCCACACGATTGTTGGCGGCTTCTCGTGTGGGTGGCGTTGTCACCACCCAAGAGCCTATTGTGTCTCCGGAGGTGGAACTCATGAGGAGGCGCATCCTCGCGGACTATGAGCGGGATTTTTTTGGTGGGGAGGTTCGTCTCCATCCGGGCCAGGAACACCCTAAGGTCCGTGGTACGGAGCGGTTGGGGTTTGCTAAACTTGACCTATACCCGAACGCCAAACCCAAGTCCGTAAAACCTATACGGTTGGTGGGGGAGCGTGCCGCGGCGGAGCAAGAAATAGTGGAGGACTTTTTGGCTCGTGGCTGGATTGAGCCGTGCCCTGCCTCCGAATGGGCGTCGAACGGTTTCGTTGTGCCCAAGAAAGAGAAGGGAAAATGGCGCCTCGTGGTGGACTACCGCCAACTTAATGAGGCTACCTTGCCCGACGCACACCCCCTCCCCCTCATAGAAAACATGTTCGAAAATCAATCCAAACACAAGATTTTCACTATTGTGGACTTGAGTAAAGGGTTTCATCAAATTCCCCTTCACCCTGAATCCCGGGCTAAGACCGCCATGAATTTGGCGGGTAAGCGATACCAATGGCGTGTTATGCCTATGGGTATCAAGAATGGGCCCGCTATTTTTCAACGGGTCATGGACCATGTTTTGCAGGGTTTGGATTGTGCGGACGTATATATTGATGATATTATTATTGGTTCCTCCGGTGCGACGAAGGAGGAGCTATTGGCTAACCACGACCGCGACGTGCGTGCCGTGTTGGATAGGCTACGAAAAGAGGAGTTGGTTGCTTCGGTTAGCAAAACCGATTTCTTTGTTCGTTCGGTTGAGTTTTGTGGCCATGTGTTGGAAAATGGCACACGTCGGCCGGTGCCAGGGAAAATGTTGGCGCTTGAGCGCTGGGACAAACCGGATAATGTTCGGGAGCTCCGGGGGTTCTTGGGGCTCGCCAACTATTATTCGGGCTATGTCCAAAACTACGCCTCCATAGCTACCCCTTTGATTAATATGTTGAAGGATTTGCCTAAGCATAAGAATGGCAAAAAGATAGGCCTAACATGGAATGCTTCGGCTAACGAGGCCTTTTTGAAGCTCAAGCGTGCTATTACGGATATTGTTCCCCTCCAACTAGCCGATTGGGATGAGGACTTTGTCCTCACCCCGGACGCTAGTAATTGGGCGGTGGGGGCGGCCCTACAGCAGGAAGGTCCCGATGGTGCCCTACGCCCCCTTGCCTTTTTCTCCCGCAAATTGTCAGGCAGCCAGTCGAATTGGAGCCCTCGGGAGAAAGAATGCTACGCCATAGTGGCGGCGCTTTTAAAATGGCATGGTTGGGTGGGGAACAAGCGCGTGGAGGTCCGTACGGACCACCGTAGCCTTGAAAATTGGGCTATGGAGGACCTCAAAACTGTGGGGGGTCCCTCGCCACGCCAAGCACGTTGGCATGAATTGTTCTCTAAATTCGACCTCCATGTGGTTTACACTCCGGGGCCAGTGAACCCCGTGGGTGATTTCTTGTCCCGTTGGGCTTACCCTGCTAACCCGGCGTTGGGTGATGTGTCCATACATGGGACGGCCCAAGCGGCCGGGGATGTGCGGGACATGATGGCGGCCGAGAAGGAGGAACTTCTCGCCCGCCCCCTTGTATTTAGGGCGGTTCTGGCGCCCGTTGTTACTAGGTCTAAAGCGGCGCCTCGGGCTCAAGGGGCACCCGCGTGTGATCCACCCCCTCTGGCTTCGCCTCCAGTGGGGGGGGGGGACGAAGCAAAAGAGAAAGCTTCGGAGACTGGAGCGAATTGTCAAGATAAAAAAATCTTGGAAGTCCCACAAGAAAGCAACTCCTATACATGGGGAGGATGCTCCCAATGTTTTTGAGATAAATTGGGCTAAACAGTACCCAAATTGTCAACGCTACAAACAAATGTGGCAAGATGCCTTGAATGGGAGCTTCCAAGATGGAGTGAGGTTGGTGGATAACAAGCTCGTCCGTAATGGACGGTGGTGTGTTCCTACGCCGCTAGTGCATCTTTTGGTAGCCGAATACCATGATGCATTTCACACAACTACCTCCAGTGTGGAAAAACACTGGAAGGAAATTAACCATGGCGTGGAAGATGAGGGGTTGTACAAAGCAGTGGAACTGCAATGTCAAACCTGTCCCTCATGTGCCATTCACACGCATGACACCAAGCGCAAGCAAGGGTACATGACCCCTATGCCTATACCTATGGAGCCCATGGACTCCATAGCGCTTGATGTGTTTCACTACCCTTCGACCTCCCACGATGGAGAGGTGTATGACCGAATGCTCCTGTGTGTATGCCGGCTTTCCGGCTACCTCATCGCGATCCCTATTCCTAAACCCCGTCATGAAGACAAGGATGAAGGGCTAACGGGGAGAAGAGCGGCCCATTTGGTAATGGAGCGCTGGGTGGATAGGTTCGGAGCCCCTCGTGGAATATGCTCCGACCGTGGGCCACAATTTGTGAGCCAATATTTCCAAACCCTTTGTTCTAAGATTGGTGCCCGCTCGACTATGTGTCTCGCGGGTAGGCACCAAGGTAATGGCAAGGCCGAAAATACTGGCAAGCAGCTAAGGCGTGCCGTTGCTAAAGCCATTACCTTGAAGAAAAAGAAAACTAATTGGGTAGAGGTTTTGCCCGCCGTTGTACGAGCGTGGCATGAGACTACAGGTCCTTCAGGTTATACACCTAACGAGATTGTGTTTGGTAAACACAACCGTACTAAGGGGCCTCCTCTTGCTGAGCGTAAGGGGGTGGCCCAGGACGCCGCTCACTACTTCCAACGGCGTGAGGAGCTTATTGATCTTGCACGGAGGGCTATGATTCAAGTGCAAGAGACAATGGCTCGTAAGTATAATAAGAGTAGGAGGATGTCCCCCAATTTCTCAAAAGGGGACCGCGTATGGGTCCGTCGCCAACGCAAAAATCTTGGCGATAAGACTTGTCCCTATTGGGATGGGCCCTATGAGGTTGTGGCCAAGAAGGCGCACGACCTCTATGTTATTCAAGTGGATCAACGGAGGTTAGTTGACGTCCATGTTGATTTCTTAATGAAAACGGTCAACTCCCCTCGCTCCCCCGTGCCTCTAAATTACACGGAGGAGGTTGCTAGAGTGCCCTCCCAGTTTGAGGAGGACACCTATAATGCCAAGAAAATATTAAGTCACCGTACTTACCGCAAGAGACTTCTCTTCAAGGTGCGGTGGGAGGGTTATACCAAAGATTGGGATACCGAGGAACCCGTTGAAACCTTCTTACCATCCTACAAGAAAGTTTGAGGAGATTACTTGCAGAAACGGAATCTCACCCAAACCGTTGACATCCTTGCCCACCTTGGTGGACCGCTCTCATGAGCGTGCCACGAAAAGAAAACCCTAACCAATATGGATATATTATTGTTTGGGGAAGGGAGGAGAGAGCGAGAAGCGGTGGGAGACAGGAAAGAAGATGTGCATGCACGGCGCGCTCCTCGGTTACAAAAATCCCCACCGGAGCAGGGCGGTGGGTACCGCAGGTTTACCCCACCGTCTACCTCTCTCACCGCTCAAGGCTTGAGAGTCCTTGGGGTGGGGTCGCGTGGCATATAGCCTGGGGCGGAAGTGGGACGTGTTCTTTCGGGGGTCTTAATGCCATTCAAACCCCTATCCTTGGGTCTTACTGGAGCACTCCTACCACCACCAGGACTACTGCCACAAGTCCTGCCCACGATGACGCCCCCTGTCAAGGGTGCTAACAACGTGGCAAGCACTTCCCGAGGACTCTGCCGGGTTTTGCGCATGGTGGTGTTTGCAAGGTTTCGGAGTGCCGCCCCGTACCGAAACCCCGACCCCACGACCGTCCCTGACCCGTGACCCAAGCCAACGAGCTAAATCATTTGCTCAAAATGGCGAAGGCTTGAAAACTTCGTTGGGTTGGCGGGTACAACCCATTTTCCCTTTTTGTGTTGGGCGTGATGGTTTTCCACCGATTTGCCCTTGTCCACACGAGGGTAGGTATACAAGGTACGAAGTACTCGTGTGGCTCACATTACGTGGAAAAAATTTCGTGGCGTGCAAAATTGCCACTACATACGGCGAGGACTTAAGCCTAGAGGGAGGGGTCGTCCTCTACAATACAAGTATTCTAATATGAATTGCAATGGGTGCCTTTGCCCCGTCACTCTATGAGTGGGTGGGGTCTTCAAAGGCAAAGAGTGGCGTTGCGGATTTGGGCCGTCTCCGCCGCCTGGGTATTTGTCCCCGGTCGCTATGCGTGCCCGGGTTGGGAGTGGGTAGCCTCCATTGCCATTGCATGGGGCCGCATGCTGGCTGGGTGTGCTCGTCATGTCCTTGATGAATTTCGCGGGGGAATTCCTGCCTGCAACGAGAGGGAAAAAACAATATGATGAAAAGGGCGAGTGTGCACATGCATATGTTTATGAGAGAATATGTATATTAATGTTTTCTCTAGAGTGCCCCACGAGTGGACTTGGATTTCCACAACACCCGAGGGGTCCTCTATCCCAACACCCAACCAAACGGGTTGGGATATGGGCGTGGCATTTTTCTTTATAGAGACCCGTGCGTGGACTTGGATTTCCACAACACACACGAGTCTCTCTGTCCGAGACACACCAAAACCGGGTGTGCCCGTGGCCAATGGTAGCGTGTGTGTGCGCATGCCATTAATTTAGTTACGGGATTATATGGTTGCCTATTACGTTGGTTATCACCCGCCCCCCGAACAAGCAAGACCTAGGTTGACACCTACCTTTGGGGTTTTGTAGCCGTGTACACCGGCCCAAGTTTACACACGGAGGTGTAAACATGAACCGTCATACACGGTGTAGAGGGGTTGGGGGAGTAAAACTCCTTCGGGGCGTGTCATCGTGCCCCCGGGGAGCAGGGTGGGCTGATACACCAGCGGGACCGTACGGGCGACCTCCCCAATTTGCAACCTGGAGGTGACCCCCTGCGCTACGGCCCGCCGGTGGCACACCCACCGACAAAGGTAACACGCAAGCTAACCTTAGTGTTTATACGCACGCCCCCAAGACACACACGAACACCAAGCAACAAGGTGGCGTATCTATACACGTGTTCTATTGTGGATATGCTTATTGTTTGTTGTGTGTACGTGAGTAGTTTGTGGAAGCTCTTGCGCGTGCCGTATGTGTGGAGTGCCCCCATCACGTGCCCCAAGGCCGCCACCGCGAGACCCACACTCTGTGATGCCCTCCGGGCGAGTGTGTGCCCCCAGGCCCTGCCAATGGGTGTCCGCGCACAAGTGTGTCTTGTGTTTGTCGGTGTGCATCGCTCTATTATGTGTATATATGATATATATACGTAGTATGGCTCCTAGGTGAGGGGTTAGCAGTGAGGTCAGGTTATTATTACATGGTTATGAGGTTTGTCTATTTAAGTGTGTCTACTCACACCCTCATCCCATCTCCGTACCTCCTCCTTTACCCTCTATGTGGTGCATCACGTGTGACACACATGCTAAGTTGGACATCCACACGGACACGACCCTTGGCTGAGCCGTGCCCGTATCGTACGGTCACAACCGTGACTGGTTCATTCATCCTGGTCCGTTCCACTCGATCATTTTTCTTTGGTGTCTGGTCTGTTTGACAAGTGGGCCCTTGGCTAGGCCTTGTCTCGGTCTTTTACAAGCGAGTAATCAAGCAAGTTTACATCTTACAAGCAAGAGCTCACTCATTACTACAAGCGTTACGGGCAAGCACATCAAGAACATCAAGCACATCAAGCCCTCATAAACGATCTAAAGCACGTGGGTGCAAGGTGTGGGCATCGTACCCGTGTTTTGGTTTGTGCCTAAAGGATCGTCGATCATTTACCCTGAGGCCATCGTGACCTCTTTCCTCTACTTAGTGAGCTACCGCGCGCACTGTGGGCCTAAGCATGCACAAGACAGAGGCAGGCACAAGACGGCACCCGGGGTCAAGCATGGCTAGATGTCGGGTATGGGGAACCTGCAACCCTAGAGCACCCGGAGGCCCTCACTGGGCTACGACTCACGATCCATCCCCTAGTCTAGCTTCGCAAGGCAACAATATGGCAAGATCACGGTGTTCACTGTTCCAAAGTGTGAGAAAAGGGCTGTGGTGGCTGTAAGGACTGTTACCACGGTTGCCCTGCGTTGCACTGCGAGACAGGACCGCTAGCCCCCCGTGGTAACAGTCCCCTGGCCGAAGGCCATCAAGTTTTGTTGTTTCCCTTGTGAATGTTCCCCTGGCCTCTATCTCTTTTATCCCTCGTGCTCCCTTGTGCAGGCACAGTCCTACGTTGCTGTTTGACACTCCCGTCAATTCTCCTGGCAGTTTTTTCAAAAAGTGGAATTTTTGCACTTTCGCGTCGCACCGCTTCGCATGTACCATTACCTTCAGTTTTGTTTAAAAGTGTGATTTCACTTTGCCTTTAGTTTTAATTCTTTGAAAAACTACCTGCCCTTACCTGCTGGACCCCACATGCCTCATGGGACACGCAGGGACCAGACTCTACGCGCAACAGCTCGCGATTTTGCCTACTACTTGTTGCGGGACCTGCGGGATCCCGTTCGTCAATTTGTGTATATCGGCGGTGGCTCGAGTCCCACCGATCGGAGCTACTTCAGCGGCCGTGCGGCCGGCTCCGAGATTGCCTGCGCAGGTTGGAATCCCTATGGGAGGGATTCGCTAACCTCTAAATTGCTGCTGTTTGTGACTGCTACGTTCCTCTTGGGCATGTACTTCCTGCCCGTGGCAGTCGTTTTAAGTGGGGGGGTGAAGCAGGTCACAACCCTACCCTGGCATTTTACCCCTAAGGGAGCATTATTTGGCCCTATATATGGGATATATGTGGGATAGGGTATGTCATATTCCATTTCCTTGTTAGGAACATAGGATGTGGGATAGATAGGGCAATCTTGGATGTTTAGTAGTTATATCAATTAGTGGATGATTGGGTGGATTTCTCATATGTGCATATCAGGTATTTCATTGGCTATGTGTACCATATCTGTTTGCAGGATACTATTCAGTCAACACTATCGTTATGTCTTCTCTGCCAAGCAATGTTGCTGCCCATGCCACTGCGACATCTGCTCCTGACCACCCGGTCTGGTTTCACTGCCGTGCCCTCTTTGCCCTTGGTTGTTGGTGCTGTGGCAAGGCACGAGGCCTTACACGTCCTGCTTTGCGCCTTGCTGCAAGCTTTTCCTTGTTCCTCTCATGTTCTTTCTCATAATTGGCCGCGCTTCTCTGAAAGACTGGGAAGTAACAAAACCACCAAGCCTCATGATCCATGGGTCATGCCGGGTAGCCATGTTGATTGCTGGACTAGTGGCCTGGCAGTGGAGAACTACCATCTGAACTCTCTGGGGAGATGCTTCAAGTGAGGGTAGCGCAGCTTCAGCAGCACGTTCTGCAGCAGGTTCTGCAGCACATGGAGGCGGTGCTCGATAGGATAGACGACAGGGATGCAGGCTGGGAAGAACATTTTCCGGGGAAAATGGGGAGATGCATGCCCTCCTGAACCCACTCATGATGACACTGGGCGTGACACACTGCAGCCAAGTCTCAATGACAAATTTCACAAAAAGAGATGGTGTAATGTTCTTACCTCTCTTCTTCGCGCGCCAGTCGCGCTGTCTTTTTTTCAGCGCTGCCTTGAAAGGCTCAAAAACACTCAGGTCCAGAGGTTGGACCACATCCGTCAAGTGGCTGGGGAGCGCCACAAGGTGCACTCCTAACTTGACAGCCTCCTCAATGATGGCTCTTGTTAAATGAGCTTTGCTGCCATCCACAATGAGGACCACAGCCTTATGGGGGTTCGCAGTTGGGCTGGTGAGGGAGGCAAACTCCCTCAGCCACTCGATACAAATGTCCTCTGAGGACCAGCCTGTTTTGGTGGCTTTCACTGAGATTGAGCAGGCCTCATGCTGAAACAGGTCTCCTCTGGTCAGAGCACTAGGCCACAACAGCTCCATACTGTTGAGCGTCAGCGTCGTCGACGGCCTGTCATCTGTTCGCACGCTGTCATTGTACATCTTGGATGTCTCGCTGATGATGTTGTCCCTTGTGGGTGGCCTTCCTTGATGGCGCTCTCGCTCCAACCATTCAACCAGCGCACTCCGGTCCACCAAGGACTTGGGCCCTGTACGCTTGGGCTGCAAGGTGTCTCCCACAATGCAGAGACAGAAGATGAAGATGGCAGACACCAATACAAGGTTAGATCGCAGATGACGAACAGGGCAGAGACAAGTCCGTGCTCCGTGCTGTGATGTACCTGTGGCGATCAACAGCGCGCTGTACATCTGAGCGGCTGACGGCGTGCTCCCTTGATGCTTGTCGCCGGCTGATCTGTCCAGCAATGGCAGCAGCGACGGCCTTGGTAACCTAACACACGTCCTTGGGAAGCGGGTAGATGCAGCACGGGGCGGCCTTGGGGCGTGGCGGCTTCCTTTGCTTCTGCTGAGGCCTCGGAGACCACCTTCGCATCCTTGAGGTGACCTCCATGAGCCAGGCCTTGGCACAACCCTTCGCCGCCCGCATCTAAATACTTAAATAAAAGGAATCAAATTTAAAAAGAAACAAACAGGCACTAATTGTTAATGAAAGTGTTCAAATCAGCGTAATACACCTCTTCTTGCCTGGCTCTGCTTTGGTCACCAGCCCAAATCCGGTGCGATTCCGGTGCCCGGCAGAAGTGAGATTTCCCCAGCCACTAATGAAATGCAAGTGAGGATACATTTAAAATCACTACTTTCATTGTTGATCTACCTACATGTCCAAATTTACCATCCGACAGTAATCGCAGCCGCCAGGCCCAACGCTAAGTCTTTAGCCTCATAACTAGTCATTTTACTTTACCTTATCGGAATAAGAAACAAGCACAGCAAGCTACCACATCAAAGGTGCAAAATATGACACAACCGTTTGCCCTACAAGCCACTCCGCCCCCACCTCCTCCTAACCCTACAACATCATCCACACAAGCTCGCACACAAGTTTCAAGTAATATTCTTTTGATGATTCATCAGGTTGATACTCACTTGGCTCAGTCGTATGCTCGACCTGCATGTGGTGCACAACTTTTCCAAGCTTAGTTGCATCAGTGGAGTAGGGTTCGCAACCGGCTTTACCGATTCATCGCAAAAACCAGTTATGGGCAATAATCGGAGGTTTTTTTTAAAACAATTGGCAACCGGTTATTTTGAAAACAGATTTCAACCAATTAATGTGAATGGTTCCAAACTTTCCGGGTTTTGTTCGACATTACATTTTGTCGAATTTTTGCACTAAACGGAGACTTTGGTGGCAATCAACGATGGCCGATGGTGGATTACAACATCCGACGTAGTTTTGATCATTGTGCTCGGACTTGTATGAGCTCTCTTCTGCCGATGGGAAGATTTTGGTTAGTAAAGGGCAACTAATCAGAAAACCCGGTTATTTTGAAAACTATTAATCGGCAAAACCAGTTATTTTTGTAAAAATAATGTTTTAAACCCGGTTATTTTCAAAAACTACCACCTTCCAAATGATACAGTGTAGGCAGCTTTTAGTTTGGCGTGCTCAAGTGTTGAAGAAATAAGGACAATTGGAACTTTGGTGTCTGACTTTTATGTTCTATGTCTTCATTGAGAGGCTTTGCCTGTGTGAGGTTGGGTTTGCCACTGCTCAGTTCTAGGTCAAGTCACAGAGTCCCTCCCCCCCGCCCGGCAAAACATACCCATGTGAGCTTTTTGGGTCCCCAATGTATATCCATATCAGGATTTTTCATTCTACCACTTCTAGCATAGCTCCCCGAGTACCGACTTGAAAGCCTGAAAGTACTTCGTTTAAGTAGGCCTACCGCGGCAGTTGGCCCCATCAAATAAGGGCTTACCCGGAGGATTCGCAATTGTCCGATACAGCAAAATTTGGTGTGAGACTTGCGTTGTGCTTGCTGCCTTTCAATTGGCGCATCCGCTTGCGCCACGGCCCTGGCTTGTGCAAGGTCGCACATGTAGCAGTCCGGCGCTGGAACTCCGGGCCAACCGAGAAAAGCAAGCTGTTTAGTGTGGTATGAAAGTACCTCGAAGCACTTTACCGCATGACTGCCCAGGATTCACCCCATTGTCAGAGCAAATAGGATTAGGGTTACCATAACTCGCCAACCCTGTCACAATGAATATTGTCTGCAGATCCTAAAAACAGCCTGATTCTAGGACGGTTAGCTCGCCGCCGGGAACCAAGCGCTAGCTGGATGGCGGCGAGTTAACCCTCCTTGCTTCAGGCTGCTATTTAGGACTCCCGCACACTGTTCCGCGGCACTTCGAAGTACTTTCCTACCAGACAACCCACTACCGTCGCAGCTCAGCCCGTAGCGATTTACAGCTGTACTGTAGCCCCGTGTGGCAATTTTAGCGAAGGACTGCTTGGTGACAAAAACTCGAAATTTTTTTGCGACGAATTCGCCTCGAAGGAAGATGTTGTAACAATAACAATGTGTTTCTTACGATGTCTGGATTTCGCGCTCCCAAACTCTTCATTTTGACTGCCGTGAAGTGGAGCTTCCTTGTGAATTTGCATCCACACTCGCTTACACTATCCGTTTCATTTGGACAACCCCTGATAATATGTTCCCTTACTGGCATATGTGTGATGTTGAGCTGTCTCGCGAGCTACGGCATGTACATATGACCCATGGTGTGGGTGTTGGTGCATTTGTTTGCCAAGCCGTTGAAGAAATGGGACACCAAGTTACGGTGGTTGCCCAACAAAGTGATTGGGATCCGGACACCTTTCTGCGGAAGGTGTTTGCTTCTTTGGAGATGAGGTTTGCTAGTGAGCATGATGTTCTTGGCATCCGCGCAGCTGGTGAGGGCACAGGGGAAGATTTGTACATGGCGATGGAACAATCCGAGGCATGGGGTCCGAGATTTGCTCCTCCCATGAGGAAGAGAAAGTATTCCTCATCGCAAAAGGAATAATACCTCCTCATTTCGCAGCTTGTATGGTGGTACACTGGTGTTCTTCTGCATGTTGTGCTTCTGGGATCAAGGGGTTGTCACTTGGGAAGTTACAAATCTCTAGACGGCATATGAAGCCCAACCGTGCTTCTTTTTGGATCCAGCACCCTCAAAATAGGGGGGGGGGGGGTGTCATGGTGAAAGACGTATGTCCAATGCACACGTTCCCTCCCGCCTCCCCCCCGCCTCCTTCGCTGACGGGCAGCTGCACAGAACCGCAAACTTTGTTGGTCTTCGGAAAAATGGAATTTCTCCGGCACATCGGTGAGTCGGCAAGAGCCGAGGGAGGCTTTTTGTGCCGCAGGGTTGCTCTCTAAGAGGAAAAAGGACCTGCCTCTTAACGAGACGGTGAAGTCACGTTATGAACTTAGCCTTTGGTTTACGTACTAGGATTTGCCCCTGCAACCGCAGTACCGTGGCAGCTCATTAGCCCCGTGTCGCCATTTTACCGCAGGCCGACAAAAACTCGAATTTTTTTTTGCAACGAATTTGCCTGGAACGAAGATGTTGTAACAATAACGATGTCTCCATTACGATGTTAAGTTCAGGTGGTTGCCCAATAAAGTGGTTGGGATCCGGACACCTTTCTGCGGAAGGTGTTTGCTTCTTCCGAGATGAGGTTTGCTAGTAAGCATGATGTTCTTGGCATCCGCGCATCCGGTGAGGGCATGGGGGGAATTGTGCATGGCGATTGAACAACCCGAGGCATGGGGTCTGCGATTTGCTCCTCCCATGAGGAAGAGAAAGTATTCCTCATCGCAAAAGGATTAATACCCCCTCATTCTGCAGCTTGTATGGTGATACACTAGTGTTCTGCTGCATGTTGTGCTTCTGGGATCAAGGGGTTGTCACTTGGGAAGGTACAAGTCTCTAGGCGGCATATGAGGCACAACCGTGCTTCCTTTTGGATCCGGCACCCTGAAAATAGGGGGGGCGGTCATGGTGAAAGACCTATGTCCAATGCACACGTACCCTCCAGCCTCCCCCCTGCCTCTTTCGCTAACGGGCAGCTTTTTTTTTTTGAATTGTACAGCCACTTTAATGTCCAGACAGGGACACAGCCCTCAATCAGAGTGAAGTGTAAATACAAACGTGCTTGGCTCTCCCTAGCACTTTGTGAGGGGTGTAGCCATGGAGGAACGTCGGAACTCGCCCTGTCATGGATGGGTAGGGTTGAAGAGAGCGGGGTCGCCTTGGCACGCGCCCATTTGGGTGCCTGGTTGGTTGCATAGAGAAGTGGAGGCGTGACAGGAGAGAATCAGGATCAAGAGGAGGAATTGAGGCGCTGTGATGTGAGACGTGATGGTGTGGATAAAATTAGCCAAGGCTTACTCAAGTGTTGGAACAAATCGGTAACTACTGTGAAGTGCCCAGGCAGACATAGAGAAGAATCTCGGAGGGGACCGGTGTAAAATGCATATTCGTCTATGTGAACAATTATTTTCGAAGGACGACAGTCGAGTCAGCATTCTGGGGGGGGGGGGATCTGGATCCAGTTCTGAGAACACTGAAAACGCTTGTTGTGGCCTTACCGTAGTAATGACGCGGTCGCTGTCTCCAAACTCGACCGGTGAGAGATGTGTGTACGTCGCGGAAAGAAGGAGCTCGCAGAGATGACCAAGTGTTCGGGAGTCGGAACCGCTGTGTGTAATAGATCAGGGCCTCACAAACTGGCTTCAGTGTTCGAAGGGATTCGAGTAGGAAAAAATCACTGCCTTGTCTTTCTTGGAGGGCTTGATCCAGGCCAAGCCCCCTTTAAAACCCAATTGTTGATGCTAGGACTAACTTAAATATTTTTGTCACTCTTTTTAAGCCTTTAGCACACTTTGTCAAGGTAACTAGGGTTATAACCCTAGCCCCCCCATGAAGTTCACCCCTACCACTCAACTGAGCGGAGGTATCTTCCTTCATGGAGGATATACCAAAGTAAAATAGGCATTTCATGCTTTAGGCCTTGGAGGTTAAGCCTAGTGGTCTCCCACCCCAAGACCCCTATACTCAATTGTTTCTACCACTTATTGTGGTTCTACCTTTTAACTGTTTCTGAACACAGTTGCTTGGCCAAGTCATATTCTGTGTCTGGCCTGACACCTATGCCCCATATTCACAACCAGCACCATTTCTCCCAAAAGAGTGCACATGAAGTGCTTGATGCTATCTTTGAGGTTAGAGTCAGTCCAGTTTTCATATAAAATCTTTTGTATTATCCATTTGTGATTGAATCTTTGTGTTTATACCTGCTTTGTCTATCTGCAGCCCTTCTGTGTTACACTGGATTTCAAACTATTCATTGATTCGATCAACATCCTGTTCTTGCTCTACTTGCTCCTTTTTTTGCTCCTTTTTCATCAAAATCTATAGGGCACTAATCAAGGACATCTTCCCGGTAGCAGAGGCAAACTCTGAGAACCGTTTGAACCGGCGCTGAGCACAAGCACAGGAAAAACACACTGAACATGTCCTACCGAACACGGCCGATCAGAAGTGTACAAGTCCAACTATCTCACCCAGTGAGTGAACCGCCACTCAGAGCAGCATCTGGGTCTCAGGAAGATCCAGAGCACAGAAGGGCGGAACTAAATACGCCCAGAACAATCCCATTAACCATGGAAACCTTAGCGACGCATGGTGAAGACAGCCTGCAAAGGCTTCGCAGGCGTGTCCAAGCTTCCATCGCCCGGTCGGCTTGTCCAGCTTCGTCTTCTTCCGAACTTGGAGTTGGTCCTGAAGAACAAGAGGACCTACGAAGGAGGACTGACGAGTTCATGCTCCACGAAGAGTACCACCTGTCCACCGTAGGAGTAGATGGAGAACTACCTCTTGATGCCCTCGGGTCGCCGCCCCAAACTGAGATGGGCTCCTTCCTCTATTCTGGGCCATCTACAGACATAGCAGACACAGTATCACTACCGAGACGACCGAGAGTACACGAACACCCGAGAGCAAGGCATCCAGACCTGCCGATAATGGATCCACCTCGCCCAGAGCCACCCATGGAGCTCTAGATCGTACCACCGAACTATTGGCAAAACTTCGATCCGGATCGGAAGACCCAGATGTGACACCTCTGTCGGAAGCTGTCAAGGCTAAATTGGGTATCACTGGACCCTTACCCAAGCCAGCGCCACACTCACCTTCACCCGGATTGAGCACGTTGGCTGATGATCTCGAAAGGTCAAGGGTGTCCAGGTTGCTACCTAAGGTCACTTGCCCCAGCCCTTTTCATCCTCGCGCCAGGACAGTCCCTATTGCTGAACTACAGGACGTGCCGTTGACGGAGACTGAAAAAAGAGGGCTGTCAGCCCTGGCACCTCTTGCCGGCGTATCACCTTCTGACCTAACTCCAGGGGGTAGGAAGACGGGCAGACTTATTGTTCAGGCGAACATCCAGCTGGAACTGCCGGGGTTCGACCCCAAAAATCTGCCTGAATGGGCAAAAGAATTTGCTGAGTTTCTTTTGCTGACTGGCCAATCCCATGTGGATGTGGCCACCAAATGCTCACTGCTGAAACGCTCATGCAAAAAGAAATTTTTGCAAAAACAGGTGAAACAGATTGTGAAAACCTGTTCCACCTGGGCAGAGGTACTCCAAAGACTGGAGAAAACATTTCCAGTCTATGAGACTGACCTCAGTGTACGCACACAAATAGAGGAGCTATCTATGCTCCCTGAGTTTCCTTCCGCTGCGCGAGTTTCTGAATACGTGTGCGACCTGGAGTATCTGTTTTCACGAATGAACGCGGGCTCCTACGGAGCCACTGAGCCCCACCTGTGGCTCATGAGTAAGATCCCCCAACGTACGTGGGATGATTGCCGCTCTACCTCAGGAAGGAAGAGTCGGACCCACTCGTACGATGAACTGGTGTACCTTCTGATTGAGCTAGCTCTTGAGAGGGAGAATGATTCCCACATGGAGAAATTCCTCAAGAAGCACTTGGGTTGAGGGGGTAACCCTACCCCCGAACGTGGCGAAGGGAAAGGGCCTAAAAATCCCACTAACGCCAACCAGGCAGGTGGTAAGGGAAGGGGTCACCTACGTGCCATGAATGAGGTTAAACCTGATGCAGGTACACCCCCTCTGTTCTACTGCAAACCTGTCAATGACAAGGGGGGGCCTTGTCATGCCCCTGACTGCGATCACCGCAGTAGCTGTATGCTGCAGATGAAACGACAGCAGCATACCAAGGATGGGAAACCTGTGACCCATCAGGATCATTTCAGGTGTACCATCACCTGTGGCTATTGTGGCAAACGTCGTCACTACGAAGACGAATGTCACATAAAGCAACGCGAGAGTGATAAACTCAAGCGGCAGGAGGCTGAACGCCAAAAGACCCAAACACCCACCAAAAACCCTCAGAATGGGGATAAAGGTGGTAAAGGAGGTGGCAAGGGGGGTGGCAAAGGTGGACCCCCTAACCCGCAGAGGCGCTCATCGGCGCCCGTTGCTACACCCCGTCCTACTGCTACACCCCCTCTTGCCGCAGGTGATCCCAAGAAGCGCCCACAGGGGGATGACGCTACCCCTGAGGGGAATGATTTCAAGAAGAGGCGATTGGCCTGGATGGCTAGGTCCCACATAGCTGCAGGGGTGGATGTCAAGTTCCCTGATGAGGAGTAGGGGGGCAGCTCCGAAGAGGAGGACTTGGTTTTCTGGATCCTCGTGAAAATCAGGGATCAAGTTTTTCGAGCGATGCTTGACACCGGTGCAACACTTTCCATAGTGGCCCGGCGCCTGCTAAAGACTTTCAAGAAAACTAAGACCGTGGCCATAAGAGTAGGGGATGGGCGTACCATCCATTTCTTGGGGGGGGTCGATGTGACTATATGCCTGGACGACGAAACCGTGACCCAACACTGCAGAGTGCTCGACACCGACGCCTTTGACATCGTCATTGGTACAGACTTCCTACGAAGAAACCCCCAGGGTAAAAATGCTGTCTCTCCAGCGCCCCTATTCTTTGCACTGCGACTTTGGCAGTGGGCTGTTCTCCGTTCCTTTGAAGCTGTCAGGACGAAAAGAGTCTGGGCTGCGCTACGCATCCGAGACTAACTATCGTACTGAAAACTACCAATTTGCCCGTCACGTGCTTGAAAATTGACTGGCGGCCCTTCAGGTAAACCTGGATGAGATCCAGGTGGAATTGTTTGCGAGCCAATAAGAGCACATCATGCAGTTGTACTGCTCGAAAAAGTTGAACAATGCTTTCCGTTTCTTCTGGAAAGCAATGGGCCTAGCGTATGCTAACCCTCCCTTCTCCCTGCTCGCGAAGGTTCTAACCAAAATCGCTTATGAGGGAGGAAAGGTTGTCATGTGCACCCCTGATTGGGGCCGCTCTGGTGAACATGCTTACTGGCGCCGTATGCTAGATCGAATGACCGTGGGAAGAGTGCAACTCCCCGACAGCTCCGTCTATGTGCCTGAGGACTCAGACACAGGTATGCAGGCCCCTGGGTGGGCCAGTTTCCTGTCCATCCTTGATGGATCTCTCAATCCTGTACCCCTGTGTGACCTAGACCAGGTGCTACTGAAGGAGGTCATGGCCGAAAATCGTGGCCTGACCCTTTCTGATCTCAAAAATCAATCGCCTGAGCACCTATCTGCCACACTTACAGGGTGTGAGTCTCCCGATGGCTATCTGGAACCTGCAGCTGTAAAGGAGGATGCTGACGACCAACTGTCTGAGATCGCCAGCACTCTTCCTCTTGTTGATCCCAGCTGTGTTGACCTAAAACACAGTGCCTTCCTAGCCCAGCTGTTGCTGGACGAGGTAGATGTAGAGTCAACCTCTGAGCCGCTTCCCCTGTTGGGAAGCCAGTGCTACACATGCAGCCTATGCACACAGGTGAACCCCTGGCCCGGATTGCTGATGCTCTGGCGCGGCCTGCTTCTAATAACATGCCATTGTCTGAGTATGACACTCAGGAACTCCGGCGGGTGTTGTACCTGAAGGCCGAAGGTATTGAGCGCCAAGAGCGGCTGCAATACCTCACACAGACCTGGAAATCCTCCATCTGGTCTGAGGAGGACGATGATTCCTATACGCTGCCTGATCCTGAGATACCGCTAGTGTATTCTCTGCACTATGGGCAGCAATGTTACCCTGAATGGGACGACGGTTCTGTGCCTGCCGAAACTGCTGATCGGCAGAAAAAGAAAGAACATGGAAAGAGCAACCTCCATGCTGAGGAGGATTTCCTGCAGAAACTTGAGAGTCTTAACCTTGACCCCCGACTGAATAAACTGCTGATAACCTATGAGGAGGTATTCGGCGCCTTGCCGCCCCCCCCTCTCTTGTAAAAAACTGGTCCAGATGGACCTGAAACTGAAACCTGAATTTGAAGAGACGCGAGTGAGGTGTCTATCCTATCCCGCTCCAAAGGAACAGGTTGAAGAAATCGAGCGCCGACAGGAATGTATTGATGCTGGCCTCGTTGAAGAATATAAGAAGGGGGACTACCCCCATCACTGCAGTCCCTGTTTCCTGGTTGCCAAACCAGGGTCGACTGCCCTACGACTGGTTGTTGACTATGGTGAGGTCAACAAGAAAGCCCAGAACCACTCAGGGAGTATTCCTAACATGGAAAATACCCTGGAGCGTATTCCTAAATGCAGGTACAAGACCAAAATGGACAAACGCTCTGGTTTCTGGCAGGTGGACCTAACCGCTTCAGCTCAGGAGCTGCTGGCTTTTATAACCCCTTAAGGGCCGTGTCTTTAAGTGGAAGGTTATGCCTTTTGGGGTGGCCAATGCCCCAGCGCTCTTCCAAGAGCTAATGAACAAGACTTTGTACATACTGAGGCGCAGGCCTCTAGTACAGGAGTTGATTTCTCGGGGTGCAGAAATGGAGGCCCACATCGACGGCGTGAGTTTGGGTACTAATACCCAAGAGGACCATGTCCTTCTCCTCCGTGGATTTTTCATGGTTTGTCGAGAAAACCATCTCCGAATCAAACTCGAAAAATGTGAGTTTATGAAACAGGAGATGGAATATTTCAGTTTCGACGTGGGGTATGGTTGGTGGAAACCAGCCGCGTCTAAGATGCCACCCCTACAGGACATGCAGGTTCGCGATGACCCTAAGAAGGGTCTACACGACGTGAGGCTTTTTGTGGGCGCCTGTAATTTCTATTGGCGTCACATCCACAATTTTACTTACTCCTCTGCCCCCCTCACTGACCTAATCAAGAAAACTACTCCCTGGAGGTGGACCGCCAGAGAGGAAGAGTGTTTCCAGGACTTGAAGAAGAAGATTGCCTCCTCCAACTGCCTGGGAGTACCCCGCCCTAAGGGCGAGATGGTCCTGATCACTGATGCCAGTGATGCAGGGGGGGGTGGTACGATCTACCAATGGCAGGAGCGTAACCCCGCTGAACTAACCCACTGCCATTATCGTACTAGTGGACTGAACCGTGATGGTTCGTTGAAACATAACTATCCTACCAGTGAGTGGCGGCTGGTGCCACTGGGACACTGGAATTGGAAATGGAACCAAGCGCGTTCCAATTACAACACCTATGACCAGGAACTCCTGGCCGGTATGATGGTGCTTTCGTCACAATCCCGACTCCTGGGATCTAACCCTATTGTCTGGCTGTGTGACCAGGAGCCTGTGGAGTCTTTTCAGAAGGGCCCACCACCAGCGAAAGCAAAGCTAAAGCGGTGGTGGACTTACCTGAGCCAGTTCAGGCTGACAGTTCATCATATCCCCGGAATAAAGAATGAACTGTCTGACTATATATCGCGCAACAACTTCGATGCGCTTATAGGTGAGAGCTCTGAGGCGCTCGCCAGAGAGGCTTTCCAGCGTATGGATGTCCAGCTTGACCTGTGCATGCGCACTGCTGGAATCCTGGAGGGTTGGAGTCTAACTGACTATCAGTCCGAGTATAAAGAAATTCTCCAAACCCTCAGCACTGGTCTCAAACCCCGTGTCATTGACGGGCACCAGTGGTATAAAAACAATCAGTACCTCTTCTACGAGGACCGAATTGTGGTGCCTGAGGCACGACTGGATGGGTGCCTACAGTGGTCCCATCTCAGTTCTGGTCACACTGGCGCTAATCACTCAGTGGACTGCTTCCGTGAGTGTTTCTACTGTAGTCTAACCCTGACTGAACTGAGGTCGTGTATGCAGACCATCGTGGATGCTTGTGGCTGTCATGCCAGCAAGCAGAGCGACAGTAGGAATAGGGGCCTGATTTCCAGCTTACCCATACCCTATTGTGCTAACTCTCTTCTCTACGGTTATTTCATTCACGGCCTACCACACTTCGGCGGCTATGATAGTTGCCTAGTGGTCACCTGTGGCCTATGTCGCTTCACCCGTGTGTTCCCATGCAATAACAAAATCACAGGTGAGCAGACTGTGAAACTGTTGGTCGAACAATGGTTCGAACCCTATGGAGCACCTAAGCAGGTGCACTCTGATGAGGATGTACGCATCCGCAGTGACAGTGGGTGGTACAAACGAGTGCTAAATGCCCTCAACGTGGAGGTAACCACAGCTGTGCCCTATACCCACACGTCTAACCCTCTCCGTGAGAGACAGAACCGTGTGGTGGAGCAAAACTGAAGAATCCTGATGAGACAGGAGCGTACCAAGGACTGGGTACATCTAGTGCCCTGGGCAGTGCTGACCATGAACTCACAGTAGAGCTCCTCTACGGGTTTCATCTGCCACGAACTGTTCCATGGAGGACGACCTGCATGGTTCTTCAAAACCCCCTTTCCTGAGGACTTCAAGAGCCCTGTGGGAGATTGGCTCGAACACAAGCAGTCTCTGGCTAACCAGTCTGGGACTAATCTGAGACACATTCGTGACCGTGAACTGAGCCGACGGAACCGCCTACGGCGACCTGCCAGCTTCAAGGTTGGTGACCTTGTTTTGGTTCACCATTCACGCCTACCCTCCTGGCCACGTAACTGCCTGCAGGACCCTTATTTTGGACCCTATCGTATCATCAGGATAGATGGATCCAGGATCCATGTCAGGTGCAGTCCACGTCTAGGTGGTGAACTGCTGTGTGCACCTAAACAGTTGAGGCACTATCACTCCCCTGACGATTTGTCTTGGGACGAGTGGCACCTCAGCGACAGTGAGGTCGAGCGTATAGACCCAGAGAACGCTGCCAGTCCAGAGGAGGCAGATGAACTTGAAGAGATGACTGCCGATGAGATGGCAGTCGATGGTTACTACGTGGTTGCAGGTATTGCTCGCCACGAGTATAAACAGGGCTGGAAATTCCTAACCCTGTGGGATGGCTATGGGTTATCTGAGGCGACCTGGGAACCTATGTCAGCCTTCATACAACCAGATGGGAGTATAAACCCCATCTTCCGCTCCTATCTCGTTGAGAACAACGAAGGACAGCTATTAACCCGTGCTGAGACTCTTTTCCAGCGTAAAAGAAAAAGCTAATTTCCCTGTGTCAGTCTACTGACTGTGTTCTAACCTCACAGGTTCAGTGAGCACTGCACTGACCCTGTCTGTGCCCTGCAGACCCATGCCTATGGTTTCCAGTGTGGACCAGGTGGCCGCTTATCAGGTTTGCAGCCACCCAGCGAGTGTACGCCTTGTTGACCATGTGTTGCATGGGGACTGCCCTGATGTAATGACCTTTAGGAGCCAACGAAGAACGCTGGCTTACTACACCAGGGGGGAATGACAAGCAAGGTGTTATGAGGCAAGGTGTGTCTTCCCTCCTTGGGGACAAGCGAGCCCACAGTTAGGACCCCTGACTCGTCCAGATCCGTGGGGTTCTACCCTTCCTTAGAGGGTTTACCATACCCCTAAGTGTGCTACCTATGTCTGTGTGTGTCTCACTTCTCTCCCCGGCGTGGCTCCCAACTCAATGGGCCGCGCTGATGTCGGACCGAAGGTCCTAGTCAGTTCAGTACCACTCCTATGGCGCCCAATTTCTGTGCTGGCGCCTATCCTTGGGGGAAGACGGCGAAAGCCCTACCTACTAGGGGGGAGGGGTGGCCAAGTGTGCTAAGGGCATACAAAACGCCCATTTTTGCTAACGGCCAAAAGCTAACACACTCCCCTGCCCACGGGGAAAAGCACGCGGGACAGGAGACACCACTACACTACACTCACTAACGCCAGCCCCGGCCTTCGAAGGCAGGGTGAGCACTCATCACCTGCTGGCCCTAACACCTACACACGCTACTTGGTGTTGCTGTCAATGAGGTCTCGGGTCCCATTGACCCTCCTGTGAGAAAGCAAGAGAACACAGCGCTACTAAGAGGCTGTGGCCTAACAGGGACGCCACTACGCGTTTCCCTGTCAGGGCTTGGAGGCAGGGAGTGCTCAGCGTGCGTGCACAGCGTGGAAGGCGGTGAAGTCAGACTGCACTCACCACTCCTGGTTGAGCTGCGGTTATATGTTTTTGTTATCCGCGCAGCATATGTTAGCGCTGCCAAGAGGGACTGCACCAATCGCCCTTACCTTTCCACCTGTAAAGCAAAGGCCAATGACTGAGGTTCAAGACTGAGGAACTAAGACAGGCTCCACGTGTTATACGCTTCTCAGGCTGCCCTATAATACGCTGTTCCTGAACCTCAGTACAAGCAACCAAGCTTAAGGAACTCCACCCGTTCTCTTAAAGAACGTAGGATGGAGCCCCTGGGTAACCTAAACAAGGTTTACCGTGCGCACTTCGCATGGCCTACCCTTTGATGCGTCATATGCATGCCCAGGTATGCACAATCTCTCCATATCCTGTTGTTTATACCTAATTTAACCCAACATAACCAATCACAAGCGTGACTCAACCAGGAGGTGAGCTCCTCTTGGGCTTACCTACCTTACTCACCACGCATCATGTGAATGCCGAGGAAAACACGAGCGCAAAACAACCCTACGCGCTTGAACAAACCTACGGCGAATTATAAACCACCCTAAGCGATTAATGCACTATGTGTCGTGCACGCTTCCCCTGTCTTGACGCGTTCCCGGGGGGGGCCTGGCCACGGGACGCTGCGGTGACACGCACAAGCAAGCAGGCAGGCAAAGCACTGCGCTCACAAGGGCATCAATACGCTCGTGTCATGTGACAAAGCGTTTCAGGATCCTTGCCACTCTGAAACAAGGGAACAAAAGTATGTACAGCAACACATCAGGATATGTACATAGGGGTTAAGATTGGACTGGGGTAAGGGCATCAGGGGACAATAGACACTCAGTCCCAACTGGTATCCCACTCCCAGGTCCGACCCTGTCAGTGGCTGGCAGGGGCGGGGGCTCAAACACAACCCATGCCCTGCACAGTCCGGACCCTGAAACCCTGCCAAAAGGGGAGGTGTCCCGCCCAGCCACAGGCGAGTTCCTGTAAACCAAGGTGCTCCAAGGCCGACCAACAGTAGCTCCCTATGCTCCCTTAGCGGCAGGTCCCAACTCCTCTCTGAGCCAGAGAATTGGCCCCGCCATTATCCCCTAGGAGTTGGTAGCTGAAAATGGGCTGTTTCAGCCCAAACTGATATTAGCTCAAAAGGTAGGGACGAGGCAACTGACCCTATGCCCTTCGCCTACGAACTTTCTGGAGCCCTCACCCGACCTGGTTCCCTCTGAGGTCCCGGCATCAGGGCACCACGGGTTCATCAAGTGGGGTCATAATTGCCAAAATGGCAAAATCGGCCGTCTCGGGCGACCGTCCAGGGTAGGAAACCTTGGTGATTTTGTCGCGCCAAGCCTTGATTCACGACCCTTGATATCCCCTTTGGTCCCATGCCCTGGGTTATCGCTTGCTGTCACGCTGGCTGCTTACTGTTCACCAAGGGGATGAACACGCGGATGGGGCAGAGAGCAGCATGCGGTGCAAACGGGGGGATCATGGATCGCACGAAAAGTTGAATAACTCCGAATGAGCCGCCGGAGCAAATACGAAACTCAATGGCGTTCAACCCTTGGTCATATGCTACAATATTCGCACTTCCCTCCTGGCTAGATCCAGTGCCCCATGGAGATATGGTAATTCCAAAATGGCATACAATGGCAAAAACAGCAAAATATGGCCAAAATGGCCCACACTCATGATTCCATATCTCCATGGCCACGGCGAGGATCCTTTCAACCAAAGATGCTATAGACACATGGGACTTAGGTCCCAATATATGCCACTTGCCAACTCTCATGGTCGCCTCTAGCTATTTTCATCGTTGGTGAGAAAGTGACACACAAATGGGGGAGAATGGCAACATACCCCAAATTGGATGACTCACAACTCTCCCTTCAAGAGGAGAGGCCACATGGGGAAACACCCCATTCGATGCGGGTTTCTGTGCCCTCTCCCAATTGCCCTTACCCTTGGTCAAGTGGCGCACGCAAACTCGGGGGCGAAATCAGGGGGAGATGGGGTTTGTCACCATTCCGGGCAAAACGGCCAAAATTCACCCAAAAGTGGTCCCTCCAAAAATCGTATCTCCGTATCACAAGGGAAAGGAGCCTCGGGCTTTTGCATGGATGCAAACCGAAGCTTTGCTCTCCTTTTGCAACAAGGATTGAGGTTCAAAGCATAATGGAAACATTTTTAACACCTCAATCCTTGAAGCAGACTATTTATGGGGAAAAGTGCATATATCGGCGATATTGGCATGAACATATCTTTGGGTCATTGAGGAGCAAAAATATGAGTAAACACTTTCGGAGTAGGCCCATAGTGGGTGCCTTCAAATATGCACACTATGGTTAGATTGTCTCTGCCCACTCGTGTCATCAGTGCTTGCATATGAGCGCGTGTGCAAAGAGGCAGTATGGCACGCGTGCTCACAAGGCGAAATTAGGGAAAATAGAAGACAAGGTTGTAAAAATCAACCAAGCCATCCACGATGTTCTTCGTGCTCTCTACTTTACATATTGCCTTGATTCGAGGCTCAACTCCTCATAGGCTTCGAGTACCAGCCTCGGGGATTTGGCCATTTTGGCCTAATCTTCGACCAAAACTTGCCCTCTTTCGAAAATAGAGTTTTGGTACGCATTGAATTGCGTGGAGCCATCGTTGAGTTGGCTAGAAGAACGAAAAAGGCCTAGGGCTTTTGGTCTTGTGAGCATTGTGTTCGGTTGTTAACGTTCATGCTCACAAGGCCACAAAGTTAGCGTTTGCGCACGCAAACGACTTGGGTTTGAGAGACCCATAGGCTGCCTAAAACATTGCCATTGCCCGCTTCCCTATACAACCTGATATGCCCACGTGAAAGGGGCATGGATGAAAGGCATAGGGGGGGAATGTAGGGTTCCGTCCGAACTCATGGTCCTTGAGAACCATGAGTTTGAGCGATCGACGGAAAAGCTTGCGCGCTGATTTTCTCGGAGACGCAACGGCGAAAGATTCTGGTGAACACACCAGATGAAGGTACATTAAAAACCCTCCGGATTCAGCCCTTAAGTTCTCTCAGACCCTCAAAGGTACTCGAGAAAAATCCCTCACAAAACTCGCCACGGAGAAGCGACGAAAGCGCGCGAACAGGCGACATCAGGCGGCGATTTCGCGACA
The DNA here is from genome assembly GCA_964036045.1 of Eutreptiella sp. 'Long Island Sound 2002'. Lineage (NCBI taxonomy): Eukaryota > Euglenozoa > Euglenophyceae > Eutreptiales > Eutreptiaceae > Eutreptiella > Eutreptiella sp. 'Long Island Sound 2002'. The sequence continues at coordinate 41,394,239 of OZ038383.1, read as the reverse complement.
ATTAGAAATCGCGGTAGGAATCGGGTATTTCACCGATTTCCGACCGAAAATCGCCCGAGAAAATAAAATTATGGTAATTCTAAATCGATTTATTGGTTAGAAATTGGATTCCACATTTTGCGGGTTAGAGAGCAGGGTTATCCCGCTGACAGCCGGTGTCAACGGCTTCCGGCCTCCGGGCCATGGGCCATAACGGGTGTGACGGCTCACAGGCCTCCGGGCCATGGGCCATAGGTTCTGGGTACCGCTTCACCCCCCTCCTTAGAGCAAACCCTGGGGGGGGCTCGATAACACCCAAGCATCGCAGCGGGTACCCAGGACCATCTCCTGTAGGGGGGGGCGTGTCACATCCTCACTTCAGGCTGATTAGCAGGTTAGGCTGCCCAAATCCCACAGTAAGACAGGTACGGTGCTGTAGCTGATAGTAACTTCAAGTATAGTATCAAGTATCAAGTCCTGGGTCCTGGCCGCGATTGTTCGGCATCCAAAGGACCCGTTAACCCATACCAGGCGCACCGGGTGGCGGCTGCGACGGTCACTACCACAGTGGCAGTGGCATACACGGCCAACATAGGCGTCACACGACGACCGAGGTGGTCCCACAGGTCGAAAGCAAGCACAAAGATCCATCAGGCTACCCCAGGCTTCTCAAGGCCGCAGTCTGGGGGAGAGTCCCCACGGGTCCTTCCTTGGGCGCACCATGTCCATATCCGGGACGCGAGTCCAGAGTGTTAAAGCCGAACGAGCTCCTCCATAAGGGATCGGGCATCAAGGCCGTCTTTTCCCTCGCCCCATCACCACGAAGGCCATGCATGAGGGAGTCCTCATGCAGTCTGGGCGGAGGCGTCGACTCCTCAAACCACCAGTTTCCCAGGCAGACTGACCGAGATCAGGACACCGGAGGTCGCCTCCCGACTGCAAGTGCGTCTGCGAGTCGGTAGGGTCACACTGGGACTGACAGTGGCGGACCGCTGGGAGTGTAGTCAGGCAACTGGGCTTCCGCCTGGCGCCATCAGGATCTCAGCACATCACAGCGACTAAGGCACACGGTATCACGGGCACTCAAACAGAAGAATCAGTACCTAGGTACTGGTCCAGGCTGGACCTTATGTAAGAGCATGTACACGGCGACTCAAGGCGCCTGCGTATTCCGATTCGCATTCCCTCGGGGGGGGAAAACAAACAGTCCATAGGCGCTGATGGGCTGATGATACGCAACATACAGATGCACATATCCTGGGGGGCAGAAAAGTAAGCAATAGACGGGGTAAATAGGCGTGTAAACACACTCTGGATAGAGCGCCAAACGGCGCCCCGGTTAGGATAAGGCATATACAGGAGGGTGGACAGGAAAACGCCTGAGTTCAGGCCATATATAGTCTGCAGACACATGTAGACTGGTCTGGATCCCGCAAGTGCCATGGGACCAGACCACACACCAAAAAATCGCAATGCGGATGACAGCGGTATCCGTTGCGCAACGTCGTATGGGCTTCAAGGCCCCAAGAGCTCAGAAAACGTCAAGGTCAGTCACCCTGCCCGGTTTCCCAAGGATTCAGCAGGCGGAGAGTGACAAATAGAAGTGGAAGAGAGGGGCCATCCTCCTCTGGATTCAGCATGGGGGGGGTATATGGCCACACTGATGGCAGGTCACCGAAAGATGGAAGAGAGCAAGCAAGTGAGGGATGATCCGTCCACCTAACAAGCGCTCAAATGCATCAGGGGAGAGCTCAGGGCGGCGATCAGGCACCCCTGGCTGCAATCGCCCGGCTGAGTGCTGCCAAGTCCGAGACATGGATCTTGGTCTTGTGCTTGCGGATGTAGTCCATGAAGGAGGTATTAATCCGCGGCACGAACGAGGAGACGGGTTCCCAGGTGTCGTGGGACGGCCCATAGCCTCGCCAACGAACCTTGAACTCCAGACCTCCGGGTGCCGAGGCGTTCGGACGCTGGGCCAGGATCTTCTCGACGGTATAGTCGTCCTGCTCAGCATAGTCGTCATCCGAATCAGCCTCATGTGCGGCATAGTTCAGGGACACATGCTGGCCACGGGGGTCGGGTTCCCGCACACGGAGTTGACTCTCGTGGCGCTCCCGGAACTGTCCGTGACCCACCTTGATGCGGTAGGTGTCCTCACCAATCCTGCGGACCACCTTCTCGGGGTGTGAACCAGGTTTTGGTGCGGTGGGTGCCCATAGGGCGGGGTCTGATCACCCACACCGGGTCTCCCACCCTGAACTTTTGCGCTGTCGAGCTCGGGGCGGACTTCTGACGCTCAGCATGCTCCTTCTCGAGCTGCTGGCGGATGTCCCGCGCCGTTGCCTCTTGCCGCGCAAAGAACTCCTTGGCGTCCATGGCCATACCATCACCACACAAGGGAAGTCCCCGACCCAGGGGGTCCCTGCCGAACAGAATCTGGTGAGGGGACAAACCACTCGGAGTGGGGGTGTCATGATCGGCCTTCAGAGCGGGCCACATCTCCTCAAACCAGTTCCGACGTGGATTGGTGATGTGAATCTTGCGCAGTTTCTCGAACAGCTGCCGTCCAGCCACTTCAGCACGGCCGTTAGACCGGCTGAGATAGGCGACTCTCTTGGCATGACGTATTCCCATGAGGGAACACATGGCCTTGAACCAGCCACCAGTAAACTGGGGCCCTCGGTCACTGCAAATGGTGCGGGGGATGTCAAAGACGGTCAGCCAATGACGAAGCATCATGACTGCCACTTCCTTGGCAATCAACCCCTTTTTGCGTGCCGGAACGGCTACTACGTAGTCGCTGTGGCGGTCCACACAAAGGACCACACAGTCAGAGGTCTCCTTGCCAATGTGAACTTCGGGCATGGAGAAGACGTCCATGGCCACGCTCTCCATGGGCTGGTCAGGCACCAGAGTCCATTGGGCTTCCCCCTTGACGTTCCAGTTATCGGGATTGCAGGCCTGACAGACCGAGCAACCCTTCCTGACCTTCTTGATGGCAGTGTAGAGACCGATCTGGTCGATCTCAAACCGGCGCTGCATGTCAAGGGCTTGCTTCTTGACCCCTGGGTGCATCATGTGGTGGTGCCAAGCCTCACATAGCTCAAGCACTCGGGACTCTGGGACCAGCAGCTTACCATTCCGGTAGAGCTTGCCATCTTCCTCAGTCAGCCCCTTTGGCCACTTCTGCCCGTCATCAGGGTCGGTCACAGCCCTATATTCGGCCTGAAAGGCCTCAGACTTGGCGTAGTCGTCGGTCCAGTCGTCCTGGAGGCAAGATTCAGGGAAGAGGTGCTTGTCGGACTCAGCTCCATCAGGGGCGAGTACTCTGACCGCTCTGCCCATCCTCGTTCCGAGGGGGGCATCCGCAGCCATGACGACGAAGCATTTAATACCCTCCTCCTCCATCAGGCGCTCCATTTCAATGATCCTCTTCACTTCAGCGGTCTCAGCCTCATCGCCATGGGCAGAGACATCCGTCATGCCCTTGCTGGCGGGATAGGCCCACCTACTGAGACAGTCCGCCACAGTGCTGTCCTTGCCAGGAACATACACAACCGTGAGGTCGAGCTTGGCCAAGGTCTCATGCCATCTTGCCCGTCGGGAGGCGGGACCTGAGGGGGTGTCCAAGTGCTCCTTGTGCCAAGACTGCAGACTCTGATGGTCGGTGCAGACGGTGACGGGATGGAGGGCTATGTACCCAGCCCATTTCCTGAGAGCCATGACGATGGCATACGCCTCCTTTTCACGGGGCGTCCACGTCCGTCTCTGGCCTTCCGCCAGGACTCGGCTCCAGAAGGCCACTGGCACTTGCCTCCCATCGTCAAGCACTTGTTCCAACACAGCGCCAACGGCGTAGTCGGAAGCGTCGGTGCGCAGGACGAACCCTCGGTCAGGATCCACGAGGTGCAGACCCACTGCGGATAGCAGCGCCTGCTTCATCCCCTCGAAGGCACGGTTGGACTCATCATTCCAGACCAGAGCCTTCCTGGACCCCTGCTTGGTCTCCTCTCGGTTGCCCTTGAGCATGGTCGTCATGGGGGCTGCATACTCGGCATACATCTTGATATACCCCGAGTAGTAGTTGCAGAACCCCAAGTACGCCCGTAGCTCAGAGACCGTTTTGGGATTTTCCCAGTGCTCGATCGCAGCCACCTTGCCAGGTATGGGCTTTCGCTGCCCGTTCCCAACTACGTGGCCAGCGAAGACCACCTCGCTTACCGCAATGGTGGCCTTGTCACTACTGCCCTCGAGTTTGTGCCGAACCAGAAGGTCCAGCACTCGAGTGACGTCCCTCTCATGTGCCTCCAGGAGCTCCTCGTAGCTCATACTGGGGTCCCCGGACGCGATGATCACGTCGTCCACGAAGGGGTCCGCACAGTCACGCACCGGCTCAAGCAGGTTCTCCAGCATCCGCTGAAAGGCCGCATTGCCGTTGGTAACGCCCATGGGCATCACCTTCCACTGGAGAGGTCCAAGTGGGGTGCTCATGGCTGTGCAGGCACGGGACTCCTCGGCGAGAGGCATCTGATAATAACCATGTTTCAGGTCAATCACCGTGAAGATCCTCCGCCGGTGTTGTTTTTGCAGCATGTCCTCAATGAGGGGCAGCGTATAGCTGTCATGCTGCGTTTGGGCGTTTAGGCCGCGGTAGTCGACCACGAGGCGCCACTCACCGGCAACCTTCTTGGGGACGACGAAGCACGGAGAGGCCCACTCGGAGTGGCACGGCTCAAGCCAGCCTCTCTCGATGAAATCCCGGAGGATCTTCTCCATGGCCTCCTTCCTCTCGCCCCGCAGGGCGAACTCCCAGTGTCGATACACACGGGGGTCCTGCTTCAGTCGTATCTTGGCCTCACCATACGGTCCACGCACCGGTGGGGGAAACACAGGTTTTCCGCTGAAGAAGGTGTCCCCATACTTCTGCTTCAGCCTGTCCGTGAAGCCGGTTCGGACCCCCGTGGCCATCTTTGGGTCACTTGGGGTGTGTATCTATGTGCCGGCAAGCCGCCATTGGCTGATATCATACTCTCCCATCCACCTGACCTAACCCGATGTGATAGTGTGATAGGTTTGGCCACTCCGGCTATGAGCGGCCATATTCAGTACCGAGGTGCCGCCAGCTGAGATTTATATATCAGAATATCAGGAATCAACAGGGTTTTTTTATCATAATGTTTCCGTAATTTTTCAGCCTTCAGTTCTGATAGTCAATGTATCGGCGACTGTCAGTTGGCTCGCGATTTTGCGGTAACCGATTGGTTAACTGTTATTTACAGATATTTTGGCGGAAACCCCGATGATGGGTCAGATTTCATCAGTAAAGGGTTCGTTGCTTCCGCATTTTTCATATTATACACTCGCAAAATTAATCCGATTTTTTCAGACCTTCAGAATCGGATTTTCGACTTCGACATCGCCGCACTCGATATGATGAGTCTCCAGTGGTCATACATTTTTCCCCGATCATGAATCAACCTTCCTTCTGTTGTGCCCTTCATTTTGCTTGGAGTTATAGTCGAAACAAAAGTGATTCGTGAGACCACTTTGAAGAATCATATCTCCAGCTCACGGCGAGGAATATCAGTATCGAGAATTGGGTTGGAACTGCCTTGGTCTCAACTTAATGTAGTAAGCATCAAACGCATTTGGTGTGTACACATGCCCGGTATAGCAAGGGATAATGGTCAAGAGGGTAGAAAGTGATATATAACTCTTGGGCGGTGCAACCGAATTTTTTATTGCGACTTTCGAGTGTACCGCATGAGTGTTGGGGTTGCATAGCAACTTTCCATGGGTTCCTACGTATTTTTAACGTGAAGATATGTCCATTGAGGGGCATGGCATATCATGGTGGGAGCCACTTTTGGAGGGTATGTGTTATATGGATGGTATATGCTTCAATATGCTCACGCCCATGTTATATATCTTCGTGTGGCCGAGGAGATGGGGAGCCACACGTGACAAGGGCTTGGCCCATGTCCCAATTGTGGAATTCAAAGCGCTAGACTAAGTCTACCGCGTATGTATTGCTCATGGTATGTTTGGCAAAGAGATCCATGAGTGCGCTCCCATTTTCATGGGGCATGTAGATATGAGAGGCGAAGGTATCACCATGTGCCCGATTGGGGATTCAAGTGGGGATATTGTTCGCCAATGGTTCCAATCATTTGTATATTGAACCATGCGCGGATATCATGGGTGAGCATAGAGATATACTATCATGACAACTTTGTATTTGGACATATTTTCATGTTTTTGACCTCAATTCTTGCTCCTTTTTGCGGTTTGTGTACTTACCTGGTCGGCAAACAGCAAGAAGCCTATGGAGAGTCCAACCAGGGTATGTTGTTCATATGTTGGCATATGCTTTGGAGTTGGACACCACCATATGCCGGATTGCGTACTCCATTTGGCTTGGCGCACGAAGGATCACAAGAATTGGTCTCAAGTTCATGGGCTGACTTGGGCAGTGCGTGGCGCCCATATCCGAAGGGGTTTCGAGGGTAAGGTGGGGATGTACATGGGCATTGACCTTTGGTCTGTATCCTCGATGAATACTAGACTTGGATTACATGCATACTTTGAGCCTTCGGATAACTGGTAACTTCAATTTTGAGCATATATTTGACATATGGCCAATATGGTGTGAATTGGCAGTTTTTGGCATGTTATGAGTTCAAACTCATGGGGCATATCTCTAAGCCCAATCGACTCCAAGTCCAACCAAGGTTATGTCAGGGTAGGACATGGTCCTGAGTGCCACTCTAAGCCATGACACGCCACCTCCCCTATTGGGCTAGGACTTAGAGGCTTGGGAGTGAACACATTTTTGGGGTTTATGTAGTCACTTTTGACACATGGCATTTAGCCATCTTATTTGATTGGGTTCAGGGCAGCATGTTGGCGAGTCAAGGAAAGGTCCTGAGTCCAGGGAATGAGGGGTCTATGGCTGAGTCTGTGTATGTTTACCTCTTTCCCCAACTTTGCTTTATTTGTGTTCATATGCCAATTTCAGGGCTTTCCTCTTTGGTGCAATTCTTGTACATGCCCGCCACCGTGAGACAACCGGTGTGCTGAACGGAAGCCCGCAGTCTGGATTTGGATTTCGATTGTGGATTGGCTTATTGCTGTACTTGTGGGATCTGGTTGCTGTTCAGGGTAGAAGGAGGATTTTACTTTCTATATTTTTGGATTTTGGACCCTGGATTTTGATAAATGCAATCGTTGATCAGGAGCAAGTCGGCAGGGGTTACAGGCGGGAGGGGCACAGCAGGGGCCGGTCCTGGTAGGGACCTTCTTTATGGTAGCAGAGGCTTACCTGCTGCCACTACCTACCGCCGACCCGGGGACTTGGGCCCCTATGAGCCCTGCCCAAGTACGCCCCGGGTGCGTATTGTGGACTCGGTGGAGACCACGCCGGAAGTTGAAGCCCGAAGAGAAGTACGACGTTCGGGAAGAGGAGGACTTGACATGGAGGACCTGGTCTCCATGTGTGAGCGTCGCTGCCGAAAGGCATGCAAACTCCGCTCCGCCGCGGAGGACTCTGAGGAGACCTGCCATGCAGGCGGCAGTGGAGGACGGGCCCGGCGCTACCGGAAGCGCGGGTCACCCAAGCCCGCGGCAGGGGACGCCGGGGCTATGGATACGGATCCCAGCCCGGTCAGGCTGTGGTCAGCCGCAGATTCCGAGGGACACTCCGAGGGCTATCGAACGGCCTATGAGCAACCTTTGGAGTCGGAGGAGATGGCCAGACCGCCCACAAGGGCGGACACGGCCCCAGAACCCAGCCTGGTGCATGACGCCGAGGCGTTGGAGAGGCCCGCCAGAGCCAGGACCGCGCCTGTCGCCCGGCACACGGAGCCAACGCGGGATATCATGGGCGACACACCCATGGCGGAGGAGTCCGAGGCGCCGGGGACCGCGGGATGCGCCGGATCAGGTGGAAAGCACGCTGAGTGCCACTGCGAGCACGTGTCCTTTCTCATTGGCAAGTACCCAAAGATGGGGATGGACGCCATCGTGCATCGCCTCGACAGCCTGGAGAACACGAAGGACGGTTTAGAGGAGGACGTCGCGGGGATCCTGGATGACCAGTCGGCAGCGGAGAGAGACATGGCGGAGCTGCGAGCGGATCAGGCCTGGTACCAGAAGAATCTGGAGCTGGCCCTGCAGAAGCAGCAGCGAGTGGTGGACAGCCTCCTCCACCTGGTGGAGGACATGACGGGACGCCTGAAAAGGCTAGAGGAGGTACAGCCCCTCGCCTCGGGTCCCGAGCTCCCGGCAAAGCCGGCCGCGGCAGAGCTGGTGGAGCGGGTTAAGACCCTCAGGAGCGCCATGGAGAAACCCATGGGCGGCCCAGCAGAGGCACCATACGCGCCTCCGCGTGTTGACCCGGGTGCGCTGCCTTTTGTTCCCATGTTCAGCGAATCCACAATGCTCGGGGAACAAACGGCACCGGCTGGGTCCATGCGGGAAGGGCAAGTAATCAAGGACCGGAGGACCCTGACGGTACAGATGTCCCATGCCGCCCAGGATCTACCGACCACTACGACTGCCCATGCAGTTTATGCGGAAGAGGAGATCCAGAGCCAGACCATGCAGGGGCAAATCATGGGAAGTGCCGACGGACATGGTCGAGGCCACCCAAGCGGAAACCTGTGGGTGAAGGACGCCAATACGGGGATATGGACAGCCGGCGGAGCAAGTCCTTCCCGCATTCCAAACCCCATGGGTTCAGACCCAACTGGACCGCACCCCATGGAGGAGAGGGATGTACGGGGAGTGTACACACACCCCCCGGCCACAGGTGGTATCCGTCTCGGTGGAGTGGTGGCTGGTGACGTCGGAGACGCCATCAGAATTGACGACCTCAGGGGAATCAAAATCCCCTACTATGATGGCAACCCCTCCAACCTGGACGACTTCATCCTGGATTGGGAGGACTTCGCCGAGGAGGTCGTCGGCGAGATGCGGGGAGCGCCGCGGGACAAGTGGGTATGTCGGACATTCCCACACTGGCTGGCGCAGGACCTGAAGGAGGAGCTGCGGGATCAGATCCGGGAAGGATTGATCCATACGGAGCAGGCCTGCCTCGAGCCGTTGGAGGATGAGGAGCGGGTGGACGCTCCGAACCAGAAGCTGGAGGACTTGTGGTCCATCCCGCTGCAGCTGGACCGCGGTGAGTTGCGGGTCCGGGAGTGGAACCGGTACCTGCGGAAGTACCGACGGAGCCTCAAGCTGGTTGAGGACTGGAACGAGTCCAGCAAGATCCGCCACCTGCTGAAGGACGTCCTCCCCGGCCACTGGAAGAGGCGAGTGGAGGACGAGGAGAAGAAGCGAGCCAAGAGGCGGGTGGCGGTGAGGATCATGGCGGCGGAGGATACCCATGCGGGTATCATGGAGTTCTTCAGGAGGAACCTGGGCGAGCCCAACCGGATGTTGGGACTGAAGAACGCTGTGTACGTGGGGGTATTTGGAGACACCATGGGGCAAAGGTTGCTGCGCCTCAACAACGTGGAGTGGAGGCGCAGGGAGCTGCTGAGGATGCAGGTCATCTTCGCCCGCATGAGCCTGGACGAGATCGTGAAGTACATCACGGTGGAGTTGAAGCTCAATGCGAAGAACGAGGCCCACGTGCAGGATCCACATGGTCATGGACAACGATGCCACCGAGAAGACCGCCACCATCGGGAGATCCAGGAGGACACGGCCAACTCCGCGGAGAATGGTAGCCGAAGTGGCCAAAGCCACTGGACCTGGTCCCGGGAGGATCACGAGGAGGCCCATTTCTTCGCGTTTGTGGCACACAACGTGAGGAACCATGGGCAGGATCGGTCCAGATGGAACCGGGTGGGACCCAATAAGGGCAATGAGCCAAGGAGGATCAGGAAACCCACTGCTCTCGATCCGGGAGTACAGGTCTCAGCACGACGGGTGCTGGGTCTGTTTTGGCAAGGGAAACAACCATGCACAGGACCATCGTCAGTGCAAGGTGTATGAGGCGGACAACAAGGCCTACTTCGCCGCCCACCCCGAGAAGAAGCCCAAGGAGCAGCGGATTGACGATTGGAAGGCGAAGGGCGGAGACGGGGGAAAAGGCCAAGGCAAAGGCCAAGGGAAAGGCGGAGGAAGAGGCTATGGTGGTGGACCTGGCCAAGACCGACGAGTGAGGTCGATCGAGGAGGTTGCTGAGGACATGTTGAGGACGTTGGAGGAACTCAAAGCCCAGCAACTTGGTGGACAAAGTCCTGGCAGATCGCAGCCGGAAGGGGCTGCGGGAGGCCAAGTCTAGAGGAGCCCCCACGGGAGTGGGACCTCGGAGGTCTCTCCTGTGAAAATCAGTGGAATCCCAGAGAAAGCGAAGGCACATCGGATGCCAAAGAAGGCTCCAGAAGAGCCAAAACCACTGAGTTTCGCCACTCCCAACCCCTGGAGCGCCCTGCCAAGGGAAGTTTATGTGGGCAAGGGACGTGGTAAGAAGGAAGGAGCGACCACGGAGAGCCCCGTGGACGGGCAAGACCAACCCAAGATCTACACCATCCGTGATCATACCCTCGAAGTCCTGATGCACCCGGACGTGCTAGAGCTGCATGCCGTCAGAGTCGTCCATACACCGCATGGCGACGAGCGGCAGTTGCACTTGAAGGTGCGTGTACGGTGCGGACAAGAGGAGTTGGTGGTGGATGTTTTGGTGGATACGGGTGCCCAGGTAAGCCTGGTCCGGAGAGGGTTGTTCAAGGAGGAATCCCTGCAGCCCAGCCGTAGACCGGTACGCCTGAAGGTGGCCAATGGTGAGATTATGGGTGGTGGCACCCATGAGGCCACTATCAGTATGGAATTCTGGGAGCATGAGCGCTTGAACCGCCCTGATTTGACGGAGAGAAGCACTCTATCCGGGAACTTCTATGTGGCCGACATTACAGATTGGGATATGATCATGGGGTATGACTTCATGGTGGCAAACGCCATTGGAGCCCTTCCCCATCGAGCAACGCTGGTCCGGGAGGATGATGAATGCCTTACATGGCTGTCCACGGACTATGCATGCGGATCATCCCAATGGAATGCTGAGGAAGAGGATCAAATCGTCAAAGCGGTGCAAGCTGTGGGTGCCAAGTCCAGAGGAGATCGTGGAGTTCAGCTCACGGAGTATGGAATGGCCCCGCAGGTGTATGCCAGGATGATCCAGACGCTGGGAGCCGAAGCGCCCGAGACGGACGTCTTCGCTTCCCGGGATGCCCCACTTTTGCGGAAATGTAGGAGGCATTGGCATCGAGGACACTCAGCCTGGCACAGGCATTGGGGTTTGAAGGAGTGGGGGCCCATGTATTGGAATGGCTCCCTGGACAATACCAGACGTACGGTGGAGAAGATCGTCGCGGATAGGGCGAAGGGGGTCCTGGTCATAACCGGCATAGGATCCACCCCATGTCCGCTGGAAGGTCTCAAGTCGACGCTGGACTCCATCAGCCTGAACGAGATGTCATTCGGGCCAGAGGAGGAGCTGTTCATCGACGCCAAGGGTGTATCAATGCCCTCCCCGGGTCAAGCGTGGGGTGACGCGTTCACGGTCGCGGCGCGGTCAGGGCGATGCTCTGGACGGCGCTGCTGGCTTCGTGACGAACTCGGCGCTGTCGCTGGGTGGCGCTGCGAGCCGCTGCGCTGCGCTGCGAGCTGCGAGCTGCGCCGCGCTGCTCGGGGTTGGTGGCCCCGAGTGGCACGCGAGGGTTGGGTAACCCCGCGGCGGTGAAACGCTTTTGACGCGTTCCCGTGGGGGGGCGGCCACGGGACGCTGCGGTGGACACGCGCAAGTGAGCAGGCAGGCAAAGCACTACGCTCACAGGGGCATCAATGCGCTCATGTCATGTGACAAAGCGTTTCAGGATCCTTGCCACTCTGAAATGAGGGAACAAAAGTATGTACAGCAACACATCAGGATATGTACACATGGGGTTAAGACTGGACTGGGGTAAGGGCATCACAGGACAATAGACACTCAGTCCTAACTCGTATCCCAATCCCAGGTCCGACCCTCTCAGTGGCTGGTAAGGGCGGGGGCTCAAACACAACCCATGCCCTGCTCAGTCCGGACCCTGAAACCCTGCCAATGGGGGAGGTGTAGCGCCCAGCCACATACGAGTTCCTGAGAACCAAGGTGCTCCAAAGTCAACCAAGATTAGCTCCCCATGCTCCCTTAACGGCGAGTCTCAACTCCTCTCCGACCAAGAGATATGGCCCTGCCATTATCCCTCAGGAGTTGGTAGCTGAAAATGGGCTGTTTCAGCCCAAATTGATATTAGCTTGAAAAACTCCAAAATTGACCCCTCGTCCGGACCCGCCAGAGGTAGGGACGAGGCAACTGACCCTTTGCCCTTTGAGTACGAACTCCTTGGAGCCCTCACCCAACCTGGTTCCCTCTGAGGTCCCAGCATCAGGGCAGCACGGATTCGTCAAGTGGGGTCATGATGCCAAAATCACCAAACTTGGCCTCATTCCTACGCGTGGCTCGCCCAGCCAGGGCAAGGCCAATGGCTCACAGGTTAGGAGGCAGGACCTAGGACTCATATCTGAGTGTACAACTTCAATTTAGGTCCAGGCTCCATGTGGGCATAGAGAAATGGGGCCGCCAATTGACCACACGGAAGAGGGAAATTGGGGTCCCAAAATGGGGTCATTTTGGCTGCTCGAAATGAGCCAAAATTCGGGGTGCTCCCAATAGTATATCTCCACGCCAGCTTGGAGATCGGATCCGCCATTCCATACGCAATCCACCAGGAGTCCAACAAAGAATTGCATGCCCTTGGCTTCCAAAGATCTCCATGCCACTCGGCGTGGTGACGATCCCAATTTGGGTCCACAAATGCCAAAATGGTAAAATTGCCCACACTCACTTTGGGCTAGCGCCTTAACGAAGGTTGCTCCGCTTCGCCCACGTGGTGTGTGAACCATGGGGACCATTATGCATAACGCCCATGTCATATATGGTCCATTGGTCCATGCGTCTGGCGTGCACGGGTGGGCTCAACATAGTGCACGGCGGGCAGCAAAAGTGGAAAATTGCTCAAAACGGCCAAAAATGCGCACACTCATGGTTGGGGCAAATGAGGTACATGCCCGACTTGGACCGGAGTGTGCCATAGGATTGGTATCAAGTTATATTGGTCCAACATATCTTTTGGGCGTCGCCCAACTCCTCCGGTATTGGGAATGGCAGGGTCGCCAAGTGAGCCCATGATTTGGGATAGTCCCAAATCGCCAACATGGCGGCCACGGTATGCGAAGCCTAAGAGGAGTTATTCGCCGGGTCCAAGATATGTTGGGCACCGAAGTATGTACCCTCATATCATACTTGGGTCATGATGTCAATTGAGCGCAACGTTGAGAGACAAGGTCGCCACTTGATATCATGACAGGCCAAAAACGGCAAAATTGGCACAAAGACACACAAAAGTGCCTTGAAAGGCGCACAATTATATTATAATATCTTCGGCTTGGATCGTGCAATCAACTAATCCTTCTAAACACAATGACTTGACACCAATGACCTTCGATTCCACGTATGTGCTCCACTTGGGGCGCTTTGAAAGGTTACGAGCGCTACTTCCCAAGTGGGCACATGAAAATATGGAAAATTGCAAAACACACACCTTGCTCCCAACGCATCGCTTCGGGATCACCACACAAGCTTCCCTTCACGAAGGTTAGGCTTGTAATTGATCGTAGGGAGTATGGAGAAGGGGCTTGCACAATATGAGGTCCCTTGGCGGGTTTGGCTTGGAGCGATGGACCCGCCAAATGGGCACGCAACACAACACAAGGCACATACTCCATATTGCCCAAAAAGGTAGCTCCCCCCACGATATGTCATGCCCCTCCAAGGGCATGACTCCCGGTCAATCGCTCATAGGAACTCAAGGAGAGTTCCTATGCAACACCAACACTTGCGCGCTACACTCGAAAGTTATCTTAACGCACGCAATATCATGGCCATAGAGTTACAACGCAAACTCTACCCTCTTGACCATGATCCATTACACTAGCGCGCACGTGTGGAGACGCAAGGCATATAATGCTTCCTAAATTACGTCGGGAGTATTGTGAATACATCCCACGTTTCCTTATTGTCATTCCTCGCAAGCAACACGAGATATGACCTTCACAAGTGGCCTCAAGAATCAACTTTGTTTTGCCCATATCTTTAAGACAAATGGAGGGCAGGATGAAAGGAAAGTTGATTCGTGCATAGGGAAGCACGTAGGTCCACTCGAGAGAGGTCAAATCAAGTGCGGGGATGTCGAAGTCGAAAATCCGATTTCGACATCCTGAAAAATTCGGATTAAGGTTGCGAGTGTAAGATGTGAAAATTGCGGAAGCATCCATGCAGTTCCTGAAGACTTTGGAGCCTTCGTCACGGATAGCGTTAAAATTTCCATTGTAAACAGTTAAACTGGCGGTTACGGTAAAGTCGCGATCCAACCGCCAGCAGTCAAAACAGTGAATATCAGAACGGAAGCGTAAAAATTGACGGAAACGATATGAAGATAAGACCCTGTTGATTCCTGATGTTCTGATATATAAATCTCCGCTGGCGGTGCATCGGTTGCCGATGCGGGGCTTTACTGCACGGAACACGCTCCCGCCGGGCTCGCACCGGGCGTCAATGGGCGCCTTCCGTACATGGGGTTAGTGGACCGGAGACCGGTCTTCCCTTCCGTACATAGGGTTAGTGGACCGGAGACCGGTTGTATGCCCTGCCCTAGCCATGGGGTTCTGGGTACCGCTTCACCCCCCTCCTTAGAGCAAACCCTGGGGGGGGCTCGATAACACCCACGCATGGCAGCGGGTACCCAGGACCATATCCTGAAGGGGGGGTGTCACATCCTCACTTCAGGCTGATTCGCAGGTTGGGCTCCAAACTCCACAGTAGAACAGGTATAGTGCTGTAGGGTCTTGTAGCTTCAAGTATGGTATCAAGTATCAAGTCCCGGGTCCTGGCGGCGATTCTTCGGCATCCAAAGGACCCGTTAACCCATACCAGGCGCACCGGGTGCCGGGTGCGACGGTCACCACCACAGTGGCAGTGGCATACACGGCCAACATAGCCGACACACGACGACCGAGGTGGTCCCACAGGTCGAGAGCGACCACAAAAATCCATCAGGCTACCCCAAGCTTCCCAAGGCCCGCCGACTGGGGAGAGTCCCCACGGGTCCTTCCTCGGGCGCACCATGTCCATATCCATACGACGCGAGTCCAGAGTGATACAGCCGAACTCCTTAAGGGATCTTAAGGGAGCTCCTCCTTAAGGGATCGGGCATCAAGGCCGTCTTTTCCCTCGCCCTATTACCAGGAAGGCCATACATGAGGGAGTCCCCATGCAGTGTGGGCGGAGGCGTCGACTCCTCAAACCACCAGTTTCCCAGGCAGACTGACCGAGGTCAGGAGCACCGGAGGCCGCCATCCGACTGCAAGTGCGTCTGCGAATCGGTAGGCTCACACTGGGACTGACAGTGGCGGACCGCTGGGAGTGTAGTCAGGCAACTGGGCTTCCCGCCTGGCGCCATCAGGATCTCCACATCACAGCGAATAGGGCAACACGGTATCACAGGCACTCAAACAGAAGAATATGTAATGCGGTACTGGTCCAGGCTGGACCCTGTGTATGAACATGTAAACGGCGACTCAGGGCGCCTCTGTATTGCGATTCGCATCCCCGGAGGGGGGAATACATTCCATCTGTCGGTGATGGGCTGACAATCGTAACATACAAATGCACATATCCTGGGGAACAGAGAAAGCAAGCAATAATCAGGTAAACAGGCGTGTAAACACACTCTGGACAGAGTGCCAAACCACGCCACGGTCAGGATAAGGCAAATGCAGGAGGGTGGACAGGATAACGCCTGAGTGCAGGCATATATAGTCTCGAGACACACGTCGACTGGTCTGGATTCCGCAAGTGCCATGGAACCAGACCACACACTGAAAAATCGCAATGCCGATGACAGCGGCATCCGCTGCGCAACGTCGTATGGGCTTCAAGGCCCCAAGAGCTCAGAGATATGAAGGTCAGTCGCCCTACCTGGTTTCCCAAGGATTCAGCAAGGGGGGAGTGACGAATAGAAGATGAAAGGGGCCATCGTCCTCTGGATTCAGCAGGGGGGGATATATGGCCACTCTGAAGGCAGGTCACCGAAAGATGAAAGAGAGCAAGCAAGTAAGGGACGATCCGTCGACCTCACAAGCCTGAAAACACATCAGGGGAGAGCTCAGGGCGCTGATCAGGCACCCTCTGGCTGCTATCGCCCGGGTGAGCGCTGCCAAGTCCCAAACGTGGATCTTGGTCCTGTGCTTGCGGATGTACTCCATGAAGGGAGTATTGACCCGCGGCACGAACGAGGAGACGGGTTCCGAGGTGTCGTGGGACGGCCCATAGCCTCGCCAACGAACCTTGAACTCCAGACCTCCGGGTGCCGAGGCCTTCGGACGCTGAGCCAGGATCTTCTCGACTGTATAGTCGTCCTGCTCAGCATAGTCGTCGTCCGAGTCGGCCTCATGTGCGGCATAGCTCAGTGACACATGCTGGCCACGGAGGTCGGGTTCCCGCACACGGAGTTGACTCTCGTGGCGCTCCCGGAAATGTCCGTGACCCACCTTGATGCGGTAGGTGTCCTCACCAATCCTGCGGACCACCTCGCCGGGTGTGAACCAGGTTTTGGTGCGGTGGGTGCCCATAGGGCGGGGTCTGATCACCCAGACCGGGTCTCCCACCCTGAACTTCTGCGCTGTCGAGCTCGGGGCGGACTTCTGACGCTCAGCATGCTCCTTCTCGAGCTGCTGGCGAATGTCCCGCGCCGTTTGCTCTTGCCGCGCGAAGAATTCCTTGGCATCCATGGCCATGCCATCACCAGACAAGGGAAGTCCCCTACCCAGGGGGTCCCTGCCGAACAGAATCTGGTGAGGGGACAAACCGCCCGGAGTGGGGGTGTCATGATGGGCCTTCAGAGCAGGCCACA
Source organism: Eutreptiella sp. 'Long Island Sound 2002' (assembly GCA_964036045.1). NCBI lineage: Eukaryota > Euglenozoa > Euglenophyceae > Eutreptiales > Eutreptiaceae > Eutreptiella > Eutreptiella sp. 'Long Island Sound 2002'. The sequence continues at coordinate 41,377,242 of OZ038383.1, read as the reverse complement.
TCTCCTCAAACCAGTTCCGACGTGGATTGGTGATGTGGATCTTGCGCAGCTTCTCGAACAGCTGCCGTCCAGCCACTTCAGCACGGCCGTTAGACCGGCTGAGATAGGAGACTCTCTTGACATGACGTATTCCCATGAGGGAACACATAGCCTTGAACCAGCCACCAGTAAACTGGGGCCCTCGGTCACTGCAAATGGTGCGGGCGATGTCAAAGACGGTCAGCCAATGACGAATCATCATGACTGCCACTTCCTTGGCAAGCAACCCCTTTTTGCGTGCCGGAACGGCTACAACGTAGCCGCTGTGGCGGTCCACACAGAGAACCACACAGTCAAAGGTCTCCTTGCCAATGTGCACTTCGGGCATGGAGAAGACGTCCATGGCCACGCTCTCCATGGGCTGGTCAGGAACCGGCGTCCATTGGGGTTCCCCCTTGACGTTCCGGTTATCGGGATTGCAGGCCTGACAGACCGAACAACCCTTCCTGACTTTCTTGATGGCGGTGTAGAGAACGATGTGGTCGATCTCGAACCGGCGCTGCCTGTCAAGGGCTTGCTTCTTGACCCCTGGGTGCAGCATGTGGTGGTGCCAAGCTTCACACAGCTCGAGCACCCGGGACTCTGGTACTAGCAGCTTACCATTCCGGTAGAGCTTGCCATCCTCCTCAGTCAGCCCCTTTGGCCACTTCTGCCCGTCATCAGGGTCGGTCACAGCCCTATACTCGGCCGCAAAGGCCTCAGACTTGGCGTAATCGTCGGTCCAGTCGTCCTGGAGGCAAGACTCCGGGAAGAGGTGCTTGTCGGACTCAGCTCCCTCAGGGGCGAGTACTCTGACCGCTCTGTCCACCCTCGACGCGAGGGGGGCATCTGCAGCCATGACGACGAAGCATTTAGCACCCTCCTCCTCCATCAGGCGCTCCATTTCGATGATCCTCTTGGCTTCAGCGGTCTCAGCCTCATCGCCATGGGCAGAGATATCCGTCATGCCCTTGCTGGCGGGATAGGCCCACCTACTGAGACAGTCCGCCACGGTGTTATCCTTTCCAGGAATATACACAACCGTGAGGTCGAACTTGGCCAAGGTCTCATGCCATCTTGCCCGTCGGGAGGCGGGACCTGAGGGGGTGTCCACGTGCTCCTTGTGCCACGACTGCAGACCCTGATGGTCGGTGCAGATGGTGACGGGATGGAGGGCTATGTACCCAGCCCATTTCCTGAGAGCCATGACGATGGCATACGCCTCCTTTTCACGGGGCGTCCACGTCCGTCTCTGGCCTTCCGCCAGGACTCGGCTCCAGAAGGCCACGGGCACGTGCCTCCCGTCGTCAAGCACTTGCTCCAACACAGCGCCAATGGCGTAGTCGGAAGCGTCGGTGCGCAGGACAAACCCTTGGTCGGGATCCACGAGGTGCAGACCCACTGCGGATAGCAGCGCCTGCTTCATCCCATCAAAGGCACGGTTGGACTCAGCTGTCCAGACCAGAGCCTTCTTGGACCCCTTCTTAGTCTCCTCTCGGTTGCCCTTGAGCATGGTCGTCATGGGGACTGCATACTCGGCATACATTTTGATATACCCCGAGTAGTAGTTGCAGAACCCCAGATACGCCCGTAGCTCAGAGACCGTCTTGGGCTTTCCCCAGTGCTCAATCGCAGCCACCTTGCCAGGTATGGGCTTTCGCTGCCCGTTCCCGACTACGTGGCCAGCAAAGACCACCTCGCTTACCGCAATGGTGGCCTTGTCACTGCTGCCCGTGAGTTTGTGCCCAACCAGAAGGTCCAGCACTCGAGTGACGTCCCTCTCGTGTGCCTCCAGGAGCTCCTCGTAGCTCATACTGGGGTCCCCGGACGCGATGATCACGTCGTCCACGAAGGGGTCCGCACAGTCACGCACCGGCTCAAGCAGGTTCTCCAGCATCCGCTGAAAAGCCGCATTGCCGTTGGTAACGCCCATGGGCATCACTTTCCACTGGAGAGGTCCAAGTGGGGTGCTCATGGCTGTGCAGGCACGGGACTCCTCGGCGAGAGGCATCTGATGATAACCATGTTTCAGGTCAATCACCGTGAAGATCCTCCGCCGGTGTTGTTTTTGCAGCATGTCCTCAATGAGGGGCAGCGTATAGCTGTCGTGCTGCGTTTGGGCGTTCAGGCCGCGGTAGTCGACCACGAGCCGCCACTCACCGGCAACCTTCTTGGGGACGACGAAGCACGGAGAGGCCCATTCGGAGTGGCACGGCTCGAGCCAGCCTCTCTGGATGAAGTCACGGAGGATCTTCTCCATGGCCTCTTTCCTCTCGCCCCTCAGGGCAAACTCCCGGTGACGATACACACGGGGGTCCTGCTTCAGTCGTATCTTGGCCTCGCCATACGGTCCACGCACCGGTGGAGGAAACACAGGCTTTCCGCTGAAGAAGGTATCCCCATACTTCTGCTTCAGCCTGGCCCTCAATGCCTGAATCTTGGGGCAATTGTCGGACTCCGCCTTGGCCTTTCCGGGCACTTGAACCACGGAGCTTACTTGAGGGGTAGCTACTCCGCTCGTCTTCAGCTCAGGCGGTCTTCCCAGGTGGCCCAAAGGGCCATCTCTGGTCTTGCCTCGGAATAGATCGCCGTAGGTGGGTGGGTTACCCCTGATTGGCTCGTCCTGGCTGGATAGGTGGTCCAGCACCCTCTGCACGAAGGTGTTCCCGTCATAGGAACCAGATACGATCGAGTCCACTTCCCACCAGGCTCTGTCCTGGCCCTTGCCCTCACGCTGGTTTCCCCAGTCGTGAAAGGGCTGATCCATATACCCCTGAACCAGATCCCACTCCTCTTCAGTGAGGGGGTCTTCCGATTCCGATTCTTCGATGTCAACAGGGGGAACCGCAAAGCATTGCCTCCATGGCTCTGCTATTGACGCGTTCCCGTGGGGGGCCGGCCACGGGACGCTGCGGTGGACACACGCAAGTGAGCAGGCAGGCAAAGCACTACGCTCACAAGGGCATCAATGCGTTGTCATGTGACAAAGCGTTTCAGAATCCTTGCCACTCTGCAAAGAGGGAACGAAAGTATGTACAGCAACACATCAGGATATGTACACATGGGGTTAAGACTGGACTGGGGTAAGGGCATCAAGGGACAATAGACACTCAGTCCCAACTCATATCCCAATCTGAGGTCCGACCCTCTCAGTGGCTGGTAGGGGCGGGGGCTCAAACACAACCCATGCCCTGCTCAGTCCGGACCCTGAAACCCTGCCAATGGGAGAGGTGTCCCGCACAGCCACAGGCGAGTTCCTGGAAGCCAATAGGCTCCAAGGCCAACCGACAGTGGCTCCCTATGCCCCCTCTAACGGCGAGTCCCAACTCCTCTCTGAGGCAGGGATATGGCCCCGCCATTATCACCCAGGAGTTGGTAGCTGAAAATGGGCTGTTTCAGCCCAAACTGAAATTAACTCAAAAATCCCCAAAATTGACCTCTCGTCCGGACCCGCCAGAGGTGGGGACGAGGCAACTGACCCTTTGCCCTTTGAGTACGAACTCCTTGGAGCCCTCACCAGACCTGGTTCCCTCTGAGGTCCCGGCATCAGGGCAACACGGATGAGTCAAGTGGGGCCATGATGCCAATATCACCAAAATTGGCGTCATTCCCACGCGTGGCTCGCCCGGCCAAGGTAAGGCCAATGGCTCACAGGGTAGGAGGCAGGACCTAGGACTTATATCTGAGTGTACAATCTGAATTTAGGTCCGGGCTCCCTATGGGCTCAGAGATATGGGGCCGCCAATTGACCACACGGAAGGGGGAAATTGGGGTCCCAAAATTGGGTCATTTTGGCTGCTTGAAATGAGCCAAAATTCGGGGTGCTCCCAATAGTATATCTCCACGCCGGCTTGGAGATCGGATTCGCCATTCCATACGCGATTCACCGGGAGTCCAACAGAGACTTCCATGCCCTTGGCTCTCAAAGATCTCCATGTTACCTGGCGTGGTGACGATCCCAATTGGGTCCACAAATGCCAAAATGGCCAAATTGCCCATACTCACTTTGGGCTAGCGCCTCAACGAAGGTGGCTCCGCTTCGCCCACGTAGTGTGTGGACCATGGGGACCATTACCCATAACACCCATGTCATATATGGTCCATTGGTCCATGCGTCCGGCGTGCACGAGGGTTAGAACATAGTGCACGGCGGGCAGCAAAAGTCGAAAATTGCTCAAAATGGCCAAAAATGCGCACACTCATGGCTGGGGCAAATGAGGCACATGCCCGACTCGGACCGGAGTGTGCCATAGGATTGGTATCAAGTCATGTTGGTCGAACATATCTTTTGGGCGTCGCCCAACTCCTCCGATATTGGGAATGGCGGGGTCGCCAAGTGAGCCCATGATTTGGGATAGTCCCAAATCGCCAACATGGCGGCCACGGTATGCCAAGCCTAAGAGGAGTTACTCGCCGGGTCCAAGATATGTTGGGCACCGAAGTATGTACCCTCATATCATACTTGGTTCATGATGTCAATTGAACGCAACGCTGAGATACACGGTCGCCACTTGACATCATGACGGGCCAAAAACGGCAAAATTGGCACAAAGACAAACCAAAGTGCCTTGAAAGGCACACAATTATATTATAATATCTTTGGCTTGGGTCTTGCAATCAACTAATCCTTCTAAACACAATGACTTGACACCAATGACCTTCGATCCCACATATGTGCTCCACTTGGGGCGCCTTGAAAGGTTACGAGCGCTACTTCCCAAGTGGGCACATGAAAATATGGAAAATTGCAAAATACACACCTTGCTCCCAACGCATCGCTTTGGGATCACCACACAAGCTTCCCTTCACGAGGGTTAGGCTTGCAATTGACCGTAGGGAGTATGGAGAAGAGGCTTGCACAATATGAGGTCCATTGGCGGGCTTAGCTTGGAGTAATGGACCCGCCAAATGGGCACGCAACACAACACATGGCACATACCACATATTGCCCCAAAAAGGTAGCTCCCACCACGATATGTCATGACCCTCCAAGGGCGTAACTTTGTGTCAATCGCTCATAGGAACTCAAGGAGAGTTCCTATGCAGCACCAACACTTGCGCGCTACACTCGAAAGTTATCTTAACGCACGCAATATCATGGCCAATGAGTTGTAACGCAAACTCTACCCTATTGACCATGATCCATTACACTAGCGCGCACGTGTGGAGACGCAAGGCATATAATGCTTCCTAAATTACGTCGGGAGTATTGTGAATACATCCCACGTTTCCTTATCGTCAATACTCGCAAGCGGCACGAGATATGACCCTCACAAGTGGCCTCACGAATCAACTTTGATTTGCCCGTATCTCTGAGTCAAATGGAGGGCAAGATAAAAGGAAGGTTGATTCGTGCATAAGGAAGCACGTAGGTCCACTCGAAGGAGGTCAAATCAAGTGCGGGGATGTCGAAGTCGAAAATCCGATTTCGACATCCTGAAAAATTCGGATTAAGGTTGCGAGTATTAATTATGAAAATTGCGGAAGCGTCCATGCAGTTCCTGAAGGCTTTGGAGCCTTCGTGACGGATTGCGTTAAAATTTCCATTATAAACAGTTAAACTGGCAGTTACGGTAAAGTCGCGATCCAACCGCCAGCAGTCAAAACAGTGAGTATCAGAACGGAAGCGTAAAAATTGACGGAAACAATATGAAAAAAAAACCCTGTTGATTCCTGATATTCTGATACACAAATCTCCGCTGGCGGTGCATCGGTTGCCGATGCGGGGCTTCACGGCACGGAACACGCCGTACATGGGGTTAGTGGACCGGAGACCGGTTGTATGCCGTAACCTGGCCATGGGGTTCTGGGTACCGCTTCACCCCCCTCCTTAGAGCAAACCCTGGGGGGGGCTCGATAACACCCACGCATGGCAGCGGGTACCCAGGACCATTCCTGAAAGGGGGGGGGGTGTCACATCCTCACTCCAGTGAGTCACAGTAAGATAGGTATGATGCTGTATAAGCTCGTAGCACATGTATAGTATTAAGTATCAAGTCCCGGGTCCTGGCGGCGATTGTTCGGCATCCAAAGGACCCGTTAACCCATACCAGGCGCACCGGGTGCCGGCTGCTACGGTCACCACCACAGTGGCAGTGGCATACACGGCCAACATAGGCGACACACGACGACCGAGGTGGTCCCACAGGTCGAGAGCGACCACAAAGATCCCTCAGGCTACCCCAAGCTTCCCAAGGCCCGCCGACTGGGGAGAGTCCCCACGGGTCCTTCCTCGGGCGCACCATGTCCATATCCATACGACGCGAGTCCAGAGTGCCATAGTCGATCTCCTTAAGAACCCCAGATCTTAAGGGAACTCCTCCTTAAGGGATCGGGCATCAAGGCCGTCTTTTCCCTCGCCCTACTGCCACGAAGGCCATACATGAGGGAGTCCTCATGCAGTGTGGGCGGAGGCGTCGACTCCTCAAACCACCAGTTTCCCAGGCAGACTGACGGAGGTCAGGAGCACCGGAGGCCGCCATCCGAATGCAAGTGCGTCTGCAAATCGGTAGGCTCACACTGGGACTGACAGTGGCGGACCGCTGGGAGTGTAGTCAGGCAACTGGGCTTCCCGCCTGGCGCCATCAGGATCTCCACACATCACAGCGAATAGGGCAACACGGTATCACGGGCACTCAAACAGTAGAATATGTAATCAAGTACTGGTCCAGGCTGTAAGAACATGTACACGGCGACTCAAGGTGCCTCTGTATCCCGATTCGTGGTGAAAAACAGTCCATCCCTCAGCGATGGGCTGATGACACTTAACATACAGGTGCACATATCCTGGAGGGCAGAAAAACAAGCAACAATTTGGGTAAATAGGCGTGTAAACACGCTCTGGACAGAGCGCCAAACCACGCCACGGTCAGGATAAGGCAATGCAGGAGGCCGGACGGGAAAACGCCTGAGTTCAGGCCATATATAGTCAGCTGACACACGTCGACTGGTCTGGATTCCGCAAGTGCCATGGAACCAGACCACACACCAAAAATTCGCAATGCCGATGACAGCGGCATCCGTTGCGCAACGTCGTATGGGCTTCAAGGCCCCAAGAGCTCAGAAAAATGAAGGTCAGTCGCCCTACCTGGTTTCCCATGGATTCAGCAGGTGGGGAGTGACGAATAGAATTGAAAGAGAGGGGCCATCCTCCTCTGGATTCAGCAGGGGGGGGTATATGGCCACTCTGTCACCGAAAGATGGAAGAGAGCAAGCAAGTAAGGGACGATTCGTCGGCCTCACAAGCGCTCAAGACACATCAGGGGAGAGCTCAGGGCACTGATCAGGCGCCCCTGGCTGCAATCGCCCGGGTGAGTGCTGCCAAGTCCGAAACGTGGATCTTGGTCTTGTGCTTGCGGATGTACTCCATGAAGGGAGTATTGACCCGCGGCACGAACGAGGAGACGGGTTCCCAGGTATCGTGGGACGGCCCATAGCCTCGCCAACGAACCTTGAACTCCAGACCTCCGGGTGCCGAGGCTTTCGGACGCTGAGCCAGGATCTTCTCGACAGTATAGTCGTCCTGCTCAGCATAGTCATCATCCGAATCAGCCTCATGTGCGGCGTAGCTCAGGGACACATGTTGGCCACGGAGGTCGGGTTCCCGAACACGGAGTTGACTCTCGTGGCGCTCCCGGAACTGTCCGTGACCCACCTTGATGCGGTAGGTGTCCTCACCAATCCTGCGCACCACCTCGCCGGGTGTGAACCAGGTCTTGGTGCGGTGGGTGCCCATAGGGCGGGGTCTGATCACCCACACCGGGTCTCCCACCCTGAACTTCTGCGCTGTCGAGCTTGGGGCGGACTTCTGACGCTCAGCATGCTCCTTCTCAAGCTGCTGGCGGATGTCCCGCGCCGTTTGCTCTTGCCGCGCGAAGAATTCCTTGGCATCCATAGCCATGCCATCACCAGACAAGGGAAGTCCCCTACCCAGGGGGTCCCTGCCGAAGAGAATCTGGTGAGGGGACAAACCGCCCGGAGTGGGGGTGTCATGATGGGCCTTCAGAGCAGGCCACATCTCGTCAAACCAGTTCCGACGCGGATTGCTGATGTGGATCTTGCGCAGCTTCTCAAACAGCTGCCGTCCAGCCACTTCAGCACGGCCGTTAGACCGGCTGAGATAGGCGACGCTCTTGGCATGACGTATTCCCATGAGGGAACACATAGCCTTGAACCAGCCACCAGTAAACTGGGGCCCTCGGTCACTGCAAATGGTGCGGGGGATGTCAAAGACGGTCAGCCAATGACGAATCATCATGACTGCCACTTCCTTGGCAAGCAACCCCTTTTTGCGTGCCGGAACGGCTACAACGTAGCCGCTGTGGCGGTCCACACAAAGGACCACACAGTCAAAGGTCTCCTTGCCAATGTGCACTTCGGGCATGGAGAAGACGTCCATGGCCACGCTCTCCATGGGCTGGTCAGGAACCGGGGTCCATTGGGCTTCCCCCTTGACGTTCCGGTTATCGGGATTGCAGGCCTGACAGACCGAGCAACCCTTCCTGACCTTCTTGATGGCAGTGTAGAGAACGATATGGTCGATCTCGAACCGACGCTGCATGTCAAGAGCTTGCTTCTTGACCCCTGGGTGCAGCATGTGGTGGTGCCAAGCTTCACACAGCTCGAGCACCCGGGACTCTGGTACTAGCAGCTTACCATTCCGGTAGAGCTTGCCCTCTTCCTCAGTCAGCCCCTTTGGCCACTTCTGCCCGTCGTCAGGGTCGGTCACAGCCCTATACTCGGCCGCAAAGGCCTCAGACTTGGCGTAATCGTCGGTCCAGTCGTCCTGGAGGCAAGACTCCGGGAAGAGGTGCTTGTCGGACTCAGCTCCCTCAGGGGCGAGTACTCTGACCGCTCTGTCCACCCTCGTTGCGAGGGGGGCATCCGCGGCCATGACGACGAAGCATTTAGCACCCTCCTCCTCCATCAGGCGCTCCATTTCGATGATCCTCTTGGCTTCAGCGGTCTCAGCCTCATCGCCATGGGCAGAGATGTCCTGCATGCCCTTGCTGGCGGGATAGGCCCACCTACTGAGACAGTCCGCCACGGTGTTATCCTTTCCAGGAATATAAACAACCGTAAGGTCGAACTTGGCCAAGGTCTCGTGCCATCTTGCCCGTCGGGAGGCGGGACCTGAGGGGGTGTCCACGTGCTCCTTGTGCCAAGACTGCAGACTCTGATGGTCGGTGCAGACGGTGACGGGATGGAGGGCTATGTACCCAGCCCATTTCCTGAGAGCCATGACGATGGCATACGCCTCCTTTTCACGGGGCGTCCACGTCCGTCTCTGGCCTTCCGCCAGGACTCGGCTCCAGAAGGCCACGGGCACGTGCCTCCCGTCGTCAAGCACTTGCTCCAACACAGCGCCAATGGCGTAGTCGGAAGCGTCGGTGCGTAGGACGAACCCTCCGTCGGGATCCACGAGGTGCAGACCCACTGCGGATAGCAGCGCCTGCTTCATCCCCTCAAAGGCACGGTCGGACTCAGGTGTCCAGACCAGAGCCTTCTTGGACCCCTTCTTGGTCTCCTCTCGGTTGCCCTTGAGCATGGTCGTCATGGGGGCTGCATACTCGGCATACATTTTGATATACCCCGAGTAGTAATTGCAGAACCCCAAATACGCCCGTAGCTCAGAGACCGTCTTGGGCTTTTCCCAGTGCTCAATCGCAGCCACCTTGCCAGGTATGGGCTTTCGCTGCCCGTTCCCAACTACGTGGCCAGCGAAGACCACCTCGCTTACCGCAATGGTGGCCTTGTCACTGCTGCCCGTGAGTTTGTGCCGAACCAGAAGGTCCGGCACTCGAGTGACGTCCCTTTCATGTGCCTCCAGGAGCTCCTCGTAGCTCATGCTGGGGTCCCCGGACGCGATGATCACGTCGTCCACGAAGGGGTCTGCACAGTCGCGCACCGGCTCAAGCAGGTTCTCCAGCATCCGCTGAAAAGCCGCATTGCCGTTGGTAACGCCCATGGGCATCACCTTCCACTGGAGAGGTCCAAGTGGGGTGCTCATGGCTGTGCAGGCACGGGACTCCTCGGCGAGAGGCATCTGATGATAACCATGTTTCAGGTCGATCACCGTGAAGATCCTCCGCCGGTGTTGCTTTTGCAGCATGTCCTCAATGAGGGGCAGCGTGTAGCTGTCGTGCTGCGTTTGGGCGTTCAGGCCGCGGTAGTCGACCACGAGCCGCCACTCACCGGCAACCTTCTTGGGGACGACGAAGCAGGGAGAGGCCCACTCGGAGTGGCACGGCTCAAGCCAGCCTCTCTGGATGAAGTCACGGAGGATCTTCTCCATGGCCTCCTTCCTCTCGCCCCTCAGGGCAAACTCCCGGTGCCTATACACACGGGGGTCCTGCTTCAGTCGTATCTTGGCCTCGCCATACGGTCCACGCACCGGTGTGGGAAACACAGGCTTTCCGCTGAAGAAGGTCTCGCCATACTTCTGCTTCAGCCTGGCCCTCAACGCCTGGATCTTGGGGCAGTCATCGGACTCTGCCTTGGCTTTTCCGGGCACTTGAACTACAGAGCTTACTTGAGGGGTAGCTACTCCGCTCGCTTTCGACTCAGGTGGTCTTCCCAGGTGGCCCAAAGGGCCATCTCTGGTCTTGCCTCGGAACAGATCGCCGTAGGTGGGTGGGTTACCGCCAGGCGGCTCGTCTTGGCTGGACATGTGATCCAGCACCCTCTGTACGAAGGTATTCCCGTCATAGGAACCGGAGACGATTGAGTCCACTTCCCACCAGGCTTTGTCCTGGCCCTTGCCCTCACGCTGGTTTCCCCAGTCGTGAAAGGGCTGATCCATATACCCCTGAACCAGATCCCACTCCTCTTCAGTGAGGGGGTCTTCCGAATCCGATTCTTGGATGTCAACAGGGGGAACCGCAAAGCATTGCCGCCAGGGCCCTGCTATGATGCGGTTGACACACACGAAGTCCGTGGTGTCGGCCTGATCAAGGCCCCCATCCACATAGTGGAATTCCGTTGGCCATCTCTGGGGTGGCATGGGCTGTCCCTTAGCGTCCTGATAGACACTCTCTCCAGCCGGTAGGACGACCTTGTTTAAGGTCATGTTGGTCAATGAGGCTACCCAATGTCGGGTACTTTCCTCCTCGGTGCATCCCATAGGAACAACCAGCACTGCCTTGGAGCGGTCCTTGCGAATCTTCGCTATCGCTCTTGGAATGTCCCAACAGGGGCAATGGATCCACATCAGTCCCTGATGCGGACCCCAGTGCTTTCTCCACGCGGAGTCCTGGGCGCTCCAGTACTTCTCACACACCCGCAGATGGGCGGAGGTTCCTGAAGAGAACGCATCCACGGCCAGATCCGAAGCTCCCAGGTCCGCGACCACTCGGTTCGCCACTTCCGGCCTTACGCCGTACTCCTGGTTTGCTGGCCCAGTGGGCTCAGTGTCCAGCGCGGCCACTTCGAGCTGATTGCGTTCGGGGTGGATCCATTGGCATTCCACATGGTGCTCAGGTGACGAAAGCCACGAGAGTTGGTCGTCCTGGTACAGGGTCATGGAGGCCTGGGCCGGGAGAACGCCGGAGTCCGTCTCCATCATGAAGTCGTACCCAACGATCATGTCCCAGTCCATCTCGGCCTCGTAGAAGCTACCGTGCAGGAGGATTTCCTTGCCGAGGTCTGGGCGGCTCAGCTCACGATGGTTCACGAACTGCAGCCCGATGGCCGCTTCCTTCGTGCCTCCCCCCATGTACTGGCCGTTCGCCACCTTCAGCCTGACAGGCTTCCGACTGTCGGTCAGACACTCTGGTGGAAGTAGGCCAGCCTTGACCAAGCTGACTTGAGCTCCCGTGTCGACCAACACGTCGAAAACCTTTTCCACTTCCCGGCATAGGGCACGGACCTTAAGATGCAACTGCCGCTCGCGACCGACACGGCGCACGGCGTGCAAACTCAGGATCTCCGGCCGTTCCAGAAGCTCCACAAGCGACTGGTGCAGGTCGTGGACAATGGGCTCAGGCTGCCCATCTGCAGCATCCAGCTGCGGTCCGGGTGATCCTCCGATACTCTCGGATACATCCTGTAGTACATCAAACACATTCTTGGTCGCGAAGGACGGACGGGTGCAAGGGTTCGTGCCTTCACTTGTCCTCACCCCGCCTCCGCGACTGGGCGCCGGACCGGGCCTTCCGCCCGCGGCAGTCCCCTTGTGCTTATCGACTCCCGACTGGGATGGTTCGGCGCTTCCCACGTCACCATCCTGCGACCGCCCTAGCTGGGGCCCTTGGCTGCAGGGGCTCCGCTAGGGGGCGTCGGTTGTGGAAGGGGGGGTGTTCTCCTCGGCCTCAACGTCGTTGATGCCCTTCTTCCTTCCCCCTTTCTTACCCTTGTTCTTGTCCTTGTCCTTGTTCTGGTCATTCTGGTTGTTCTCCTTGTTCTTGTTGTCCGATCTGGGGACCCAGTTCCGCTTGATCTCCTGGATCTCCTTGGCCAATTCGGTCCCAACCGACGACATCAGCTTGGCCAGCTCGTCCTTGTCCACCTCCATCTTGGCTTCCCGGATACCCGCGGGCGCACGCTTCTTCGACCCGTGCGCCTTCTTGTAAGCGTCCGTGTCGGCCTTGTGGATGGGGCATGTTCGGTGGTCATGGTTGAAGCCTCGCTTCCTCCCATAACACACGAAACAGCCCTGAGGGTGAGCTCGTATGAACTCCCCAAAGGACAGCGGAGGGTCGCCAATACGGCGAGGGTCCCTCTTCTCCTGCTTCCTCCAACCCTGCTGCAGGGGCTTCCAGTTTCCCGGTTTGCTCCCCGCGCTGAGGTTCTTGGCCACGAAGGTGCAAACGGCCACTTCGGCGGGCTCATCGTCGTCGTCATCGTCGACGAGAGTCTCATCGCCGCCGGCTCCCGCTGGGTCCATGGCACCTTCCCCGCCAGGTCCCTCGCCAACGTAGTTGACGTCGCGGTCGCCGGGCCTCAACCCGCGGGTGTGGTGGAGGTTTCGGTACTCCTTGAGTACTTCCTCGCCGACCCACTCCAGGATCTCGTCGCAGCTCATCCGCGCCGGGATGGGCTGCAGACGGATGGTCTGGCCGCTCAACTCACAATCGTCAAGGCGCCACATCGCGGTCTTTTCGCGATCGCCCGAGACGGTGATGAGAAGAGCGTTCCGCAGGGAGTGCCGTTTGACATCCGGGGCCACGTTCTTCTTCGCCCAAGCCACCACGTTCGTATGATACTCCTTGGGGAGCATCATCTTGACCGTGTGGTTGGACTTGGCCCTCTTGGATTCCTCCTTGGTGACCCTCTTGATCCATGCTTCCGGCAGCATGGAGAGCAGGCGAGCCTGCTCGTCACCCTCGTTCCAATCCTCCACGTTGCGGCGGAAGAGGGTGTATTTCCCTCGGAAGTCTCGCCACTCTCGTAGGCGGATCTCCCGTCCATCATGCTCAAGCTTGATGGACTTCCAGCGCTTGGCCGCCACCTGCGGAGCGTCCACCCGCTCCTGCTCGTTGAGCCACTTCTTGGCTTCCTTGAGGGTCTTGATTTTCTCCTCCTTGGTCGCCAAGAAGTATAGCTCTCCGAGCACTTCCGGCAGGCGGTACCTGAACCGTTTGAAGACATACTTCTCCGCATCAGCGGGAGGCAGGTCTTCAGTGACGGTCAGCCCCCAATCGTCCAGCTTCTCCAAGAAGCGGTCGAGGTTGAGGGGGTTGCCGTCGTACATGGGGGGCTTGATGTCCTTCAAGTCTTCCCACACGGCGGCATCCGCGGCCTTAGAGACCATGAACGCCGGCCGCGAGGTCGACCGAGGTTCCCATCGGCCTCGCCCACGGACTCCCACGGCCGCCACGTCCATCTCCTCCATGGAATCCCTGTGGCTACGCCGCGGTTCCTCCACGTACGCTGAACCAAAATGTTCACGACGTACTCTTTCCATGTACGCATCTTCATCACGGCGCCGGCGGCTGAGTTCAGCGGCCTCCCGTCGTACACCACGCGGCGGGCTGATGTCGAACTCCTCCAGGTCCAGGTCCTCACCTTCGCCGACATCCCACTCCACGTCTCCTCTGGGGACCTCGTCCCTGAGTCCACCATAAGGTCCTCCAGCCGTTGGGATTGGCACCGGGCCAGGTGGTGGCCCAGGTGGTGGCGCGGGGCGCCGGGGGCGTACCGGTGTCCGCGGTGGAGCACAGCGGATGCGGTACTCCGCGCTGAGCCACTCATCACGCCATTCCTCACTGCCACTGCCGGGCGGCACGCGCTCGTTGCGGCGGCCCGCGCTGTGGTGAGAGGGGGCTGTGAGAGAGGGGGCACTGGCACTGGGGCGACTCCTGGGAGCTCCGCCGGGGGCGTGGGGTCTGCCTGGACCTGGTCCGGGTCCCCAGCCGTCGTCCGACGAGCCAGACTCCAGGGGTGGGTGGTCGCTGCCGACGCTCCCACGGGCTTCCAGCGCGTCCAGCCTCTCCTGCAGGCTGCTGACGACGTTGGTCAGCGACTTGGTCTCGGCCCTGGCGATGTCCAGGTCCTTCTGCGCGCGCGCGGCGACCGTGGAGATGCGAGCCATCTCGCTCTTGCCCGTGTCTACCTCCAGCTCGAGCAACTGGACTCTCCTGCGGAGGTAGACAATCCACCGCCAGGTGGTATCCGGGTCGCCGTTCCCTGGTGGTTCGTCGGGGTCCCCAGGGGGTCCTCCAGGAGGGCCTCCGCCGGGTCCGCCCGGTCCAGGGGGTCCTCCCCCGCCCGGTGGTCCGCCTCCAGGGGGTCCACTTGGTGGGCGTCCTCCAGGGGGTCCTGAAGGTCCTCCGCCAGGGGGTCCCGGTGGGTCTCCGCCGGGTCGCCTCGCTGGGTCCGAGGATGGGCGCTTCCTCGTGATGCCGAACTCCATGTCGTCATCCTCGTCCATGTCGCCCCACCTGGGCGTCTCGGTCACGGAGGACTCGGAGCTCCGGTAGGGAGGAGGGAGATCCTCATCCTCACCTTCCGGTTCCATGGGGACGTCTCCGCCGCCTCCGCCCGTCCAAGCCACCACTTGGCGATGTCGACGGCCTCGTTCATCCCCGTCACTGGCGGTGAAGAAGGGGTCACTGTCGTGGCGGTGTCCACCCGTTGGCCTCCGCGGCCTCTCGGGGGTCTTCCCCTTGCCCTTCCTCCGTCGATGGGCGGTGGTGCCACTGCTCCCACTGCTGCCCGTGTTCGCCTCATCCAGCCTCATCCTGGAGGAGGCGTCCCCTTCGAAAAGCTTTCGAAGGGTCTCCACTCGTGATCCTCCCGGGGGAGTATCGCGGCGGAGTTTGGCCTCTGCCTCCTCCATTGCGGCGGCGGTGGCTGCGGTAGCTCGCGCTTCGGCTTCCTCCCGAGCACGAGCCGCCTCGGCTTCCCGGGCCTGCTGCAGCCGCGCCTTCTGCGCCTCCAACGCCGCCAGCTCCGCCTCCGTTTTGGCCTTCTCCTCAGCGACCTTCCGTCGCGCGGCCTCGATGGCTTCCTTCTTGGCGGCGTCCTCCTGGGCCTTAGCCGTTGCTTCGGCGTGGGCCCTTTCCTCCGCCTCCTTCTTTGCCTTCTCTTGGGCAAGCGCCTCTTCCAGCGCCTTCACCTCGGCCTCCTTGCAGGCAATGGCCTCCTGCGTCAGGCGGGCTTCCTCGTCGGCTGCCGCCAACTCACCGTTGACCTGGGCAGTCGCTGCCCCATGGGCGGCTACGGCCGTAAGTCCGGCCGCAATGGCCGCCACGGTCTGGGCTTGGATGGCCATGCCATGCGCTCACTCCGCAGCCTCCTCCTGGGGGATGCCGACGGCGCCCTCCACGGCAGCGCTGTACTGCCTGGCCCGTTGCCGGGCAACCCGACGGTTGCAGGGCACCCCACAGGCGCGCTCACAGGCGCGCGCCACGTCCCTTTCGGGAGCGACGCTGCTGCTGGAGCTGGCCTGGTCTGCCGGCATCCTCCCGCGGTGGGCCGACTCCACGTCGCTGCTGGGGCCTGCTGGGGCCTGCCGGGCCCTCAGGAGCAGCGGACGGGGCTTGGCCTGGGTCTGCTTGGCGACTTGGATGTAGTCGCCAAGGGTGGTGGAGCCGGGGTGGTGACCACCATTGGCCCGTTGGGGACTGGTGGCTGGGGTTCCGCCCTTGGCGCCTTGGGCGGCTTCGGCGGCCAGGGACTCCTGGTACTCCCGCCACCTCCGGTCCCTCTTCTTGTCCCCGGCGGACCGCTTCTCCTTTGCCGGAGACGCGCTGCTGCTGCCCTGCAGCCTGCGCTCGCTCCCCGGTTCCGGGAAGTTCTTCTCGATCACGTCCCACAAGGAGACGTTGATCGAGGCGCCCGACGGGTACACGCTGGGCTCCTCGTCCTCCTCAATCCCGTCGGGACGCAGGCCTTTGCCGGGCCTGTCCGGCCGGGTCCACGTCCTCCAGCGCCTCTGCTGGTGGCGGTACTCGTACCCTTCCGCCCGCAGCCAGTCCTCCACGGCCTGCAGGCGGTCGGGGGCGATGTCCGTGCGGAGCTCGAAGCTCCTGGGCATGCCGCCTCCGCACTGGGGGTGGCTGTGGCGGTAGTGCTGGTCCCAAACCAACCCACGCAGCAGGCGTGCTGCATGGGGGTGGGGCCGCGGCCACGTCCTGCCCGCTTCCTGCCAATTCACCATGGCAGCGGGGGCGTACTTGGTCTTGAGGTCCTTGATGTGCACTCGTTCAACTCAACGAACTGGTTGTGGTTGTTGAGGAGGGTGCTGCAGCACTGGATTGGAAGTGCGGCTGGTGCTGGTCAGCCGGTGGTTGTGGAGGTGGTTGACGCGGCCTTGCTGGTCGGCCGATGGGACTCCGGGTCGGCCGATGGGGCTGATGCAGGAGTCCTGGTCTGTGCACCTCTTTCACGGCTGCTGCGCGGTCAGGGCGAAGGTCTGGACGGCGCTGCTGGCTCCGTGAGGAACTCGGCGCTGTCGCTGGACGGCGCTACGAGCTGCTGCGCTGCGCTGCGAGTTGCTGCGCTGCGCTGCGAGCTGCGGGCTGCGCCGCGCTGCTCGGGGTGGGTGGCCCCGAGTGGCACGCGAGGGCTGGGTAACCCCGCGGCGGTGAAACGCTTTTGACGCGTTCCCGTGGGGGGCCGGCCACGGGACGCTGCGGTGGACACACGCAAGTGAGCAGGCAGGCAAAGCACTACGCTCACAAGGGCATCAATGCGTTGTCATGTGACAAAGTGTTTCAGAATCCTTGCCACTCTGCAAAGAGGGAACGAAAGTATGTACAGCCACACATCAGGATATGTACACATGGGGTTAAGACTGGACTGGGGTAAGGGCATCGAGGGACAATAGACACTCAGTCCCAACTCATATCCCAATCCCAGGTCCGACCCTCTCAGTGGCTGGTAGGGGCGGGGGCTCAAACACAACCCATGCCCTGCTCAGTCCGGACCCTGAAACCCTGCCAATGGGAGAGGTGTCTCGCACAGCCACAGGCAAGTTCCTCTAAACCAATCGGCTCCAAGGCTGACCGACAGTCGCTTCCTATGCTCCCTTAGCGGCAGGTCCCAACTCCTCTCTGAGCCAGAGATATGGCCCCGCCAATATCACCCAGGAGTTGGTAGCTGAAAATGGGCTGTTTCAGCCCAAACTGAAATTAACTCAAAAATCCCCAAAATTGACCTCTCGTCCGGACCCACCAGAGGTAGGGACGAGGCAACTGACCCTTTGCCCTTTGAGTACGAACTCCTTGGAGCCCTCACCCAACCTGGTTCCCTCTGAGGTCCCGGCATCAGGGCAACACGGATGAGTCAAGTGGGGCCATGATGCCAATATCACCAAAATTGGCGTCATTTCCACGCGTGGCTCGCCCGGCCAAGGTAAGGCCAATAGCTCACAGGGTAGGAGGCAGGACCTAGGACTTATATCTGAGTGTACAACTTAGATTTAGGTCCGGGCTCCCTATGGGCTTAGAGATATGGGGCCGCCAATTGACCACACGGAAGGGGGAAATTGGGGTCCCAAAATTGGGTCATTTTGGCTGCTTGAAATGAGCCAAAATTCGGTGTGCTCCCAATAGTATATCTCCACGCCGGCTTGGAGATCGGATTCGCCATTCCATACGCGATCCACCGGGAGTCCAACAGAGACTTCCATGCCCTTGGCCCTCAAAGATCTCCATGTTACCTGGCGTGGTGACGATCCCAATTGGGTCCACAAATGCCAAAATGGCCAAATTGCCCATACTCACTTTGGGCTAGCGCCTTAACGAAGGTGGCTTCGCTTCGCCCACGTAGTGTGTGGACCATGGGGACCATTACCCATAACACCCATGTCATATATGGTCCATTGGTCCATGCGTCCGGCGTGCACGAGGGTTAGAACATAGTGCACGGCGGGCAGCAAAAGTGGAAAATTGCTCAAAATGGCCAAAAATGCGCAAACTCATGGCTGGGGCAAATGAGGCACATGCCCGACTCGGACCGGAGTGTGCCATAGGATTGGTATCAATTCATGTTGGTCCAACATATCTTTTGGGCGTCGCCCAACTCCTCCGATATTGGGAATGGCAGGGTCGCCAAGTGAGCCCATGATTTGGGATAGTCCCAAATCGCCAACATGGCGGCCACGGTATGCCAAGCCTAAGAGGAGTTACTCGCCGGGTCCAAGATATGTTGGGCACCGAAGTATGTACCCTCATTTCATACTTGTGTCATGATGTCAATTGAACGCAACGCTGAGATACACGGTCGCCACTTGACATCATGCCGGGCCGAAAACGGCAAAATTGGCACAAAGACAAACCAAAGTGCCTTGAAAGGCACACAATTATATTATAATATCTTTGGCTTGGATCGTGCAATCAACTAATCCTTCTAAACACAATGACTTGACACCAATGACCTTCGATCCCACATATGTGCTCCACTTGGGGCGCCTTGAAAGGTTACGAGCGCTACTTCCCCAGTGGGCACATGAAAATATGGAAAATTGCAAAATACACACCTTGCTCCCAACGCATCGCTTCGGAATCACCACACAAGCTTCCCTTCACGAGGGTTAGGCTTGCAATTGATCGTAGGGAGTATGGAGAAGGGGCTTGCACAATATGAGGTCCATTGACGGGCTTATCTTGGAGTAATGGACCCGCCAAATGGGCACGCAACACAACACATGGCACATGCCACATATTGCCCCAAAAAGGTAGCTCCCACCACGATATGTCATGCCCCTCCAAGGGCGTAACTTTGTGTCAATCGCTCATAGGAACTCAAGGAGAGTTCCTATGCAACACCAACACTTGCGCGCTACACTCGAAAGTTATCTTAACGCACGCAATATCATGGCCAATGAGTTGTAACGCAAACTCTACCCTATTGACCATGATCCATTACACTAGCGCGCACGTGTGGAGACGCAAGGCATATAATGCTTCCTAAATTACGTCGGGAGTATTGTGAATACATCCCACGTTTCCTTATCGTCAATACTCGCAAGCGGCACGAGATATGACCCTCACAAGTGGCCTCACGAATCAACTTTGTTTTGCCCGTATCTCTGAGTCAAATGGAGGACAAGATAAAAGGAAGGTTGATTCGTGCATAAGGAAGCACGTAGGTCCACTCTAAGGAGGTCAAATCAAGTGCGGGGATGTCGAAGTCGAAAATCCGATTTCGACATCCTGAAAAATTCGATTAAGGTTGCGAGTATTAATTATGAAAATTGCGGAAGCGTCCATGCAGTTCCTGAAGGCTTTGGAGCCTTCGTGACGGATTGCGTTAAAATTTCCATTATAAACAGTTAAACTGGCGGTTACGGTAAAGTCGCGATCCAACCGCCCGCAGTCAAAACAGTGAGTATCAGAACGGAAGCGTAAAAATTGACGGAAACAATATGAAAATAAAGCCCTGTTGATTCCTGATATTCTGATACACAAATCTCCGCTGGCGGTGCATCGGTTGCCGATGCGGGGCTCCACGGCACGGAACACGCCGTACATGGGGTTAGTGGACCGGAGACCGGTTGTATGCCGTAACCTGGCCATGGGGTTCTGGGTACCGCTTCACTATGATGCGGTTGACACAGACGAAGTCCGTGGTGTCGGCCTGATCAAGGCCCCCATCCACATAGTGGAATTCTGTTGGCCATCTCTGGGGTGGCATGGGCTGTCCCTTAGCGTCCTGATAGACACTCTCTCCAGCCGGTAGGACGACCTTGTTTAAGGTCATGTTGGTCAATGAGGCTACCCAATGTCGGGTACTCTCCTCCTCGGTGCATCCCGTAGGAACAACGGGCACTGCCTTGGAGCGGTCCTTGCGAATCTTCGCTATCGCTCTTGGAATGTCCCATCGAGGGCAATGGATCCACATCAAGCCCTGATGCGGACCCCAGTGCTTCTTCCACGCGAAGTCCTGTGCGCTCCAGTACTTCTCACATACCCGAAGATGGGCTGAGGTTCCTGAAGAGAACGCATCCAGGGCCAGATCCGACGCTCCCAAGTCTGCGACAACTCGGCTCGCCACTTCCGGCCTTACGCCGTACTCCTGGTTTGCAGGACCAGTTGGCTCAGTGTCCAGCGCGGCCACTTCGAGCTGATTGCGTTCGGGGTGGATCCATTGGCATTCCACATGGTGCTCAGGTGACGAAAGCCACGAGAGTTGGTCGTCCTGGTACAGGGTCATGGAGGCCTGGGCCGGGAGGACGCCGGAGTGCGTGTCCATCATGAAGTCGTACCCGACGATCATGTCCCAGTCCATCTCGGCCTCGTAGAAGCGACCGTGCAGGAGGATTTCCTTGCCGAGGTCTGGGCGGCTCAGCTCACGATGGTTCACGAACTGCAGCCCAATGGCCGCTTCCTTCGTGCCTCCCACCATGTACTGGCCGTTCGCCACCTTCAGCCTGACAGGTTTCCGACTGTCGGTCAGACACTCTGGTGGAAGTAGGCCAGCCTTGACCAAGCTGACTTGAGCTCCCGTGTCGACCAACACGTCGAAAACCTTTTCCACTTCCCCGCATAAGGCACGGACCTTAAGATGCAACTGCCGCTCGCGACCGACACGGCGCACGGCGTGCAAACTCAGGATCTCCGGCCGTTCCAGAAGCTCAACAAGCGACTGGTGCAGGTCGTGGACAATGGGCTCAGGCTGCCCATCTGCAGCATCCAGCTGCGGTCCGGGTGATCCTCCGATACTCTCAGATAGATCCTGTAGTACATCAAACACATTTTTGGTCGCGAAGGACGGACGGGTGCAAGGGTTCGTGCCTTCACTTGCCCTCACTCCGCCTCCGCGACTGGGCGCCGGACCGGGCCTTCCGCCCGCGGCAGTCCCCTTGTGCTTATCGACTCCCGACTGGGATGGTTCGGCGCTTCCCACGTCACCATCCTGCGACCGCCCTAGCTGGGGCCCTTGGCTGCAGGGGCTCCGCTAGGGGGCGTCAGTTGTGGAGGAAGGGGTGTTCTCCTCTGCATCAACCTCGTTGACGCCCTTCTTCCTTCCCCCTTTCTTACCCTTGTTCTTGTCCTTGTCCTTGTTCTGGTCATTCTGGT
Organism: Eutreptiella sp. 'Long Island Sound 2002'; assembly: GCA_964036045.1. NCBI lineage: Eukaryota > Euglenozoa > Euglenophyceae > Eutreptiales > Eutreptiaceae > Eutreptiella > Eutreptiella sp. 'Long Island Sound 2002'. The sequence continues at coordinate 41,355,760 of OZ038383.1, read as the reverse complement.
TGTTCTCCTTGTTCTTGTTGTCCGACCTGGGGACCCAGTTCCTCTTGATCTCCTGGATCTCCTTGGCCAACTCGGTCCCCTGCGACACCAGCTTGGAGAGCTCGTCCCTGTCCACCTCCACCTTGGCTTCCCGGATACCCGCGGGCGCACGCTTCTTCGACCCGTGCGCCTTCTTGTAAGCCTCCGTGTCGGCCTTGTGGACGGGGCATGTTCGGTGGTCATGGTTGAAGCCTCGCTTCCTCCCATAACACACGAAACAGCCCTGAGGGTGAGCTCGTATGAACTCCCCAAAGGACAGCGGAGGGTCGCCAATGCGGCGAGGGTCCCTCTTCTCCTGCTTCCTCCAACCCTGCTGCAGGGGCTTCCAGTTTCCCGGTTTGCTCCCCGCGCTGAGGTTCTTGGCCACGAAGGTGCAAACGGCCACTTCGGCGGGCTCATCGTCGTCGTCATCGTCGACGAGAGTCTCATCGCCGCCGGCTCCCGCTGGGTCCATGGCACCTTCCCCGCCAGGTCCCTCGCCAACGTAGTTGACGTCGCGGTCGCCAGGCCTCAACCCGCGGGTGTGGTGGAGGTTTCGGTACTCCTTGAGTACTTCCTCGCCAACCCACTCCAGGATCTCGTCGCAGCTCATCCGCGCCGGGATGGCCTGCAGACGGATGGTCTGGCCGCTCAACTCACACTCGTCAAGGCGCCACATCGCGGTCTTCTCGCGATCGCCCGAGACGGAGATGAGGAGAGCGTTCCGCAGGGAGTGCCGTTTGACATCCCGGGCCACGTTCTTCTTCGCCCAAGCCACCACGTTCGTATGATACTCTTTGGGGAGCATCATCTTGACCGTGTGGTTGGACTTGGCCCTCTTGGATTCCTCCTTGGTGACCCTCTTGATCCATGCTTCCGGCAGCATGGAGAGCAGGCGAGCCTGCTCGTCACCCTCGTTCCAATCCTCCACGTTGCGGCAGTAGAGGGTGTATTTCCCTCGGAAGTCTCGCCAATCCCGCAGGCGGATCTCCAGTCCATCATGCTCAAGCTTGATGGACTTCCACCGCTTGGCAGCCACCTGCGGAGCGTCCACCCGCACCTGCTCGTTGAGCCACTTCTTGGCTTCCTTGAGGGTCTTGATTTTCCCCTCCTTGGTCGCCATGAAGTATAGCTCTCCGAGCACTTCCGGCAGGCGGTACCAGAACCGTCTGAAGACATATCTCTCCGCATCCGCGTGAGGCATGTCTTCAGTGACGGTCAGCCCCCAATCGTCCAGCTTCTCCAAGAAGCGGTCGAGGTTGAGGGGGTTGCCGTCGTACATGGGGGGCTTGATGTCCTTCAAGTCTTCCCACACGGCGGCATCCGCGGCCTTAGAGACCATGAACGCCGGCCGCGAGGTCGACCGAGGTTCCCATCGGCCTCGCCCACGGACTCCCACGGCCGCCACGTCCATTTCCTCCATGGAATCCCTGTGGCTACGCTGCGGTTCCTCCATGTACGCTGAACCTAGATGTTCACGCCGTACTCCTTCCATGTACGCATCCTCATCACGGCGCCGGCGGCTGAGTTCAGCGGCCTCCCGTCGTACACCACGCGGCGGGCTGATGTCGAACTCCTCCAGGTCCAGGTCCAGGTCCTCACCTTCGCCGACATCCCACTCCACGTCTCCCTTAGGGACCTCATCCCTGAGTCCACCATAACGTCCACCAGCCATTGGGATTGGCCCAGGGGCTGATGCGGGGCGCCGAGGGCGTACCAGTGTCCGCGGTGGAGCACGGCGGTTCCGGTACTCCGCGCTGAGCCACTCATCACGCCAATCCTTACTGCCACTGCCGGGCGGCACGCGTTCGTTGCGGCGGCCCGCGCTGTGGTGAGAGGGGGCGGTGAGAGAGGGGGCACTTGCGCTGGGGCGACTCCTGGGGACGCCGCCGGGGGCGTGGGGTCTGCCTGGACCTGGTCCGGGTCCCCAGCCGTCGTCCAACGAGCCAGACTCCAGGGGTGGGCGGTCGCTGCCGACGCTCCCACGGGCTTCCAGCGCGTCCAGCCTCTGCTGCAGGCCGCTGATGACCGTGTTCAGCTGTCTGATCTCGGCCCTGGCGATGTCCAGCTCTGTCTGCGCGCGCGCGGCGACCTTGGAGATGCGAGTCATCTCGCCCTTGCCCGTGTCTACCTCGCACTCGAGGGAAAAGACCCTCCTGCGGAGGTAGACAATCCACCGCCAGGTGGTATCCGGGTCGCCGTTCCCTGGTGGGTCGTCGGGGTCCCCAGGGGGTCCTCCAGGAGGGCCTCCGCCGGGTCCGCCCGGTCCAGGGGGTCCCCCCCCGCCCGGTGGTCCGCCTCCAGGGGGTCCACTTGGTGGGCGTCCTCCAGGGGGTCCTGATGGTCCTCCGCCAGGGGGTCCCGGTGGGCCTCCGCCGGGTCGCCTCGGTGGGTCCGAGGATGGGCGCTTCTTCGTGATGCCAAAGTCCATGTCGTCATCCTCGTCCATGTCGCCCCACCTGGGCGTCTCGGTCTCCGAAGACTCCGAGCTCCGGTAGGGAGGAGGGAGATCCCCACCCTCACCTTCCGGTTCCATGGGGACGTCTCTGCCGCCTCCGCCCGTCCAAGCCACCACTTGGCGATGTCGGCGGCCTCGTTCATCCCCGTCACTGGCGGTGAGGAAGGGGTCACTGTCGTGGGGGTGTCCACCCGCTGGCCTCCACGGCCTCTCGGGGGTCTTCCCCTTGCCCTTCCTCCGTCGATGGGCGGTGGGGCCACTGCTCCCACTGCTGCCCGTGTCCGCCTCATCCAGCGTCATCTTGGAGGAGGCGTCCCCTTCGAAAAGCTTTCGAAGGGTCTCCACTCGTGATCCTCCCGGGGGAGTCTCGCGGCGGAGTTTGGCCTCTGCCTCCTCCATTGCGGCGGCGGTGGCTGCGGCAGCCCGCACTTCGGCTTCCTCCCGAGCACGAGCCGCCTCGGCTTCCGGGGCCTGCTGCATCCGCGCCTTCTGCGCTTCCAACGCCGCCAGCTCCGCCTCCGTCTTGGCCTTCTCCTCAGCGACCTTCCGTCGTGCGGCCTCGATGGCGTCCTTCTTGGCGGCGTCTGCCTGGGCCTTAGCCGTCGCTTCGGCGTGGGCCCTTTCCTCCGCCTCCTTCTTTGCCCTCCCTTAGGCAAGCGCCTCTTCCAGCGCCCTCACCTTGGCCTCCTTGCAGGCAATGGCCTCCTGCGTCAGGCGGGCTTCCTCGTCGGCTGCCGCCAACTCACCGTTGACCTGGGCAGTCGCTGCCCCATGGGCGGCTACGGCCGTGAGTCCAGCCGCAATGGCCGCCACGGTCTGGGCGTGGATGGCCATGCCATGCGCCCACTCCGCAGCCTCCTCCTGGGCGATGCCAACGGCGCCCTCCACGGCAGCGCTGTGCTGCCTGGCCCGTTGCCGGGCAACCCGAAGGTTGCAGGGCACCCCACAGGCGCGCTCACAGGCGCGCGCCACGTCCCTGTCGGGAGCAACGCTGCTGCTGGAGCTGGCCTGGTCGGCCGGCATCCTCCCGCGGTGGGCCAACTCCACGTCGCTGCTCGGGCCTGCTGGGGCCTGCTGGGGCCTCAGGAGCAGCGGACGGGGCTTGGCCTTGGTCTGCCTGGCGACTTGGATGAAGTCGCCGAGGGTGGCGTGGCCGGGGTGATGACCACCATTGGCCCGTTGGGGACTGGGGGCTGGGGTTCCGCCCTTGGCGCCTTGGGCGGCTTCGGCGGCCAGGGACTCCTGGTACTCCCGCCACCTCCGGTCCTGCTTCCTGTCCCCGGCGGACCGCTTCTCCTTCCCCGGAGACGCGCTGCTGCTGCCCTGCAGCCTGCGCTCGCTCCCCGGTTCTGGGAAGTTCTTCTCGATCATGTCCCACATGGAGACGTTGATCGAGGCGCCCGACGGGTACTCGTTGGGCATCTCGTCCTCCTCAATCCCGTCGGGACGCAGGCCTTCGCCGGGCCTGTCCGGCCGGGTCCAGGTCCTCCAGCGCTTGCGGCGGAAGCAGTACTCGTACCCTTCCGCCCGCAGCCACTCCTCCACTGCCCGCAGGCCGTCCTCCCCCATGTCCTCGCGGAGCTCGAAGCTCCCGGGCATGCCGCCTTCGCACTGGGGGTGGCTGTGGCGGTAGTGCTGGTCCCAAACCAACCCACGCAGCAGGCGTGCCGCATGGGGGTGGGGCCGCGGCCACATCCTGCCCGCTTCCTGCCAGTTTACCATGGCAGCGGGGGCGAAGTTGGTCTTGAGGTCCTTGGTGTGCACTCGTTCCACTCAACGAACTGGTGGTGGTTGTTGAGGCGGGTGCTGCAGCACTGGATTGGGAGTGCGGCTGGTGCTGGTCAGCCGGTGGTTGTGGAAGTGGTTGACGCGGCCTTGCTGGTCGGCCGATGGGTCTGGTCTGTCCACTTCCTTCACGGTCGCGGCGCGGTCAGGGCGATGCTCTGGACGGCGCTGCTGGCTCCGTGACGAACCCGGCGCTGTCGCTGGGTGGCGCTGCGAGCCGCTGCGCTGCGCTGCGAGCTGCGAGCTGCGCCGCGCTGCTCGGGGTTGGTGGCCCTGAGTAACACGCGAGGGTTGGGTAACCCCGCGGCGGTGAAACGCTTTTGACGCGTTCCCGTGGGGGGCCGGCCACGGGACGCTGCGGTGGACACGCGCAAGTGAGCAGGCAGGCAAAGCACTACGCTCACAGGGGCATCAATGCGCTCATGTCATGTGACAAAGCGTTTCAGGATCCTTGCCACTCTGAAATGAGGGAACGAAAGTATGTACAGCAACACATCAGGATATGTACACATGGGGTTAAGACTGGACTGGGGTAAGGGCATCACAGGACAATAGACACTCACCCCTAACTCGTATCCCAATCCCAGGTCCGACCCTCTCAGTGGCTGGTGGGGGCGGGGGCTCAAACACAACCCATGCCCTGCTCAGTCCGGACCCTGAAACCCTGCCAATGGGGGAGGTGTAGCGCCCAGCCACATGCGAGTTCCTGGAAACCAAGGTACTCCAAGGCTGACTGACAGTCGCTTCCTATGCTCCCTTAACAGCAGGTCCCAACTCCTCTCTGAGCCAGAGATATGGCCCCGCCATTATCCCCTAGGAGTTGGTAGCTGAAAATCGGCTGTTTCAGCCCAAACTGATATTAGCTCAAAAATCTCCAAAATTGACCCCTCGTCCGGACCTGCCAGAGGTAGGGACGAGGCAACTGACCCTATGCTCTTCGCCTACGAACTCGCTGGAGCCCTCACCCACCCTGGTTCCCTCTGAGGTCCCAGCATCAGGGCACCACGGATTCGTCAAGTGGGGTCATGATGCCAAAACCACCAAAATTGGGCTCATTCCTACGCGTGGCTCGCCCAGCCAGGGCAAGGCCAATGGCTCACAGGTTAGGAGGCAGGACCTAGGACTTATATCTGAGTGTACAACTTGAATTTGGGTTCGAGCTCCCTGTGGGCATAGAGAAATGGGGCCGCCAATTGACCACACGGAAGGGGGAAATTGGGGTCCCAAAATGGGGTCATTTTGGCTGCTCGAAATGAGCCAAAATTCGGGGTGCTCCCAATAGTATATCTCCACGCCGGCTTGGAGATCAGATTCGCCATTCCATACGCAATCCACCAGGAGTCCAACAGAGAATCCCATGCCCTTGGCTCTCAAAGATCTCCATGCCACTTGGCTTGGTGACGATCCCAATTGGGTCCACAAATGCCAAAATGGTAAAATTGCCCACACTCACTTTGGTCTAGCGCCTTAACGAAGGTTGCTCCGCTTCGCCCACGTGGTGTGTGAACCATGGGGACCATTATGCATAACGCCCATGTCATATATGGTCCATTGGTCCATGCGTCCGGCGTGCACGGGTGGGCTCAACATAGTGCACGGCGGGCAGCAAAAGTGGAAAATTGCTCAAAATGGCCAAAAATGCGCGCACTCATGGTTGGGGCAAATGAGGTACATGCCCGACTTGGACCGGAGTGTGCCATAGGATTGGTATCAAGTCATATTGGTCCAACATATCTTTTGGGCGTCGCCCAACTCCTCCGGTATTGGGAATGGCAGGGTCGCCAAGTGAGCCCATGATTTGGGATAGTCCCAAATCGCCAACATGGCGGCCACGGTGTGCCAAGTCTAAGAGGAGTTATTCGCCGGGTCCAAGATATGTTGGGCACCGAAGTATGTACCCTCATATCATACTTGAGTCATGATGTCAATTGAGCGCAACGTTGAGATACAAGGTCGCCACTTGACATCATGACGGGCCAAAAACGGCAAAATTGGCACAAAGACACACAAAAGTGCCTTGAAAGGCGCACAATTATATTATAATATCTTCGGCTTGGATCGTGCAATCAACTAATCCTTCTAAACACAATGACTTGACACCAATGACCTTCGATTCCACGTATGTGCTCCACTTGGGGCGCTTTGAAAGGTTACGAGCGCTACTTCCCAAGTGGGCACATGAAAATATGGAAAATTGCAAAACACACACCTTGCTCCCAACGCATCGCTTCGGGATCACCACACAAGCTTCCCTTCACGAAGGTTAGGCTTGTAATTGATCGTAGGGAGTATGGAGAAGAGGCTTGCACAATATGAGGTCCAAGGGCGGGTTTGGCTTGGAGCGATGGACCCGCCAAATGGGCACGCAACACAACACAAGGCACAGACTCCATATTGCCCAAAAAGGTAGCTCCCCCCACGATATGTCATGCCCCTCCAAGGGCATGACTCTGTGTCAATCGCTCATAGGAACTCAAGGAGAGTTCCTATGCAACACCAACACTCGCGCGCTACACTCGAAAGTTATCTTAACGCACGCAATATCATGGCCATAGAGTTACAACGCAAACTCTACCCTCTTGACCATGATCCATTACGCTAGCGCGCACGTGTGGAGACGCAAGGCATATAATGCTTCCTAAATTACGTCGGGAGTATTGTGAGTACATCCCACGTTTCCTTATTGTCATTCCTTGCAAGCAACACGAGATATGACCTTCACAAGTGGCCTCACGAATCAACTTTGTTTTGCCCATATCTTTAAGACAAATGGAGGGCAGGATGAAAGGAAAGTTGATTCGTGCATAGGGAAGCACGTAGGTCCACTCTAAGGAGGTCAAATCAAGTGCGGGGATGTCGAAGTCGAAAATCCGATTTCGACATCCTGAAAAATTCGGATTAAGGTTGCGAGTGTAAGATGTGAAAATTGCGGAAGCATCCATGCAGTTCCTGAAGACTTTGGAGCCTTCGTCACGGATAGCGTTAAAATTTCCATTATAAACAGTTAAACTGGCGGTTACGGTAAAGTCGCGATCCAACCGCCAGCAGTCAAAACAGTGAATATCAGAACGGAAGCGTAAAAATTGACGGAAACGATATGAAGATAAAACCCTGTTGATTCCTGATGTTCTGATATATAAATCTCCGCTGGCGGTGCATCGGTTGCCGATGCGGGGCTTTACTGCACGGAACACGCTCCCGCCGGGCTCGCACCGGGCGTCAATGGGCGCCTTCCGTACATGGGGTTAGTGGACCGGAGACCGGTCTTCCCTTCCGTACATAGGGTTAGTGGACCGGAGACTGGTTGTATGCCCTGCCCTAGCCATGGGGTTCTGGGTACCGCTTCAGGGGTACCAAGGCTTTCCTGGTGGATGGGGCGCAAGCCCAGCCCACTGGTGATGATGCATTCATTCGTAGGGTGGAGGCGGTGCCCATGAAGGTCATGTTTGAGCCCAAAGAGGGGACGGATCAGCCTATTGATGGCATTGACGTCCTGTCCCACGCCGAGATCAACGAAGTCGTAAACTACATGCGGATGGGGATGCACGACCGTGTGGCAGCCAAGAAGAGGCGGGCCATGGTCACATCTCCGCATTGGTGGGATGACAAGATGTTGGTCACCGGCAAGTACAAGAAGGATGAGTTCGTGGCGAGGGTCATGGATCACATCGCGGACCAATACGATGGTCAGGTTGGGTCGGACCCGCCGACGTGGGACTTTCCAAGAATGGGGGCCGATAGCGACAGTAACCAGCCCGACGCCGCAAATTTCCGAAGATTATTGGTCGGGAGTGCACCCCAAGACGATGAAGACGGCATATCGGAGGAGGAGAAGTCGTATTCGGACCCGGAAGAGGCCCATACCGCAGTGCGGTCGGTTGTATCGATACCGAAGCAAGCGGCTGAAGAGGCCCAGGAGAACCCGAAATGTTCGCCGAGCTGAAGGGGAGGCTGATCGATGCCTATCCGCGGCTATTCAGCGGCGTCGCCAACAAGAACCCTTCAGATCGTGGGAGGTTTGGCACAGCGAAGATCAAGCTGAAGCCGAACCCCAAGATCTATCGTCATCGGGAGTACCAACTTCAGGGCGATCGGGCCGAGGCCATGAAGAAGTTGTTGGCCGAGTTCATTGAGCGGGGATGGATCGAACCCTCCGACAGTGAGTGGGCCAGCCCAGCCTTTATCGTGCCCAAGAAGGAGAAAGGCGAGTGGAGATTGGTGGTGCATTATAGGGGTTTGAAAGAGCAGACCGAGCACGACTCGTACTCGCTTCCCCTGATCGACTCCATCCTCCAAAAACAAGGCTATCACCAGATGCCGCTACACCCGGACTCCAGGCCCTGCACAGCGATGTCGACGCCGCTCGGGCCCATGCAGTGGAAAGTGGTGCCTATGGGCGCCAAGAATGGCAACGCCGCTTTCCAGCGCATGATGGAGGACCTACTCGGTCCTGTCCGGGACTGCGCCGATCCCTTTGTGGATGACATCATCATCGGGTCCGGCACGGGGAACATGACTGAGGACGAGCTCATCGATGCGCATGAGAAGGATCTGCGCCGCGTGCTCAGCGAGCTGGACAAGCACAACATGGTGTGCAAGCCCACCAAAGCCTCACTCTTCGTGAAGGAAGTGGAGTTCGCGGGTCACGTGGTTGGTCACCGGCAACGCCGTCCCATGCCTGGGAAGCTGGCGTCCCTGCACCACTGGGAGAAGCCCCAGACCATCAGCGAACTGCGATCCTTCATGGTGTTCTGCAACTACTATTCGGGCTATGTCCTGATGTATGCAGAACTGTCGGGGCCGCTGCACAAGATGTTGCAGGTGGGTAAGTTCGATGGCCGGAAGGGGAGCAAGAAGAAGCTTGCCTGGACCCCTGAGGGTGAAGATGCGTTCAGCCGCCTGAGGGAGCGACTCCTGGGGCAGCTGGGTCTATTCCTGGTGGACCCGGACAAGGGATTCGTGCTACGGACGGACGCCTCGGACTATGCTGTAGGGGCAGTCCTCGAGCAGATCCGGGACGACGGGTCGCACGCACCCGTGGCGTTCTGGAGTCGGATCCTGGCCGAGAGCCAACGCCGACCCTGGACCGCGAGGGAGAAGGAGACGTACGCCATTGTTTGTGCGCTGAGGAAGTGGTCTGGCCACATCGGATTGCAACCGGTGGTGGTGTGTACAGACCATCAGTCCCTGCAGAGCTGGCACAAGGAGCACGTCGACACCCCCTCGGGACCGGCGGAAAGGAGGGCCCGATGGCATGAGACGTTCGCCAAGTTCGACCTCAGTGTCGTGTACGTCCCGGGGAAGGACAACACTGTGGCGGATTGCCTCAGTCGATGGGCCTACCCCGCGGGCAAGGCTTGGATGGACATATCCAGCCATGGGGACGCCGAGGACACGGAGGAGGCCAAGAGCATCATCGAGATGGAGAAGGCCATGGAGCAAGAGGGGGTCAAGTGCTTTGTGGTGATGGCAAACCGTACGGACCTGGCCAGGTTTCGGGGCGCCCGCGTCCAAGCTATTCGAGAGGAAACTCTCGACCAATGGATGGTGGCCCCTGTAGAGCTGGTCAGGTCGGTGCTCACAGAGGACTGGTCGGATGACTATGCGGCATCCGAGCACTGGAGCAAGTACTGGAATGCCGTGAGCGCCCCGTCGGACGACGAATGGCCTGAGGGCTTGACCGAGGATGCGGACAAACTGTTCCTCAAGGACAAGCTGTTGGTCCCAGAGAACCGAATGGAGGAGCTCATTGACCACTGGCATAACGCCCAGCTCATGCATCCCGGTCGGGACAAGATGCAGCAGGACCTGGAGTGGCGCTTCAAGTTCCCACCGGGGTACTACGCCCTCCTGGACAAGTACTGCAGCGACTGCGCCGTGTGTCGGGCCACGAAGAGCCCCAACCACTCCACAGCGGGCAACCCAGTGTATACGGCTATACCAGAGGCCCCTATGCGGTCCGTGGCCATGGATGTGTTCGCCATGCCTGAGGTCACCGTGGATGGAGAGACCTACGACTGTGTCATCCTGGCGGTTGACAGGCACAGCGGGTATATCGTGGCAGTCCCGGGCAAGAAGTCCAAGAAGAAGGACAAGAAGGACAAGCATGGAGTGGGGCTGCAGGCCAAGACCGTCGCTAATGCCATGATCAGGCATTGGCTGACGATTTTTGATGTCCCAGCTGTCATCTGCAGCGACGGGGGGAGTCAATTCGTTGGGACGTGGTTCAAGACACTGTGCAAGCACATGGGGATTCGGCACGCCAAGACCGTGGTGTACCACAGCCGGTCGAATGGCTGAGCTGGGGTGGCCGGGCGGCAGATGTTCGAGAAGTTCCGCCAGCTGCACATTGACGAACCGGGCCGGAATTGGTATAATTCGCCGTGGGGAGTACTCCAAGCGTATCACGACTTTCCAGGACCCACTGAACTGTCGCCCCATCGTATCCTGTTCCTACGGGATCGAGTGTCACGCACTCTCCCGTGGTTGAACCATGGCAAAGTGGCCCGGGATGCGAAAGCTATGATGGCTGAGGCGGACGACACGGCGGCCAAGGTGTGCAAGGCACTTCAGGACGAGCATGACAAGAGGGCCAAGTACTTCAAGCAGGCAAAGGTCCAGAAGTATGCTCTCCAAGACACCGTGTGGGTGGAGCGGCACCACAAGGATGTCCTGTCCAGGCATCGGCAGGCGTCTTGGTATGTGCCGGGGGTAATCGTTCGGAAGGTCGGGCAGGACGTTTGTGCGGTTCGTCTGGGGGATAACAAGATCCTGGACCGCGACCATACCCAGCTTCGTCCCCGAGCACCAGACCCCAGCGGACGTCCCTTCACCTTGGAGTTCACGGCCGGCGATGTGGACTCGGACGACGAGGGTGAGGACGACAACTTCACCGCCGAGGAGATCCTGGCGGACAAGCCGGACCCGGGGACGCCCGGGGGGAGGCTTTATAAAGTCCGTTGGAAGGGATTCGCCGCATCCAGGGATTCGTGGGAGCCTCCGAGCAGTTTTGTGCCGAGGTACACCACGGTCTGGATGGACTATCTGAAGAAAAAGAACATTTCTTTGGATGTCAAGGACGTGTTGGTCCATTTGGTGGCTGCAGTAGCACCGTAATGGATCCCCCTTGGCATTTTTGTTTGTTTTTGTGCTTGGGAGACGGGCGAGGGCGTTCATCCGGGGATTTTTGGGCCTTGATTAGCCATATACCCCCTTCACTCGATCTCCACATATATATTTCATTGTGGTATACTTATTTAGGTCGACCAACGACGTTTCTCTATCTTTGATCCCCTTGGTCCATGTTGTAGATCAAGAGGAGACCGGATATGGCGTAGGGCACCAATTTTCAGTGTCCTCACCCCTCCCTTGGGGCGTGGGGGACGCCTACGACGTGTGTGAGGCCTCCATGTGTCCTTGGGACATGGGGGGGGGGGGGGTTGGAGCCCATCGGGGTCCTCCCGTCCTCTCTTCAATGACTTACGAGCGGTAACGACGCTCTGAGAAGGGGGGTGATGCCGGTTCGGACCCCCGTGGCCATCTTTGGGTCACTTGGGGTGTGTATCTATGTGCCCGCAAGCCGCCATTGGCTGATATCATACTCTCCCATCCACCTGACCTAACCCGATGTGATAGTGTGATAGGTTTGGCCATTCCGGCTATGAGCGGCCATATTCAGTACCGAGGCGCCGCCAGCTGAGATTTATATATCAGAATATCAGGAATCAACAGGGTTTTTTTATCATAATGTTTCCGTAATTTTTCAGCCTTCCGTTCTGATAGTCAATGTATCGGCGACTGTCATTTGGCTCGCGATTTTGCGGTAACCGATTGGTTAACTGTTATTTACAGATATTTTGGCGGAAACCCCGATGAAGGGTCAGATTTCATCAGTAAAGGGTTCGTTGCTTCCGCATTTTTCATATTATACACTCGCAAAATTAATCCGATTTTTTCAGACCTTCAGAATCGGATTTTCGACTTCGACATCGCCGCACTCGATATGATGACACTCGAGTGGTCATACATTTTTCCCCGATCACGAATCAACCTTCCTTCTGTTGTGCCCTTCATTTTGCTTGGAGTTATAGTCCAAACAAAAGTTATTCGTGAGACCACTTTGAAGAATCATATCTCCGGCTCACGGCGAGGAATATCAGTATCGAGAATTGGGTTGGAACTGCCTTGGTATCAACTTAATTTAGGAAGCATCAAACGCCTTTGGTGTGTACACATGCCCGGTATAGCAAGGGATAATGGTCAAGAGGGTAGAAAGTGATATATAACTCTTGGACCGTGCAACTGAATATTTTATTGCGACTTTCGAGTGTACCGCATGAGTGTTGGGGTTGCATAGCAACTTTCCATGGGTTCCTACGTATTTTTAACGTGAAGATATGTCCATGGAGGGGCATGGCATATCATGGTGGGAGCCACTCTTGGAGGGTATGTGTTATATGGATGGTATGTGCTTCAATATGCTCACGCCCATGTTATATATCTTCGTGTGGCCGAGGAGATGGGGAGCCACACGTGACAAGAGTTTTGCCCATGTCCCAATTGTGGAATTCAAAGCGCTAGACTAAGTCTACCGCGTATGTATTGCTCATGGTATGTTTGGCAAAGAGATCCATGAGTGCGCTCCCATTTTCATGGGGCATGTAGATATGAGTGGCGAAGGTATCTCCATGTGCTCGATTGGGGATCCAAGTGGGGATATTGTTCGCAAATGGTTCCAATCATTTGTATATTGAACCATGCGCGGATATCATGGGTGAGCATAGAAATATACTATCATGACAACTTTGTATTTGGACATATTTTCATGTTTTTGACCTGGATTTTTGCTCATTTTTGCGTTTTGTGTACTTACCTGGTCGGCAAACAGCAAGAAGCCTATGGAGAGTCGAACCGGGGTATGTTGTTCATATGTTGGCATATGCTTTGGAGTTGAACACCACCATATGCCGGATTGCGTACTCCATTTGGCTTGGCGCACGAAGGATCACAGGAATTGGTCTCAAGTTCATGGGCTGACTTGGGCAGTGCGTGGCGCCCATATCCGAAGGGGTTTCGAGGGTAAGGTGGGGATGTGCATGGGCATTGACCTTTGGTCTCTATCCTCCATGAAAACTAGACTTCGATTCCATGCATACTTTGAGCCTTCCGATAAGTGGTAACTTCAATTTTGAGCATATATTTGACATATGGCCAATATGGTGTGAATTGGCAGTTTTTGGCATGTTATGAGTTCAAACTCATGGGGCATATCTCTAAGCCCAATCGACTCCAAGTCCAACCAAGGTTATGTAAGGGTAGGGCATGGTCCTGAGCGCCACTCTAGGCCATGACACGCCACCTCTTTCCTTGGGCTAGGATTTAGAGGCTTTGGGGTGAACACATTTTTGGGGTTTATGTAGTGACTTTTGACACATGGCATTTAGCCATCTTATTTGATTGGGTTCAGGGCAGCATGTTGGCGAGTCAAGGGAAGGTCCTGAGTCCAGGGAATGAGGGGTCTATGGCTGAGTTTGTGTATGTTTACCTCTTTCCCCAACTTTGCTTTATTTGTGTTCATATGCCAATTTCAGGGCTTTCCTCTTGGGTGCAATTCTTGTACATGCCCGCCACCGTGAGACAACCAGTGTGCTGAACGGAAGCCCGCAGTCTGGATTTGGATTTGGATTGTGGATTGGGTTATTGCTGTACTTGTGGGATCTGGTTGCTGTTCAGGGTTGAAGGAGGATTTTACTTTCTATATTTTTGGATTTTGGACCCTGGATTTTGATAAATGCAATCGTTGATCAGGAGCAAGTCGGCAGGGGTTACAGGCGGGAGGGGCACAGCAGGGGCCGGTCCTGGTAGGGACCTTCTTTAGCCCTCAATGCCTGGATCTGGGGACACTCATCGGACTCCGCCTTGGCTTTTCAGGATCCTTGCCACTCTGAAACAAGGGAACAAAAGTATGTACAGTAACACATCAGGATATGTACACATGGGGTTAAGATTGGACTGGGGTAAGGGCATCACAGGACAATAGACACTCGGTCCCAACTCGTATCCCACTCCAAGGTCCGACCCTCCCAGTGGCTGGTAGGGGCGGGGGCTCAAACACAACCCATGCCCTGCACAGTCCGGACCCTGAAACCCTGCCATCAAAGGAGGTGTCGCGCCCCGCCACAGGCGAGTTCCTGTAAACCAAGGCGCTCGAAGGCAGACCGACAGCGGCTCCCCATGGTCCTTCAACGGCAGGTCCCAACTCCCTTCTGACCCAGAGATATGGCCCCGCCATTATCCCCTAGGAGTTGGTAGCTGAAAATGGGCTGTTTCAGCCCAAACTGATATTAGCTCAAAAATCTCCGAAATTGACCCCTTGTCCGGACCCGCCATAGGTAGGGACGAGGCAACTGACCCTATGCCCTTCGCCTACGAACTCCCTGGAGCCCTCACCCAACCTGGTTCCCTCTGAGGTCCCGGCATCAGGGCACCAAGGGTTCGTCAAGTGGGGTCATAATTGCCAAAATGGCAAAATCGGCCGTCTCGGGGGACCGTCCAGGGTAGGAAACCTTGGCGATTTTGTCGCGCCAAGCCTTGATTCACGACCCTTGATATCCCCTTTTGGTCCCATGCCCTGGGTTATCGCTTGCTGTCACGCTGGCTGCTTACTGTTCACGAAGGGGATGAACACGCGGATGGGGCAGAGAGCAGCATGCGATGCAAACAGGGGGATCATGGATCGCACCAAAAGTTGAATAACTCCGAATGAGCCTAAGGAGCAAATACGAAACTCATCGGCGTTTAACCCTTGGTCATGTGCTACAATAATCGCACTTCCGTCCTGGCTAGATTCTGTGCCCCATGGAGATATGGTAATTCCAATATGGCATACAATGGCAAAAACAGCGAAATTTGGCCAAAATGGCCCCCACTCATGATTCCATATCTCCATGGCCACGGCGAGGATTCTATCAACCAAAGATGCTATAGACACATGAAAAATTAGGTCCCAATTTATGCCACTTGGCAACCCTCATGCCCGCCTCTAGCTGCTTTCCCCGTTGGAGGGAAAGTGACACACAAATGGGGGAGAATGGAAAAATACCCCAAATTGGGTGACTCACAACTCTCCCTTCAAGAGGAGAGGCCACATGGGGAAACACCCCATTCGATGCGGGTTTATGTGCCCTCTCCGAATTGCCCCTACCCTTGGTCAAGTGGCGCACGCAACCTCGGGGGCGAAATCAGGGGGAGATGGGGTTTGTGGCCATTCCGGGCAAAACGGCCAAAATTCACCCAAAAGTGGTCCCTCCAAAAATCGTATCTCCGTATCACAAGAGAAAGGAGCCTCGGGCTTTTGCGTGGATGCAAACCGAAGCTTTGCTTCCCTTTTGCCACAAGGGTTGAGGTTCAAAGCATAATGGAAACATTTCTAACAACCTCAATCCTTGAAGCACACTATTTATGGGAAAAAGTGCATATATCGGCGATATTGGCATGAACATATCTTTGGGTCATTGAGGAGCAAAAATATGAGTAAACACTTTCGGAGTAGGCCCATAGTGGGTGCCCTCAAATATGCACACTGTGGTTAGATTGTCTCCGCCCACTCGTGTCATTAGTGCTTGCATATGAGCGCGTGTGCAAAGAGGCAGTATGGGACGCGTGCTCACAAGGCGAAATTATAAAAAATAGAAGACAAGTTTGTAAAATTCAACCAAGCCATCCACGATGTCCTTCGTGGTCTCTACTTTACATATTGCCTTGGTTCGAGGCTCAACTCCTCATGGGCTTCGAGTACGAGCCTCGGTGGTTTGGCCATTTTGGTCTAATTTTCGACCAAAACTTGCCCTCTTTCGAAAATAGAGTGTTGGTACGCATTGAATTGCGTGGAGCCATCGTTGAGTTGGCTCGAAAAGCGAAAATGACCCAGGGCTCTTGGTCTTGTGATCATTGTGTTCGGTTATTAACGTTCATGCTCACAAGGCCACAAAGTTAGCGTTTGCGCACGCAAACGACTTGGGTTTGCGAGACCCATAGGCTGCCTAAAACATCGCCATTGCCCGCTTCCCTATACAAAGTGACATGCCCACGTGAAAGGGGCATGGATGAAAGGCATAGAGGGGGAATGTAGGGTTCTGTCCGAACTCATGGTCCTTGAGAACCATGAGTTCGAGCGGTCGACGGAAAAGCTTGCGCGCTGATTTTGTCGAAGACGCAACGGCGAAAAATTCTGGTGAACACAACAGATGAAAGTACATTAAAAACCCTCTAGATTCAACCCTTAAGTTCTCTTAGACCCTCAAAGGTACTCGAGAAAAATCCCTCACAAAACTCGCCACGGAGAAGCGACGAAAGCGCGCGAACAGGCGACATCAGGCGGCGATTTCACGACAATTAGAAATCGCGGTAGAAATCGGGTATTTCACCGATTTCCGACCGAAAATCGCCCGAGACAATAAAATTATGGTAATTCTAAATCGATTTATTGGTTAGAAATCGGATTCCAGATTTCGCGGGTTAGAGAGCAGGGTTATCCCGCTGACAGCCGGTATCAACGGCTTCCGGCCTCCGGGCCATGGGCCATAACGGGTGTGACGGCTCACAGGCCTCTGGGCCATGGGCCATAGGTTCTGGGTACCGCTTCAGTCTTGTTCCCCGCAGAAAGAGGAGAGAAAGTGGCGCACTGCACAGCGCAAAACAAGCCTAAGCGTTTAAAGCAACCCTACTTTAGCGCTACGGCTACACACGAGCAAACAACCACGAGCAAGCACTTTCTTTTCTTAGCTGTGAAGAGAGAACAAGGGTGAATTGGGGTACAGGGAAAGCGCCACAGCGTGTGAATGCCTCAATTAGGCACATGCATCGCGAGCACAGCGCATATTCTAACCCTACGTGCACGCTGCGCGCTCCATTCGCATCGCATACCTTTCATTCCTGTTTTGACCTGTGCAGAGCAGGAGAGAGGAGAACCCGAACCCCCAACGAACACAGCATTGACAACCCTAACGTTTTAACGCAGCAACCACCACGAACGCAATGCATGCGTGTGAAATGACACTAGCATACCTGAGAGGTGGGTTGTCCACCTGCTCTGTGGTGTGGGTTGAGTTTGAATACTTTTCCCCAAAGTTTATAAAATTTTTGATGCAACTGTGCAAAATTTTCCTTTAGAACTTTAAAAACTACGGCTCATACCTTCTCCTTCAAAGGCCGTTTACGCTTGCGCAACCTTGTTTTTGAGGTCCGCTTCCGTTGCGCTTGTCTGCAACTTTGAGTTTTGGTGTAAAAATGACGATTTCTCGCGTGATTCAGTCAATTTTTAGCGATTTAACTTGTCAAATCGCTACACCTTTCGCTAAACCGCAGGAATCACTCCCTGTTGGTTACATTTTCTATTTTTTTCACCTCCTGGAGATTTGTGTCCTCCATTGGGAGTATTGCTCCGCCCTGGCCCTTGGTCAGGACGTTTACTAGAAAGCTGTTTATGCAGCGATAGCCGTCCGCATTAGAGCGTTCGACTGTACCCTACTGGGCAAGCATATGTGCTCTAGGGAGGGAGTCCTGGGTTCAAACCCCACTACCCCCAAAATTTTGCCAAACGTTTTCGTCGCACGCTGGCGACTTTTGAGGAATGCCCCATCGAAGGGACATCATTCACGGTACATTACACTGTTTTTCAAGGGTACCTACAGGGTGATAGGCTTCTATGAACTGATGAGAATGTTTCTGGTAAGTTGAATGCATTTTCTGGGGTAATTTTGGGAATTTTTGAGCCTCTTTCCTTGGTCCTACTAGCTTAGCTAACTAGTACTCCAGGGGGGAGTAAGAAAACGTCACTGCCTTGTCTTTCTTGGAGGGCTTGATCCAGGCTAAGCCCCCTTCAAAACCCACTTGTTGATGCTAGGACTAACTTAAGTATTTTTGTCACTCTTTTGAAGCCTTTAGTACACTTTCTCAAGGTAACTAGGGTTATAACCCTAGCCCCCCCATGAAGTTCACCCCTACCACTCAACTGAGCGGAGGTATCTTCCTTCATGGAGGATATACCGAAATAAAATAGGCATTTCATGCTTTAGGCCTTGGAGGTTAAGCCTAGTGGTCTCCCACCCCAAGACCCCTATACTCAATTGTTTCTACCACTTATTGTGGTTCTATTTTTTAACTGTTTCTGAATACAGTTGCTTCACCAAGTCATATTCTGTATCTGGCCTGACACCTATGCCCCATATTCCTAACCAGCACCATTTCTCCCAAAAGAGTGCACATGAAGTGCTTGATGCTATCTTTGAGGTTAGAGTCAGTCCAGGTTTCATATAAAATCTTTTGTAGTATCCATTTGTGATTCAATCTTTGTGTTTATACCTGCTTTGTCTATCCGCAGCCCTTCTGTGTTACACTGGAGGTAGGTAGGTAGGTATCTTCGGGAGCTCGGGATGCCTCCTTTGATAGTGCAGGAGGAAGGTCTTACCAAGGGGACGTCCTGTCCCTCCCACTGCCCTAGGTCAGGTGCCTCTTAAGCCGCTCCCGCCGGTGCTTGGGAAGGCAGTGTCGCGGCCACCCGGTCCAGGTGTCCCAGGTGGGAGGGTGTCCCCACATGTGTCCATGGGTAGGGCCACATGCCCCCTCCTTTGGGCGGCAGCTCTTGGGGGCTGCCCAGCCGTGTGGAGTATCTCTCACCACAAGGGGTATTGCTCCCGCTTGTCTACGGTACGACCGCCTCACCCTTGTGGCTTGAGTTGCGGGGCCGCTCCGCTGGGCAGGCGACGCCCTCCTGGACTGTGTACCGGCTCGCCTGTCACCGGTTGCTTCCATGGCTCCGGGTGACGGTTGCCATGGTCCCGGATGCAGCCTGGCAGGGCTCGGACCAGTGGCCTTGGAGTACCGCTCCTGTCACTGGCCCAGTGGGTCGGCTGGGTCGCCCCAGGGTGTCCGACCCATGGGGTGTTGGTTCTTTCCTGTCCCTCGGCCGCCCTACGTGTGTGCGGTGTCCTGGGCCACTCCGCTCCTGTTCACCGGTGTGCCCGCTCGGTGCGTTGCGTTGCGTCTGCGGTGTCCAGGGCCACTTGGCTCCTGTTCACCGGTGCGCCCGTTCGGTGCGTTGCTTTGCTTGTGCGGTGTCCTGGGCCACTTGGCTCCTGTTCACCGGTGTGCTCGCGTGGTTTGTCGTGTTGCGTGTGCAGTGTCCTGGGCCACTTGACTCCTGTTCACCGGTGCGCCCGCTCGGTGTGTTGTGTTGTGTGCGCGGTGTCCTGAGTCACTTGGCTCCTGTTCACCGCTGTGTCCGCTTGGTGTGCTGCTTTGTGTGTGCGATGTCCCGGGCCACTTGGCTCCTGTTTACCGGTGAGCCCGCTCGGTGCGTTGCGTTGCGTCTGCGGTGTCCAGGGCCACTTGGCTCCTGTTCACCGGTGCGCCCGTTCGGTGCGTTGCTTTGCTTGTGCGGTGTCCTGGGCCACTTGGCTCCTGTTCACTGGTGTGCTCGCGTGGTTTGTCGTGTTGCGTGTGCCGTGTCCTGGGCCACTTGGCTGCTGTTCACCGGTGCGCCCGCTCGGTGTGTTGTGTTGTGTGTGGGGTGTCCACGGCCATTTGGCTCCTGTTCACCGGTGTGCCTGGCCGTGGTGTCCCATCCCTTTGTTGTCCTTGGTGCTTGTGCGTGCGCGGTGTCCTGGCCCAGGTGGCGCCTGTTCACCGGCGTGCGCGCTGTGTGCGGTGTGCGTGTGCCGTTGGTGGTTGTGTCTCTCTTCCTCCCCCCCCTAATTCTTTTTTCTTTTTTCGTGCCTTCTCGTCTCGTTTTTGTTTTTCCTGAAAAAATAGACAGAACTATTTTTTTGTTAAATTTTTTACGAAGAAGGGGGCGCGCGTACACTGCAGGCACAAGCATGGGCAACTGGTGCAGTGGTGCAATAATGTTGTGTTCTTTGGCGTGTGTCGTCGGTGCTTTGGCGGCCGCATCCCAGGGGTGCGGCTCGCGCGTCCTGATGTACACGGGTATGGATCAGGGTGGGTTTGGTTAGGTGCCTCTTTGCTTTAGGTGCTGGCTGGTTAGCTGGTCGTCTGGGCTGTGGGTGTGGGCTGTGGCTACGTTGCTCCCTCGGCGGGCCTGGTTAGGAGTCAAGGGTTAGCGGTTTTGGGGTGTGGCTCGGGTTGGATTCGGGTTGGGGCTTTTGCTGAGGTTAGGCGGTTGTGACGGTTGCAGGCTTGGGTTCGGTGTCATTGGGCATAGCGGTGCCCGTTGGCGTATGCGTTGGCGTCCTTCGGCTTCCGGTTTGTTTGGTGTCTTCCGGGCGGGGCCTGGTGTGGCGCCCCGCGGTGGTGGCTGGCTGGCCTGGTTGGGCAACGGGGTTAGGTGGCGGCGCCGCTGGCTGGGGGGTCAGGCGCGTCGTGTCTTGTGGCGCGCTGGGCTCCTGGGTTGCTCTGGGTGCCGCTGGCGTCGGTGCGCCGGCGCTTTTGGGCCGACCGGGGGTGGGTGTGTGCGGGGTTGGGCTTTGGGTGATGTCCCACAGGCGGATGCCGTCTCGCTGCATCTCCTGGAGGGTCTCCCGCAGGCGCTTGAGGACATACGGGTGGTCCTGGGGCGCGGGAAGGTTGTGGGGGTGGACTCCCAGGGGGTGGAGCGCCTCGGCCAGCATGGCTTCCCATGCGGCCTGCGGCATCCACCCCCCCGCCCGCTGGAGGTGGCTGTTCTCCACCGACCCCTTGCGGGGCCGGTGGACCAGGCCCTCGAGGAAGGGCTCTGTCCGGACCCACTTTCGCAGCTCCCAGAGCTGCGTGTGGGTCCAGCGCTGCCACCACTGTCCCTGGGCGGGGCCGCGGTCTTGGGCGGAGGAGTGGGCGTGGGTGGGTGTGATGGGGTCTTCGGGACTGGGGGCGGTGGCGGGCCTGGGGGATTCCTCGTAGTCCTGTTCCGTGGGGGTGCGCAGGGAGTGTGGGCGATGGCGGATGCGGACTCGGGCATATGCGCGCACGGTCTCCGCCTCGGGGTTGGGTTGGGACTCGCGGTGGCGGCGGTAGCGGGGCATGTGCTGTATGTCGGCTGACATCGAGTGTTGGTAGGGGGGCGGGGACGCTGCTGGTGGACCGTGGGGTCGATCTGGTCCGGTCGGGGGTCATCCGTGGACCTGGGGTGCGGGTTCTGAGAGGTGGCAAGACGAGGTGCGTCGTGCTTCGGCCGCGGCGCGCTCCGCCATGAAGCCGGTGGCGGCGGCGTCGGTGACGGCCGGGGGGCGTCGTGCTGGGTGCTGCTGCCTCCGGGCCTTGGACGGCTGGGGCGGAATGTCATAGAGGACGTCCTCGGGGGGTCGGGCTCGCACTGCCGTCCTGGCGCCGGGCTTGGGCACGGGTTGGGGCTTGGCTGCGGGTTGCGGTCGTGGTGCGCTGACGGGTTGGGGTGGCTGTTTGGCGGGGGTCTTGGGTTTGGGCTGGGTTGCGGGTGCGGGCCTCGTCGGGGCGTGGGCCTTGGCGGCGGCGGGGTTGCTCGCGGTGGGGACGGGTTTGGGGGCCCGTTTGGGAGGTGTCCCCCGCGGCCTGGGGGGTGGAGTGCTGGATGAGGACGTGGTGGTGGTGGTGGATGAGGTGGTTTTGGTGGTGGAGGTTGTGGAGTCGGAGGCGGAGGAGAGGGCTGTGGGAGACGGCGGAGGGCTCGGGGCTTCGGGGGCGGGCGTAGGATGCTGGGTCCTGCAAGTAGGGAGAACGAGGGTGCGGGTTCAGGCACCGGGCGTGTGCGCGCGCTTTCCCCGGTGACCTGTGCGTGCTGGTGCTGGTGTGGTGGCGTTGTCTCGGCTGTGCTGGCACGTGGGTTACCCGGGGATGTCCATACTTGCTCCAGGACGTGCGGATGCGTTTGCTGGAGGTAGTCGAGGGTGCGGAAGAAGCATCGCTGGATGCCGGGCATGTCCTCTTCCGTGAGGTTGGGGTAGTTTTGGCCGGGGGTGTCTGGGCCTGGCCACAGCAGCGCCATGAGGCGGGCTGCCACCATGTACGGGCAGAGCTGTAGGGTGGTGGGGCGTGGGGGGGTGGGTCCCCTGCGGTTCAGGGGGGCTTCCCTCTGCTGGGGGCGCAGCGTGACCCTCCACATCCACCGGTCCGTGGGGATCCCCCAGCTCCGTTGGGTCCACTTGGCAAGGCAATACATCGCCCTACCAAGGTCCTGGCTGCCGCTGCGGATGGAGAGCAGCGTGTCCAGGGATTTGCGTTCCCACATGCCCCAGATGTGGGGGTCGTCCGGCTCGTCCCCCCTGGCGTACGTTTCGAGGCCTCGGTCGTGCGGGGGGGGGGCGTAGTCGGCGGGGAGGAGGGAGTCGGTGCCGTGCACCACCCACTGGTCAGTTGGTGCGTGGTAGTGAGTGGTGGAGAGGGTGTAGTGCAGATTGTACATGAGAGTCATGTACGTGGAGGGGGCTGGCTGCCGGTCGTCGGGGGTCAGGATGTCCCCCGGGACGTGGTGCCGGAAGTTGCTCAGGGAGGCCATCCGGGCTACCCATGTTTCCCGCTCCCACTCTTTGGTGTTGCTGGGGGTGGCGCTGGGTGGGGGGTGGGCCATATTGGGCTCGCGGTAGCGGGTGCGGCCCTGGGTGTTCTCCCGCTCCGGCATGGGGTGTCCACCTAGGTGTCGTCCCCAGTCGATGGGGGGCACCCAGACTCGGTTCCCCGTGGGGGGCGGGCTCTCGCCGTCAGGGGTGGCGCGTGGGGGGCGGTCGTGTTGGGCGACGTGGAGGAAGGCGTCGAAGAGGAAGTCCCGGACGCCTTCCCCCAGGGTGGCTGCCTGGACCAGGGTGATCGCCCGGATGCGCTGGGTGGTGCCGGAGGTGTGGAGGCGCAGCACCTCCTGGTCCCCGAGTCCCTGGAGGTGCTGCCGTACCGCTGCGGGGTTTTGTAGGGCGTAGGGTACGGCCTGTGCGGCGGCTGGTGGTGCGGGGTGTGATGGGGGGGGTGGTGTGGGTTGGGGGGGGTGGTCGTCGTTGTCGCGTGTGGGGTCCGGTGATGGGGTTTCTTGTGGCGGTCGCGGGAGGGGGGACTCGCGGTGGCGTGTGTCGGCGGCAGCATCGACATCAATTGGCTGGTGCTGGCTGCCGTGTGTTGCGTCCGTGGCCTGGTCTCGGGAAGGGGGGCTGGGGGGGTGGTGTGGGGGTGGCACTGTTGGTGGTCGGGGGGGCGGGGGTTGGTGTTGTGCTGGCTGGGGGTCTCGGCGCTCTTGTGGGTTGTGTGGGTGTTGCGTGTGTGCGCCGTGCGGTCCTTGCGGTTACTGGCTGGTTGTGGTGCCGTGGTGTGGGTGGGAGGCGGCCTCATGGGCGTCCGGATGGGGCTGTGGTCTGTATGTTATGGTGACACGTTCCCGTGGGGGGCCTGGCCACGGGACGCTGCGGTGGACACGCACAAGCAAGCAGGCAGGCAAAGCACTGCGCTCACAGGGGCATCATCACGCTCGTGTCATGTGACAAAGCGTTTCAGGATTCTTGCCACTCTGAAACAAAGGAACAAAAGTATGTACAGCAACACATCAGCATATGTACACATGGGGTTAAGACTGGACTGGAGTAAGTGCATCACAGGACAATAGACACCCAGTCCCAACTCGTATCCCAATCCCAGGTCCATCCCTCTCAGTGGCTGGCAGGGGCGGGGGATCAAACACAACCCATGCCCTACTCAGTCCAGACCCTGAAACCCTGCCAATAGGGGAGGGGCCCCGCCCAGCCACCAGCGAGTTCTTCGAAGCCAAGCTGCCTCAAGGCAAACGGACAGTGGCTCCCCATGGCCCCTTAACGGCAGGTCCCAACTCCCCTTCTGAGCCAGAGATATGGTCCCGCCATTATCCCCTAGGAGTTGCTAGCTGAAAATCGGCTGTTTCAGCCCAAACTGATATTAGCTCAAAAATCCCCAAAATTGACCCCTCGTCCGGACCCGCCAGAGGTAGGGACGAGGCAACTGACCCTATGCCCTTCGCCTACGAACTCTCGGGAGCCCTCACTCAACCTGGTTCCCTCTGAGGTCCCGGCATCAGGGCACCACGGGTTCGTCAAGTGGGGTCATGATGCCAAAATCACCAAAATTGGCCTCTATCCCACGCGTGGCTCGCCCAGCCAGGGCACGGCCAATGATTCACAGGGTAGGAGGCAGGTCCTAGGACATATATCTGAGCCCACAACTTGAAATTAGGTCCGGGCTCCTGGTGGGCATAGAGATATGGGGCCGCCAATTGACCACACGGGGGGCTGAAATTGGGGTCCCCAAAGGGGGTCAATTTGGCTGCTCAAAATGAGCCAAAATCGGGGGTATCCCCAATGGTATATCTCCACGCCGGCTTGGAGATCGGATCCGCCATTTCATATGCGATCCACTGGGAGTCCGACGAAGACTCCCATGCACTTGGCTCCCAAAGATCTCCATGCCTATGGGCGTGGTGACAAACCAGATTGGGTCCACAATTGCCAAAATGGCAAAATCGGCCGTCTCGGGCGACCATCGAGGGTAGAAAACCTTGGCGATTTTGTCGCGCCAAGCCTTGATTCACGACCCTTCATATCCCCCTTGGTCCCATGCCCTGGGTTATCGCTTGCTGTCACGCTGGCTGCTTACTGTTCACCAAGGGGATTAACACGCGGATGGGGCAGAAAGCAGCATGCGGTGCAAACGGGGGGATCATGGATCGCACCAAAAGTTGAATAACTCCGGATGAGCCGCAGGAGCAAATACGAAACTCAATGGTGTCCAACCCTTGGTCATAAGCTACAAAAATGGCCTTCCTTCCTGGCTAGATCCTGTGCCCCATGGAGATATGGTAATTCCAATATGGCATACAATGGCAAAAACAGCGAAATATGGCCAAAATGGCCCACACTCATGATTCCATATCTCCATGGCCACGGCGAGGATCCTTTCAACCAAAGATGCTATAGACACATGGGACTTAGGTCCCAATATATGCCACTTGCCAACCCTCATGGTCGCCTCTAGCTATTTTCCCCATTGGAGGGAAAGTGATACACAAATGGGGCAGAATGGCAACATACCTCAAATTGGGTGACTCACAACTCTCCCTTCGAGAGGAGAGGCCACATGAGGAAACACCCCATTCGATGCGGGTTTATGTGCCCTCTCCGAATTGCCCTTACCCTTGGTCAAGTGGCGCACGCAACCTCGGGGGCGAAATGAGGGGGAGATGGGGTTTGTGGCCATTCCGGGCAAAACGGCCAAAATTCACCCAAAAGTGGTCCCTCCAAAAATCGTATCTCCGTATCACAAGAGAAAGGAGCCTAGGGCTTTTGCATGGATGCAAACCGAAGCTTTGCTTCCCTTTTGCAACAAGGGTTGAGGTTCAAAGCATAATGGAAACATTTTTAACACCTCAATCCTTGAAGCACACTATTTATGGGAAAAGATGCATATATCGGCGATATTGGCATGTACATATCTTTGGGTCATTGAGGAACAAAAATATGCGTAAACACTTTCGGAGGAGGCCCATAGTAGGTGCCTTCAAATATGCACACTATGGTTAGATTGTCTCCGTCCACTCGTGTCGTTAGTGCTTGCATATGAGCGCGTATGCAAAGAGGCAGTATGGCACGCGTCTTCACAAGGCGAAATTATATCAAAAAGAAGACAAGGTTGTAAAAGTAAACCAAGCCATCCACCATGTCTTTTGTGGTCTCTACTTTACATATTGCCTTGGTTCGAGGCTCAACTCCTCATGGGCTTCGAGTACGAGCCTCCGGGGTTTGGCCATTTTGGCCTAATTTTGGACCAAAACTTGCCCTCTTTCGAAAATAGAGTTTTGGTACGCATTGAATTGCGTGGAGCCATCGTTGAACTAGCTCGAAAAACGAAAAAAGCTTAGGGCTTTTGGTCTTGTGAGCATTGTGTTCGGTTATTAACGTTCATGCTCACAAGGCCACAAAGTTAGCGTTTGCGCACGCAAACGACTTGGGTTTGCGAAACCCATAGGCTGCCTAAAACATTGCCATTGCCCGCTTCCCTATACAAAGTGATATGCCCACGTGAAAGGGGCATGGATGAAAGGCATAGGGGGGGAATTTAGGATTCCGTCCGAACTCATGGTCCTTGAGAACCATGAGTTCGAGCGATCGACGGAAAAGCTTGCGCGCTGATTTTCTCGAAGACGCAACGGCGAAAAATTCTGGTGAACACACCAGATGAAAGTACATTAAAAACCCTCTAGATTCAGCCCTTAAGTTCTCTTAGAACCTCAGAGGTACGCGAGAGAAATCCCTCACAAAACTCGCCACGGAGAAGCGACATCAGGCGGCAATTTCACGACAATTAGAAATCGCGGTAGAAATCGGGTGTTTCACCGATTTCCGACTGAAAATCGCCTAAGACAATAAAATTATGGTAATTCTAAATCGATTTATTGGTTAGAAATCGGATTCCAGATTTCGCGGGTTAGAGAACAGGGATATCCCGCTGACAGCCGGTGTCAACGACTTCCGCACGGGTGTGACGGCTCACAGGCCTCCGGGCCATGGGCCATAGGTTCTGGGTACCGCTTCACCCCCCTCCTTGTAGCAAACCCTGGGGGGGGGCTCGATAACACCCAAGCATGGCAGCGGGTACCCAGGACCATCCCCTGAAGGGGGGGGGTGTCACATCCTCACTCCAGGCTGATTTGCAGGTTAGGCTGCCCAAGACCCACAGTAAGACAGATACGGTGCTGTAGCTGTTAGTGACTGCAAGTATAGTATCAAGTATCAAGTCCCGGGTCCTGGCGGAGATTGTTCGGCATCCAAAGGACCCGTTAACCCATACCAGGCGCACCAGGTGGCGGCTGCGACGGTCACTACCACAGTGGCAGTGGCATATACGGCCAACATAGGCGTCACACGACGACCGAGGTGGCCTCACAGGTCGAAAGGGACCACAAAGATCCACCAGGCTACCCCAGGCTTGCCAAGACCGCAGTCTGGGGGAGAGTCCCCACGGGTCCTTCCTTGGGCGCACCATTTCCATATCCACGACGCGAGTCCAGAGTGGTAAAGTCGGACGAGCTCCTCCATAAGGGATCGGGCATCAAGGCCGTCTTTTCCCTCGCCCCATTACCACGAAGGCCATGCATGGGGGAGTCCCCATGCAGTCTGGGCGGAGGCGTCGACTCCTCAAACCACCAGTTTCCCAGGCAGACTGACCGAGGTCAGGACACCGGAGGTCGCCACCCGACTGCAAGTGCGTCTGCGAGTCGGTAGGCTCACACTGGGACTGACAGTGGCGGACCGCTGGGAGTGTAGTCAAGCAACTGGGCTTCCCGCCTGGCGCCATCGGGATCTCAGCACATCACAGCCACTAGGGCACACGGTATCACGGGGACTCAAACAGAAGAATCTGTACTTAGGTACTGGTCCTGGCTGGACCTTATGTAAGAGCATGTACACGGCGACTCAGGGCGCCATCGTATTCCGATTCGCATCCCCTCGGGGGGGAAAAAACAGTCCATATGAAGACGCAACATACAGATGCACATATCCTGGGGGGCAGAAAAGTAAGCAATAAACAGGTAAATAGGCGTGTAAACACACTCTGGATAGAGCGCCAAACCACGCCCAGGTCAGGATAAGGAATATGCAGGAGGGTGGATAGAAAGACGCCTGAGTTCAGGCCATATATAATCTGCAGACACACGTAGACTGGTCTGGATCCTGCGAGTGCCATGGGACCAGACCACACACCCAAAAATCGCAATGCCGATGACAGCGGCATCCGTTGCGCAACGTTGTATGGGCTTCAAGGCCCTAAGAGCTCAGAAAATAGGTCAGTCGCCCTGCCTGGTTTTCAAGGATTCAGCAGGTGGGGAGTGACGAATGAAAGTGGAAGAGAGGGGCCATCCTCCCCTGGATTCAGCAGGGGGGGGGTATATGGTCACTCTGATCGCAGGTCACCGGAAGATGGAAGAGAGCAAGCAAGTGAGGGACGATCCGTCGACCAAACAAGCGCTCAAACTGCATCAGAGGAGAGCTCAGGGCGGTGATCAGGCGCCCCTGGCTGCAATCGCCCGGGTGAGTGCTGCGAAGTCCGAGACATGGATCTTGGTCCTGTGCTTGCTGATGTAGTCCATGAAGGGGGTAGTAATCCGCGGCACGAACGAGGAGACGGGTTCCCAGGTGTCGTGGGATGGCCCATAGCCCCGCCAACGAACCTTGAACTCCAGGCCTCC
Organism: Eutreptiella sp. 'Long Island Sound 2002'; assembly: GCA_964036045.1. Classification (NCBI taxonomy): domain Eukaryota; phylum Euglenozoa; class Euglenophyceae; order Eutreptiales; family Eutreptiaceae; genus Eutreptiella; species Eutreptiella sp. 'Long Island Sound 2002'. The sequence goes on along the minus strand of OZ038383.1, from coordinate 41,327,339 downwards.
GGGTGCCGAGGCGTTCGGACACTGGGCCAGGATTTTCTCGACGGTATAGTCGTCCTGCTCAGCATAGTCGTCGTCCGAATCAGCCTCATGTGCGGCATAGTCCAGGGACACATGTTGGCCACGGAAGTCGGGTTCCCGCACACGGAGTTGACTCTTGTGGCGCTCCCGGAACTGTTTGTGACCCACCTTGATGCGGTAGGTGTCCTCACCAATCCTGCGGACCACCTCTCCGGGTTTGAACAAGGTTTTGGTGCGGTGGGTGCCCATAGGGCGGGGTCTGATCACCCACACCGGGTCCCCCACCCTGAACTTTTGCGCTGTCGAGCCTGGGGTCGACTTCTGACGCTCAGCATGCTCCTTCTCGAGCTGCTGGCGGATGTCCCGCGCCGTTGCCTCTTGCTGCGCAAAGAACTCCTTGGCGTCCATGGCCATACCATCACCAGACAAGGGAAGTCCCCGACCAAGGGGGTCCCTGCCGAAAAGAATCTGGTGAGGGGACAAACCACCCGGAGTGAGGGTGTCATGATGGGCCTTGAGAGCGGGCCACATCTCCTCAAACCAGTTCCGACGTGGATTGGTGATGTGAATCTTGCGCAGCTTCTCGAACAGCTGCCGTCCAGCCGGTTCAGCCCGGCCGTTAGACCGGCTGAGATAGGCGACGCTCTTGGCATGACGTATTCCCAGGAGTCAACACATAGCCTTGAACCAGCCACCAGTAAACTGGGGCCCTCGGTTACTGCAAATGGTGCGGGGGATGTCAAAGACGGTCAGCCAATGACGAAGCATCATGACTGCCACTTCCTTGGCAAGCGACCCCTTTTTGCGTGCCGGAACGGCTACTACGTAGCCGCTGTGGCGGTCCACACAAAGGACCACACAGTCAAAGGTCTCCTTGCCAATGTGAACTTCGGGCATGGAGAAGATGTCCATGGCCACGCTCTCCATGGGCTGGTCAGGCACCAGAGTCCATTGGGCTTCCCCCTTGACGTTCCGGTTATCGGGATTGCAGGCCTGACAGACCGAGCAACCCTTCCTGACCTTCTTGATGGCGGTGTAGAGACCGATCTGGTCGATCTCAAACCGGCGCTGCATGTCCAGGGCTTGCTTCTTGACCCCTGGGTGCATCATGTGGTGGTGCCAAGCCTCACATAGCTCGAGCACTCGGGACTCTGGGACCAGCAGCTTACCATTCCGGTAGAGCTTGCCATCTTCCTCAGTCAGCCCCTTTGGCCACTTCTGCCCGTCATCAGGGTCGGTCACAGCCCTATATTCGACCTGAAAGGCCTCGGACTTAGCGTAGTCGTCGGTCCAGTCGTCCTGGAGGCAAGATTCAGGGAAGAAGTGCTTGTCGGACTCAGCTCCATCAGGGGCGAGTACTCTGACCGCTCTGCCCATCCTCGTTCTGAGGGGGGCATCCGCAGCCATGACGACGAAGCATTTAACACCCTCCTCCTCCATCAGGCGCTCCATTTGTATGATCCTCTTGGCCTCAAGGGTTTCAGCCTCATCGCCATGGGCAGACACGTCTGTCATGCCCTTGCTTGCGGGATAGGCCCACCTACTGAGACAGTCCGCCACGGTGTTGTCCTTACCAGGAACATACACAACCGTGAGGTCGAACTTGGCCAAGGTCTCATGCCATCTTGCCCGTCGGGAGGCGGGACCAGAGGGGGTGTCCACATGCTCCTTGTGCCACGACTGCAGACTCTGATGGTCGGTGCAGACGGTGACGGGATGGAGGGCTATGTACCCAGCCCATTTCCTGAGAGCCATGACGATGGCATACGCCTCCTTTTCACGGGGCGTCCACGTCCGTCTCTGGCCTTCCGCCAGGACTCGGCTCCAGAAGGCCACTGGCACGTGCCTCCCATCGTCAAGCACTTGTTCGAACACAGCGCCAACGGCGTAGTCGGAAGCGTCGGTGCGCAGGACGAACCCTCGGTCGGGATCCACGAGGTGCAGACGCACTGCGGATAGCAGCGCCTGCTTCATCCCCTCAAAGGCACGGTCGGACTCATCATTCCAGACCAGAGCCTTCTTCGACCCCTTCTTGGTCTCCTCTCGGTTGCCCTTGAGCATGGTCGTCATGGGGGCTGCATACTCGGCATACATCTTGATATACCCCGAGTAGTAGTTGCAGAACCGCAAGTACGCCCGTAGCTCAGAGACCGTTTTGGGCTTTTCCCAGTGCTCGATCGCAGCCACCTTGCCAGGTATGGGCTTTCGCTGCCCGTTCCCAACTACGTGGCCAGCGAAGACCACCTCGCTTACCGCAATGGTGGCCTTGTCACTGCTGCCCGCGAGTTTTACCGAACCAGAAGGTCCAGCACTCGGGTGACGTCCCTCTCATGTGCCTCCAGGAGCTCCTCGTAGCTCATACTGGGGTCCCCGGACGCGATGATCACGTCGTCCACGAAGAGATCCGCACAGTCACGCACCGGCTCAAGCAGGTTCTCCAGCATCCGCTGAAAAGCCGCATTGCCGTTGGTAACGCCCATGGGCATCACCTTCCACTGGAGAGGTCCAAGTGGGGTGCTCATGGCTGTGCGGGCACGGGACTCCTCGGCGAGAGGCATCTGATGATAACCATGTTTCAGGTCAATCACCGTGAAGATCCTCCGCCGGTGTTGTTTTTGCAGCATGTCCTCAATGAGGGGCAGCGTATAGCTGTCATGCTGCGTTTGGGCGTTTAGGCCGCGGTAGTCGACCACGAGCCGCCACTCACCGGCCACCTTCTTGGGGACGACGAAGCACGGAGAGGCCCACTCGGAGTGGCACGGCTCAAGCCAGCCTCTCTCGATGAAGTCACGCAGGATCTTCTCCATGGCCTCCTTCCTTTCGCCCCTCAGGGCGAACTCCCAGTGTCGATACACACGGGGGTCCTGCTTCAGTCGTATCTTGGCCTCGCCATACGGTCGACGCACCGGTGGGGGAAACACAGGTTTTCCGCTGAAGAAGGTATCACCATACTTCTGCTTCAGCCTGGCCCTCAATGCCTGGATCTTGGGGCAATCATCGGACTCCGCCTTGGCTTTTCCGGGCACCTGGACCACTGAGCTTACTTGAGGGGTAGCGACCCCACTCAGTTTCGGCTCAGGTGGTCTTCCCAGGTGGCCCAAAGGGCCATCTCTGGTCTTGCCTTGGAACAAGTCACCGTAGGTGGGTGGGTTTCCGTGATTGGCTCGTCCTGGCTGGACATGTGGTCCAGCACCCTCCGTACGAAGGTATCCCCGTCATAGGAACCAGAGACGATCGAGTCCACTTCCCACCAGGCTTTGTCCTGGCCCTTGCCCTCACGCTGGCTTCCCCAGTCGTGAAAGGGCTGATCCATATACCCCTGAACCAGATCCAACTCCTCTTCAGTGAGGGGGTCCTGCGATTCTCCGATGTCAACAGGGGAAACCGCAAAGCATTGCCGCCATGGCTCCGCTACGATGCGGTTGACACACACGAAGTCCGTGGTGTCGGCCTGATCAAGGCCCCCATCCACGTAGTGGAATTCTGTTGGCCATCTCTGGGGTGGCATGGGCTGTCCCATAGCGTCCTGATAGACACTCTCTCCAGCCGGTAGGACGACCTTGTTTAAAGTCATGTTGGTCAATGAGACCACCCAATGTCGGGTGCTTTCCTCCTCGGTGCATCCCAAACGAACAACCAGCACTGCCTTGGAGCGGTCCTTGCGAATCTTCGCTACCGCCCTTGGAATGTCTCATCGGGGGCAATGGATCCACATCAAACCCTGATGCGGACCCCAGTGCTTCTTCCACGCGGAGTCCTGGGCGCTCCAGTACTTCTCACAGACCCGAAGGTGGGCGGAGGTTCCTGAAGAGAGCGCATCCACGGCCAGATCCGAAGCTCCCAGGTCCGCAACCACTCGGCTCGCCACTTCCGGCATTACGCCGTACTCCTGGTTTGCTGGCCCAGTTGGCTCAGTGCCCAGTGCGGCCACTTCGAGCTGATTGCGTTCCGGGTGGATCCATTGGCACTCCACATGGTGCTCAGGTGACGAAAGCCACGAGAGCTGGTCGTCCTGGTACAGGGTCATTGAGGCCTGTGTCGGGAGAACGCCGGAGTCCGTCTCCATCATGAAGTCGTACCCAACGATCATGTCCCAGTCCATCTCGGCCTCGTAGAAGCAACCTTGCAGGAGGATTTCCTTGCCGAGGTCCGGGCGGCTCAGCTCATGGTGGTTCACGAACTGCAGCCCAATGGCCGCTTCCTTCGTGCTTCCCACCATGTACTGGCCGTTCGCCACCTTCAGCCTGACAGGTTTCCGACTGTCGGTCAAACACTCTGGCGGAAGTAGGCCAGCCTTGACCAAGCTGACCTGCGCTCCCGTGTCGACCAACACGTCGAAGACCTTCTCCACTTCCCCGCATAAGGCACGGACCTTAAGGTGCAACTGCCGCTCACGCGCCACTCGGCGCACGGCGTGCAAGCTCAGGATCTCTGGCCGTTCCAGAAGCTCAACAAGCGACTGGTGCAGGTCGTGGACAATGGGCTGAGGCTGCCCATCTGCAGCATCCAGCTGCGGTCCGGGTGATCCTCCGATACTCTCGGATAGATCTTGAAGCACATCAAATATATTCTTGGTCGCGAATGGACGGGTGCAAGGGTTCGTGTCTTCACTTGCCCTCACCCTGCCACCGCGACTGTCTTTGGTTTTGGGTGCCGGACCGGGCCTTCCGCCCGCGGCAGTCCCTTTGTGCTTATGGTCTCCCGACTGGGATGGTGTGGCGCTTCCCACGAGACAATCCTGGGACCGCCCTAGCTGGGGCCCTTGGCTGCAGGGGCTCCGCTAAGTGGCGTCGGTAGTGGTAGTAGGGGTACTCTCCTCCGCATCAACCTCGTTGACACCCTTCTTCCTTCCCCTGTTCCTACCCTTCTTGTCCTTGTCCTCGTTCTTGTCGTTCTCCTTGTTCTCCTTGTTCTTGTTGTCCGACCTGGGGACCCAGTTCCTCTTGATCTCCTGGATCTCCTTGGCCGACTCGGTCCCCACCGACATCAGCTTGGAGAGCTCGTCCTTGTCGACCTCCACTTTGGTCTCCCAGATACCCGCGGGTGCACGCTTCTTCAACCTGTGCGCCTTCTTGTAGGCCTCCGTGTCGGCCTGGTGGATGGGGCATGTCCGGTGGTCATGGTGGAAGCCTTGCTTCCTCCCATAACACACGAAACAGCCCTGAGGGTGAGCTCGTATGAACTCCCCAAAGGACAGCGGAGGGTTGCCAATGCGGCGGGGGTCCTTGTTCTCCTTCTTCTTCCAACCCTGCTGCAGGGGCTTCCAGCTTCCCCGGTTGCTCCCCGCGTTCAGGTTGTTGGCCACGAAGGCACAAACGACCGTCTCGGCGGGCTCATCGTCGTCGTCATCGTCGTCGAGAGCCCCATCGCCATCGGCTCCCGCTGGGTCCATGGCAGCTTCCCCGCCAGGCCCCTCGCCAACGTAGTTGACGTCACGGTCGCCGGGCCTCAACCCGCGGGTGTGGTGGAGGTTACGGTACTCCTTGAGCACCTCCTCTCGAACCCACTCCAGGATCTCGTCGCAGCTCATCCGCGCCGGGATGGCCTGCAGACGGATGGTCTGGCCGCTCAACTCACACTCATCAAGGCGCCACATCGCGGTCTTCTCGTGATCGCCCGAGACGGTGATGAGGAGAGCGTTCCACAGGGAGTGCCGTTTGACATCCCGGGCCACATTCTTCCTTGTCCAAGCCACCACATTCGTATGATACTCCTTGGGGAGCATCATCTTGACCGTGTGGTTGGACTTGGCCCTCTTGGCTTCCTCCTTGGTGACTCTCTTGATCCATGCTTCCGGCAGCATGGAGAGCAGGCGAGCCTGCTCGTCACCCTCGTTCCAGTCCACCACGTTGCGGCGGTAGAGGGTGTATTGCCCCCGGAAGTCCCGCCAATTTCGTAGGCGGATCTCCCGAACATCATGCTGAAGCTTGATGGCCTTCCACCGCTTGGCAGCCACCTGCGGAGCGTCCACCCGCTCCTGCTCGTCGAGCCACTTCTTGGCTTCCTTGAGGGTCTTGATTTTCCCCTCCTTGGTCGCCACAAAGTATAACTCTTGGAGCACTTCCGGCAGGCGATACCTGAACCGTTTGAAGACATATCTCTCCGCATCTGCGGGATCCATGTCTTCAGTGACGGTCACCCCCCAATCGTCCAGCTTCTCCAAGAAGCGGTTGAGGTTGAGGGGGTTGCCATCGTACATGGGGGGCTTGATGTCCTTCAGGTCTTCCCACACGGCGGCGTCCGCGGCCTTAGAGACCATGAACGCCGGCCGCAAGGTGGACCGAGGTTCCCATCGGCCTCTCCCACGGACTCCCACGGCTGCCACTTCCATCTCCTCCACGGTATCTGTGTGGCTACGCCGTGGTTCCTCCATGTACGCTGAACCTAGATGTTCACGCCGTACTTTTTCCATGTATGCCTCCTCATCACGGCGCCGGCGGCTGCGTTCAGCGGCCTCCCGTCGTACACCACGCGGCGGGGTAATGCCGAACTCCTCCAGGTCCAGGTCCAGGTCCTCACCTCCGCCGACATCCCACTCCACGTCTCCTCTGGGGACCTCATCCCTGAGACCACCATAACGTCCGCCAGTCATTGGGATTGGCTCCGGTGCTGGTGCGGGGTGTCGGGGGCGTACCGGTGTCCGCGGTGGAGCACGGCGGTTGTGGTACTCCGCCCTGAGCCACTCATCCCGCCAACCCTCACGGCCACTGCCGGGCGGCACGCGCTCGTTGCGGCGGCCCGCGCTGTGGTGAGAGGGGGCGCTGAGAGAGGGGGCACTGGCGCTGGGGCGACTCCTGGGGGCTCCGCCGGGGGCGTGGGGTCTGCCTGGACCTGGTCCAGGTCCCCAGCTGTCGTCCGACGAGCGAGACTCCAGGGGTGGGTGGTCGCTGCCGACGCTCCCACGGCCTTCCAGCTGGTCCAACCTCTGCTGCAGGCCGTTGATGACCTTGTTCAGCAGCCTGGTCTCGCCCCTGGCGATGTCCAGCTCCCTCTGGGCGGCGGTGGCGACCTTGGCGATCTTGACCATCTCGATCTTGGCGATGTCCAGCTCCTTGTGTGCGCCCGCGGCGACCCTGGCGATGCGAGTCATCTCGCCCTTGCCCGTGTCTACCTCGCGCGCAAGGGACTGGACCCTCCTGCGGAGGTGGACAATCCACCGCCAGGTGGCATCCGGGTCGCCGTTCCCTGGTGGGTCGTCGGGGTCCCCTTAGGGTCCTCCAGGAGGGCCTCCACCGGGTCCGCCCGGTCCAGGGGGTCCTCCCCTGCCCGGTGGTCCGCCTCCAGGGGGTCCACTTTGTGGGCGTCCTCCAGGGGGTCCTGATGGTCCTCCGCCAGGGGGTCCCGGTGGGTCTCCGCCGGGTCGCCTCGGTGGGTCCGAGGATGGGGGCTTCTTCGTGTAGTCGAAGTCCATGTCATCATCCTCGTCCATGTCGCCCCACCTGGGCGTCTCGGTCCCGCACGCGGAAGACTCCGAGCTCCGGTAGGGAGGAGGGAGATCCTCACTCTCACCCTCCGGCTCCATGGGGATGTCTCCGCCTCCTCCGCCAGCCACTCCTCGGCGATGTCGGCGGCCTCGTTCATCCCGGTCGCTGGCGGTGAAGAAGGGGTCGGAGTCATGGGGGTGTCCGCCCGCTGGCCTCCGTGACCTCTCGGGGGTCTTCCCCTTACCCTTCCTCCGTGGGTAGGCAGTTGGGCCACTGCTCCCACTGCTGCCCGTGTCCACCTCCTCCGGATCCAGCGCCATCTTGGAGGAGGCGTCCCCTTCGAAAAGCTTTCGAAGGGTCTCCACTCGGGATCCTCCCGGGGGGAATCTCGCGGCGGAGCTTGGCCTCCGCCTCCGCCATTGCGGCGGCCGTGGCTGCGGCAGCTCGCCCTTCGGCCTCCTCCCGGGCACGAGCCGCCTCGGCTTCCCGGGCCTGCTGCAGCCGAGCCTTCTCTGTCTCCAGCGCCGCCAGCTCCGCCTCCGTCTTGGCCCTCTCCTCAGCGACCTTCCGTCGCGCGGCCTCGATGGCGTCCTTCTTGGCGGCGTCCGCCTGGGCCTTGGCCGTTGCTTCGGCGTGGGCCCTTTCCTCCCCCTCCTTCCTTGCCCTCTCTTGGACAAGCGCTTCCTCCAGCGCCTTCACCTCGGCCTCCTTGCGGGCAATGGCCTCCTGGGTCAGGCGGGCTTCCTGGGCGGCTGCCGCCACCTCACCTGTGATCCGGGCAGTCGCTGCCTCATGGGCGGCCGCAGCCGTGAGACCGGCCGCAATGGCCGCGATGGTCGAGGCGTGGAAGGCCATGCCTCTGCCCCACTCCGTGGCCTCCTCCTGGGCGATGCCGACGGTGCCCTCCACGGCAGCGTTCTGCTGCGTGGCCCGTTGCCCGGCAACCCAAAGGTTGCAGGGCACCCCACAGGTGCGCTCACAGGCGCGCGCCACATCCTTTTGGTGGGGAGCGACGCTGCTGCTGGAGCTGGGCTGGTCGGCCGGCATCCTCCCGCGGTGGGCCGACTCCACATCGCTGCTGGGGCCTGACTTCCTCAGGTGCAGCGTACGGGGCTTGGCCTTGGCCTGCTTGGGGACTTGGAGGAAGTCGCCAAGGGTGGTGTGGCCGGGGTGGTGACCGCCAATGGCCCGTTGGGGGCTGAGGGCTGGGGTTCCGCCCTTGGCAGCTTGGGCTGCTTCGACGGCCAGGGACTCCTGGTACTCCCGCCACTTCCTGTCCCGCTTCCTGTCCCCGGCGGACCGCTTCTCCTTCCCAGGAAACGCGCTGCCGCTGCTGCTGCCCTGCAGCGTGCGCTCGGTCCCCGGCTCCGGGAACTTCCTTTCGAGCATGTCCCACATTAAGACGTTGATCGTGGCGCCCGACGGGTACTCGTTGGAGTTCTCGTCCTCCTCAATCCCGTCGGGGCGCAGCCCTTCGCCGGGCCTGTCTGGCCGGGTCCAGACCCTCCAGCGCTTCTGGCGGAAGCGGAAGGCAAACCCTTCCACCCGCAGCCAGTCTTCGACTGCCTGCGGGCGGTCGGGACCCATGTCCTCGCGGAGCTCGAAGCTCCCGGGCATGCCGCCTTCGCACTGGGGATGGCTGTGGCGCTAATGCTGGTGCCACACCAACCCACGCAGTAGGCGCACCGCATGGGGGTGGGGCCGCGGCCACGTCTTGCCCGTTTCTTGCCAGTTTACCATGGCAGCGGGGGGGCGTACTTGGTCTTGAGGTCCTTGGTGGTGGTTGTTGAAGCGGTTGCTCCGGTGTGGTTGTGGAGGTGGGTGACGCGACTGGGAGTGCGGCCCGTACTGGTCGGCCGATGGGACTCGCTGATGTGGGAGTCCTGGTCTCTCCACCTCCTTCACGGTCGCGGCGCTTCCGTGGTCGCTAAGGGCGATGCTCTGGGCGGCACTGCGGGCTCCGTGATGGTCTTGGAGTCCTCGGGGTTGGGGTGCTGCTCGTACCCCTCGAAGGCCCCGAGTGGCACGCGGGGGCTCAGTAACCCCGCGGCGGTGAAACGCTTTTGACGCGTTCCCGTGGGGGTGCTGGCCACGGGACGCTGCGGTGGACACGCACAAGCAAGCAGACAGGCAAAGCACTGCGCTCACAGCGGCATCATCACGCTCGTGTCATGTGACAAAGCGTTTCAGGATTCTTGCCACTCTGAAACAAAGGAACAAAAGTATGTACAGCAACACATCAGGATATGCACACATGGGGTTAAGACTGGACTGGAGTAAGTGCATCACAGGACAATAGACACTCAGTCCCAACTCGTATCTCAATCCCAGGTCCATCCCTCACAGTGGCTGGCAGGGGCGGGGGCTCAAACACAACCCATGCCCTACTCAGTCCAGACCCTGAAACCCTGCCAATAGGGGAGATGTCCCGCCCAGCCACCCAGGAGTTCCTTGAAACCAAGGGGCTCCAACGCCAACGGACAGTGGCTCCCCATGGCCCCTTAACGGCAGGTCCCAACTCCCCTTCTGAGCCAGAGATATGGCCCCGCCATTATCCCCTAGGAGTTGGTAGCTGAAAATGGGCTGTTTCAGCCCAAACTGATATTAGCTCAAAAATCTCCAAAATTGACCCCTCGTCCGGACCCGCCAGAGATAGGGACGAGGCAACTGACCCTATGCCCTTCGCCTACGAACTCTCTGGAGCCCTCACTCAACCTGGTTCCCTCTGAGGTCCCGGCATCAGGGCACCACGGGTTCGTCAAGTGGGGTCATGATGCCAAAATCACCAAAATTGGCCTCTATCCCACGCGTGGCTCGCCCAGCCAGGGCAAGGCCAATGACTCACAGGGTGGGAGGCAGGTCCTAGGACCTATATCTGAGTGCACAACTTGAAATTAGGTCTGGGCTCCTTGTGGGCAAAGAGATATGGGGCCGCCAATTGACCACACGGGGGGCTGAAATTGGGGTCCCAAAAGGGGGTCAATTTGGCTGCTCAAAATGAGCCAAAATCGGGGGTATCCCCAATGGTATATCTCCACGCCGGCTTGGAGATCGGATCCGCCATTTCATATGCGATTCACTGGGAGTCCAACGAAGACTCCCATGCACTTGGCTCTCAAAGATCTCCATGCCACTCGGCGTGGTGACAATCCAGATTGGGTCGACAATTGCCATAATGACGGAATCGGCCGTCTCGGGCGACCGTCCAGGGTAGGAAACCTTGGCGATTTTGTCGCGCCAAGCCTTGATTCACGACCCTTGAAATCCCTTTTGGTCCCATGCCCTGGGTTATCGCTTGCTGTCACGCTGGCTGCTTACTGTTCACCAAGGGAATGAACACGCGGATGGGGCAGAAAGCAGCATGCGGTGCAAACGGGGGGATCATGGATCGCACCAAAAGTTGAATAACTCCGGATGAGCCGCAGGAGCAAATACGAAACTCAATGGCGTTCAACCCTTGGTCATTAGCTACAATCATCGCACTTCTTTCCTGGCTAGATCCTGTGCCCCATGGAGATATGGTAATTCCAATATGGCATACAATGGCAAAAACAGCGAAATATGGCCAAAATGGCCGACACTCATGATTCCATATCTCCATGGCCACGGCGAGGATCCTTTCAACCAAAGATGCTATAGACACATGGGACTTAGGTCCCAATATATGCCACTTGCCAACCCTCATGGTCGCCTCTAGCTATTTTCCCCATTGGAGGGAAAGTGATACACAAATGGGGCAGAATGGCAACATACCCCAAAATGGGTGACTCACAACTCTCCCTTCGAGAGGAGAGGCCACATGAGGAAACACCCCATTCGATGCGGGTTTATGTGCCCTCTCCGAATCGCCCTTACCCTTGGTCAAGTGGCGCACGCAACCTCGGGGGCGAAATGAGGGGGAGATGGGGTTTGTGGCCATTCCGGGCAAAACGGCCAAAATTCACCCAAAAGTGGTCCCTCCAAAAATCGTATCTCCGTATCACAAGAGAAAGGAGCCTCGGGCTTTTGCATGGATGCAAACCGAAGCTTTGCTCTCCTTTTGCAACAAGGGTTGAGGTTCAAAGCATAATGGAAACATTTTTAACACCTCAATCCTTGAAGCACACTATTTATGGGAAAAGATGCATATATTGGCGATATTGGCATGTACATATCTTTGGGTCATTGAGGAACAAAAATATGCGTAAAAACCTTCGGAGTAGGCCCATAGTAGGTGCCTTCAAATATGCACACTATGGTTAGATTGTCTCCGTCCACTCGTGTCGTTAGTGCTTGCATATGAGCGCGTGTGCAAAGAGGCAGTATGGCACGCGTGTTCACAAGGCGAAATTATATAAAATAGAAGACAAGGTTGTAAAAATAAACCAAGCCATCCACGATGTCCTTCGTGGTCTCTACTTTACATATTGCCTTGGTTCGAGGCTCAACTCCTCAAAGGCTTCATGTACGAGCCTCGGGGGTTTGGCCATTTTGGCCTAATTTTCGACGAAAACTTGCCCTCTTTCGAAAAAAGACTTTTCGTACGCATTGAATTGCGTGGAGCCATCATTGAATTGGCTGGAAAAACGAAAATGGCCTAGGGCTTTTGGTCTTGTGGGCATTGTGTTCGGTTTTTAACGTTCATGCTCACAAGGCCACAAAGTTAGCGTTTGCGCACGCAAACGACTTGGGTTTGCGAAACGCATAGGCTGCCTAAAACATCGCCATTGCCCGCTTCCCTATACAAAGTGATATGCCCACGTGAAAGGGGCATGGATGAAAGACATAGGGGGGGAATGTAGGGTTCCATCCGAACTCATGGTCCTTGAGAACCATGAGTTCGAGCGATCGACGGAAAAGCTTGCGCGCTGATTTTCTCGAAGACGCAACGGCGAAAAATTCTGGTGAACACACCAGATGAAAGTACATTAAAAACCCTCTAGATTCAGCCCTTAAGTTCTCTTAGAACCTCAAAGGTACTCGAGAAAAATCCCTCACAAAACTCGCCACGGAGAAGCGACATCAGGCGGCAATTTCACGACAATTAGAAGTTGCGGTAGAAATCGGGTATTTCACCGATTTCCGACAGAAAATCGCCTAAGACAATAAAATTATGGTAATTCTAAATCGATTTATTGGTTAGAAATCGGATTCGAGATTTCGCGGGTTATAGAATAGGGATATCCCGCTGACAGCCGGTGTCAACGGCTTCCGCACGGGTGTGACGGCTCGCAGGCCTCCGGGCCATGGGCCATAGGTTCTGGGTACCGCTTCAGTGGGTGGCTGTTGGTGGATGGTGCTCGCTGGTATGGGGTGTGGGTGGGGGGGCTGCTGGTGGTGGTGGGGCGCTCCTACTAGGTCCTGGTGTTGCTGGTGTGCGTGCGCGGCTCCCCCAGGTCCATGGGGGTGTACCCTGGCTCGTGTGTTGTGGGCCCGTGTAGTCGGGGCGGCGGGTGGTGCTGGACCGCGTGGTGGTGATGTTCAGGGTGTGCTGGTTGTGTGTGGTACCCCGGCGTTGGTGGGTGTGGGGGTAGGGGCGGGTGGTGGTGGAATATGTGATGGTGTGGTGCGGTGATGTGTGCCATGTGGGGTGGGTGGTTCGTCGGGCCTGGTTGTGCTGGGGCAGGGTGGGGATGTAGCTGGTGGGGGTCGCTGTAGTATTGGGGCATCAGGGGGTAGGGCTTCAGAGGGACGGGGGCGTGGTGGTGGTGTTGGTGGTGCCATATCCCCTGGCTCTGCGCGTATGGTGGTCCTGGCATGGTGTGGACGTGTGCGCGCGGTGGTGGCTGACTGGCTTGCAGGGTTTGGGTGCTGCGGTGCGATGGTGGTGGTGGGCGCTGGTGGGGGCGGTGCTGTTGGTGTGCCCCGGGGGTCTGGTCGTGGGATGGTGCGGTGTGGCTGGACCCGGGCCCTGGTCGGGAGGTCGCGCCCCGCTGGCGGGCGCGCTGGCGGGCCCCCTGACCTGTCTTGGTCTTCTTGGCCTGGTGGGTGTCGGGGGCGGGTGTGGGGGACGGGGAGCGGGTGTGCCAGCGGTGCGCCTCTCGGAGGCGCGCCTCGAGGCTTCTGACGTAGGCGCGCTGGTCCGTGAGGCCCATTCGCGTGGCGGTGGCCTCGTTGGGGGCGGCCAGGTGGGCGTCCCGAAAGGACGCCCAGCCCTCCGGGGGCCTCAGCTGCGTGGGGTGGGGGTGGTGTGCCGGGTAGAGGAGTGCGCTGAGTGGGTAGGGTGTTCCTTTCCGTCGGCCGAGGGCGGTTTTGAACCGGCGGCAAGTGATTCGGAGGTAGGCTGCTATCTGCTTCTGGCGTCAGGGCTGCTGCTTGGGGGGCCGGGAGTTGTGGGTCTGGGAGGTGTAGGTCACGGTGGTGGAGGTATAGGGCGAGGAGGACGTGGCGGGCCGCCACGTTCAAGCCGCCCCCGCTGTGGCGCAAGGGTGGGCTGTGGGGGGGCAGGGGTGCGCTGCCCGTGGCCACGGCTATGGTCCATGCGTGGTCCGCTGTGTCCGCCACGTAGTACCCTCCCAGGTGGTCCCTGAGGGTGTCGGTGAGTGGCCCGAAGAAGCTGGGGTGGCTGGCGGGGGGGGGGTGCGGCTGGGGCCGCGGGCCGCTCGCGGTGGTGGGGGTTGAGGTCCCCGCAGTGGGGGCACCGGGTGAGGCGGTGCGCGGCCCCCAGGCAGACCCAGTGGTCCGGGTTGCAGGGTAGGGCCGTCTGTGGTAGCCGCTGGCGTACGCAGAGGGGGCATGCGGTGGCTGGCGGCTGGTGGTACCTGTGGACGGATGGTGGCGTTGGCAGATGGGGGCTGGCGGCGCGCGCATGCTGGTGGGCGTGCGTGTGGTGCCTGTGGTGCCCGTGTGTGCCGTGCCAGTGTTGTGCTCAGTGGATGGTGTGTAGGCGTGGTGGGGGTACCTTGTTGGTCTGTCTTGGGGTAGGTTCTCATGGTCCATAGAACAGGAGTTTGAGGAGGTGGGCTTGGTCTGTTTGGGGTAGGGTTGCTGCATGCTGCAGGTACCTGTGGGTGCGGTATGTGAGCTGCTCCGCTGTCTTGGTAATGGCCGTCCATTGCATGTGCGCCGCCGTGGCTTGCAGGTCCTCCGCCTGGGTGCGCAGCAAGGTGTAGACGGCTGTGGGAACGAGTTCCCTGCGGACCGCCTCGAGTACCTCCGTCTGCTTGAGGACGGTGGCGAGTTGCTGGGTTGCCGGGGACCGCGTCCGCCATCCGGCGTGCTGTGCGATGGTGTGGGTTGGGCTCCAGTCTGTGGAGGTGTTCAGTCCTCGGTACAGGGGGCACCCCTTGAAGTGGTCCCAGGTTTCTTCTTCCGCGTGGCCACAGATGCATTTGGTGTATCTTGCGGGGACGTGGATCGAGCGGCGTGCGTACCTTCGGTGGTATCGGGTGAGGAGGGGAAGCTGTTCGAGGGCGAGTTGGAGTCAGGGTTTTTGTACGTGTGCTGGGAGGCTGTCCGGGCGTAGGGCGGAGTAGGAGAGGGGGGTGTGGACGGAGTCTTCGAGGCGTCCGAGGAGATCGGTGTTCGCCGGGTGGCCCAGTGTGGTGGCCAGCTGCTGGATGGGTGTGGGGTAGTGGTACTGCTTGTCTCAATCTGTGTACGGCGCGTCCTCGGGCATTCATTGGGGGGGTTGTGTGGCCGAGGGTATCGGGGGTAGGTGTTGCAGGAGGCTGTGGTGGTGTGGGGTATCCGGTGGTACATGTTCGAGCCCTGGGGTGTGGCTGGTACTCAGGTATTTGGCATGTGTGTCTGCGCGTCCGTTGCCGTATGTGTAGCGGTGTGATTCCTCTTTGACGATGTGTAGGGCGTCTTGGGGGTGCATGCCCCTGAAGGCCATCCATAGTCCCAACGCCTGTGTGGTGAGGGCCGATTCCAGCGCCCTGTGGAGGGGCATGTCCGCGAGGCACCTGGTGAGGTGGATGTCCACCGTGGCGTCCACGACTACCCAGATGTTGCGGGGCTGGATCGTTGCGGGTGGTGGTGTGGCGGTGACGGCGTCCGCCAGGGTGCGCAGTTCGCCGTGGGAGGACGCCCCAAAGATGGTGGCCCCGGTGTGGTGCTCCACGTGAAGGCCGTCCGCGCGCCGGGTGATGCGTACGGAGGCGCAACCGACCGTGGGGGTGCGTTGCTGGGTGCCGGATGCGTCAGTGAAGTAGATGATTTCGGTGTCGCTGGGTATGGGTAGGCGGGCAATTGCCGTGGGGTGAAAGACGTAGACGGGGTTCCCTTGGGCGGTTCTGGTGGTGATTTGCGTGGGTTGCAGTAGCGGCGCTGCATAGACGCCTATCCCCTGGGTGATGATGGCCTGGGCTCCCGGGGTGAGGCGGAGGAGGCCTCTGTCCGGGCGCCCCTGGGTGATATACGCGTGCATCAGGCGGAAGAGGTATCCCGTATTGGGGTGGAACTTCTGGTACGTGATGGTCTGTCGCCCACCTGCTCTGTGGTGTGGGTTGAGTTTAAATACTTTTCCCTAAAGTTTATAAAAATTTTGATGCAACTGTGCAAAAATTTCCTTTAGAACTTTAGAAACTACGGCTCATACCTTCTTTTTCAAAAGCCGTTTACGCTTGCGCAACCTTGTTTTTGAAGTCCGCTTCCGTTGCGCTTGTCTGCAACTTTGAGTTTTGGTGTAAAAATGCGGATTTCTCGCGTGATTTCGTCAATTTTTAGCGATTTGACTTGTTAATCCGCTACACCTTTCGCTAAACCGCAGGAATCACTCCCTGTTGGTTACATTTTCTATTTTTTTCACCTCCTGGAGATTTGTGTCCTCCATTGGGAGTATTGCTCCGCCCTGGCCCTTGGTCAGGACGTTTACTAAAACGCTGTTTATGCAGCCATAGCCGTCCGCATTACAGCGTTCGACTGTACCCTACTGGGCAAGCATATGTGCTCTAGGGAGGGAGTCCTGGGTTCAAACCCCACTACCCCCAAAATTTTACCAAAAGTTTTCGTCGCACGCTGGCGACTTTTGAGGAATGCCCCATCCAAGGGACATCATTCACGGTACATTACACTGTTTTTCAAGGGTACCTACAGTCTGATAGGCTTCTATGAACTGATGAGAATGTTGTTGGTAAGTTTAATGCATTTTCTGGGGTAATTTTGGGAATTTTTGAGCCTTTTTCCTTGGTCCTACTAGCTTAGCTAACTAGTACTCCAGGGGGGAGTAAGAAAAAGTCACTGCCTTGTCTTTCTTGGAGGGCTTGATCCAGGCCAGGCCCCCTTTAAAACCCACTTGTTGATGCTAGGACCAACTTAAGTTTTTTTGTCACTCTTTTGAAGCCTTTAGTACACTTTCTCAAGGTAACTAGGGTTATAACCCTAGCCCCCCCATGAAGTTCACCCCTACCACTCAACTGAGCGGAGGTATCTTCCTTCATGGAGGATATACCGAAATAAAATAGGCATTTCACGCTTTAGGCCTTGGACGTTAAGCCTAGTGGTCTCCGACCCCAAGACCCCTATACTGAATTGTTTCTACCACTTATTGTGGTTCTACTTTTTAACTGTTTCTGAACACAGTTGCTTCGCCAAGTCATATTCTGTGTCTGGCCTGACACCTATGCCCCATATTCCTAACCAGCACCATTTCTCCCAAAAGAGTGCACATGAAGTCCTTGATGCTATCTTTGAGGTTAGAGTCAGTCCAGTTTTCATATAAAATCTTTTGTATTATCCATTTCTGATTGAATCTTTGTGTTTGTACCTGCTTTGTCTATCTGCAGCCCTTCTGTGTTACACTGGATTTCAAACTATTCATTGATTCGATTCACATCCTGTTCTTGCTCTACTTGCTCCTTTGGTTTTTTGGGATTTCACCATCAAACACCTGCAGGATTTCATCAAAATCTATAGGGCACTAATCAAGGACATCTTTCTATTGGAAAGGGTCTCTCTGGGTCCTTTATCAGGCTGTCCGCATGCAACGCCAAGACAAACGCCGATTGCGGGTGGGCTTGGTGCACTGGAGTGCTGCAGACCTTTAGTCTAGGTACCACAGGATTTCAGGGGACGGCTCGCGGGGTTCCGGTACCCAGAACCAGCAATAGCAGTATCCAAGATCTTCAGGTTCATACCACCAGTGGATGCCGAGGTACCACAGGTTGACACATATCTAGGCATCTCAGCTTGGAGGGAGGAGTAAGCCTTAACCCATGTGCCATGTGATGAGCGCGATGCCATCACGTATGATTGAGTGTTTGCAGTGCGGATTACTTGTTCGTTGTCGCCTAGAATTATGAATTGCATAGCTTGGTTTAGGGAGGACACCCACCGAAGAAGCATAATGCCAGCCCAGTACTCGGATCCTTCAGAGGAATGGTAGGGGGATGGGAGGCAAAGAACCAGAACCGTACCGTTGGGGTTGTAGATTGTGGCAGCAGAGCCGAAACCCAGAAAGATGTCCTTGCTTTATGCCCTAGATATTTTGATGATGTCCTGCAGGTTTTGTAGTTGAAAACCCAAACCAAAGCAGCAAGTAGAGCAATAAGAGGATGTGGATCGAATCAATGATTGGTTTTGGAATCCACTGTAACACAGAAGGGCTGTAGATAGACAAAGCAGGTTTATACACATAGATTCAATCACAAATGGATAATACAAAAGATTTTATATGAAAATTGGTCTGACTCTTGTCTCAGAGGTTGCATTAGGCACTTCATGTGCACTCTTTTGGGTGAAATGGTGCTGGTTAGGACTGAGGGGCATAGATGTCAGGACCACACAGAAAATGACTTGGCCAAGCAACTGAATTCAGAAACAGTTACAAAGTAGGACCACAATAAGTGGTAGAAACAATTGAGTATAGGGGTCTTGGGGTTGGAGACCACTAGGCTTAACCACCAAGGCCTAAAGCATGAAATGCCTGATTTATTTCGGTATATCCTCCATGAAGGAAGGTACCTCCGCTCAGTTGAGTGGTAGGGGTGAACTTCATGGGGGGCTAGGGTCACAACCCTAGTTACTTTGAGAAAGTGTACTTTAGGCAACAAAAGAGAGATAAAAACACTTAAGTTTGTCTTAGCATCAACAAAGGGTTTTAAGGGGGGGGCTTAGCCTGGATCAAGCCCTCCAAGAAAGACATGGCAGTGACTTTTTCTTACTCCCCCCTGGAGTACTAGTTGATCAAGCTAGTAGGACCAAGGAAAAAGGCTCAAATATTCCCAAAATTACCTCAGAAAATGCATTAAACTTATCAAAAACATCCTCATCACTTCATAGAAGCCTATCACACTGTAGGTACCCTTGAAAAACAGTGTAATGTACCGTGAATGATGTCCCTTCGATGGGGCATTCCTCAAAAGTCGCCGGCGTGCGACGAAAACTTTTAGAAAACGTTTGGGGGTAGTGGGAACTGAACCCAGGACTCCCTCCCTAGAGCACATATGCTTGTCCACTAGGGTACAGTCGAACGCTCTAATGCGGACGGCTATCGCTGTATAAACAGCGTTTTAGTAAACGTCCTGACCAAGGGCCAGGGCGGAGCAATACTCCCAATGGAGGACACAAACCCGCAGGAGCTGGAAAAAATAGAAAATGTAACCGGCAGGGAGTGATTCCTGCGGTTTAGCGGAAGGGGTTGCGATTTAGCAAGTGAAATCGTTAAAAATCGACGAAACCACGCGGGAAATCGTCATTTTTACACATAACCTAAAGTCGCAGACAAGCGCAAAGGAAGCGGTCTCCAAGAAAAAGGTTGCGCAAGCGTAAACGGCTTTTGGAAAAGAAGGTATGAGCCGTAGTTTTTAAAGTTTTGAAGAAAATCTTTGCACAGTTGCATCAAAGTTTTTATAAACTTCAGAGTCAAGTATTCAAATTCAGCCCACACCACAGAGCAGGTCAACAACCCATCTCTCAGGTATGTCAGTGTCACCTCACACTCACGCATGGCGTTCGTGTTGGTTGTTTTGTCAAAACGTTAGGGTTGTCAACGCTGTGCTCGTTGGGGGGTCGGGTGTTCTTCTCTCGTGCTCTGCACAGGTAAAAACAGGAATGAAAGGTATGTGATGCGAATGGAGCGCGCAGCGCGCACGTAGGGTTAGAATATGCGCTGTGCTCGCGATGCATCTGCCTAATCGAGGCATCCACACGCTGTGACGCTTTACCTGTATCCCAAATTCACCCTTGTTTTCTTCTTCACAGGTAAGTACAGAAAGTGTTTGTTCGTGTGCGGCCGTGGCGTTAAAGTAGGGTTGCTTAAAACGCTTAGGCTTGTTTTGTGTTCGTTTCAATTCGGCATTCACACGATGCATGGTGAGTAAGGTAGGTTAGCCCAGGAGGAGCTCACCTCCTGGTTGAGTCAGTGGTTCAGCCTCCCTTCCCTGCGTGCACATGATGCATTAAAGGGTAGGCCACGCGAATTGCGCACGGTAAACCTTGTTTAGGTTACCCAGAGGCTCCTCGGTACGTTCTTTAAGAGAACCCGAGGAGTTTCTTAAAGCTTGCTTGCTTGACAGGGGTAGCTGAATCTTCAGCGTGTTTGCGGACAGTGTATTATAGGTCACACTGAGAATCGTATAATACGGGGAGTGTGGCTTGGTTCCTCCGCCGCAAACGCCCCTTCATTTGCCTCTGTTGTACAGGTGGGAGAGGTTAAGGGTGATTGGTGCACGCAGCAGCTGCCTTCGGCGGCTATCCATTTTTCTGCCCTAGCAAAACAGGGGCGCTGATCACAAATCAAATGACTGCGCCTCAGCCAGGACTGGCGAGGGCAGTTCGACTTCAACGACATCTGCGCTGTGCACGCAACGAGAGCACCCCTTCCCTCCAAGCCCTAGCAGGGGAAACGTGTTGTGGCGTCCCCTGTTAGGCCACAGCTGCTTAGGAGCGCTGTGTTTTCTTGTCCTCTTCACAGGAGGGCCACTAGGGCCTGAGTCTTCCTGGACAGCAGCCCCAAGTAGCGTGTGTAGGGGTTAGGGTCAGCAGGCCTGGCAGGAGTGGAGTGCAAGTGATGAGTGCTCACCCTGCCTTCGAAGGCCGGTGCTGGCATTAGTGAGTGTAGTGTAGTGGTGTCTCCTGTCCCGCATGCTTTTCCTCGTGGGCAGGGGAGTGCGTTAGCTTTTGGCCTGTAGCAAAGATGGGCGTTTTGTATGCCCTTACCACACTTGGCCACCCCTCCTCTCTAGTAGGTAGGGCTTTTGCCGTCTTACCCCAAGGATAGGCGCCAGCACAGAAATTGGGCGCCATAGGAGTGGTAATAGTACCTGATTAGGACCTTCGGTCCGACGTCAGCGAAGCCCGGTCTCCGGGAGCCACGCTGGGGAGAGAAGTGAGACACATACAGACATACGTAGCACACTTAGGGGTATGGTAAACCCTGTAAGGAAGGGTAGAACCCCATGGGTCTGGACCAGTCAGGGGTCCTAACTGTGGGCTCGCTTGTCCCCAAGGAGGGAAGACACACCTTGCCTCATAACACCTTGCTTGTCATTCCCCCCTGGTGTAGTAAGCCACCGTTCTTCGTTGGCTCTCCAAGGTCATTACATTAGGGCAGTACCCATGCAACACATGGTCAACAAGGCACACACTCGCTGGGTGGCTGCAATCATGATAACCAGCTGGCTCACGCTGGAAACCATAGGCATGGGTCTGCAGGGCACAGACTGACACAGGGAGATTAGTTACGCTTCTTACGCTGGGACATAGTCTCAGCACGGGTTAGGAGCTGCCCTTCGTTGTTCTCAACGAGGTAAGTGCGGAAGATGGGGTTGACACTCCCATCTGGTTGTATGAAGGCTGACATAGGTTCCCAGGTCGCCTCAGACAACCGATAGCCATCCCACAGGGTAAAGAATTTCCTGCCCTGTTTATACTCGTGGCGAGCAATACCTGCAACCACGTAGTAACCATCGACTGCCTTCTCATCGGCAGTCATCTCTTCGAGTTTGTCTGCCTCCTCTGGACTGGCAGCGTTTTTTAGGTATATACGTTCAATCTCACTGTCGCTGAGGCGCCACTCATCCCAAGACAAGTCGTCAGGGGAGTGATAGTGCCTCAACTGCTTAGGTGCACACAGCAGTTCACCACCTAGACGTGGACTGCACCTGACATGGATCCTGGATCCATCTATCCTGATGATACGATAGGGTCCAAAGTAAGGGTCCTGTAGGCAGTTACGTGGCCAGGAGGGTAGGCGTGAATGGTGTACCAAAACAAGGTCACCAACCTTGAAGCTGGCAGGTCGCCGTAGGCGGTTCCGTCGGCTCTGTTCACGGTCACGAATGTGCCTCAGGTTAGTACCAGCCTGGTTAGCCAGAGACTGCTTGTGTTCCAGCAAATCTCCCACAGGGCTCTTGAACTCCTCAGGAATGGGGGTTTTGAAGAACCAAGCAGGTCGTCCTCCATGGAACAGTTCGTGGCGGGTGAAACCCGTAGAGGAGCTCCGCTGTGAGTTCATGGACAGCACTGCCCAGGGCACTAGGCGTACCCAGTCCTTGGTGCGCTCCTGTTTCATCAGGATTCTTAAGTTTTGCTTCACCACACGGTTCTGTCTCTCACAGAGAGGGTTAGACGTGTGGGTATAGGGCACACCTGTGGTTACCTCCACGTTGAGGGCATTTAGCACTCGTTTGTACCACCCAGTGTCACTGCGGATGCGTACATCCTCATCAGAGTGCACCTGTTTAGGTGCTCCATAGGGTTCGAACCATTGTTCGACCAAGATTTTCACAGTCTGCTCACCTGTGATTTTCTTATTGCAAGGGAACACACGGGTGAAGCGAGATAGACCACAGGTGACCACGAGGCAACTATCATAGCCGCCAAAGCGTGGTAGGCCGTGGATGTAATCCACGTAGAGAAGAGAGTTAGCACAATAGGGTATGGGTAAGCTGGAGATCAGGCCCCTATCCCTACTGTCGCTCTGCTTGCTGGCATGACAGCCACAAGCATCCACAATGGTCTGCATACGCGACCTCAGTTCAGTCAGGGTTAGACTAGAGTAGAAATACTCACGGAAGAAGTCCACTGAGCGATTAGCGCCAGTGTGACCAGAACTGAGATGGGACCACTGTAGGCACCCATCCAGTCGTGCCTCAGGCACCACAATTCGGTCCTCGTAGAAGAGGTACTGATTGTTTTTATACCACTGGTGCCCGTCAATGACACGGGGTTCGAGACCAGTGCTGAGGGTTTGGAGAATTTCTTCATACTCTGACTGATAGTCGGTTAGACTCCAACCCTCCAGGATTCCAGCAGTGCGCATGGACAGGTCAAGCTGGACATCCATACGCTGGAAAGCCTCTTTGGCGAGCGCCTCAGAGCTCTCACCAATAAGCGCATCGAAGTTGTTGCGCGATATATAGTCCGACAGTTCATTCTTAATCCCGGGGATATGATGCACTGTCAGCCTGAACTGGCTCAGGTAAGTCCACCACCGTTTTAGCTTTGCTTTTTCTGGTGGTGGGCCCTTCTGAAAAGACGTCACAGGCTCCTGGTCACACAGCTAGACAATAGGGTTAGATCCCAGGAGTCGGGATTGTGACGATAGCACCAACATACCGGCCAGGAGTTCCTGGTCATAGGTGCTGTAGTTGGAACGCGCTTGGTTCCATTTCCAATTCCAGTGTCCCAGTGGCACCAGTCGCCACTCACTGGTAGGATAGTCATGTTTCAACGATCCATCACGGTTCAGTCCAGTAGTACGATAATGGCAGTGGGTTAGTTCAGCGGGGTTAAGCTCCTGCCATTGGTAGATCGTACCTCCCCCCCCTACATCACTGGCATCAGTGATCAGGACTATCTCGCCCTCAGGGCGGGGCACTCCCAGGCAGTTGGAGGAGGCAATCTTCTTCTTCAACTCCTGGAAACACTCTTCCTCTCTGGAGGTCCACCTCCAGGGAGTAGTTTTCTTGATCAGGTCAGTGAGGGGTGCAGAGGAGTAAGTAAAATCGTGGATGTGACGCCGATAGAAATTACAGGCGCCCACAAAACTCCTCACATCGTGTAGACCCTTCTTAGGGTCATCGCGAATCTGCATGTCCTGTAGGGGCTGCATCTTAGACGCGGCTGGTTTCCACCAGCCATACCCCACGTCGAAACCCAAATACTCCATCTCCTGTTTCATAAACTCACATTTTTCGAGTTTGATTCGGAGATGGTTTTCTTGACAGACAGGGAAAAATTCAAGGAGGAGAAGGACGTGGTCCTCTTTGGTATTAGTACCTAAACTCACGTCGTCGATGTGAGCCTCCATTTCTGCACCCCGAGAAATCAACTCTTGTACTAGAGGCCTGTGCCTCAGTATGTACAAAATTTTGTTCATAAGCTCCTGGAAGAGAGCTGGGGCATTTGCCACCCCGAAAGGCATAACCTTCCACTTGAAGACACGACCCTTAGGGGTTATAAAGGCCAGCAGCTCCTGAGCTGCGGCGGTTAGGTCAACCTGCCAGAAACCAGAGCGTTTGTCCATTTTGGTCTTATACCTCCATTTGGCAATACGCTCCAGGGTGTTTTCCATGTTAGGAATACTCCCTGAGTGGTTCTGGGTTTTCTTGTTGACCTCACCATAGTCTACAACAAGACGTAGGGCAGTCGACCCTGGTTTAGCAACAAGGAAACAGGGACTGCAGTGATGGGGATAGTCCCCGTGTTTATACTCTTCAACGAGGCCAGCATCAATGCATTCTTGGATCTGGCGCTCGATTTCTTCGACCTGTTCCTGTGGAGCGGGATAGGGACGACGCCTCACTCGCGTCTTTTCCAATTCTGGTTTCAATTTTAGGTCCATCTGGACCAGTTTTTTACAAGAAAGGGGAGGCGGCAGGGCGCCGAACACCTCCTCATAGGATATCAGCAGTTTTTTCAGGCGGGGGTCAAGGTTAAGACTCTCGAGTTTCTGAAGGAAATCCTCCTCAGCATGGAGGTTGCTTTTTCCATGTTCTTTCTTTTTATGCCGATCAGCAGTTTCGGCAGGCACAGTACCATCATCCCACTCAGG
Source organism: Eutreptiella sp. 'Long Island Sound 2002' (assembly GCA_964036045.1). NCBI lineage: Eukaryota > Euglenozoa > Euglenophyceae > Eutreptiales > Eutreptiaceae > Eutreptiella > Eutreptiella sp. 'Long Island Sound 2002'. Next base: position 41,302,979 of record OZ038383.1, on the reverse strand, counting down.
GGGACATTGCTGCCCATAGTGTAGAGAAAACACTAGAGGTATCTCAGGATCAGGCAGCGTATAGGACTCATCGTCCTCCTCAGACCAGATGGAGTATTTCCAGGTCTGTCTGAGGTATTGCAGCCGCTCTTGGCGCTCAATACCTTCGGCCTTCAGGTACAACAGCCCCCGGAGTTCTTGAGTGTCATGCTCAGACAATGGCATGTTATTAGCAGCAGGCCGCGCCAGAGCATCAGTATTCCGGGCCACGGGTTCACCTGTGTGCACAGGCTGCATGTGTAGCACTGGGTTCCCAACAGGGGAAGCGGGTTCAGAGGTTGACTCTAGATCTACCTCCTCTAGCAACAGCTGGGCTAGGAAAGCACTATGTTTTAGGTCAACACAGCTGGGATCAACAGAGGGAATAGTGCTGGCGATCTCAGACAGTTGGTCGTCAGCATCCTCTTTTACAGCTGCAGGTTCCAGATAGTCATCAGGAGACTCACACCCTGTAAGTGTGGCAGATAGGTGCTCAGAAGATCGATTTTTGAGATCATAAGAGGTCAGGCCACGATTTTCGGCCATGACCTCTTTTAGTAGCACCTGGTCTAGGTCACACAGGGGTACAGGATTGAGAGATCCATCGACGATGGACAGGAAACTGGCCCACTCAGGGGCCTGCATAGCTGTGTCTGAGTCCTCAGGCACATAGATGGGGCCGTCGGGGAGTTGCACTCTTCCCACGGTCATTCGATCTAGCATACGGCGCCAGTAAGCATGTTCACCAGAGCAACCCCAGTCAGGGGTGCACATAACAACCCTTCCTCCCTCATAAGCGATTTTGGTTAGAACCTTCGCGAGCAGGGAGAAGGGAGGGTTAGCATACGCTAGGCCCATTGCTTTCCAGAAGAAACGGAAAGCATTGTTCATTTGTTTCGAGCAGTACAACTGCATGATGTGCTGTTGTTGGCTCGCAAACAATTCCACCTGGATCTCATCCAGGTTTACCTGAAGGGCCGCCAGTCCATTTTCAAGAACGTGACGGGCCAGTTGGTAGTTTTCAGTACGATAGTTCGTCTTGGCTGCGTAGCGCAGCCCAGACTCTTTTCGTCCTGACAGCTCCAAAGGAACGGAGAATAGCCCACTGCCAAAGTCGCAGTGCAAAAAGTAAGGACGCTGTAGGGACAGCATTTTAACCTGGGGGTTTCTTCTTAGAAAGTCGGTGCCAATGACGATGTCAAAGGCGTCAGTGTCCAACACTCTGCAGTGTTGGGTCACGGTTTCGTCGCCCAGACATATGGTCACATCGACCCCCCCAACGAATGGATGGTACGCCCATCCCCTACTCTTATGGCCACGGTCTTAGTTTTCCTGAAAGTCTTAAGCAGGCGCCGGGCCACTATGGAAAGTGTTGCGCCAGTATCAAGCACCGCTCGAAAAACCTGATCCCCGATTTTCACGAGGATCCAGAAAACCAAGTCCTCCTCTTCGGAGCCGCCCCCCTATTCCTCATCAGGGAATTTCACATCCAGCCCTGCAGCCATGAGGGACTTGGCCATCCAGGCCAAGCGCATCTTCTTGGAATTATTCCCCTCAGGGGTAGCGTTATCCCCTTGGGGGCGTTTCTTGGGGTCACCTGCGGGAGCGGGTGTAGCAGCAGGACTGGGTGTTGCAATGGGCGCTGATGAGCGCCTCTGGGGGTTAGGGGGTCCAGTTTTGCCACCCCCCTTGCCACCTCCTTTACCCCCTTTATCCTCGTTCGGGGGATTTCTGGCGGGCGTCTGGGACTTCTGGCGCTCCGCCTCCTGATGCTTGAGTTTGTCACTCTCGCGTTTCTTGATGTGGCATTCGTCCTCGTAGTGACGACGTTTGCCACAGTAACCACAGGTGATGGTACACCTGAAATGGTCCTGATGGGTCACCTGTTTCCCATCTTTGGTGTGCTGCTGACGTTTCATCTGCAGCATACAGCCACTGCGGAGATCGCAGTCAGAGGCATGACAAGGTCCCCCCTTCTCATTGGCAGGTCGGCAGTAGAACAGGGGGGGTGTGCCTGCATCAGGTTGAACCTCGTTCAGGGCACGTAGGTTGCCCCTCCCTTTACCACCTCCCTGGTTAGTGTTTGTGGGATTTTTATGCCCCTTCCCTTCGCCACGTTCGGGGGTAGGGGTACCACCTCGTCCCAAATGCTTCTTGAGGAATTTCTCCATGTGGGAGTCATTCTCTCTCTCAAGAGCTAGCTCAATCAAGAGATCCACCAGTTCATCGTACGAGTGGGTCCTGCTCTTCCTCTCAGAGGTTGAGCGGCAATCATCCCACGTACGCTGGGGGATCTTACTCATGAGCCACAGGTGGGGCTCAGTGGCTCCGTAGGTGCCCACATTCATCCTCGAAAATAAGTACTCCAAGTCGCACACATACTCAGAAATTCGCGCAGCGGATGGAAACTCCGGGAGCATAGGTAGCTCCTCGATCTGTGTGCGTACACTGAGGTCAGTCTCATAGACTGGGAATGTTTTCTCTAACCTCAGGAGTACCTCTGCCCAGGTAGAACAGGTTTTCACAATCTGTTTGACCTGTTTTTGCAAAAATTTCTTTTTGCATGAGCGTTTTAGCAGTGAACATTTGGTGGCCACATCCACATGGGATTGGCCAGTCAACAAAAGGAACTCTGCAAATTCTTCTGCCCATTCAGATTTTTGGGGTCGAACTCCGGCAGTTCCAGCTGGATGTTCCCCTGGGCAATTGGTCTGCCCGTCTTCCCACCCCCCGGAGTTAGGCCGGAAGGCGACACGCCGGCAAGAGGGGCCATGGCTGACAGGCCTCTTCTCTCAATCTCTGTGACAGGCACGTCCTGTAGATCAGCCATAGGCACTGTCCTGGCACGGGGGTGAAAGGGGCTGGGGCAGGTAACCTTAGGCAACAGCCTTGAGACCCTTGATCTCCTGAGATCTTCGGCTAGGGTACTCAGTCCTGGAGAGAGAGAGGGCAACTCAGGCTTGGGTAAGGGTTCTGCAATACCCAGTTTAGCCTTAATGGCCTCCGATAGGGCCACCACATCTGGATCTTCTGATCCAGACAGGAGTTTGGCCAACAGCTCGGCCGTATGATCCAGGGCACCGTAGGTTGGCCTTGGATGATGTTGTTCTTCGACTCGTGTCGGGCCCACTTCGGGAGCCCTTGGGGTTGGACAACATGGTCTTGGATACTCAGGTCTTAGTCGTCTTGGCAGGGATGCAACGGACGGAGGACCAGAGTGTGCGTAGGACCCTAGGTCTGTACGTGGTCTGGATCCATGTACAGCCAATGGCTCCTCTCCATCTTCCCCACGGATGGATTTGTAGTACTCCTCGTGTAGGATGTACTCATCCATCTTCTTCCTCAACTCCTCATACTCCTCAGGTCCTTCAATGGCAGTTGAGGATGAAGCTGGACAATGGGATCTGGATATTGAGGCAGCTACACGTCTGTGGAGGTGACTGTAGCTGTCTCCACGTTGTGCTGCTAAGGCCTCGGTGGTAAGGCCTTTATTTTCTTCCGCCCTTCTGCGTTCTGGATCTCCTTGGGACCCAGATGCGCCACTGAGATGATGTGGAGCTCGGTAAGGTGGTTCACTCATTGGGTGGGCCATGCTGCCCATTTGTACTTGGACAGTTAGGATGGGCCAGGTCCTGACGCTTGGCGTGGACATGATGAACTTGTTGTTGAGCTTTTGTGCTGCACTTCTTCTCAGGGTCGGTTCAAAAGATCACAAGGGACTGTCTTTGCTACCAGAAAGATGTCCTTGCTTTATGCCCTAGATATTTTGATGATGTCTTGCAGGTTTTGTAGTTGAAAACCCAAACCAAAGCAGCAAGTAGAGCAATAAGAGGATGTGGATCGAATCAATGATTGGTTTTGGAATCCAGTGTAACACAGAAGGGCTGTAGATAGACAAAGCAGGTTTATACACATAGATTCAATCACAAATGGATAATACAAAAGATTTTATATGAAAATTGGTCTGACTCTTGTCTCAGAGGTTGCATTAGGCACTTCATGTGCACTCTTTTGGGTGAAATGGTGCTGGTTAGGACTGAGGGGCATAGATGTCAGGACCACACAGAAAATGACTTGGCCAAGCAACTGAATTCAGAAACAGTTACAAAGTAGGACCACAATAAGTGGTAGAAACAATTGAGTATAGGGGTCTTGGGGTGGGAGACCACTAGGCTTAACCACCAAGGCCTAAAGCATGAAATGCCTAATTTATTTCGGTATATCCTCCATGAAGGAAGGTACCTCCGCTCAGTTGAGTGGTAGGGGTGAACTTCATGGGGGGCTAGGGTCACAACCCTAGTTACTTTGAGAAAGTGTACTTTAGGCAACAAAAGAGAGATAAAAACACTTAAGTTTGTCTTAGCATCAACAAAGGGTTTTAAGGGGGGGGCTTAGCCTGGATCAAGCCCTCCAAGAAAGACATGGCAGTGACTTTTTCTTACTAACCCCCTTGCCCCGCCGAACCATCCAGTTATACCCAGGTTGTTTTGGAGGAGGCCTCTTGCAGGAGTTGGGCTGCTCTGTTGCAGTTCCACGCTTTGAGGTCATCAGCTCGGAGAGAGTCCGGGGGTAGGCCGTGGATTTGGTACAAATATCCCATTGGTGAGGCTTGGAGCAGGACCCCGTTCAATGGGGGGGGGTTGTCACGTACGGGGGGGCAGGCGTTGTAGGAAGGGATGGTGGTTCCCGAGGATGTTCGTGGGGGCGGCTCTGACTGTGGGGTGGATGGTGTAGACTTTTTCTGATCCCCGGAGGTTGAAGGTTGTGTCATCCCCCGGGAAGTAGATGGCTGCTTGGTCACAGGAGGTGTCAGTCACGATGCCTCTGTGGATGCCCAGGTCTGTGTTTTGGTGGCGTTGTTTGTTGCCCCACTTGGTAACTCGGTTGCGGGGGGTAAGTGGTGAAACGTACATAGGCCTGTGTGCTTGTGGTGTTGAGTCTTAGGTGGAGGCTGTGACAGGCATCGCTGATCAGCTTGAGGACCATTGAGTTGTCCGCGCCAAGTGCTCCTTGCCGAAAAATTTGGTTGGTTTCGTCCGGGCCCTCGTTGTTCAAGTAACGGATGGCAGAGTTGACAGTAGAGATATTGAGGCAGTGTTGGAGGTGGCGCAAGTCAAGTCCACCATGGGGCCTGGAGGTGTATTTGTCTTTGTTAGACACCATCCTGGAGATGCGGTTGCGTTTTTCTGGATCATGGTCAATGGCTATGTTTTTCCAAATGATGTTTTGCAGGGATTTGAGCTGTGATTGATCGAGTGGGTGAGCCATGAGGCGATATTGGAGAGTGGGGATAAGCCGGAGGTTCACCAGTCGGATATATTCAGAAAGGGTGAGGTTGAGTGGATGTAAGAAAGTGAAAAAAGACGTGATTTCAGATTTAGCCAGTTCATATGTGAGAATGGGGTCGGGATCTGTTAACAGGTAAACACCGAGGTATTTGTATACCTTCCGGGGAGCGAGGGTTTTTGGGTCGATGGCTGATAACCTCTTTCCAGAAGGTGCAGTGATCGTGGTTTGAGGGGCCTTTCCCATGCTGTGCAGTTCTGTTGTGCTGAGGTTGATGTTTAGACCCCATGCCCGGCCCTTGGAGTCATAGGAAGACAGGATCTCTTCAATGCGTTGGGAAGAATCGGAGCGGTACAGCAGGTCATCCACAAACGCATGGCTGGATTCATGTTGTGTGATAGGAGTGGACAGGTGGTGAGGGACAGCGAATAGTAACACATTCACATACAATACAAACAGGATCGGAGATAAGGGACATCCTTGGCGGACGCCTCTGGTTTGCAGGTTTGATGCACTGGTGTGGCCGTTAACTACAGGGTAGTCCCGCGGAGCTCGGTAGAGCCCAGGGATGAGTCCGATGAGGGGTGAGGGGAGGCGGTAGTGTTGCAGGGTCATAAACAGGGACCCGTGAGGGACACTGTTGAAAGCTTTGTTGAAATCTATTTAGAGGCTGTATGAAGCCGGGCAGTTTTGGTATTTGGCCAATAGTTGAAAAATGTGATCTGAGCACCGGCGGTTGGGAAGGCCACCCAACTGAGTTTTGTGGATCAAGCCATAAAACGAGGAAATTTCGTACAGGTGTTTGGCAACGTGAGTGGCCACAATTTTGTAAAGCGTGTTGAAGAGGACGATTGGTCTGTGGTTCACCGGGTCGTGTGTTGGGCCTTTTTTGTAAAGCAAAACCACGTTGGCCTCCAACCACGCATCAGGCATATCGTTGGTAAGGTGGAGGTTGCAGACAGAGAGCAGAAATCTCACTGGTTCAGGAGAGATATGGAAAACGTAACCATTCTCGGAGTCTCGGCCACCTGCCTTCGAAGGTTTGCAGGAGTGCAGGTAGGAAGTGAACCCGTGCCACGAGATTTCCGGCGTAGGGGTGATGGCTGTGGTGGGGGGGCACTGGGGCATATGCCGGAGGAGTTCTTCGGCAGTGTGTACACTGGGTTCGTAGTTTAGGGGTCCGCCCAGAGTGAGTAGGGTGTCAGAAAAAATTTCGGTGAGGCGTTTGGTGTCACTTGTTAATTTGCCTGTGTTTGGGTCTTTTAATGTGGCTGCTCGATGCTCCGTTGGGTTCGCCGCTTCATTGAGTGTTTTCTTGATGTTGGTTTTTTGGATGAGGCACTTGTGAATCTTTGACCTTTTAGACTTGTTGTAGGTGCCATCCCATTGGTGGATTGCATCATTCAATTGTGCCATTCGGGTCGAAAATTGCGGGTGCGTTGGGGGGGGGGGGGCATCGTTTAATGCTTGGTGAATGGATTTGATGGCTCGGGAGTCGGGTTTCATGCGCGGGGCTGTGGTGTTGTGGTAGTGAGCACTCAGCTCCCGAATGACCATGGAGGTGTATTTTTGGACCGTAGCAAGGGGGGTGTTTTTGATGAGAGGGGTAAATGATTGGCACCACTCAGACATTTCTTGTAGGGCACCGTTGAAAGTGCTAACCTCAGACTTGCTGAGTTTTCTGAAAACGCGTTTGGTAATTGTAGATGGGTGGAAAGGGGTGGGGGGGACAGAAAGGGTGCACGAGGAGGGATGGTGGTCAGTAGCCCGGTTTTCTGAATGAATGCTTGCTTCCAAGAGGGATATCTTCCCTAGTGAGGTCGGGGAAATGAAAATGTAGTCCAGTCTGGACGAGCTGGTGCGGTGTCCTTGTGGATACCTGGTGTACTCTCGTGCCGTAGGGTTCGCCAGACGGAAGATGTCGCCTAGGAGGGGTGGGGTGGCCGTGGCTGAGTGTCTGATCCATGGCCAATGATTGTCATTCAGTAACCCCTAGCTGTCCAAGGCGGGGTTGAGCACGCAATTGAAGTCACCTCCCAACAGGAAGTTTGGAAATTTCTTGAGGAGAGGGCGTAAGCTGGTTTCCACTTTCCTTCTCCATACCTCGCCAGCAGGCGCGTACACAGAGGTGACTAGGAGGGGTGGTGAACGGGGCAGAGTGAGGAGGGCAGCTGTGATGAGACCATCTTTGTCGGGCTCATCGCAAGGGGTGACGAAGTGGCTTAGGAGGGTTGAGAAGGCTAAACCGGAACCGTGTTCGTGGTGGGGGGATAAGTTTGAGAAAACCACAGCTCGGTGACCTTTTTGGTTGTAAATGTGGGGCAGGAGGGGTTTTTTCCTGAGTTCTTAAAGGAAAACGATGTCGAAGCCGTGTTTGAAATGTTGTAAAAGAAGGGGGGTCGAAGGTTTCTTTTCTGTATTGTGGGTGACGGCACGGATGGTGTGGATTAGGCTTTCGGGTAATGGCTTTGCCGGAGCGTAGCCTTTTTTCAGTTTGGATGTCACCGGAGGGGGGGAGGGGGTTCTGGGGTTGGAGGGTGGCTCTATTTGAGAAACATTTGAATTATGTATTAGACGTACGGACACAATCGGGGGGGTGTTGGGCTCAAGGTCGGTCGCCGTGAGGTGTGTGAGATTTGGGGGTGAGGGAGGGGAAGGGAAAAAAGGTGCGGTGTTCATGTGGGACTCCACGAGGGTCGAAGCGGACAGGGCTGTTATGCCAGCCTAGATGAGCATGTCCTATAGACTTTTAACCATGGCATTCGCAATGGCGCAAGATCATGGCGTATCGGAGAACTCGTTGCGTGTATTGGCCATTTCTTTCATCCATGGTAGTTTTGGGAATTGCATGCATGTATGACCAGCGGGCTTCTCCCCGTAGACATGTGAGCGAACCGGAGCCCATCCAGTGGACGTAGTGATGTCTTCCTTTCACATGGCGAAAGTGCATGGGGACAGGACATTTAAGGTTCAAGTCTAGCACATATTTGCCAAACGCTTCGGCGTCCAGGTGATCTCCTATGCATGAACGAGGCTCGTAGCGGGCGACAGTCACTTGGTTCGGAGCATCGATAGAAATACCGCGGGAGGCCAATTGAAGCAGAATTTTTTCAATGTAAGGCTCGAATTCGGGTGGTAGGTCTTCCAACCGTGTGATATCGGTGCCATTAGCTCCCATTCCATAGCCCAAGTGCTTCAGATGTCGATGCATAGAGGTGTCCCAATTTGGTTGGAGGTGTTCGAACATAGTAATGAGACTGTCTTCTTCCTCAGCAGTGAAGACAGCTGGAATATAGTCGAGACCGTCGGGAAGGTTGTTAGAGGCAAAATGCGCAGGGGGCATTTTGTAGGAAACTTCGGGGTTCACTTCGGGCGGAGGATTGTGGTCGACGTCGATGGTGTCGATTTTCTCGGCTTTCTCTTCCGGCGGGGGGTCTTGATCTACATTGATAGCTTGGGCGAAATTTTGATCCTTTCCGCAGTCTGCGATGGCTTTGTCCTCAACGTCGTTATTCACTATTGGGCTGTATGGGTTGTGGACGTGTGCTTAGTATAGGAGTGAGGAGTTGTTGGTCATCCGTGTCCACGTCGGCCGGAGGGTGCACCTCTGGCGAAGGCGATGGGTGGTTGTTATTAGGCGGTGATGGACTGGATGTGGTTGGATGGGGAGTGCTTGAGGTTGAATCGGAGTTGTCGGGTGCCGTATCTCCTGAAGGATGGAAGAGGGGTGGTGAAGGGGAGAAGGCCGTGGAGGTGTTAGCGAGTGATGGTGTCTTAGGCGTGTTGTCTTCCGTGTTCCATTGGGATATTTTGTCACGCGGGGCCGGAGGTGGCGCGTCTAATTTTTCTTGGAGTTCCATGAGCTGGGTGACAAAGGCGCCGGCACCAAGGGTTCCTCCACATTGGAAAACGGCGATAAGGTCGTTGGGGTGTTTTTCGTCGGTGTGCGGTTTGAGGATTTTTTCCCGAGAGACATGGTCCGGTTCGAGGCAGCGTGCAGATATTCCTCGGTAGCTGAAGCCATGTGCCAATAGAGCACAGTCCCTCTTTTCGTATTTGAGTTGGTATAGAGTGGCTACGTTAGACGATGTGATCACCTTGTCAAATGAGTTGAAGGGCCCTAGCAAGCCCATAACTATTTTGACCGAATGAAGAGACTCATTCATCGGTGCGTCAACTTCAACTAAGCATGGGTCACTCGGCGTGCTGACTAGATGTTTAGGAAGAGGCCATTTGTCTTGAGGAAGAGCCGTGGACGCGAGGGAGGCTGTCAATGATTGAGGTTTTTCATCCCAAAAGGGAACCATGGCACCCGCCGGTCCTTTGAATAACAAGAATCCATCGTCACGGAACAACCTTGTTGCTAGAGTTTGAAGCGGAGTTTTCTGAGGTTCGCATGGCACCGCTGAGTAGTCTAGGGTGACCAGCAAAATCGTTGATTTTTTTATGAGAGCTCCTTCGTACATGCAGCAGCGAGGGTGGGCCGCAAAGTTCTGCCTTGTGATAGTCCAAATATCACCCGCTTTGTCGTCGGGGTTGCGAGATTTGCAATCACGAGAGGGTACAATCTGGAAGGTTCGTAGGCTTTGGAGATCCTCTATACGCATGATGAAAATGTCTCCTTTGGCAAACGCCGGGGAGTTGACCACCACATTGCGCAAGTAGGTGTTGAAGGGTGGTGGGAGATCCCAATCATACCTCACAAAACCTTCAAGAGGAGAGCGGAAATTGCGGATTCCCCCTAGTGGGTAGAAAGCATTGGATGAGTTGATGCTAGCCGCGTCACTCAAACCGCCGAAGGCTCGATTGAAACCCGTTTGCATGATTCTATTGTCCGTGAGCGAGAAGTCTCCGTGGATTTTTGGGTTTAGAACTTTGGATTCTTCATAGAAAGCGCGTAGGGTCTTGAGGGAGACGTCAATTCTAACCTTAGAGTTGACCGTGTTGGGTGGTTTGGTGATGCGGGCGTGTTGGAAGGCTTCAAAGAGAGATGGTTTGTAGAGTTTGACATCAAAGAATTGAATTTCATCCGTTTTGCTTTTACGGCTATCAAGCCATATGGCCACGACGGGGAGAGATTGTCCGTTTGTTTCGACGAAGTTGGCTGTGTTGTTCCTTACCAAAGCAAATTGGTTTTTGGTCTCTTTGAAAACGTGGATCTCGGCGATGAAATCTTTTATTTGAACGAGAGAACCATTCATTGTGGAGAGGTAGGACTTGGATGTGACCTCCCTATCGTAGCTCGTAGTGATGAACCATCCACGGGTTGGAGTGCTCGGTGAAGCAAAGCGGCTCTTTAAGAATTCTACGTAGTGTTTGGAAGTTTTCACCATTGGTGGCAACCCCGTTTTGTCCATGGGAGGTGCAAGGTAGAATGCGACCTTGGGCATGTACTCGTCTTTGTGGCAGAACAAGTCGTGGGCGGGCGATAGGTAGGTGTGTTGGGTTTGTTTGTTGATATCTATGTTGATGAAGCCGTTGGTGAAGTCGTTGCCTCTTAGATCTCGGTCGAACGGGTGTCTATTGTAGAGGAATTGGCGTATGTTGGAGTGTGCAATGAAGAGTTTTGAGTCAAACATGCGCGTACCTTCTTCGTAGGTGCCGAATTTGACGTAGTCATTTTCCCAGGACGTTTTTGGTGTAGCTAGGAGTTGAGCGGCGCCATAGGTGAGTCCTTTTGGGATCGGAAAAGGGGACGGCGGCGGGATGGTTGGGACTTTGTTTTTTGAGCCGAGACCAAAGAACGACATGTTGTGCGGTGAACGATGGATGTCCGGAGTTCGGGGGAATGGGATGCCAAAGCGTAGGAAATGACGGTAAACACGGAGTTTGTCCAATATAGAAATAGCGGAAATGGCGGTAATTTCGAAGTAAATGACGGTGAATTCGAAACGACTTGGAAATCGGCCCAGAACTTGAACAGCCCGGGATTTTTGTAAATCACCGAATAGCCTGGACTATTGGTGGATCCATCAAAGGAATTCTGAGGGTCAATCGAAAAAAAATAGGGTACCGGGGGAGCTAGGTGGGTATCCTAAAAGTGGTGGAAGGAAAAACCCTCATATGGGTATATCTTGGGGACCCAAAAAGCTCATATGGGTATATTTTGGGGAGGATGGGGGAGGGGTTTTGTGACTTGACTCGGACCTCAGCAGTGGCAAACCCAACCTCACACAGGCAAACCCTTTACGCCGGTTTACGCAGTTTATGCAGTTTATGCAGACCGAACAGTTTATGCAGTTTATGCGGTTCGTTTTAGTTTACTAGAAGACCGGTCCAGACCGGTCCAGACCGGTCCTTGAACAAACCGCGTAAAACGATCTAAACGGGCCGGTCCGATCATTTCGAGCAGTTTATGCAGACCGAACAGTTTATGCAGTTTATGCGGTTCGTTTTAGTTTACCAGAAGACCGGTCCAGACCGGTCCAGACCGGTCCTTGAACAAACCGCGTAAAACGATCTAAACGGGCCGGTCCGATCATTTCGAGCAGTTTATGCAGTTTGACTTGACTTGGACCTCAGCAGTGGCAAACCCAACCTCACACAGGCAAACCCTGAAGGCATGGAACATAAAACTCAGACATGAAATTTGAAATGTCCTTAGTTCTTCGACACTTGAGCCCGCCACTCCAAAAGCTGCTTACACCGATGCAACTCAGCTGGCGAAAGTTGTTCACCACATGCAGTCCGAGCATACAACTGAGCCAAGTGAGTATCAACCTGCTGAATCATCAAAAGCATATCACTGGCAACTTGAGGAGGAGGAGGTAGGGGTTGAGTGGCTTGCCGGCTTCGTTGAGGATTCGGTAAACTCCTTTCCATTGGGGTGCATAGCGTTTTCCTTGCTTGGTGACAATGAATTTGGCTCTTTTGAATGTCATGTCCGCCGAACACTTGTCAGCCCCCATCATTGCCATGTGCCAAAAGTAGAAATCTTTGTACCGCTCCCAATGTTGCAAAATAATTTCTTTGATTAATGCACGGCATGGGACGTACATGTAATCTTCGAACTTGATAAATTCCGGATACGGGATTTTTTGGCCCAAGAAAATTGCGCGTAGATCATATGCCAAACAATCACGCCATTGGTTCAAGTGCATCTTGTGATCACCTCCTTGACACTTCACTTCAACACCATATTGACTTGGGGGATCCCACACATAAATCATTGGAGCCACATACAATAACGGATCATTACGCATGTTGGTATTGAGGTTGGTGTGGGGCACCACAAAATCAGGTCTCACCATCTTTTGTTTTTCACCAAGCTTGTCCCGGGTCATCTTGTCTATTTGCTTAACAAATTGCGAGGTTTGGTACTGCGGCCGTTGCATTGCCTCGGTTCCTACCCGTTGTTGGTTGATGGGCTCATCATCATCCGAGGACTCATACTCCACTTCTTCCTCAATGACTCCTTGACCTCCTGGGCCCTCCATATGAATGCGTGAACCATTTTACACCGAAATTTCTGTTAAATTCTGTTGCGTTCTCATTTTTCGTCTGTAGTACTTCAGCGGCTGAACAGGCGCGGCGCCGCGGCTTAATTCTGGCTTAAGCCGCGGCGCCGCCTGGCTTAAGCCGCGGCGCCGCGGCTTAAGCCAGGCGCCGGACTGGCTTAAGCCATCGCCGGACTGGCTGAAGCCAAATACCCACCTAGCTCCCCCTCTCCCAAAAATAGACACTCAGAAAGTATATTTCGCTAACGGGCAATTGCGCAGAACTGCGAAATTCGTGGGTCTTCGAAAAATTCGAATTTTCCGACATATCAATGAGTTAGCAAAAACCGAGGGAGGCTCTTCGTGCCGCAGTGTTGCTCTCTAAAAGGAAAAAAAAACTGCCTCTTAACGAGACAGTGACGTCACGTTGTGAACTTAGCCTTTGGTACGCGCATTAGGATTTGCCCTTGCAACCATAGTGCATGGATAATCCCCTACCACAAATCTCATCAGAATGTCAGCAGTTTTCATCGTGGCACATTAAATTTCCGCCGTCTGCTTGCTTTCTGGATGCCGGGTGATGTTTGTTTTATTTATTTTGTCCTCTGGTTACGGAAAATTAAAGTTGGGCAGTCTAGTAGTAGGAAGTAGTAGGAAGTTGGCAGCGGCAAACAGCAAGGAAAGGGATGGTAAGATATTGGCAAGCTTGTTGAGTGCCTCTTTGGTCCTAAGGACACATCTTCTATTATGGTTGAGGTTCTTTAGGGGGCCACCAAGTTGCTGCGCCGCAGACAGCCTGAGGTGGCTGATATCTTGAGGTTGAATGTCAACCGAGACCAATTGTTGGCACATTTGGAGGAGTGGGTGCAGGACGCGGTTGTCATGTGAGGACCCAATGCTTTTGTTGTGCTTTTATGCTTTTTGCAAGGGAGGGAGGGGCGGTTCTGTGCGAGATTAGGGTTGATGGAGGTAGATAGGCGTGCAGAAAAACAGGGCCAAAAATGCCGAGAAATCGGCTCCGAAGACGCACTCAGAGAGCAAGGAGGAGGGCCCAAAACAGCCCTTTATCCACAATGGCGCAAAATTTGGTCCTAAGGAACCCGTAGCAGCTTTCACAGGGCTGTTTTGAGCCGTTAAGCCAAACTTAGGAGGGGGGTCATTTGAGTCCATGAACAGCAGTGATTCCAACCTCCTCAGGGCCATCCTGCACAAGCTGACCTTCCCCTCCTCTATTGCTGAGGTTTCCCCTCTGCTAGTGAAGTTATTGCGATCCTCTGTTCAGTGACAAAAAGTCTTCACTTGCAACAACTTTGCCTGGGCGGAAGATAACGTAAGGATTGTCATGTGTTTGTTACGAAACCAGAAGTTTTGGCTCCCTTCACATTGTTCCACCTTAATTTTTTGTTTCCCAGGGGTTTTTTGGCTCCATTGGTGTATTGCTGGTGGCAAGGCTCGTTGGGAGATAAGTGCATCTCTTTTCAAAAGGTTTGACATTGCGTTTTGCTTCATATGTTCCCATACTAGCATATGTGTGATGTTGAGCTTTCTCACGAGCTATGGCATGCACATTCCACTCCTGGTGTTGGTGTTGGTGTTGGTGCATTCGTGTGCCAGGCCGTGGAAGCAATGGGACACCAAGTTAAGGTGGTAGCCCAACAAAGTGGTCGGGATCCGGACACTTTTTGGGGGACCGTTTTCGGTTCTTTGGAGATGAGGTTTGCTAGTCAGCATGACGTTCGAGGCATTCGCGCATCTGGTGAGGGCACAGGGGAAGATTTTTAAATAGCGTTTGAACAACCCGAGGCATGGGATCGGCGATTTGCTCGTGCCATGAGGAACAAGAAGTATTCTCCATCGCAAAAGGAATAATACGTCTTCATTCTTCAGCTTCCATGGTGAGATACAGGTGCTCTGCTGCATGTTGTGCTCGTGGGATCAAAGGGTTGTCACTTGGGAAGTTACAAGTCTGTAGAAGGAATATGAGGCCCAACCGTGCTTCTTTTTGGATCTAGCACCCTCACAATAAGGGGCGGGGGTCATGGTGAAAGAAGCACTTTCAATGCACACGTGTCCCCCACCTCCTTCGTGAACAAGCAGCCGCTCACAAGTGCGAAATTCGTGGGTCTTCAGAAAATTGGAATTTCTCCAACGTATCGATGAAAAAGCAAAAACCCAGGGAGGCTTTTTGTGCCACAATGTTGCTCTTTAAGAGGAACAAAAAGCCGACCAGAAAACATAAGATTGACATCCGCCAGTATAACACCATAAAACCGTAATGTGTAGTGTTGGGCTCACTCAATCAAGTCAGTCACAACTAATGATGTTTTGCTTCACTATAGTGGCAAGGGCAGACCCTAGTGCGTGAACAAACGGCGAAATTCATAAGGTGATGTGAGGCTGAACGATTATGTAATGAAAGCTTCAAACATTTGCAATGCAATTTGCTACTTTGAGGTGACTGCGCATGTAGTAAAATGTGGGCACCTACTTATTGTGTCCATTGCAGCAAAAATTGAACCCAAGCTAGGATCTCGGCTTTAAGTTAACTTCAACATTGGCTCAGAGCCCTCAAACAAGTAATTCCACGTGTTGCTGGAAACATTGGTGCTGGATGATTGCGTAGTTTGTTGCAACATGCAGGGAGAGGCTGTGCACATGTGACATTGTGGAGCTTTTGCTCGTTGCGTTTGCACACGCAGAAAGCCATTTAGTGGAATGTAGGGTTTCAGTTGGGATGAGCACTCGTAGGATTTCAACCTGTCATTCTTCAATGAGGGGATAGGGTGACCATGATGGTTTGTGTGTCAAATGTTGATAACACTATGGGCAACATAGTTAGATTTTGGATCACGATGTGGAAAAGTCCAAACAAGTAGTTCTACATGTTGCTCAAACATTGGTATATTGTGTAAACTGGATGGTTGCATGGTTGCATGGTTGCAACATGTTGGGGACTAGGTTCTTTGGGGGGGGGGGGGGCGGAGGGTTTTGGTCGGGGTCCGATCCACGATGGGGGGGGGGGCATTTCGGCGAAGTTCTAATCTACAATCCGAATCAAAAAGTGCCACGATCTGGATCAAAAAGTGCCACGATCCAGATCAAAAAGTGATCCGGATCAAAAAGTGCACCTTCCAATTTATGAACAACACAACAAAACCCATGGTACTTTTGAATTTAGTGTGTCGTTGTGATGACAATTGAAGTTAAAAAAACAAAAACAATCTCAAAACGAACAATAGTAATAATAAATCGTTCAAAACTATTGTGTATAGTGTGTGTACATTTTTTTTCGAGGCCAGTGGCAGGGTTTTCCCCCCTCCTAATCATATGCTTTCGCGTTGCTTCTTTTGCCAATGTGTGCCTTTCTTTTTGCCATGCTATGTTGAATGCAAATTCCCGCACTTTTTGGTCAAAAATGGTAAGGTGTCGTCAACATAGACTCATGTGGCGACCAAAATGGGATTTTACGATGATTTTGAGTGGATTTGGTGATTTTCGAATTTGCGTCCCGGTACCCGGGGGGGGGGGGGGGGGATGTTTTGGATGGGGTCCGATCCACAATCTGCTCCGATCCATGGGGGGGTCGGTGGGGGAGTTTCGGGGAAGGTGCGATCCACAATCCATGGAGTGCCCAGTCCCTGTTGTTGCCAACTACGCACGAATACCTTTGAAAGTACACCATGACAAATGGCCACAATACGCCGACATGGACCATCCCCTACCACAGTGATCTCATTGCCTTTCCGTTGTGCTGCAAGTCGCTTCACTGAAACTACCAACTAGACCATGACCTGCATACATAAGGATTTTTCCATTTTAGGCTATGGTTGATGCGTGTCACAATTGTAATTCAAATTTTTCTTTGGGTCAATTTGGGATCTCTTGGGCAATCCCATGCACTTTGTGGGAACTAGTTAGGTTGACTCAAGTAAACATTGAAGAGTGGTTGACTCATGTGATGGTTGTAGACATGTGCACTCGATGCTTGCATGAGGAACCTCCACTTCAGCGCAAATGGTAGTGGACGCTTGACGTCATATGAGCTGACCCTGGCCCGTGTGCCCTTCTCTGTGAGTCATGGCTATTATTATTCAGGAATGCCCTTGAAGGAATTAGGTGCTTCGGTGGCGAAAGGCCTTTCAGATGCACAGATGGAGCAGTTGCGCTCTGCATTCCATTTGCTGGATGTTGGCCGAAAGGGATACATATCGCATGCGGATTTCAAAGCAACGTGCGTTGCTTACAATGTGATTGGGGAGGTGTGTGTGTGTGTGTGTGTGGGTGGGTGGGTGGGTGTGGGTGTGGGTGTGGGTGTGGGTGTGTGTGCGTGCACCATCGTGTCGTGCTCAATTACGAACATCACTTTGACGACAACTGCTACCTTCTTTTGTTGGGGTTCCGCATAGCCTTGTGTGTGCTACGACGACTTGTGGCTCTTTGTTGGTTCTCGTCTCTATTTCTAACTTACCACTTGCCCTTCCATGTCTTCGTTCCCTGCACGGATAAAGCACGGTCCTTCCTACTTGCTTATTTGTGCACTGGTGTCTCCAAGTTGTTTTCAAGTGTGTTGTTTTGTTTGTTGGTTTCTCAAGCAATTTCCATTTCCGATTCAAACTCCCAATCCCTTTCCCAATCATACTCCGAGTCACAACCACTTTCACAAGAAATTTCCAACCCCGACTCCCAACCTATTTCCGCAGCACCTTCTAATTCCGACTCCCAATCTCAATCCGTAGCCGAATCCGATCCTCCCTCTCCTCCTGCAATTCTCGGAAAGGAACCTCTAGTGCCTTGTCCAAAGTGCGGTCTATTGTGTGCCCCGAAGAATCTCCAAAAACACATTGATCAAGGGAAGTGCGCCTATGTTCTTAAGAATTCCGAACGGGTTCAATGTGATATTTGTTCTGGGTGGTTTGGGGTGCATGGGTCCAGACGACCGAGGGCGGCCCAAGAAAAACACAAGGACAAGCAACGTTCCAAGCATTGCGTCCTTTTTTCCGAAGGCAGTGCCAGCCGGCCCGCGTGAGAGAGATGTGGTTTTTGGAGAAGACTCCCAACCTGAACACAAGCCTAAGCGTGCGCCCGAGCCTGAGCCTGAGCCTGAGCCCGAACCCCAACCAGCCGCAGAGTTCGAGAATGTGGAGCCTCCTTTCGTGCCCTCTCCCGATGGACACAGGGTAGATGCGGGCGTCTAGTGCATGTTCTTCTGTACCCTTCGTGAACCGGCCGTTTGAATCTGAGATTCACGGTACCGTGAATTTCACCTATTTTTGCTGTGTTTTGCTTGTAACTTGGTGCCATCGTGTGCTTTTGTCCTGCTATCTTCGCCCAAAGTGAGATCCAACAAATGTGTGCAAATTAGAGGTTTGAAGTAGCCACAAGGTTCAACACATTTGGTGAGATTCGCGTGAATGTGAAATTCACGCACCCAAATTCACGCATAAATTCACGGATTTTGGCACCTCTCGTTTTGGGCGCGGTTTGGGCATGGTGGATGCTTTTGGGGCGGTACCTTCATTGGATGATGCGTAGTGAAGCTGGGGGAAGAATTTTATCCCCTCAAATCCCTCAAAAGGATCCAATAATATGGCGTTTTCCCCCGAAAACCTCAAAATTTGGGTAAATTCACGTGAAATTCACGCATTTTTTCAAACGGCCACTTAATTATCCCCCGTTCACGAAGGGTACACTCTTTCATGCCACCAGCGTTCCCGGTACAAACACCTAACCCATAGCTCAAGGTGACTGAATTGCAATGCGCGTGGTCTATGGATTCGGCAAATAAGGATACGGCCGAGCAAGAACTGTTGCGTGCACAGTTCATCAAGCAATGGAAGGAATGTGGTCCCCTCAACTACACCTATGCTGGGTTGGTGCTTCCCCCTCCGGAAACACAGCTGCAGGCCCTCCCGCCCTTCCACACCCCCGAGTACGGGGGTGGCGACAGCGATGTCGACCGGTTGCGGCGGGAGAAGGTGCGGAAGCAACCGCGGGTGAACCCCGAGTTCGCCTCGGATGTGGCCGGGCGGCAGGCCAACAAGTACGACCATGAGGCCCCAAAGCCACGTACAGCAAAGTGCCTAGCAATTTCATTCGCACGGCATTGGTTGGCTTTTTGGTGGGAACGGATGTGCATATTGGGTTTTCTACCATGGATGCAAAGGTCAATGACACTAAGATTCTAATTAAGAAACTAGTGTTGGACCCAAACATGAATAGGGGAGTGGCAGTGGGGGTCGGGAATAGCTGTAGCAGCAGCAGCAACAGCAGCAGCAGCAGCAGCAGCAGTGCACCCCCACCGCCCCAACCCAAGCTGGGCCGGAGCAGCAAGCCAGTGCCAAAGCGTAGCACGCAATCAAGATTGGCATTCAGCCAGGTGGTTGACCCCACGGATGTTCCGGTCTATTTCACGAGGTCGGATGTCATCACAGTCCCCTTCATTTGTCTTTTTTCTTGGCCGGTTGAGTATCGGGAGCAGGGGGCTTATATTTTGGTGCCGTCGCGTGTTTGGGCAGAGCTATTGAAGTACCCATCCCTCTTTGCCGGAAAGTTTAACCTTTTAACCCATTTCCTAATCCTCTAGGTCATCGGAATCGCTTTAGGAGAGCAGCAACGGACTCAGCGAATGCCTCCCTCTAACCCTATACCCATTGCCTACTCCCCAGCATAAACAATCGAAACTAACATTAGGACATTGGAATCGCTTTAGGAACAACGGATTCGGCGAATGCCTCGCTCTAAGCCTATACCCATTTCCCAGTCCCCTACATAAACTCAAAACTAAAATGCACAGTGTATGTACAGTGGAGACCTTTTTTCCCATGCCGGTGGCGGGGTTTTTATCCAGGTTATCCAACATTTCCATTGCTTTCCTTTGCATGTGCCCGCCTTCTTTGTGTTGGTATGATTCCATATGTGTACGCATCACGACCCCGGGTTCTTGGGCCCTAGGAGTGTCTTCACCAGCCCCTAGGACTGTCCAGATGTCCGAATTAGTGATCCGGAAAACTGCGGATCATTTTGCTAGGAGAGGCGGGGGGTTGATGGGGTTGGTGATCCGTGATCCGCGGATCATTTGGTGGGGGGGGAGGGGGGGGGGTTTGGACCCCCGCGGATCAGTGATCCGCGGACCGCCCACCACACATGGGATACGGTTGGTCATACACCAGTGTTTTAGTACCCGTGTATGGTGTTACAACGACTAGACCCTTGGTTCAGTGACTTGCCCCTCACAGAAGTTAGCAATGTCGGTGGGCCATCACACCAAGGTGCTCTTTGATGGAGGGGGATGACTTGGGTGAACCCAGGTTGCGGTTAGTCCCAGGCACCACTCGCTCATAATGAGTCACACTTTGTCGTTTTTTTGTCGGCCGCCAATGTTCTTTCAAGTTTCAATACCTTGTTTGATATATGTTGGCTATAATGTGACGGATGCCAAACTCACATGTAGTAGAGGGTTGTGCTCAATGACTCTTATCACTTCCACTACCTTTGTCTGTTTGGCTTCCGCACGTATTGCTCCCTTTTGTGTGTGTGTGTGTGTGTGTGTGTGTGTGTGTGTGTGTGTGTGTGTGTGCGCGCGCGCGCGCCAGCTATGGGTATAGTAACCAAATGGGCTATCAGACTTCAGACTTCAGACTTTTATGGACCATCACCCCTAACCCCCCCCCCCCCACCCCAACACCCTTTCTACCCCCCCGTGTCAGACTTCCCCCCCCCCCCCATGTCCCCCCCAATATCAAACTTGTCCATTGTCACCACAGCCTTGAGGTGTAGAAGTGGGTTGTGGTCTCGACCCTAGCGTCTGAAACCCAGCCAGTGCTTGCAACCCCTTCAATGATGGTACGTGCCCCCCCCCCCCCCCTCGCTTCTTTAGAATAATTAAATGAGTAAATGAGAATGACCAACAACATGAGTTTCACGTTGACCAGCATGCAGTACATTTGAACAAGATTGTTTCCGTCTCTACCGGGCCACTATTGCATACGCAGGGCTAGGGCAAGGGTTGTGCAGTGCTCCAGGAAGTTCAGAATGGTTCCATGAATTAACAGCAACCCTCCAGGAATGAATGATCTGTTTTTACAACAAAACCCCAGCACCAAAAGGAAAAAAACGTGCTGTGATACATTTTGGTGCGCAAAGACAAGGGGGGGGGTGCTCTGGCCAAAACCCCCCCCTCCCTCCCCCCTCGAAACCCCCACCTCCCCTCCCCCCCCCCGCTCAAAAGAAGCCCTGCCCCCCCCACCCCACTCCACCCCACCCCATCTCTCTGACTCAAACCGATCGGGGGGCTCATATGTGGCTGAAGACAAGTGGGAACAGAATCCTGATGTCTGGCCCAAGCAACCTCACCTGAGCTAATCGGGTCGGTTTTGCCGGTGGAGTGGGTGGGTGGGGGTTCATCGGGTTGGGCCGGAACTGTGGAGAGGGGGGGTTAGTGGGTTTCGAGTACGGCACAGCACAGCACGGCACAGCACAGCACATCACAGCACATCATAGCACACCACAGCACAGCACAACATACAGCGTAGCACAGCATATTACAGCACAACAGAGCACAACACAGCCCCTACGGCCGCCAAAGAGAGCCTCCCTCCCTCCCTCCCTCCCTCCCTCCCCTCCCTCCCTCCCTCCCACCCTGTCATTTCCCTTCTTGTGTGGTGAGGTTAGGGAGGGTATGCCTGTTTTTCTTTTTCAGGTTTCCTTTTATAGTAGAGTGCTTTCCCGCTTGCTAGCTTACCAAGGTCCGAACCCCAAAAAAAAAATAGGAGGTATGTTACTCCGTTCCTGAGTTAGTTCCGGTGGACCCCTCTGTGAATTGTTTACCCCCCTCCGTGAATTATTTGACCCCTCTGTGAATTGTTTACCCCCCTCCGTGAATTATTTACCCCTCGTCGTGAATTATTCACCCCCCTCCGTGAATCATTTGACCCCTCTGTGAATTGTTTACCCCCCTCCGTGAATTATTTACCCCCCTCTGTGAATTGTTTACCCCCCCTCCGTGAATTATTTGACCCCTCCGTGAATTGTTTGCCCCCCTCCGTGAATTATTTGACCCCTCCGTGAATTGTTTAGCCCCCTCCGTGAATTATTTGACCCCGTCGTGAATTATTTACCCCCCTCCGTGAATTATTTGACCCCTCTGTGAATTATTTACCCCCCTCCGTGAATTTATTTGACCCCTCCGTGAATTATTTACCCCCCTCCGTGAATTATTTGACCCCCCCGTGAAATGTTGGCCCCCCTCCGTGAATTATTTGACCCCTCCGTGAATTGTTTAGCCCCCTCCGTGAATTATTTGACCCCACAGTGAATTGTTAACCCCCCTCCGTGAATTATTTGACCCATCCGTGAATTGTTTACCCCCCTCCGTGAATTATTTTACCCCTCCGTGAATTGTTTACCCCCCTCCGTGAATTATTTGACCCCTCCGTGAATTATTTACCCCCCTCCGTGAATCATTTAACCCCTCTGTGAATTATTTACCCCCCTGCGTGAATTATTTTACCCCTCCGTGAATTTTTTTACCCCTCTTTGAATTGTTTACTCCCCTCCGAGAATTTTTTTACCCCCCCGTGAATTGTTTACCCCTCTCCGTGAATTATTTGACCCCTCCGTGAATTGTTTACCCCCCTCCGTGAATTATTTGACCCTGTGGCTGTACACTTCCTCAGTTGAATATTTATCCACTGGGGAGGGATGTACACTTCCTCCGTGGAATATTTATCCACTGGGGAGGGCTGTACACTCCCTCCGTGGAATATTTATCCACTTGAAAGGGGTGTACCACCTCAGTGGAATAATTATCCAGAGGGGGGTTGTACACCACCTCAGTGGAATATTTATCCAGAGGGAGGGCGTACACCACCTCAGTGGAACAATTATCCACAGGGGGGGGGTACACCACCTCATTGGAATATTTATCCAGAGGGGGGGGGGGGGTACACCACCTCAGTGGAATGTTTATCCAGAAGGGGGGTGCACACCAGCTCAGTGGAATATTTATCCACATGGGGGGGGGGGGTGCACCACCTCAATGGAATATTTATCCACAGGGGGGGGGTACACCACCTCAGTTGAATATTTATCCAGAGGGGGGGGTACACCACGTCAGTGGAATATTTATGCATAGGGCGGGGGGTGCACCACCTCACTGGAATGTCTATCCTGAGGGGGGGGCTACACCGCCTAAGTGGAATATTTATCCAGAGGGGGGGGGGGTACACCACCTCAGTGGAATATCTATCCAGAGTGGGGGGCATACACCACCTCAGTGGAACATTTTTCCACAGGGGGGGGGGGTACACCACCTCAGTTGAATATTTATCCTGAGGGGGGGGGGGTACACCACCTCAGTGGAATATTTATGCATAGGGCGGGGGGTACACCACCTCAGTGGAACGTTCATCCTGAGGGGGGGGGTACACCACCTAAGTGGAATATTTATCCAGAGGGGGTGGGGTACACCACCTCAGTGGAATATCTATCCACAGTGGGGGGCATACACCACCTCAGTGGAATGTTTATCCTGAGGGGGGGGATACACCACCTCAGTGGAATATTTATCCTGAGGGGGGGGGTACACCACCTCAGTGGAATATCTATTCATAGGGGGGGGGGCGTACACCACCTCAGTGGAACATTTTTCCACAGGGGGGGGGGTACACCACCTCAGTGGAATATTTGTCCACAGGGGGGGGAGGGGGGCACCACCTCAGTGGAATATCTATCCACAGTGGGGGGCATACACCACCTCAGTGGAACATTTTTCCACAGGGGGGGGGGGTACACCACCTGAGTGGAATATTTATCCTGAGGGGGGGGGGTACACCACCTCAGTGGAATATCTATCCAGAGGGGGGCGCGTACACCACCTCAGTGGAACATTTTTCCACAGGGGGGGGGGTACACCACCTCAGTGGAATATTTATCCTGAGGGGGGGGGGGTACACCACCTCAGTGGAATATCTATCCAGAGGGGGGCGCGTACACCACCTCAGTGGAACATTTTTCCACAGGTGGGGGGGTACACCACCTCAGTGGAATATTTGTCCACAGGGGGGGGGGGGGGCACCACCTCAATGGAATATTTATCCAAAGGGTGGGGGTACACCACCTAAGTGAAATATTTGTCCAGAGGGGGGGGGGTACACCACCTCGGTGGAATATTTATGCAGAAGGGGGGTGCACAGCAACTCAGTGGAATATTTATCCACATGGGGGGGGGGTACACCACCTCGGTGGAATATTTATCCAGAGGGGGGGGTACACCACCTCAGTGGAATATTTATCCAGAGGGGGGGGGGGTACACCACCTCAATAGCATATTTTTCCCGGCCTCCCATTTTCCCCAATGCTCCATTTTTCCACCCTTTTTTTTCCTTTGGGGGGGGTTGTTCCCCTGTGTTGCATGGTCTCCCATTCTTCCCAACTTTCAATTTTCATGATGGTTTTTTTCTGGTCGGTGGCTGTGTTGCGGGGGGGGGGGAGTGGCAGACTTTTCCTTGTCCCTTTCTGCGATGAAGGAAGGAAGGGAGGGGTCGGGTACCACACTTTTATCAGACTTTTGCTGAGATTTGTTCTATTTTATGTCCTTGACACGCGATGCCAAATCAGACTTCCAATTCAGACTTTACACACATATAGCTATAGCTGGCGCGCGCGCGCAACTGAAGACATGGTTGGGTTGGGATTGCATTTTGATTGTTTTGCACAGTTAATCATCCGGAAATTGCGTAAGGAGCGATGCGGCTCGGTCCATAGGTTCGGCTTAGTCCCAGGGAGTGTGGGTGGATGGCGGGAGAGTTTCGTCAAAATTTTCATCTGTGCTTTGAAAGTTTGAATGGAAGGTCTCCACCAAGTGCGCGAGTTTCTGGGGTACATTTGCTTGAACGGTGCGGCCTCGCAAAGAAGGCACAAAGGGGCTAGAGCTGCGCCAGGCCGCGGCTGGGAGGCCGGGAGGCTTTGGAAACCCCCCCCGCTTGGCTAGCTGGCTGGCTGGCGCGCCCCCGGAAAAAAGCCAAAATATGTAGTGCACCATTGTACCGCCTCTTCTCACGCATGGTGTGGGTATGGGGATGGGTTTGCACGGGTAGGGGGGGTGGGCCACCTTTCAAGAACACCCTTAACTCATACTCCAAGTTGCCTTGCCTTGTGAATCGGAACCTCCCATAAAGACCAAAAACACAAAACATAGAATCATCGCATCAAACGTATGTTCAACTGCAAATGTTGTTGTTACCGATGAAAACCTTAGAGTACACAATTGTCCTCGATCCGAAATATATACCATCCATATTGCAATATACATCCCAAGGCACCTTTCCACAGACTACTTACGTCTCCAACTCCTCATTCCGCGACATGTAAGCCCACACAAAGTCATACACCTTTTGGGTCAGAACATAGTAACCTTGATTGCAATTGTGTTGGTGATTGTGCGACTGGACTACTAGGTCCCGACTCCCACACGAGCAAACAACCCCAAACCCCATCCTGATGCATGATGTGCCTTGTTTAAACGGAAGGAAATCTTACCACACACTCCATGGATCGGTGACATCATCGTGATATTGAGAGCAAGGGCGGTGAGGCAAACATGCATGTACAAAGCAATGGTGGCTGGCTGGCTGGCTAGGTGGCGGGCTTGCTAGCGGGCTGGCACTGGCCGGCAGGCCAGCCGAAACCCCCCCCCCCCGGCTGGCGCAGCTCCGCTGCACGGCAATAGGCTTCACAACGACGCGGTACCACTGAGTGTCCTTGTTTTTGAGCCACTTGGGTGGCCGATTGTCTATTTTGCACGTAATATGTAGTATGCAAATGTACTATACACCCCTATGCCCGTCTGGGCTGCATCTCAAGCTTAGCAGGCAAATGCTAACGGCCATTGGGTCCCTGATACCCTCCTTCGCGGGGCTAGTAGTGGCCCTTATCGGTGTATATGGAGAGTAAGGTGCCAGGCATTGGCCATGCATTTTTCCCCTAGACCAAAGATTAGTCTTTTATCCGTGGCAAGGGCCCGAGGATATCGGCAGATATCCATGGCATATGCCCAGAATACAGCAGCCACGGATACCCACCAATATCCCGGGCATATGCGACGGATATATCTGCCGATATCCCGTGCGGTGTACCGAAACCATTGAAGGGCCATGAAAGATTCCAAACGACAGTTGCAAATACCTTGGTGTTCAAGTGAAAACTCTCCTTGTCCATCAACGGAAAGACAAGGAACGGGTTGAAAAAGAGGCCGAGATTCTTGCACGTTACCAAAAGCCTAAGGAGTTGGACGATTCTAAGAAGGAAATTGTAAGTAGACAAAAGCGGAGCCATGCTAGTCGTCGAAAAGACTCGGAAAGCTGAGGTTGCGGTTGTTCTTGGGAGTCTTGGGAGCGCAGCCTTGTGCTAACAATCCTATGGTGCGCACACCCTCTCCAAAG
Organism: Eutreptiella sp. 'Long Island Sound 2002'; assembly: GCA_964036045.1. NCBI lineage: Eukaryota > Euglenozoa > Euglenophyceae > Eutreptiales > Eutreptiaceae > Eutreptiella > Eutreptiella sp. 'Long Island Sound 2002'. Next base: position 41,276,800 of record OZ038383.1, on the reverse strand, counting down.
CAAGAGGTCATGGATCTCACGGTGGAGGAGGAATATGCTACTTTTCCCTTGACACAATTAAGCGCAGGGAGCCTTGTTATGCTATTTACCACTTGTCGTGTGCCAAGCTTTGGTTTCCCTTAAAGCATGGATTGTGGGCATGTGAGACATTTTTGACCGAAACGATTGGTTCCTAGTGTTTGGCACCATGATCGCATGATACTTGCTTGTTTGTGGCTAAGTGTAGGGAACAATGTCCGTTTCACCACATGTGCATTATTTTTTCCCATCGATAGAGATCACACCGTGTAGTGCCCAACCCGGACGTCTATCCATAAAAATATTCCCAAATAGTTGGCGTCCGCAATTGTTGTATCATGCATTCTGTCCCCTTCGTGAAGCGGCCGTTTGAATGGGAGATTCACAGTGGTGTGAATTTGGCAATCTTTTGCTCTGTTTTGCGCGTAACTTGGCGCCATCGTGTACGTTTCTCGTGTTATGTTCGCCAAAATGGTGGTACAATAAATGTGTCCAAATTCAAGGTTTTCACTAGCCGCCTTTTTCCACATATTCAGTGTTGTTTGGTGCAACTGGATGCGAATTCGCTGAAACTCACCCATAGATTCACGCAAGATGCACACAAATTCAAGACCTTGTATTTCATATGAATTCGTACAAAATTCGCACGAAGCTTTATGCCGTGTGGGAGCTGGCCGTGAAGGCCCAAGGGGTGCATGCCGACCTCCGCATCCCCTTTCCCTTCCCCGTTGTGGTTAAGGGGGGTTCCAGCCTGCCCGAGGGGCAAACGTTGGTGGGCATGTTTGCCTACCGGTTGGCGCGCGGGCATTGGCGGGTGCAGACGGGGGTGACTGCGATTGGGGAGGAGGGGTCCATGACCACGGCCACGGTCATTCCATTGGCCGCGGTCGTGGGTTGGGAGCAGCGGAGGGCAGAGTGGGTGGACGTGGCATGGCTTGCCATGCGCGTCCATGCGGGGAATATGCAGGTAAGGGGGGGGGTCATTGACGCGGAGGGGGAGGATGTGGACGCCCCCCCCACCCCCCACGGGCCAAAGATGAACGCCTCCGCCCCTGGGGACACGCCCCCCCCCCTCCAAGGCCCCCCGCACAAGCGCCCCCGCAGAGCCGGCGGCACATGAGCGGGCGGGGGGGATGTGGCCGAATGGCTGCAGGAGAAGCAGCAGCAGTTGCAACCGTGGCACGTCCGGGCAATCGGCACAGAGGCCGTGTAGAGGGTCTCGGAGCAGCGCCCGGCCAAGGCAAACGACGAGAGACGGGCCGCTGAGGTGGAGCGTGACGCCCTTCGCCGCGACAAGGAGCGCCTCACCTTCAAGGTGAAAACATTGGAGCGGGACGAGCAGCGGGCGAAGGCCCCGGGGGGCAGGGCAGCCGGACCAATGGCAGAGGGGGAGTTCCAGGGACCGACAGCTGAGAGGGTGGTGGTACGGGGGGTGCCTAACGCCGCCGGCACTCGGTTCCTCTTGGCCGGGGCGTAGGCGTGGCATGGGCATGCTGAGGCGGCGCGCGGACAGATGTCGGCCGTCGCCACCGACCTGCGCATGGCCTTGCTGCAGATGCACATGGACGTGGAGGTTGGGGCAATTGCTCCCTATCTAGCCAGGGCTGCAGGAGACCACGACCAGCTCGTGCAGTAGTACCCCGCCCCAGTGCCTCACAGCGGCGGCGTTGGACACCAACTTCGGAGCGGAGGAGCAGAGCTTCCCAGGCTCCGCTGGCCACGGTTGTGCCGCAAGGGGGGGGGGGGGTATTTCTCCCCTTGACCTCGGGACCTTCTGTCCCATAACCTGCAAGAATGTTATTTGTACATGTGCATGTATGTATATGTACCTTGCCTGCAGCGGCCTTGTGAATGAGAGATTTACAGTGGTGCAATTTTGGCAACTTTTTGCTATGTTTTGCGTGTAATTGGTGCCATCGTGTGCGTTTCTAGCTCATGCTACCTTTGCCAAAATGGTGGAACAATAAATGTGTCCAAATTTGAGGTTTCCACTAGCCGCCTGTTTCCATATATTGGGTTGTGTTTGGTTGAATCCGTTGCGCATTCACCTAAATTCACGCATAGATTCACACGAATCCAAGACTGTGGATTTCGTACCAATTGGTACGAAATTGGTACGTTTCGCTTTACTGCAGCTCTCAAAGGCTTTCGCTATTTGATAATGTCCCAAACGCTGTCCAAATTGGTGTCACTGCAGTCCGGGCCCGATGCTGCTGCCGGCACCCTGGCGCAGTATCCAACCCTGCCAGTCACCCATCACCATATGGAGGAGGGGACCTCCAACTCCAGGGCCCTCGCAGTGGAGGATGTAGTGGCCTGGGCAGCATCCCTGGACCCCACCCTCGAGGTTATTCACATTAATTTGCGCAGCACCTCGCACAACTCTTACTTTGGGGGGAAGGCCTGGTCCATGAATGTGTGGAGGGAACTCCGCCTCCGGGTTCTGTGCGTTCGTTTTTTGCACCTTCTCCCCCAACCTGCCACCATGGACCAATTGTTGAATGCAATGCGTACCAACCGGGTGGGGAAGCCCAAGGACGCCCACATCCAGGTGTACCCCACCACTGACCTGGTGCACCCCCCCCCCCCCTCCATTGCGACATGGTGTGCCTTCAAGATCTGGCTGTAGTCTCATTACCTGAGCATTCCTCTTTCCCCTTCACCTGGCACCTTGCCAACCCCCGGTGGTGGGAGGATTTGGGCATGGCCCCTTTCCGTCTCACCATCCAACCAAAGCTTCATATCTCGGACATCACCCACCCCACTTTCTACAGCACCACTTCTCTGCGATGGTTCCGGGGGTACTCATGTGCCCCGCCCCTTCATTATAAGTGAATGCCCCCCTCGGCACCGAACCCCTTTCGGACCACCCCCCATTGGGTGACAGGCGATCTCCCCACCGACCCCAACATGCTTGGCCCCTCGCAGCCCCCCCTGAGCTTCGTTGGTGGGAACGGCTACATTGTGCTTCGGGGGGTTGTGGAAGCAAAGGATTGCGTGGAGGGGTGGAACAAGGTGATGAGGGCGTGGGGCAGTGGCGATGAGAAAGTTGTGGGGAAGAATTTCGAGTTGCTGTTCAACGCCGGCCCGAGCGAGGAGCAAGCAAGGGATCTAGAACTCCCCCGGCGTTGGCACAGCAAAAGTTTGCTGGGGCAGGGGAGGGGGCTTTTCAAGAAGTTCCACCCCCCCCCCCCCCTCGTGGAAAGTGTCCTTGAGGCCGGGAACCTCCACCCAATGACGCCGGGCAGCGTCATTGTGGCAAGCATTGGGAGTGGGCCGCAACTCCCCCACACCGACGTCGCCACGCATCGTGAGGCACTTCCCCCTTACGACAGGGACATCTCGGGGTGTCACCAGAGTAGTTTCCTCTGCCTTTTGGAGGAGTACTAGATGCGGGTGCATGCGGGGACGGCCGTGGGGGAGGCATTGGAGGTGCACTGGGACAACATTTAGCTGCACCGGGGTGACGTGCTCCTTATGGCGGCTACCAGCCGCCACAATGGGATGCCTGCCCTCCCGGGCGCCCGGGATGGGCTGCAAGGGGCCCTTTTTACCTTGTGGACCCCTGACGCCAAGCACCGCCAGCACCAGCCCAACACCACCCACCTGGACCGCACTCCGCCCCTCGAGGCCCTGGCCGTTGTAGGGGATTCGTCCAGTTGGGAGTGCCCCAGCACGGACCATGTGTTGGGGTTGGGGAAGGGGGTGGTTGGGAGGGTGGGGTTTTGGGAAGGGGATGCTGCCTAGGCCCTCTTCGCCGACGTCCCCAAGGTGGCCCTATCCAACCGCCCCACCTGCCCCTACCACCCCACCTTCCTCTCGCGCTCCGCCCCGGCCGACGTCCCGGCCGTGATGGAGGTGGCCGAGCAATCGGTCCTCTTTTTGTGGGGCCAGTGGACCAACTCGGGGTCACCGAGGGGGACAATGTCGATGCGGAGCAGGAGATCCACTTCGCCATCTCCATCGTTGCCCCCCCCCCCCCCCTGTTCCGGCCCACCACATTGTGGCACCTGGGGAACACCGCCCCAGCGTAGCAGAGCCCCAAGTGCACGCGCGCTGGGGCCTGGTCATTCCGCTAGCTGTGTGATTGCAAGGTGTGCCCCTTGTTCATTTGTGTGTGTTTGCTTGCTTTTGCGACAAATTGGACGAAATTTGCACGAAATTCGTAGCAAATTGGTACAAATTTGGTACGAACGAATTTCTGGAGCAAGTGTGTGAATACAGAAGTTGCTTTCAAATTCGTACGAATTCGGTACGAAATTCTCACGAATTTGGTACGAATTTGTGCGAATTTCTTCCAAATTGTATACCGCTTGCGTTCCCATTCACCAAAGGTCGTTGCATAGGCACTTCCTCTTCGTCAAGTGGTACCCCCGATACTTTGCCTTGTCTGCACATGCCCTTCCACGCATGGTCCCCGGAGGTGCGACACCACGGGCGGCAGCGATTTACCCCGCATCGTCGCAGGCAGGTGACCGCTAAGGGCAGCGAGCGGGGCAAAGGATCTGTGGCTTGATGGACCCCAAGCGCGGCCCGAAGTGAGCGGAGCGCGGGCCTCCTCGCGCTCGGGACCCGGTGCCGGAGACCACAGCGAGGCAAGCTCGATGCTGGGCGTGGGCACAGGGCCGGGCGCGAGGTGGTGATCTCCATGCCATCGCGTGAGGACTCGGGCACCACTCACCTCGCCTGCCCCCCCCCCCCCCGGCCCGGTTCACCCTGGCCGCCAGGCTACTAGAGCCTACTGCGCAGCAGAAGGTCGCGCCCGGCCCCGACGGGGCGGCAGCAACATCTTTCTGCTGTGTGGGAGCTGGCCGTGGAGGCCCGGGGGGTGCATGCCAACCTCCACATCCCCTTCCCTTGCCCCTTTGTGATCAAGGGGAGTTCCAACCTGCCTGAGGGGCAAACGGTGGTGGGCATGTTTGCCTACTGGCTGGTGAGCGGGCACTGGCAGGTGCAGACGGGGGTGACTGGGATTGGCGAGGAGGAGACCGTGACCGCGGCCATGGTTTCCGTTGGCCGCGGTCGTGGGGTGGGAGCAACGGAGGGCGGAGCGGGTGGACGTGGCATGGCTTGCCATGCGCGTCCATGTGGGGAGGATGGCAGGTAAGGGGGGGGGGGTTGACGTCTTGACGCGGAGGGGGGGGATGTGGACGCCCCCCCACCCCCCGCGGCCCAAAGCAGAAAGCCCCCCCCCCCTAGCAGACACACGTGTCCCCCTCTCCAAGGCCCCCGCGCACAAGCACCCCTGCGGACCGGGGGTCACGTGAGCGGACGGGGGGGGGGGGGTGGCTGAATGGGTGCAATAGCAGCAGCAGGAGTAGCTGTGCAGGTCTTGGCGATGCGCGTAGCGAGCGGCCGCGCAGAGCATCTTGGAGCAGCGCCTTGCTAAGGCAAACCAAGAAAGGCGGGCCGATGAGGTGGAGCTTGACGCCCTTCACCACAACAAGGAGCGCCTCACTGCCAAGGTGAAAACCTTGGAGCGGGAGGTGGCGCAGCGGGCGAGGGCCTCGGCGGGCAGAGCACCTGGACCGACGGCGCAGGGGGAGGCCGAGGGCGCGACGGCCGAAAGGGCGGGGGGGGCGCCCAACGCCGCGAGCAGTACCTACCCCACCGCCTTATGGCGGCGGCATTGGATGCCAACTTTGGGGCAGAGGAGCAGGAGTCCCAGGGCTCCGCTGGCTTGAGTTGTGCCCTAGGGGGGGGGGGGTAGTTGTGCCCTTGACCTCGGGACCCCGCATGGGCAGTTTGAAGTACATGTGGGGTACCCCCCCCCCACTTTGCAAAGTTTGCACCACACATAACGTCATTTCATACTACGCCTACTATTTGCACATTGCACATCCCCCTTTTCACGTCTTGTTCTCGTGGTGCTGCTGTGTTGAGAGTGTGTTCTAGGTGATGTGGGTGCCCAGACGCCTGGTGAACAAGGAGGTTGCATTTTCCTGACGGTGAACGCTATCCAAACCGAGCAGCAGCATGTTTCATGCGGGAAAAGGAAAAATTCGGTCAGATTGTGTAAATTCGCACCAAATTCGTACGAATTTCACCACCTATTATGTATTCACACACTTGCCCAGCACATTTGTTCGTACGAATTTCGCGTGAATCTCACCAAATTTAGTCACCATGTGCATTGGGACCACAGGGTATTGCACAAAATCCTCCCCATTTCCACAGGGTTTCCTCTGCACACAATGGGCCATGGTGACGGGGCTCCTCCCAAGGAGCCGTTCCATTGGGTAGCGGATCGCACGCGACGGAGGCGCCTACAAGACCTACAGCAAGTTGTTAGCAGGGAGCTTGCAGCACGCTACACAGTCAAGTACCTGCCCGATACCGGGCAAATAGTCTTTACCCTAGAGACAAGAGTCACACGGACCGTGCAGCCAGAGCCCTGCATGGAGGAGAGGTTGATTATGGCTGTTTGGCGGATCCGGTCGTCACACCCCTCTAGGACAGAAACACGGTACCTGGTGGGGAGCATAACGTACGGGGTGGTATGGGGACAGGTGTACGGCATGCTTCGGCAGTTGGCTTTACCGGAGTCACTGCCTATACCGGACACGACGCGACCGTCCATGGTGCGGTCGCTACCTCCCCGACGGCATCCGGCACTTGTATGAGAGTTGCCCACCCCCACCCTCGATCATCATGCTGCCTGGAGACGAACGGCTGCATTGGTTGCCTATTGCAGTGGATGGTACATCGAGGCGTGAGGCCTCGTACCTCCATTGCACACTTGGTGGCACCGCCAGCCCGAACCAACTGTCTAGTTGGTGGCTACTAGGGGGTAGTGCAACGTGGCAGACCCTCTACGTGGCCTCCCCAGGAACATATTTTGATGATGAGTTGCGCAAGGCGCAACCGTAAGTTTTAAAGACACGGGAGGGAATAATAGGCAGTCTTTGTGGAGATGGGAAAGCTGAGGTGCTCATGGCGGGCTGCCAAAACTGGAAGGCAGAATATCCCGGAGCCATGGTGTGCTGGGTCTGCATGTGGAGCTGTGCACTTTGCCTGGCTACTTTTCGCACAGCAAGTGCAATAGACGCGCACTAGATAGGGGCTGTTGCCATAGGTGCTATGTATAGGATCATCACGGGGGATAGGCGAGTGCCTGTTTATGGCCTCCATGGGGTCCTCCGTGTCCCGTTGTGCAGCATCAACGGGACACGGGATCTAGTTGTGTAATTGACAAGTAAGGCACCGGCCACTGTGGCACGCACCATGCTGCCGCCAATATTCGATGAGGCAGGGCTTGCTGCAAGAAGTTGCACCCGTGCCTCATTCAACAATCAGAAGGCAAATAGCAAGGAAAAGGTAAGGATGGAGTGTGCTGCTGGCATCCTTTTGATGCGGAACAGGGGATCGGAAAAGGTAATGAATGCTTGCCTGCAACACCCCGGTGTGAGGTACCATCAAGTCGCAGGGAAAAGTAGGGAGTCGGTGTGCAACACGTGGTGGGAGAATTTTGCAAGCATGTGTGCTTTTGCTTGCCGTTCCGCATGGTTCTGTGGTACCAACTTGGGGCGGCTCCGGAGACATAGCATAGCCATGGGCGCCGCCCGCAATGAGCTCCACTTGGGCAAACTTGTTTGGACGCATCTTTGGATCCGCCACAAGTATTTTTTTGCAAAGAAGTGGAGAATCATGTCAAAGTTTTCCCGCTTTGCCATGGAAGCGCATGTTGCGGAACAGAGGGGGCCTAAGCCTCCTCCGGGGGAGACTAGGGGTGCAAGTGGTTGTTGACAACCACACCATTGATGATAGTGTAGCGGCGCATGGTTGGGATGCGACCAAAAGGGCACAAAGTGGGCAAGGGCCCGTCAGTGTACAAAGGTTTGGGTTAGGGTTAGGGCCACCGAGCTGGTGGAACCAGTCTTGGTTTTATAACCCTTTTTAGTGTCTAGGGTGGACCTACCAGGTTTAGCAGCAGCAAGCAGCAAGCAAGCAAGCAAGCAGCAGCACGCGCGAAATGGGTAAAGATCAGACTTCCGTCGTGGTGCTTCGGATTCACATGAAATTTTGGTGCATGATCCCTATGGGTGTCAAGTACAATCACACAAAGTTTGAGCTAGAAACTCAACGGTGGCGGCCGGGAACAGGATTCGCAAGTGGCGGACCTTATTTTTAAAAACTGCAATGTAGGGCCAAAACAGTCATTTTTGGGCCAAAAAAGCCCTGGACCACATTCAAAACGGCCAAACGAAGGGAAACGGTGGGTACACGGCACGTGTGGCTTGACTTCCCCGTGTCAACAAGCTCTTTGCAGCCCTCTAAGTCCATGATATGTCCCGGAAACGGCCCAAAACGGCCCTAGAAGCTCCAAATGCCGACAGCCACAAACGAAGAATAGGCCATATCTTGGGCTACATGGCTCAAAATGCGATTCCGAGGGCACCTACTCCACCCGCAACCCCCCACTTTTTGTGGTTCCCACCCCTCAAATGTGCCCAAACGGATGCCTAGACCCCAATACCTAGGCCCACTAGTCTGCGGCAAGCTGCAAGCTCAAGCCCAAACAAACAGGTGGGTGCCCAAATGGGTCAATAGGGTCCAGTATGGGCAAAAAGATGACTTCTTAAAAATGATCCTAGACCATGTGTGATGCTAAAACAAGTGTTTTTGGATCGTTTTGAGCTTGTGGTGGCCCATTTTGGTCCTCCGAAAACCCCAAAATGCCTTGAAAATGGGCTGTTTTGGTACCCAAAAATGGGTCAAAAATGGCTCAAAAATGCATTTTTCCAAACCTCATCCTAGACCATTTGGGGTGCACAAACGGGTGAAATGAGCCCATTTTGAGCCCATTTTGGGCCATTTTGGCCCCTCACAAGTCCAAAAAGCCTTCAAAGTGGGCCTCGTGGTGATGGGGTTCACTTGCATGCTGATTTCACTTTATCAAGAGCCATCAATGTGTGAATCATTCTTGATGTCCCTCACCAGTCATAGCTGATGTTCCCTCCCCCATCAGCTCGGTCCCAATATTTAGTCTTGATTGGGGTTAGGGTTAACCCTAACCGACATGCACCACCTTACGACCCTAGAGCGGCGGTTCCGATGTCGCAAGAGACAGATATGAGAATACAAAACGACCCCAAACCACTGTTGCCTGTGGCCAGGGTGCATGCAGGGGTGCATTGGGGTGGGGGGGTACTCCGGGTGTTAGGACAAATGAGGGGGTGGACAAGGGTGAAATTTCGTGTGAAATGGTGTGAGTTCGCACGAAATTGGTATGAAATTGGTGCGATTTTCGTACGAATTGGTTTGAAGTCACGCCTATGAATCGGCTATAGGCTTGCCGGGTTTTGCCACTTTTAGTTTTTGGCGCCGTTTGGCCATGGTGGATGTTTTTGGGGGGGGACTTTCAGTGGATGATGCGTAATGAAGCTGGGGCATCAATTTTTACCCCATAAAATCTCTTAGAAGCAACCTAAAATATAGCTTTTTCCTCAAAAAACCTCCAAATTCGGGTACATTCGCCCGAATATTGACCCCCCATTCAAGCGGCCATTTATCCTACATTCACGAAGGGTACATATGTGTACATACAAGTACCAACCCCCCCCCCTTGGTGACGCCCGCATGGGCGGTTTGAAGTACATGTGGGGTACCCCTCCCCCCATCGTGTAAAGTTTGCAACGAAGGTGACGTCGTATTTTACTATGCCTGCTATTTGCACATTGCACATTCCTATTTTGCCGTCTTGTTCTCGTGCTGCTGCCGTGTTGAGAATGTGTTTTGTTGTGGGTGCCAAGAAGCCTGGTAATCAAGGTGGGGTGTCCCACATTAGGGGGTAGCACAACAACGCCCCCAAAAGCGATGCCCTAGGTATTACCACCAAAACCTGGATAGCTACAACCTAGGTACAAATTTGTGTTCTCCATATCAAAATTAGGGTAGAACATGTGTCTCCCTTCCCGTATCCCTTCTGTAGACAAAGTTGAACAAAGTCAGTAATCCCCCCCCCCATTCTGGTCAATAAGGGTTACTGACCCGGGGTCACTAACCCCATTACCGAGCAATAACCCCCCTTACTGACGTCCTTTACTGACATAGCAACCCCCGTACTGACATAGTAACCCCCCCCTTACTGACATAGTAAAACCCCCCTTACTGACATCGTAAACCCTTACTGACCTCCTTACTGAGTTTTGTACTTTGCTTTGCATCCATGCTCTCACTCTCCTTTCAGACTTTTTGTGGCGGCTTGCTGCGATGGCTGGGCTGCTGGTTGGCTTTCCGCCCATCCTCATGTGGGTCAAACACGTGACTGGCCTCGTGGGGACATGGGGGTATGGGGGGGGGGGGGGTTGTGGAGCAAGGTGCGGTCGTGAAGCATGCATCCGAGTTTGTGGAGTTTGCGGGTGACAAAGATTTTTGTTCCGTCAAGGTGAGTTTCCCCCTATTCGCCAAACGCCAATCGCATGCAGATTTCCCCCCCGATTTTTTCCCGAGCGGCCAGTTTGCGTGTTCGGCGTTCAGTATGGTCACGATGGACGCCGACATTGTCGGTGGATTTGGATGTGCATAGGTGTGTGGTTCCACGTGATGCACCCCCGACCCATGGCTCGAAGTAGCAATGCCGATGCGCCGCAACGACTTGTGGATCATCCACAGTCTGCTCGTCCCCTGGGGGATGCCATTCCTAAGGCCTTGGACCTCCCTTGCCCAGGTGACATGGACGCCCTTCCGTGGGTGGTTGCATTTGCACGGTTGTCCACAGTCCCCATGGACTACAATGTCAGCGACCCAGTAGTCTGCCCCCCATGGGCACGGGCTGCTGCAGAGGCGGCCGGCAACGACATGTGCGTGGTCGTGTCGTGCAAGCGGAAAGTGTCTCGGGGCAACGCGCGCTGCTTCGGGTGCAAGAAGGCGTTGTTGTGTGGCACACACAAGGGTGAGCAAGGGTTAGATTCGTGACAACCCCCAAGGCCAGAAAGGTGATTACATGTGTGCCTGCCATCAGCTATTTCTGTCCTTGCGTTTGTTTCTTTTATGTACCTATTCTCAAACAATGAACATGCAAGCATTGGACGCCCCATGCGGGTCATTACACATAAGCAATGGTGGCGATGGGGGATGATCCAAGAGCGCGGTTGCAGGGTTCAACTGCTGGCTCATACGTACAATCTTTTGCTAGGGGCTAAGGGGTAGGGGTTACGGGCTACGCTGGTCATTTGTGCATCATGGCCGTGAGTAGCCTTTGTTAGGGGGTAAGGGGTAGAGGTGAAAGGGATAGGGGGTAGGCGGTCGCGCGCGGTACGGGATTGGGGCAATGTTCCTAGGTACGTGGTCCCTTGAGGTATTGGCCGAACTCCCAAGGGTAGTGCCGGCCCGTATGGCGTCCGCTGAGGGGTTAGCCCAACCCCTCGGGGCAGTGCCCCCGTTTTTGTCGTCCCTTGAGGGGTTAGCCAAGCCCCCATGGGCAGCGCTCCCAGCTATGTGGGGCTCTTTGGCAGCATGTACAAGCCGAAGTTGAGGGTGTCCCATCTGCTCAACCCTTGCAGCAAAAACAAACGAAGGAAGGCAGGTTTGAATTGACCTTCAGTGCCATATTCTCGACGAATCGCGAAACGCAACAGAAGTTAGTTGCAATTTTGAGCAACCACTCCCCGTTGGAAGTAGTCGCAGAAAGTGGGGTGTGTGCCCACGCTACCATTAAGCTATTGGTGCGGTGTTTCGCAGCTATGTACACTTTGTGGCGGGAAAAAGATTACTTGACCCCCAGTCAAGTTGCCCGAGCTAAGAACCACGCCCGTCAGTTTGGTGAGTGTTGGATTGCCTCCGGGTGGAAGCCCACACCATGGGCCCATTGGGCCCCGTGTCAGAGTGCGAAAAATTTGGGGATGTACCAGTCTTCGTACATGTTCTCAAGCATCCCCATCAAGTACCACAACCCGACCTTTAAGATCCGGTTGAAAAATTCCATCAGAGGGTGGTGCTTAAAGAGGCCGAGAGGGACGCACCATGGCATGGCCCACGTGGTCAACACGAATGCACTCTCGGTTGGTGTGCGAATGAGGCCGGCCAAGGGAGAACAAGGGCAGGCCATGTTGGCACGCCAAGGAGGAAGGGCAGAGCAATACATATGATATTTTCTTTTTTTTTTGTGCTCCGGTGTTGCTTTGGTCCAAATTCCATAAGGGGGGTTAGTAAGGGGGTTACTGAGGTAGTAAGGGGGGTTAGCAAGGGGGGTTACTATGGTAGTAAGGGGGTGTATGAGGTAGTAAGGGGTTTAGCAACCCCCCCTTGCTAAGTTGGGGTACTAAGTAAGTAAGGGGGTAAGTAAGGGAGGTTACTGAGTTTTCGGCGGTTAGGCAAATCGTGGTGTCATGGAGTTTGGGAGGGGGGAAAAGTCATACACCCGTTGAGTCGATGTAGGGTGGTGTATTGCAGGTGCAAAGGTGGAACAATTCAAGTTGGACACATGCTTGGAAGGGTGGTCATTATCCAACGCAGTAAGGGGGGGTTACTTTGCACCGCCTTGCTTTGGGACACCCCAGGACGTTGGATTTTTTTTGGCGGTGAAAGCAATCAGAAACAAGCCGTACAACGTTTCATGCGAAAAAAGGATAAATATGGTCAGATTGGCACGAAATTCGTACGCATTTCTTACGAATTTCGTGGGAACTACGCTTGAGGACTTCGCTAAAATCTAGTCAATTCGTACCAAATTCTCACGAATTTCGGTTTAAGTCTATACGTATTTTGTGCGAATCTCACCGAATTTGCTCACCTTCTGCATCGGGACCGTAGGGTATTGCATAAAATCCTCCCCATTTCCGCAGGGTTACCTCCACACACAATGGGCCGTGGCGACGGGGCTCGGCCCAAGGAGCTGTTTCATTTGGTAGCCGACCGCACGCGACAGAGGGGCCAACAAGACCTTCAGCAAGTTGTTAGCAGGGAGCTTGCAACACACTACACCGTCAAGTACCTGCCCGATACCGGGCAAATAGTCCTTACCCCGTATACAAGCGTTGCACGTCCCTGCAGCCAGAGCCCAGCATGGAGGAGACGTTGATTATGGCTGTTTGGCGGATCCGGTCGTTAAACCCCTCCAGGACACAAACGCGGTACCTGGTGGGGAGCATAACGTACGGGGTGGTATGGGGACAGGTGTACGGCATGCTTCGGCAGCTGGCTTTACCGGAGTCCCGGCCGTTCACTGGCTAGACGGGACACGACACGGCCATGCATGGTGCGGTCTGCTACCTCCCCGACGGCATCCGGCACTTGTACAAGTGTCGCCCACCCCCACCTCTAGACATCATGCTGCATGGAGCCCAACGGCTGCATTGGTTGCCTATTGCAGTGGATGGTACATCGAGGCATGAAGCCTCATATGTCCATTGCACCCTTGGTGCGACCGCCAGCCCCAACAGACTGTCTAGTTGGTGGCTACTCTGGGGCCGCGAAACCTGTGAGAGCCTACGCGGCCTCCCAAGAAATAGATTTTGATGATGAGTTGCGCAAGGCGCAACCGTAAGTTTTAAAGACACGGGAGGGAATGATAGGCAGTTCTTTTTTTGTCTATGTGGCGATGGGAAAGCTCAGGTGCTCATGGCGGGCTGCCAAATCTGAAAGGTAATACATCCCGGAGCCACGGTGTGTGGGGTCTGCATGTGGAGCTGTGCTCTTTGCCTTACTACTTTTTGCACAGCAAGTGCAAAAGACGCGCACTAGATAGGGGCTCTTGCCATAGGTGCTATGTATAGGATCATTCCGCGGGATAGGCGAGTGCCTGATTATGGCCTCCATGGGGTCCTACCTGTCGCGTTGTTCAGCATCAACGGGACACGGGATCTAGTTGTACAATTGACAAGTAAGGCACCAGCCACTGTGGCACGCACCATGCTGCAGCCCATTTTAGATCAGGCAGGGCTTGCTGCAAGAAGTTGCACCCGTGCCGCATTCAACAATCAGAAGGCAAACAGCAAGGAAAAGGTAAGGATTGAGTGTGCTGATGCCATCCTTTTGATGCGGAACAGGGGAATCGGAAAAGCGGATTGATGCTTGCCTACAACACCGCAGTGTGAAGCAGCATCAAGTAGCAAGCAAAAGGGGGAGTCGGTGTGCAACACGTGGTGGGAGAATTTTTCAAGTATGTGTGTGTTCGCTTGCCGTTCCCCATGGTTCTCTGCAACCAACTTCGGGCGGCTCCAGAGACATAGCATAGCCATGGGCACAACCCACAATGAGCTCCACTGGGGCAAACTTTTATGGACACATTTTGGGATCCGCCACATGTATTTTTTTTGCAAAGAAGAGGAGAATCTTGTCAAAGTTCTCCCGCTTTGCCATGGAGGGGAGTCACCGGAGACTGAAGCACATGTTGCGGAACAGCGGGGGCCTAAGCCTCCTTCAGGGCAGACTAGGGGTGCAAGTGGTTGTGGACAACCACACCATTGATGATAGTGTAGCGGCGCATGGTTGGGACGCGTCCAAAAGGGCAAAAAGTGGGCAAGGGCCCGTTAGTGGACAAAGGTACGGAAGCGGTAAAAGAAGACGGCTTCTAACCGACATGCAGCACCTTCAGACCCTAGAGTGGCGGTTCCGATGTCGCAAGAGACGGATATGAGAATACAACAAGACCCCAAACCATTGTTGCTTGTGGCCAGGGTGCATGCAGGGGTGCATGCCGGGGGGGGGGGGGGTCCCGGGTGTTAGGATAAATGAGGGGGTGGACAAGGGTGAAATTTCGTTGGAATTCGTGTGAATTCACACGAATTCGTACGAAGTTCGTGCAAAAGACGTGCGAATTTCGTGCGAATTCATACGAGTTCATGCCTATGGATCGGCTACAGGCTTGCCGGTTTTGCCACTTCTGGTTTTGGGCGCCGTTTGGGCATGGTGGATGTTTTTTAGGGCTGCACTTTCACTGGATGATGCGTAATGAAGCTGGGGATGCATTTTACCACCTCAAGTCGCTTAGAAGCAACCAAAAATATGGCGTTTTTCTCAGAAAATCTCGAAATTTGGGTAAATTATCGCGAGTATTGATCCCCCATTCATACGGCCATTTATCCCCCATTCGCATGTACATGTACATTCATGATACAACAATTGATTGTATGACATGGCTCAAGTATGCAAAGGGGGAAAGGGAAGGATTGGGCGCATCTATCCCGAGGCATATGCCACAAATATCTGCTGATATCCTCGACCCTAATGCCACGAATATAAGAATTGTGCCTAAGCTACATATATCTCCCTACATCCCGTGTCATAGGCACGGATACCGATTGGCCACTGAGAGCACCAAACATGGACTGCATGAAAAGTACCACACTATGATTTTGCAGCCTACTTACTGCAAGGTGACACCCACACGCACACAAGTAACGCACGATGTACGTACTGGTGTCACGAACAGGTGCACACACCCGCCCCCCCCGCCCCCGCTGGGCGTCGGCTCAGCCTTTATGCCCACCGTCACCTAGAAGGTCACGGCCCTGACACCACGCACCCGTGCGCCTGTGCGGGTACGGCGACCAGTGAAAGACGCCCCATAGGCGAAAGGCCTGCGCATCCCAGACCCGCTTATCCTACATAAATGCATTAACGCCAAGGACAAAGCACACATAGTGCGCGCACAGTTACTCCTACTCACGGAGGAAACGTGCACCTAGCCGCAAAATCACAGGCACAACACACGGGATCACAGTACACACTATACCTACCAAATGACACCAGACAACAAACAACACCCAACATAGCATGCACTGGAAAAGATGAGTCAATACCGGTAGCGCAGAGGGGCGAAATGGCGACTCGTGAGATGGTCTCACACGCTCAGCAACCCCTTGAACGACCCGTCAAACAAGTATCACGGGTGGCGACACTATTGGAGCGACACTACACATCCGCGTTGACAACACTCAACGTGCCCAGCTTGCGGCGCATGATAGCAGGGCGGAGGCGGCACGCAAATATTTTGAGCAAACTGAAAACCCTGTCGGGGGAGGTGAGTTGGATGTTGTACGCATGTTTCCTTTTTTGAAAAGGGAAAAAATTGTAACTGCACATGAAAAATTGCTGAAATAGTGGAAGCTACAATTGGATGTTCAACGTGCCTGCAAAGATGTACATATATCGGTGGCCAAGACATATGATTCAGATAATGGATGCGGTAGGGATCAAAGGATCCAATTTTTGGACAGCATACACTCTGAAGGAACACCTCCAATCGGCCTGTACTTTTCAATTTTCTTTTGTGAAGGGCGACACATTGATGAGAGAGGCAGAAGGAACTGCCATTGGCGGCCCCATGTTCTGTGTGCTATGGGTTGTGTGGTCGTGTGGCGCCGTGTGCGTGGTGTCGGTTTCCGTGGTGTGGCCGTTGGTGGGTTCTTCCGTGCCCTTGGTTGGTGCATCCCTTCTGGTACATAATTGGCAGGTAGCTAGACCGCTGATTTGAGGGTAAGGAAGGGCACAACAGTCCATATCGACTGATTCGTGGGAAGCACATCTCTCTCCAACACGTTACAGACGGTCTGTAGGGTGGCGGAATCAAGCAGGCCCATTTCGGCTGGTATTGGTACTAGCCATGGTAACCATGCCAACGCGACAGCCAACACAACACATGGTATCCATTCGCACACGACGACACGTGCATGTCATGGCCTCAGGCAGTGAATTTCAAATGCAGGGAGCGCAACTATTTCAATACTACGACCTTTTGGATGAGTATGGGGGCACTATAGGTGCTTCACTTGAGCCAGAGCAAGACCCCATTGAAGAAACGTGAGGCCTCTTCTTTTGTATCATGCGTACATGCATTTTAACAAAAAAACGAAACGAAGCTGAATTGAGTAATGATTGATGCTTTGTGCACACAATGTGTCGAACATTGCACCCTTTTTCAGGTTGAACCCTGGTTTTTGACTAGTCTCTTTTTCTTTGTTTTTGCTTTGCACTGCATAGCTAGATACAGGCTCAAGTTTCCTCCAAAGCTTAATTCCCGGGTCTATGAATCTTGTGTCACCGACATGATTGGCTCCAAGTAGACCATCTGTATGTGCCTATATGTTGTGGAATCCATGTTTGTAGAGAGCTTACTTGAAGCTCCGTGAAAGAAAACTCGTCTGGGGTTTGTTCCACTCCAAGTGGTGTTCACAAATGTGTTTTGCATGTGTCTCCTATGGGGGTTCATCGGGAATGTGCCGGGTTGTGCACCGATATCTTGTTGCATATACCACGGATATCTGGGGATATCCTTGTGCCTACATGCCATGGATATGATATTTGTGCCTAATGCCACGGATATCTGCATTGTGTATCCTGTGGCATAGGCGCAAATACTGTATAGTGGCCAGAAACCACTCCATGACCACCTCGCACGGTCCCAAACCTCCCCATTGTATCCACTAGAGAGGGTACCACGCGAGCGCGCAATGGAACAGGAGAGATACTGGGCGCGGGTTTTGGCACCCACCGTGAACCTGGTGGTACCTTTTGGGGGAGTTCATCGGTTTCTTTTGGATGAGATAACGGCCGGTGAGCTAGAATCGCCGGACTCACATTCCCGTAGAGACAAAATTCAATGGGTATTGCGTGCGGGTGTGGATTCCTTTGACTTGTCCTATGTGCCGAAGCTCCTCTCAGTGGTTGAAAAGCACGTGGTCTCCTCCGTCTTTGATAAGTTGTTCAGGGAAGTGAAAGAACAAGTGCACAGCCAACGGGGAGTGAAATTACCGAGGTGCTGGGCCATGCATGTGCCCTCATATGACCAGCTAGTGGTGGAGACGGTAAAAAATTCTATGTGTCTGCAATCAAGAAATTTCACGTCCCACCTGCACCGACGAGGTGGTTCGCACATGTTTTACCAATTCTTTGAATCCCCACGTTGATCGTAGCTGAAGTGCTAAAATATGGCCCGCGGTCGGCCGTTCCTGAGTGGGTGTCTTGGATGCTATCTGCGGCCCAGCACGAGAACCCCATTGCTTCACGGGAGAGCCTCAACGCCAATTTTGGTATGCGGGTGATGGATCCAGGTCTGGACCCGAGGTCGGTGCAATAGCTTCACAGCAAGACTACTAGGCGGATTCACCGGCAAGATTGCCCTTGCCATGCCTTCCAACATGTTTTCCCATACCTGCGTAACTCAGTGTCACATCTTGTGTTGCGAAAAGAGGGACAATGGGCTAACTTTCTCGGGTCCTCGACGTTGAAGCTTGTGGCTGCAATGCGGAAAATAGCTTCTTTCCCGATTCCAATTTGGTCGAACGTCGTGCAGATTAGCCGGGGGGCTCCCACCAAGAGGCCACAATACCCGCGTTCCAGATTTCCTCGGGTAAGTTTGTACCGTGGCTCTGCACTGTGAGCACCGGACTGGCCTGTTTGCACAGGAAATAGCGGATGTGCCATGGGCCTCAATTGAGAGAGAGTTACAGGCTACTTTTTGGCTTTCTGCGGACATGGCCTCGCCTTCTAAAACGCTTTTGCAGAATGTGGGTTTGCGTGTTTGTCAATGGGACAAGGCAACCCGTCGCCTTTCGGCGGTCTGCAACACCTTGGATGATGCGCATGTTACAAACATGCAAGGTAATTTTCGGTGACACGTTTTCAATCTGGGGATGGGCTTCGTCCCCACTCCGGGCTAGAGCGGGTGTGGTCCCACACATCTTGAATAGAGCGCGCGATTGTGGGGTTCTTGAGGATGGGTGGCATGCCACGAAGCTTGGTAAAAGAATGTTCCAAAGAGATCTCACAGTGGAATGGTTGGTGGCATACTTGGAGCAGTGTGAAGGTGAAGCTCCGAGCTCTGACGATGAGTGGTCAGAGGATGATCATGTGTATTTCCCCTCTCCTGTAGCCCCGTTGGTTTTTCACAATTTGAAGTGGAAATGCAATGAACTGCACCCTAGCAGCGCGCAGCGTATATTTCGTGATATAGTATCCTTCAAAGGGCAGCTGCTACATACATATAGTCGCCTAATGAGTCGGGCATTGCACACTGCAATGAATTCCGCATATGCAGAGGTTGCAACCCTGGGGTTGTCGTCCCTGCTAGGCGTTAGGGACATGCTACCTGCCGTGTGTGGAATGCGTGTACATCCGGTCCATATCCTATTTTGTGAAAAAGATATGGCGGATATGTTTTGGGAGAATCTAGCCGAACAGATTTTTTGGTTCCGTGGAGTGGTCATTTAGTGTCGTTCAGAAAAAATAGCGCACTGAAAATTTGTCCTTCTCAATCTCAAGAGAGTCCAAACACTTAGACACGATAGATACGTCGACACAAAAATCCTTTAACCAAATAACTACAGCCCAAGTGAAAAGTTTCGTGCGATTTGACTGTCTTGACAATGTGTTGTTTGTAATTGGGCATTTGGTACTTAGGCGGGGTCTGCTGGGTGTGCCAATTGGCGGGTTCATATCGACACAATTAGCAGAAATTCGGGCGATCTGGAGGGAGCACTTTACATTTAGTTCGGATTCCCCAGATGAGGTTGAGCGATCTATTCAACATCCGCTAGAATATATTCCTACAGGGTTCATTGAGCATGCAGCTCCGGCTGATTGTCCTTACATGTCCTTCTCCTTGAGTCGGGGTGCAGAGTTTACACTGTCCCCCCCTTGAAGCAACAAGTAAGCTTTATAATGGAGGACTAATGTTTTCCCCTGCTTGCCCCACCATTCTTGATGGGCAATTAGAACGTACAGGTTATGTGCATTGGTGGTCACCAGTCGAACGTTTGCATGCCTGAAAATTGGTGACTCTGATGTGTTCCCGGTCACGTCGTCCCCTTGGGATGGAGGGCCGGGGGGGCGCATTGGCACTATTATCAAGCATACACAATCTAGGCAGAGGGGGAGGGTAGCGGATTTCTTGAAGGTGTCGCAGCCTTTTCTTGGGTGCCGCGGTTGAAACACTTAACCCGATGCTTGGAATGTTTCGGAGGACTTTGACTGCGCGCCGCCAGTGGTACGACTGTCCAGGTATCGTGACAATATCTATATTGCCCTGGCTCATGTCCCGGACCCCATTGTGCAGCTGCTAAAATCTGCCCTGTGTGTGCTTCTGAAATCCACATACGGCGTCCCGCTCAAGTGGGAACCCCATGGGGAACGTGTTGCATGGGGGGAGCGGCTACTGACGCCGATGCTGTTGGAGAATAGAGTGAGTCTGATATGCAAGGGTGTTTGTTTTAGAATTTTCCGCCCCAACCCACGAGGAGGATGTGGAGAGGCGCCGTTGGGTGTCAACCCAATCCCTGCTAGTCACGGCTAGTCTGGCGCTCATTGCCTCCAGCGGTCATTGCTATGCGGTGCAGCCAAGGAAGGATGGCCTAGGAACCCCCCCCCCCTTCCAAGGGTTTTTCTACTCCTACACGTTACGACGGCACCCAAAGACTTTGAACACAAGCACCGCACCTTCAATGCGCGTACTTTGGGGGACATTGGGTCCCGGGTTGGTGATGCCCAATTTTGAGGTGTTTTTGGACACCCCGTTTTGGGCAGGAACCCCCCTAGGAACCCCCCTTCCTAGCCTGGAAGGGGGGTTCCTAGGGGGTTTCCTGGGCAAGAACCCCCCTTTCTAGACCCTTCCAATGACCCTTCCTGTCCCGAGGCAATAGCACACAAATCTGTTCGCTGGGGCTTGAATGGCATTGCGCCACCGCATTGATGTTGTCACTGGTCCACATGCCGCTTGCGTCGCTGGACAACTGCCGCACCGCGGCCTTGCCGCGCCTCGTACAATTGCAAACCGACACTGAATGCGTCGGTGTGCACCACGTGCCTCATTTCGAGGCGTGTGATGCGGGGTCGCCGAAGACACTAACCGCGCATCGAGTTTTTAAGATGCCGCTTGAACGGTTCCTTTTTGTATTCTGTGGGAATACTGCGAAAAATGTACAAACTCCCAAAGCAACTCGCAAAACATGCGCTGTGAACACATGCCCTATGTACCCAAGGGGTCACACCCCATTACAATTCACCCCAACACTCCCCTAAACGGTCACTTGCGGACTCCAATTCCTTGAGTTCGGCCTGTGGTAGCCAATCCTTTTCGCGCCAGGGCGCGTGCATTCGATGCATTGATAATAACACATCTTCATCAATAGGAAAAATTTAACGCCACCAAAGGCCACGTCGGGTAGGTTGTCCCGCAATACGGCCACAACTGGGCCATGTAATGCACTGTCTTCAAAAAATATTTTGCCACCTGTTATATCAAATTTTCCGGCCTTGGTTGCCCGGGAAGCCAACCGCTTAGCATGCGGAACGTTTTTCACCTCATCCAAAAGCTGGTGAAGCTCCAAAACCAAAGCTTTCCCTGCGCCCCTTGCGACATGGGCAACGTCAGGTGCACCGTTTTCAATCAAATCTTTCAATGTTTCATTGACTCGCTTAACAATTGCGTTCGCAATACGACACGAGCCATGCTCCACGTCACCAACGCGGTTGCATGGTCCAATTGCCCTCAAAAATGAGCCCCAGCAGCATTGGGCCGGTACAGAATTGGCACGTGCCAAGGAATCTATGCAATGGCAGCCTACCCCACATTTCCCCTTGTGATAATTGGCCAAGATGGCCTCCAGCTTGGCCTTCACCCGCGTCACCATGGCCGTCAGGCGCGGCAAGTCCCACAGGTGGATGTGTTCCTCCCCATCAGGATGCTTGGACATGTCCTCTGGCTTCCCCCACACCATCTTACGGTTTGGCGGTCCTGAGCTCGGCTTACAACTGGCCGGTTGTGGTTGAAGATCCGGGCCCAACGCTCTCGGTGATCGCCAATGCCTCCTTGTGCGCCTCCTCCACCTCATACTCCGCAAAAAAACCCCGGATGAACAAGTGCCGCAGGCTGGCAAGGTGGCTGGGGTCGCTGTTCACGGCAGTGGGGCGGTCACTCGGCAGCTCCAACAGCCCCTTCCTAGACCCTTCCTGCACCCTTCCTGCACCCCTTCCTGGTAGGAACCCCCCTTCCTAGACCCTTCCTAGACCCCTTCCTGGCCAAGAACCCCCCCCTTCCTGGCCAGGAACCCCCCCTCCTATGACCCTTCATGCCCCTCAAAGGCAGCCCGGTTTTCACAATGCCTGCCTGTCCCTTCGCTTGGGATTGGATGGCGGCCGTCACAGGCCCCGCCGGTACACGTGGCTGCTCCCTTCCGGAGGGGCAGCCGTTCCAGGACACGGCCATCCCAACAAACTCCGCCGTGACTTGGCCGCCGGGCACGAGCATTGGCCGGGTGCGCATCACCAAGTCCATCCTCCGCGACAGGGACCCCTGTGCCCTCTCAGACCGCATTGCGGAGACGGTGCGCCGCAACCCCGAGATCACCGCTTTCCACGTGCGGCCTAGCGGAGCGGACTACTCCTCCGTGCTGGAGTCCCTGTCCACCCGCCTGCCCAGCGACCACGCCCGGATCCACATCCACTACCAAGCTGCCCACCCTGTGGATTTCCGAGCCGCCCACCACCCTCCGCTTCGCTTCCACGAAGCCCAAGCCCGCCACTTTCGCCAAGGAGGGGTGGCACAAGGAGGCAGCCAAGAGGAAGCTGTTCCTCTTCGATCCGCGGCAGTCCGGTGAGGAGACCCTGCCCATCTACTCGCTCACCGGTCGCTCAGCGTGGGCGTGGGACGGTGACGGCCCCGGACTTACCGAGCGCCTATGCGGCCAGCGGGCTACTTGCCCTCCCCGTCACCTCCACCCCGCTGTTTGTCGCGCACGAAGGAAGGGTGGCCTAGGAATCCCCCTCCAAATGACATGGTAGTGCACCGCTAAAGTAACGGACCACACTTATGGGGGGTGTTTTGGGTGTCAAAATAAGCGTATAGGAACTATCACGACCCCGGTGTTGGACCAAGGGAGTCAACTTTTTTCGGGCAGGAACCCCTAAATCAATCTGGTTTGCCTGGAGCGCATCCGATGTGATGATCAATGTAAGGTCTTTAGTCTGGGGGCTCTCAGTGCGCCGATATCCACTGCGGTGGTGGAAATCAGCACTGTTGCGCCTGTATGATCGCTTTCTACCTAGTAGATTTCTTTCAAATCGATCGCTAATGGCAGAGGTTTCAAGGACTAGTATCCTGCTGCGTGGAGGGGGGGTTCTCTATCTTCAGGCTTCGTACCGAAGGTGCGACGGTTTTCCGTATTTACTTTGCTTTGCCGATCAGCGACGTTTTCGTGTCTTCTGCAGAGCTAGTGTGTTGCACATTGTTTGGTGCTTTGCCCATGGTAGTGTGGCGACATGTATGGTTAACTCACTTGTGGGTCGTCGTGTTGTGTGTTGTGCCATGACCACGACTCGTTGTGGCATTGCATGTATGTGAACGAATATGAATGTGTCGGCCACATGAGAAGAAAGACAAAAGGTGAGGGCCGGTACATTGACACGAGGCTCAGAGCAGGGAGCAGGGCACAGGGGTTCCCAGTACACTGCCAGTCAGACGCTCCTGTTTGTGCTCAGCCATTGATGCATTGGCAATCTTTTTGTTCTTGTGCGCTCAGTGTGCCATGAGCCCATGGAGTCTTTGTAGGAAAAAGAAAGTGGGCGTGACTAGTCATTAATTCCATGAAAGATATGATAGTGAACGGCCGCCCATGATTTCCAAACAATTCTTGCCTTGGCAAACAATGCTTGGGTTTACCTACGACAGCAGTTCGACTGCCATTTACATCGTGGAATGCCCCCCTATTGCTTGTGCTTACCATACACCCTTGCTTGCTTTCGGCATCCACAGCCATAAAATTTTCGAAAAATTTCGAAAACGTTAGGCTGTACTTGTTTCGTTATGTTTAGGATCAGGAGTACACACACAAAGGCGGACGCGCGCCCACAGCGAGCACCACGGCGCCAATTGCCATCACTTTCTGTAGCTATTTTTTGCTATCTTTGTGTGCTTTCAGCTTTCACGATTCATTGGTGACATTTTGCCTCTTGTTCGCATGTTCAGAACTGATGAGGGGCAATTCCACCGGAAACATGTATTGAGCACACATCTGCTTTTGCTTGCACGTGGAGCCCTCTTGCATTTTCCCGGTTGACCTAGAGGAGACCTTCGGTTACACCACAAGGCACATTACACAACGTTCAAAATTTCATTTTGCCATCAAGCATTCTCGCGCCGTTATGCTTCGCAAGAGGGAGAACAACCAACCACGCTGTGGACGCCCTAAACATCAATGGTACCTACGGGATGTGCCACATGGAATTCGGCCGGTGGTGGTGACTTTTTTGCTTGCCTACAAAGCTCTTCATAACAAGATATTTGGCTTGCACAAACTCGAGTACCTCAAAGAACACGGCTTTGTTGCCAAGAAGGATGTTTTTCACGATGGTTCAACAATTATTCGCCGAACTTTGGCAGAACAAGTGCAACGGAAAATTCACAATGCTAAATACTCGGTGAAGATTGACTTGCTCAAAAATGCATTGCATGAACGGCAAACTCATTGTGATACGAAGTTCAAAGACACTCAAGAGGCGCCCGAGGAATATTTCGCCGAAGCACAAACTATGCATGGACGTTGGGCACAAGGTGGTGTTTTGGCATCCTTTGACTTTGCGGCACAAAGAGGACAAGTTGTTCAATGCATCACTCGTGCTACAAGTGACCTGACCACTTCTCACTTGCTCCGTTGCAAAAAATGGAATGAACTTCAAATGAAAAAGAAGTGTGAAATCGAAATCCGCATCAATAAACAAACCATCCTTCGTGAGTCATCTGATGGGGAAGCCGAACGGGAAAAAGATCTATCCGATCAATTATCCGACATCCACCTTTTGTGGCAGCATTTAAAACTACCCCGTGCATCTAATTCCAAGACCAAGGGATGAAAAGGTTCTTCTTCTTCTCACTCCACGTGCTGTAGCTCTTCTACTAGCCGCTCTTCTTGGAGTTCTTCTTTGCACCGCTCGCGCACAACGGGATCTTCTAGCTCCTCACGCTTGGCGAGCACTCCGAGGTCGGCACGGGGCTCTCATGCTTCAAAAGTGGGGTTTCAAGTACCATCAATCACCTCATGGCGCGGTCGGAAGAGAAGCAATTCGGGAACGAACACACCGCGCGCCCGACGCCCAAAAAGTCATGGAGTTGCCTTCGCTGCAGGAAGGCATAAGATGAGTGCCACCGCTTTTTAAGGACACATGCTTCCCATGTTGCCAACATGCCATATGACTATCCTCCATTCGTGCCAAAACCATTTGTGCCAACCACGTTACATGGGGACACGACGGCGTCAAACGTTCCGCCTTACCTCTCCTTTGTTTTATCTTATGGTGGGAAACTCACACCTTTCACTCCGGCAGCGAAAGCATGGAAAGTATGGAGACTCCATACACAAACCGAAACACACCTGTCGGAAAAAGTGCTTTTTTGGTCGTTGTTTCATACGAAACACCCCAAAGAAAATTTCTTTGATGCTCTTCCTCACAAGGCCTTGCTTAAAGCTTCCGATGTTGCTCCACCCAGGTTTGTACTTAACAAATTGGGTGCCGATGGTTTGTTTGTGACGAGGAAGGTATGTGAGTTTCGAGACCTGTGCCGGTTTGCCCTATCCGACATGGATACGAATGATGTGCCGGTTCGTGGGGTATGTTGGACGCCACATAAATTAGAAAAATATTTTGCTAATCATTGTGTGGTGGCATGCGACAAAGATGGTGATCACGTTACAATGTCGCTTGATGCATATTGTTTGGAACAAAAAGCGCACATGCTGGCTTTAGACACTTGTGACGGCCGGTTTATGAAAAGTTGAGTCTTCCTTCTCTTGGTACTCAAAAACATTGGCTCTCACAGGGGAACAAATGGATGCATGTTGCACGTGACTTGATTTTAAGTACGGCACACGAAACACTCCAAAAGCCTCTCACGACTTTTATGGACTCGTTTTCGGTGGGTAAGCTCCGGTTTTCTATTTATGGGCTAAAAGCCACAAAGGAACCACACTCATTGACGACAGACGGCCAAGTAGACCGGTGGTAGGCCTTTCTCGTTGGTCCACCACGTTTTGCTCTGTGCTACTTTCTACACTTAGGGCCATGCTCCTTAGAGTGGTCCGCACCGGTGACCCGTTAAATTCCCCTCTCATTGACTTACTGGACTTTGTACACCGGCTCCAAACATGGTCAACACGGTCGGACGCTGAAGAGTTGAGATTTACGTCCATTGATTTTTCGGCGCTCTACACTAACTTCATGTGGACCGACGTAGCCGACACCTACGAATATTGGCGTTCCTACCTTTTGAGTCGTTTGAACCTTGATCTTTTGTCTCCCAACGAGGTCTTATATGCGACGTGGCTTTTGTCACCTATAAGTCATACGGACTTTTTGTCTCTACCTGAATTTTGCCCCTACCTCTCTATCCCCCACTCTGTTGATCTGAGCATAGGGTTGGTTCTCTTTAATTTCGTATGGAAACACAATTTGTTCCACGCGCGTACGGAGGGCATTTTCAGACAAGAGTACGGGTTTTCGATGGGAACTAATTGTGCGGCCGCTTGGGCCAACTTGATCTTACGTTACTATGAAAAGACGAGATGCTTTGACACGGCAGATCGCCCGAGGCTTTGGTTGTCCCGCTTGACGACGTATGTTTGGTACACCCTTCTTCTTTCTTTGCCCACATTGTTTCCTATTTGAAAACCATGTACCCAGCGCACCTTCCTTTCGCGATAGATTTGGTCGGAACACGGGGGGGGGGGGGGCTTCAACTTCCTTGATGTTCGTGTCATTTCCCTACATCCACTCATTCATTGTGTGCATTTGAAGGACACTCACACATGTAATTACATTCCGTTTTGCAGTGACACACCGAATCAGGTGTGACGGGGCTAGATCTTCGGTGAATGCGTCCAGTACTTACGGCTCAATTCACAAGCGGCATTCTATTCCCTTTGCGTGCGTCGCCTTCGGCTGGCCTTGGTTCACTTAGGCTACCCCTCTTCTTGGTTCACCCCCTTTCCGGTCACGTGGTTCTCGCGCCATTCTTACATGCACCGCAAGATGCGACCACCGAGAGAAGTGGTACACGTGTTTAGGGTACGATACAATGGGGCCGAATTGGGGGACCCCGGTTGAATCTTTGTTGTACGGCTTACGCTGCCTCATGCCGACGCTCCGCTTGTTTTGCATCATGCAACCGTCTATGAATTTGCGCAGGCGTTTTCATGGCGCCAAGATTCGCTCCCTTCTCTCGCTTGAGCGCTGAATATTTAATCATGTGGACACACTTGAGATGCCAAGACACAAGACTTGCTTCTAAAGTTTCACTAATGCTCTTTGACCTCCTAATGGGTGTGGGTGGTGGGACCAAAATTTTCGAAAATTTTAGGATGTATTTGTTTCGTTATATTTTGGATCACGAGTACACACACGGCGGACACGCGCCCACAGCGCGCTCCACGGCGCCACTCGCCATCGCTTTCTGTTGCTATTTTTTGCTATCTTTGTGTGCTTTCAGCTTTCACAATTGATTGGTGACGTGTTGCCTCTTGTTTGCACGTTCAGAACTGATGAGGGGCAATTCTGCCCGAAACATGTATTGAGCACACATCTGCTTTTGCTTGCACGTGGAGCCCTCTTGCATTTTCCCGGTTGACCTAGAGGAGGCCTTTGGTTGCACCACAAGGCACATTATACAAAGTTCAAAATTTCATTTTGGCAGATGCTCCTGTTTGTACTCGGCCTTGATGCATTGGTGAGCAGTCTTTTTGTGCTTGTGCGCTCAGTGTGCCATCAGTCCATGCAGTCTTTGTAGGAAAAAGAAAGTGGGTGTGACTAGTCGTTAATTGCATGAATCATATGATAGTGAACGGCCAACCATGATTTCCAAACAATGCCTGCCTTGGCAAACAATGCTTGGGTTTACCTACGACAGCAGTTCCACCGCAATTTACATATGGGAATGCTCCCATATTGCTTGTGCTTACCTTACACCCTTGCTTGCTGTCGGCATCGAAAGCCATTTTCACCATGTGAATGTGGTGGACATACACACAATTATTGATAATAATACGCATAATAATAATAATACGAAACATCAGGTGGTGCTCATAAGTTCTTCTGAGTGCAGACAAGTCGGTGTTTGGGTGATTGGGTGGACATGTGGTAACCAAATTGTTGTACAGGAGGGGGCTAACTACTTTGTTGTGTCATGGGCTTGGCTATTGTATTGTGTCCCCTGCCCACTGGTTCGTGTACACGATGGGTGGCATTTGTGTCACATGACATGGTTTCTAAGTTCTGTGGACCCTGTTGGGGGCGTGAGAAACTCACAAGCCCGGGTTGCCAAAGACCTCGTTGTGTCTTTCAGCCCAGCCCTTCAATACCCAATCTACTCCAGTGCAATGTCCATAAATGCTTGGGCTTCTAGCCCTGCGCATGCCCACAGGTTCTTCTGACGACAAAGCAATGGCTTCCCAGAGCCAATGCACAACTGCCATGCGCACCCCAAAGGATGCATTGCCCCGTGACATCAAGCACATTGCCCATCCACTCACTTCGCTTGGCATGTCGGAAAGAACGAATCTTGCTTGCTGTAGCAAGTGTGCAATCTTCTTCACCGGGGGCCACAGCTGGTGTGGCAGGGCTAGGGTCAAGCTTGGAGCGGAAACTAGTGTTGGTGCCAAGAAGGGGCCAGGGGCCAAGAAGAAACTGAGAACAAAGACAGGGAGGAAGCAGAGCAGGGGGGGGGAGGCAGGGCCGCGGCGCACAGTCGGGGTGAACCACCTACCACGGACAAGGACTCTGCAGCTGCAATCCCCCCCTCGGAGGCCCCACCAATGCCATCGAGGGATTGTGATCTGCAGCACTGCACGGGTGTCCATGTGCTGGGTTCGGCAGTCACTACGGCAGGGGATGGACTGAGTGGGAACAAGGCACCCAAAGAGGGGCGTGTGGTGGTCACAGCAGAGAGGAAACCCCTGCCCAGGGGCGGTCGAGTGCCCTTGGAGTGCATCCATATGGCATGGTTGGCCCATGTGCACTGTTGTTAGGGATGGCATCGTGCACATCCCAGGTGGCCCATGAACCGTAAATTGCCTCCAAATTACAATATAATCCCCCCCATGCATCCCCCCCAACCCAAACTCCTCCCCCCGCCACCTTCCCAAGCAGAAGCTACAAACAAACAGCACACCGAATTATGCATCGCACGCAATATACGTGATGTTGGGTAGTCACGGCCGTGACTAGTGGCGGGCCATTGACTTCACATATTGTTGCATATTTGCCAAGGACAAATCCACACACACACACACACACACACACACACACACACACACACACACACACACACACACACACACACACACACGGCCCCCAACACATGCGCTCTGCCTGGCCGTAGGAGATGTGCAGGCTCTAGTGGTCAGTACGGACCGTGACGGGGCACAAGGCTATGTACCCGGCCCACTTCCTGAGAGCCATGACGATGGCATTCGCCTCCTTTTCCCAGGGCGTCCACGTCCGTCTCTGGCCTTCCACCAGGACTCGGCTCCAGAAGGCTACCGGTACGTGCCTGCCATCATCGAGCACTTGCTCCACCACCGCACCGATCGCGTAGTCCGATGTGTCAGTACGTAGAACAAACCCTCGGTCAGGAAGCCCACTACGGACAGCAACGCCCGCTTCATCCCTCCAAAGGCACGGTCAGACTCTGCGTTCCACACCAGATCCTTCTTGGACCCCTTCTTCGTATCCTCCTAGTTGCCCTTCGATATGGCCGTCATGGGGGCTGCATACTCGGCATACATCTTGATATACCCCGAGTAGTAGTTGCAAAAACCCATATATGCCCGCAACTCCGACACGGTCTTGGGCTTCTCCCAGTGCTCGATCGCCGCCATCTTTCTAGGGATGGACTTTCGCTGCCCGTTACCCACCTCGTGGCCGGCGAAGACCACTTCGCTCACTGCCATGGTGGCCTTGTCACTGCTGCCCTTAAGCTTGTGCCTAACCAGCAAGTCAAGCACCCGGGTGACGTCCCTTTCATGTGCCTCCAGCAGCTCATCGTAGCTCATGTTGGGACCCCCTGATTCGATGATGATGTCGTTGACAAAGGGGTCTGCGCATTCCCCCACTGGTTCTAGCAGGTTCTCCAGCATCCGCTGGAAGGCTGCGTTCCCATTGGTAACGCCCATAGGCATCACCTTCCACTGGAGGGGGCCCAGTGGGGTGCTCATGGCTGTGCAGGCATGGGACTCATCAGCGAGAGGCATCTGGTGATACCCATGTTTTAGGTCAATCCCTCTGAACATCCTCCGCCGGAACTGCTTCTGCAGCATGTCCTCGATGAGGGGCGGCGTATAGTTGTCATGCTGTGTTTGGGCGTTTAGGCCGCGGTAGTCGACCACGAGCCGCCATTCCCCGGCGACTTTCTTGGGCACGACCAAACAGGGGGAGGCCCACTTGGAGTGGCAGGGCTCGAGCCAGCCCCTGTCAATGAACTCCCAAAGGATCTTCTCCATGGCTTCCCTCCTCTCGCCCCGAAGGGCAAACTCCCGGTGCCAATACACACGGGGATCCTGCTTCGGTCTGATCTTCGCCTCGCCATACGGTCCTCGAACCGGTGGGGGGAACTCGGGCTTTCTGCTGAAGAAGGTGCTTCCGTACTTCTCTGGCGCATGATGTGCCATGCTCCTTAATGCCTGCGTGGAACCCCAAGATACCATGGTGTGCGCCCTTGAGGAGTTATGGCTCCACCAGCAGGCGGAGCAGTAGGGATGCCTAGGGCAGCCCTGAACCGATTGTGGCCTCGATGGCCTACCGGTCTGTGCGAGGGCAGGCCCCACACTGGCACAGGCTTTCAGGCTTAGCTCAGGGTTCGGTTCAGCCAACCCGTCTGCCTTTTCCTGTGGGCACACACACACACACACACACACACACACACACACACACACACACACACACACACACACACACACACACACACACACAACACACACACAATGGGAACTACGACGAAAGCACAACAAAGCAGGAAAGCGGGGACCAAGAAAATTCCTCCGGAGCCGCACAAAATCCCTAGACGACTTTCCACGGGTGGGCCGTCTCCTCGGTCCAGGTACGCGACCCCCCCCCCCCCCCCTCCGGGCCCTCCGGGCCCACTTAGTTACCAAGGGTCGGCTACTAGCCATACATAGGGTGGCGCCGAAGGCGCCCGAAAATTTTGTCCCCTTTGCTGGGGACCCCCGGGAATGTAGGGTTGAGGTAGGACTCCGACGCTTCTTGACTCAATCCATTTCAGCAAACCCACACGGGGCACCTGGACCCCTAACCAGGGACCAGCGCCGGATAGGGCAAGACGGGGCGCTATATAAATGCCGTTTGTTGCCCACCTAAACACCATGCTGCTGCGGCCAAACTAGCTTGTAGTGAGCAGTGTCACAAAACTTCCACCCAGCACAGTGCCCAAACCCAAACCCGTGTGTGCCGAAACCTAAACCAATACCAATGCACTCGCCGTACCACTCCTCCTCCTCCTCCTCCTCCTCCTCCTCCTCCTCCTCCTCCTCCTCCTCCACAGAGGCGTCATCAGGTGCAGAGCGCACACGCCCTTTGGAGAGTGTAGGACAGCGCAGGAAAGTGGAGTTGTCATGGACACGGCCCCGAAAGCGGCGAAATGTAAGTGTCTCTGATTCCGACTCATCGTCGGAGGGAGAGCTTTTTAAGTGAGCCGTGGGCGAAATGGAAAAAAAAAGGGACGGAACGAGCTGTATTTGTGTATATGGCAAAGGAAAAAAAAACCTACTACTATAGAGCGGTACTTGTGTGTACGGCGAAGGAAAAAAAAAACTGATTGCCATAGAGCAGTACTTGTGTGTACGGCGAAGGAAAAAAAAACCTATTCCCATAGAGCAGTACTTGTGTGTACCGCGAAGGAAAAAAAAAACTAATCGGGTGCCTCGTAGGCCTGGGCAACCTGCCAGGCACCCAGCTGCTCTCCGGTGTGACGGGCCGTGTCGGAGAGGACAGCATATATAAACGGCCCTCCCCAGGCAGGGGGTGTGGGCGCCTACAACCACCTTTGCATTGGTGAGGAGGTAGAGTGGAGGCCTCCGTTGTTGTAGAGTAACCCCTTAGGCCACCGCGTCTCTGCCAAACTGAACTAGACCTTTGCTAACCCCCTCCCCTAGCCCCCCTCCCCCCCCCGGCAACTAGCAGCGACTAGCAAGTCCCTTAGAGAAGCCCTCCTCGGCGGCTAGCCCCCCCCCCCCCCCCCCCCCCTAGGGGCCTTCGGCCCACTTCTACTGGGGGGGAGTCGCGTCTAAAAGCGAGGGGACGGCCCCCCCGTGCGACTTTCGTTCTGTGGTTGAGAGGAAGACAAGTCTGGACACTGCACCTCTACCTCCCTCCCCACACAGAGCAAATTATCTACCTCAACCCTCATCATGCCTCTTGAACCCTCCACCCTCCTCCACTTTCTTCACTCCTTGCTACCTGGCTCAAACCCTTGCAACTTCTCACTGGGCCCTGGGCTTTTCAGGGGCCAGGGAAATTGAGTGAAGAGCAAGTGACATATGAACTAATAGCATCAGCGGATCCTGAGCAGACCGGTCGGCTGCAGTGGGGGCAGTTCTTAGAGGCGCTTACACCATTGGTTCCTGTGATCAACCTGGACCGCATGCAAAGGTATGCAAGGGTGCGGTGTATCAGGGAGTGAGCACATGTATGCATGTCTGCACGCACCTGTCGGTCCGATTGCCAGAAGGGTCTTATTGCCTGGAGGCAAGTGTTCATAGTTCTGTGTCAATGTATGTCGCACCTGAATACTGTGCTGGGTAGCCTTTGTCTGCTGTTATGGACTCGCCCCTTTGGTGACACTCCGTCATAAGGGCATGCTAGGGGACATGTATCAATCATAGGTCCATATATCGCTGATGTGCATCAGCGCACAAAACAGGCCTAACAGTGTTGTGGTGCAGCCAGTGCCATAGAGACGTGACACATGATAGCCAATGCTATGTTGTGGTTTCCAATTGCTCTGCTGAGGCACCTCAGGAACGCCAGGCACATCAGGCACCTGAGGCACCTCAGGCACTTGAGACACCTGGGAGATCTGAGGGACCTGAGGGGCCTGAGGCACCTGAGGTACCTGAGGCACCTCATGAGGTGCCTCAGGTGCGTCAGGTGCCTGGGTGCCTCAAGTACCTCAGGTGCCTCAGGTGCCTGGTGTGCCTCAGGTGCAGCAACGACTTGGTCGATGATGCGCTGAGCCCCCCCCCCCCCTGAGACACATTGGGACACATTTAACGCTACGCCCCGAATTCAGTCCAAAAGGCGACAAAGCCCAGAACCCTATAGAAGCAGCCCAACTCTTACCCCATTCAGGGCAGAGGGAAGGGATAAGAACTGCAAAGCACTGTCTGCGTGGCACGCACAATCATGGAACTGAGTTGGCAATGAAGGTCGTGAGGCAGGCGCGGCTGGAGCTAAGTGGCGGGTCCACACCTGACCAATTGAGCCCCCCCCCCCCCCCCGGAGAATGTTGTCCTCCCCAACGGGGTGGGAAACCACAGAAGGATGTCGTGTACTATGTGGTTACGGGAAATCGTGGCCATTGGTCTACAGCACCGGTGACAGTGACCAAGGCAAAGAAGCGTGATATGGGCCGGTGCAATTTATATTTCACACAATACACGCGGAACACTACCGCTGGCTGGACTGTGCATAATTTGATCTACTAGACCGAGAATGACGCTAACTGCATCGCAGCAGATCTGCATGAAACCTAGCTAAGACCGCAAATAGCAGTTTGAGTGCAGAGTTTAGGAACTGCGGCGCATTTGTGCATCCAATGCAAGACTCACACAATTGTGGTCCAAACCACATAAGAGCTGGACAACCATCGGTAAATCATGCGACGAAATAAACCAAAACCTGCATTTATCTCCGTGCCTGTGGGTACGCAAAATACACAAGATGCAACAAGTAAGACCTGAGGTATCCGTGCTCAAAGAAGGGACGTGGATGTACATCTTGTGGTCTGTGACCAGCGGACTCTGCTACATGGGGGCCAAATGTAATGTGTGCATGCTAAACAAACATGGCATAGAACATGCACGGTGTGCACTTGATTAAACGACCATTGATACATGGCACCATGGAACGTCTGCAAGCATATGCACCGCCATGAACCACACAATTTTGTAACAGTGCCTTTGCAATGTGTTTAACTGAGGGAAGGAGATGTAGCGGAAATGCATTGGATGCAAAAATTCGGATTGTCCCACTTGCCGAACACAACTAAACCAAAGAGGGCTCCTCCCGTATGGCACCTGCAGTGCCTGCGGTGCGCCATGCAGCGCGTGTTGGGCTACATTCCAATAGCAAACAGGACAGGCGAATAATTGTCATCGTATTCACTTTTTTTTTGGCACCCTCCACCCCTCTACATTGTGCCACGGGTCCCCTGAGCACTCCTTTTTTTTCTCAAGGAACCACCCCTTTTACCTGTGTGTGTGGGGGGGGGGGTCCCTAGCGATATGGATAGGCCCCTTTCTAGTTGGGGATATGTCTTGGTCTTGGGGCCTAACTCAACAACATGTTGAAGATATGCAAGATTCGTTGCCGATTCGGGCACCTAAGAATCTGGTGAAGTCAGCTAAACAAAACCTAAGGCGGCCTATAACGGGGAGCACGCGCGTGGCGCGGAGATTTAGCCCTCTAGCTTGACCAAGCAGCTGCAGCTTCTGCCGGGGGGGCCCTTGTCTAGGGGTTTTGAGCCTACTCCGTGATACTCTGGAGTTGAACTCCCGCACCAAGTTTTTCCATCAAACCGTCCATGCTTTGAGCACCAAATCAGGCAAGAAGAGGCGCTATACAAATGTGGTTTGTTGCTCTTTGAAGATTTTGCCCTCCAAGCTCAGCCCCGGCGTGTGGTGCCCAAGGCTTATCTCTCCTTTGGGGGCATTTTGGGGGGGGGTGCCAAAGCCAGCCCCTTACGGGTAAACACGTTGGAAGAGTAGCACGCAACGCGCGCGCGGCGCAGATACTCCCCCTAAGAATGCTTTGCAAGATGAGGTCCTATACAAATGTCGTTTGTTGCTCATTGAAGATCCTGCCCTCGAGCCGGAGCAATAGTATTTCCATTTTTGAGAGCGATGGTGTCAACAGATCAATCTACCCCCCACCCCCCCAACCTCCAGCCACTCAATGGGTTATGCACAGGCAAGTACTCCAGATGGTCACGGAATGGGGGCTTTTCTATCTTGGTGCAATTTTCACTGTTTCTCCACTTTGAGATGAGCATTCTTGCCCCGCGATGCCTGCAGCACCCGCGGCACGCTCTGCGGTGCGAAGGTGTAACCCTACAAGGATACCACACAAAAACCATGGCAATGGATCCTTTGGAGAGCAACATGGAAACCATTGACCAAGCCGGACACAATGAATTGTGTGAAAGAACAAGTGCATCGGTTGCTGATCTCGAGAAGACATAATATCCCGCTCTTTGAACACTATCTCATTGTTGCTTGTGACGTTTTATCCCCATGGATATTTGAAATTTGTTTCGGACAATTGAACCCAAGCCGAAGAACCGATCCAAACTAGGATCGCCATCTTGTCTACCCATAAAAGTGCACACAGTTGACCCACATTGGATGTACGGCAAGACAAGATTTGTGTAATAGAACAATCCCCACACTCCCTACGCCAGACCCACTGCATGTTTACCTACAATTGTTGGTTACCATTGTCTCACAACAGACGCGAACGGTGTCCAAATGTTGTGCAATTGGGCATACCGTTGTTGCACTGTCGACATAGTGGCCATGGCGGGGGCAAATTGCACATGCCCACAACATGACCCATCATTGCTGAGATCATGTGGCATCGTGTATATCCGGGATTTTTCAATTTCATACCCTAGTATGTCTCACGTCATCCCGGCCGCTTCAATTTGGAATGGAAGTATGCAAAACGCTAGCTTGCCTGAATGTTGTACCGTGTCCTCATCAATCTTCAGCAACATTGTCCCCCCCTCCAAAATTTCAACATTTCACAGTGGGTTCTATTTGGTTTCGTGGGCAAATTGATTGACAAATGTGTCCACCGGCTCGTACAACGCTCCCAGGAAGCGGACCATCGCACATAGGAGGGTTCACTAAAGAGCACAGCCAGGGTGCCAAACAACCTCGGTTTCTGGACAAGCATCAACACAAGAGGGGGCAAGCGAGTTGAGTAGAATGCCATGCACTAGGCATCTTGGATGATATCGGGAGTGTCATCATATGTTTATGTGGAATGGGTTGAACATGTTTAGAGAAGTAGACGACGAGACATCATATACAACATCGTATGGAAGGTTTGTAGAAGAGAAGAATTACATGAAGTCATTGTGTTTTGTGCGGCTTTTATTTTCATGGTGATAGGCATTTTTTTCTTTTCATGCGATGTGCTGGCATCGTCACTTTGGGTTGAATGTTCCCTAACCAACCCCCAAAAAATGAAAATTTCCGTGCCTCAACATGGGTGGCTTTTGCACAATGCTGCACGTGCATTTGCAATACACCGTAAGAAACAGGGAGTGCTGTGGACAACGAATGTTGTACACATGTGAAATGGCACAGCTACTCACCGAGCTATGTAGCAAGTATATGGGTCTGTCCACATTTTCACCACCATGTGGAACAATTGTCCGTCCCCACAACACCCCCTCGTGTCTCTATCCCCGGAACCATTCGTTGAAAAATACATGAAACTCAATGACCCACTAGATACTTCACCGTCCATAGGACGTATGGAAGCCTTCCCAGTACTAGGTTGTTATGATTTGCAAAAATACTAGCCACCGTGCCTCCCCATAGTGCAAGGCATTGCCGTCCCTACTATAACGTGATAGTTTCCTTTGCCTGATAACACCCGAATGGATCATGTGTGTTTTTTCGAGAACGCGTACAATCTTGAGGTTGGTACATAAAAAACAACGTGATGTAACACTTGCACAGCTTGTACGCGATTGTGCCGTGAGGTGCTCGAAGACCCTCTAAAGTTCCAAACGTTAGCCACAGACAAAGTCGTCCCCTTTTTGCCCCCCATTTTTGGACCAGGTCTGTGGTTTGAACAGGCAGGACTCAATATACAGTTTCTCACCAACAGACTAACCAACGGGGAATTCCTAGAGACCTATGTTAAACCCAATGTGTTTAATATTTGGGTCAAAAAGTAATGTGTTAACCCAAAGCTGACCTTTTTGGGAGAAACTCTACCCCCACGGAGTGCCTTACGGGATCGGGTGTCATTTTCACCCGGGGATTGGGGGGGGGTCCTCACGTGCTTCCATGGAAAAAAGTATTAAAATGGTCCTTGGGTTTACTTTTTGATTTTAATTTTTCATTTGATATTTGAAATATTAAAAATTTAAGCGTCGCCGACGTTAATATTAACCCGTCAAATGTTAACCCAATTTTCGAAAAATTAATCCTCCCTCAAAATTCTTACAAGCACACAAGAACACACGAAATACTTTTTCAATGACTTCCAGTATTCATTACTGGCTCCAATCCCAGTATTGCACCTGTACCACAGGTGGTACCACCTGTAGGTTACACCTCTTGAGACCCGTTTTGGGGTCTCACAATTGTTGCATTGGGTCAGGGGTGGGGGTTGTTTTGTGCTTTGGGGTACTCGGGGCTTTGGGGTTAGTGTTGGGCTCAGCCAGGGGGTGAGTCTTCGGGTCAGGCTAGCCCGCACGCTTTGGGGGGGGGGGGGGGCGTGGCTTTCCCCTTGCCCTTGCGAACACGCTCAAGGTGTTCTTGGGCACCTTGGGGGATGGGGAAGAGGAGGCCACAGGGCACCTCATAGAGCGTGGGGTCGTCTGGGTATTCCACCCATACGACCCCCGCTTTCCCCCGGTGGACACCGCTGACGGTGCCCACCTCCACGCCCGTGGGGTACGGGACGTGGACGTTGGTGCCGACGAAAGGGTTCTCAGCACCATCCCCCCCCCCCTTTGGCGGGGGCGCGGGGTTGTCTTGGGGGCGGGGGTGGCCTTTGTGGCCGTGGGGGGCTTGGGGGGGCGGGCCTGTTTCTTGTTGGGGGGGTTGGCTTTATCTGATGAGTCATGGGACTCAAAATGCTATCTGGAGGTTTTCTTGTCACCCGTTTTGGTGCTTGGGGGTTTGGGGGGTGGTGGTTTGGCCTTGGGGGGGGGATTCCTCTTTCACCGCTTCCTCACCCTCCCAATCACCGCCCACCATCCCTGCCCATATCCCCTCATCCTGTGCCCCCGTGTACCCCCCCCCCCCGGGGGGGGGGGGACTCCGCGGCTCCTAGGATGCCAACTACCCCCTCCCCCCCAGGGGCCTCCGGCTAGCAGTTAGTTGCCAAAGGTGTCGCCCTCAGGTGTCCATGGGCAACAAAGGCGTCCGACGCTCCATGAACACCAAAGGTGCCCCCAGTAAAAATTTTTTTGTCCACTTTGCACCCCAACAATATTCCTAGACCCAGCCTTGACTCTAACGCCCACCCCCAACCCTCAGCCTACTCCTAACCCTACACCTACACCTAGCCCTAATCAAGACTGAATATTGGGACCGAGCTGGTGGGGGAGGAAACATCAGCTATGACTGGTGAGGGACATCAAGAACGAATCACACATTGATGGCTCTTGACAAAGTGAAATCAGCTTGCAAGTGAACCCCATCACTGCGAGGCCCACTTTCAAGGCTTTTTGGACTGCTAAGGGGCCAAAATGCCCCAAAATGGGCTCCAAATGGGCTCATTTCACCCGTTTGTGCACCCCAAATGGTCTAGGATGAGGTTTGGAAAAATGCGTTCTTGACCCATTTTTGACCCATTTTTGGTCCCAAAATAGCCCATTTTCAAGGCATTTTGGGATTTTTGGAAGACGAAAATGGGCCACCACCACATCAAAACAGTCCAAAAACACTTGTTTTAACGTCGCACACGGTCTAGGATCATTTTTACGAAAAGTCATCTTTTTACCCCTACTGGACCCTTTTGACCCATTTGGGCACCCACCTGTTTGGGCTTTAGCTTGCAGCTTGCTGCAGCCTATTGGCTCAGGTATTGGGGTCTAGGCGTTTGTTTGGGCAATTTTGAGGGGTGGAAACCACAAAAAGTGGGGGATTGCGGGTGGAGTAGGTGCCCTCGGAATCGTATTTTGAGCCATGTAGCCAAAGATATGGCCTATTCTTCGTTTGTGGCTGTCGGCATTTGGAGCTTCTGGGGGCCTTTTTGGGCCATTTCCGGGGCATATCATGGACTTAGAGGGCAACAAAGAGCTCGTTGACATGGGGAAGTCAAGCCGCACTTGGGGCGCAACCACCATTTCCCTTCATTTGGCCGTTTTGAATGTGTTCCAGGGCTTTTTTGGCCCAAAAATGGATGTTTTTGGCCCTAAACTGCACTTTTTGAAATTGAGGTCCGCCACTTGCGAATCCCGTTCGCGGCCGCCACCGTTGAGTTTTTTGCTCAAACTTTGTTTTATTGTACTTCACACCCATAGGGATCATGCACCAAAATTTCACCCAAATCTGAAGCACCAATACGGAGGTCTGATTTTTACCCATTTTGCGCGTGCTGCTGCTTGTTGCTTGCTTGCTTGTTTGCTTGCTGCTACTGCTGCCAAACCTGGTAGGCCCACCCTAGACATTAAAAAGGGTTATAAAACCAAGACTAGTTCCACCAGCTCGGTGACCCTAACCCTAAGGCTGGGGTCAAAGTGAGTGTTGGGGTCCAGATTGGAGCAATGATGTTGCAAAAGCAGCCATGAACGAAATTTGGGGCATCTTGTTCAGCTCAATCAACATGGTTGGCATGGCCAAACTAGCTGGCTGCCCAGGTTAGGGTTAGGTTTATGTTGATGGTATGGCTAGAGGGAGGGCAAGGGGAGGTACGGACAGCCCGTGCCCCCCCTCCCCACCAAACACCCCAAATTGCCCCACGTGGACCCCTCCCCCACCACCACGAATTGCCGCGATTGGACCCCCCCAACTAACCCTCCCAGAGCCCCCCCCCCCCCGCCTGTCCTATAACCCCCCCCATTCGCCCTCCCTGGGCCCCCCCTACAATGCCCTGAGGATGGTAGCTGTGGGACGGATTGCCCACACGCATTGCCAACCTCGAAGTTGGTCGTGATGCGTCGTGTTTGTCGTCCCACCGCGTGACTCCTCTCCTGCCATCGTCGCTCCCATCCCAACTATACGCCACCCATGTGGTGGCCTCTCTCTCCTCGTCGCCGTGTCTCCAAGGGCTGAGTGCCGCACCCCAGGTGCGTCCCTCCCCCTTGCGCAGCCCCCTCCTATCCACAGCGGGCGCGTCCTCCGACTACCAGCTGTGGCAAGACGTGGACCTCGCCGTGGTAATTTTCCAGGATGCTACGCGGAGAGCGGCAACAGGGACTGCATTCGACGTATCTGCCGCTCTACATGACGCCTTGTGCAAGGGTACCGTGAACCGTTTCCCGCGACGCTCCGCCAGTGAGCCCCGCTCGCCTATACACCCTATGGGTTGCAGCCCCGCGCACCGGCGCGACGCTCCCCTTGCACCCCCGTCCTCGTGACACTTGGGACCTCAATCCGCTGACCCACTCCTGCAGGCGGCCCCGTGTTGTTCTGCGCTCTCGCGCCACGGATTTTTTTTCGTTACACCATGGCCACACTCGTGGCACCCTATGCTTTACTTTGGCACCCAGACCGCTCGGTGCCGCCCATACTGCCTACGTTGCTCTGGCAACCCCTACACCCTGCCCCCTCTTCTGTATCTCGCGGGCCACCCGCTCCCTTTTCGTTACAGCGTACCATGTCCGACCGCTCATCGCCATCCTAGGACCCCCCCCCCCCCGAGCTCCTGATGCTGGTCGGGGCGGGGCCCTCCGCCGGGGACCGTTCCCCATGTTCCTCATCGATATCGCCCAGACCGACGACGCTTACCGGCTACTGCGGGATCTGCACACGTTGAAGGACGACGCGCTGGAAGAGGCGGATGAGGCCATGCGGGCCCCCGACCCCGCCCTGTGCGACTTGTGCAATGCCCTGCGCTGGGCAGCAGCAAACGGAGCCACCCAAGTATCACTGCCGTGACAAGAGCATGGACACCAAGGGGGCTCTTGCTTACGGCCACCGTTACGGTCGCCACGGGCCCATCTGAGGTGAAGATTATCGAGCATGTTCCCCTGGCGCTTGCGCAAGGCGGCCCTCTACTCTAATATGTCTCCAAGGACCCCGAAACCCTCACCGCCGCCTTGATCACGCGATGCAGCCCTGGTCACTCCCCCATTTCCGCCACCCGTCTCTGGCACATGGTGTTCCGGAACCTCTACTCTACCCGTGAGAAGGCCCCGCCCACCGACACCCAAGGGGCCCCCGAGATTCAAAACTAGAAGGTCTCTATCAAGCTCCAGAAGCCCATCAGTCATTTCCTGCTCCCCCACCTTAGACCCACGTAGGACCGCCTACGGACCCGAGAGGTGGTGGCGGCTTTCTGGGCACTGCCCAATGACATGCACGCAGTCCTGGAGGCGGCCCAGAACCCGACGGCGGAGCTCGTCCCGCTCAAGTTCGGGCTGCTAGCATGGGCATCCTCCATCTGCGTCTCGGGACAGCTCACGTTGGTCCCGGTTGCCAGCCCTCCTCCGCTGCTCAACAAGGGCATGTGACCCTATGACCAGCTGCGCCCGTTGTTGGAATGCTCGGTCCTCATGGTCCGCAGTGTGGAGCTGTTGCACCAGATCGAGCAAGCAGGGGAACACTCATGGGCCACGGCCCCCACCATCGTCCTCTTGCAGGCCGGCATCCAAGACACAGCCAGTCCTGCCCCCCTTCACCCCTACCAGCCATGTGCCCTACCTCGCCAAGGGGCAGCCGGTCCTCAGCCCAGTGGGGTCCCTGTTTGCGACCTCTGCCTTCACCCCGGCGTCGGCGCTGTACCGCACAAGCGACGACACCCCTCAAGCGGCCTGTGGCCAGTCCCCCACGTCGCTCTTGCCCGAGCCCCCGAGGCTATCCTTCACTGTCCCCGAGTCCACCTCCCAAGCCAAGCCAATTGCCACGGACCCCACGTTGCGTGAATCCCCGGTCCCCGCCACTAGGTCCGCCCCCCCAGCCCCTCACAGCCGGGTGAGCCCTTTGTCCCGGAGCTCAACGTCTCGGCCTACTCCACCGACTATGCCCAACCGAGTGACCGGTAGGACGCCCAGCAGCAGGAACTGCGCGCTGCGCGAGATGACCAGGCGTGCCTCAAGCGTGACCAGAACCTTGTCCGAGATGAACGGGACAACCCCCTGCGGCAAGTCCAACGTGCAGCCGCTGCGCAGCGGCAAGCTGAAGCCGTTAAGCTGGGCGGCTTCATCCAATCTTTGCCCCACCTCCTATCCATCGCCACCAGGCTCCGCAGCCTCCAGTCCACGCCGCCTGCATTCGCCAACGCCGAGCGCAGTGCGCTGCAAGCCTCATTCGAGCTGCCGCCGCCCGGCTCCCCGCAGTTCCTAGCCCTCGTGCCAGTCATCCTCGCAGCCGCGGTCCTCACCTCACCCTAGGCGCCTGACCTTGATGCCCTTGCTAGCGTGCTGAGTTAGGCTATGGCGAGCCCCGAGGCCCCCACTAATGCGCCCAACATCTCCTTTGCTGTCCCAGCCCCGATTCTCAAACACCCCCTGGTAGTTGCCCCAGCCCGGGCCTCAAGTGCCCCTCTCCAGCCACAGTCACCAACCCCCTCCCCCACCGACGCCGTACTGGCCTCGCTTCTGGAATGGATCCCCACGATCCCACGGGGATGCGAGGACAAAGTCGCCCACACCTTCCACCTCCAGTTGTTCCGCCACTATGGGGCGAACGCCAGCTCCCACCCGCAATCCCCGATTCGGGAGCAATGGGCGTGGGACCGCAGCCACGTACCGAGCCTGCCCGGCATCACGGAGGTCCTGCGTGCCTTCCCCAATCCAGGAAATTGTGGGCAGCCCCGCCGCCTTCCTAGCCGAAGCGGAAGCCGCCACTCAGGCGGAAGGTGCGGCCAAGAAGAAGGGGTACACGCTCCAGAAAGTGGACCTCCAAGTGTTCTCCAAGGCACTTTGGGTTGGGTGGCAGGAGATCGATGACCCCCCCGCAGGGGAAGTGGACGTGGGGCTGCTGGGGGGCATCCTTCGCGACAAGTTCGGTGCCGGGCTCTCTTTCATCTCGGACGCGCAGCTCAACCACATGGCGAAGTTCACCATCGTGGGCATCAAGCCAGTCGACTACTACAAGGGTATGAAGCTGACCCGGCACCTCATCGCCCGAGGCTGAAAGATATCTTGGGCGGATTCCAAAAAGCACCCCTACACCCTGTGGGCCCCCGACCCGAATAGGGAATACCCCAGCCGCAAAGCCCACCGTGGAGGACGAGGATAGAAGCACAGACGCAAGCAATACCCGGAAGAAGACGTGGACCTCACCGGGGCGTCGGATTCCGACGGGGAGCCAGAAGCCAAGCAACAGCGGCGGTACAGCCCACGTCGCCCGGACAGGTCCCTGCCCCGCCAACAAAGCCCTAGGTATCGGCATGACAGCCCGCCGGCAAGGCGCCGCGGTGCCTACCGCGACGAGCGGCCCGACCTCCGTGAGCGCTCTGGTCACCATGATCGCCACCCCCCGGCCCCTCTCCTGCCCTACCCCTACCAGGGGAGCAACACGACCCCCGGTTCGCCATGGCACACAACCCCTACGCCCCCCCTCCCTAGAGCCTCCCAGCCAATGAACACCGCCACCAGCCGTACTCCGGGCACCACCCCAAGGACCGCCAGGCCGGGAAACAACGGCCCACAACGAGGACATCCCCTCGCGGTGTCGCTACTCCGCCACACCCACGTGGATGGCGTCCCTGGGCTGAGGGATGTGCAGCGGGGTGCGTATACCCCCAGCTCCCTCCCTAGGGAGTGGGGCTTGGTGCCCATGCCGCCCCCGGACACGGCCCAGTTCATCCCGCCCCCATATGCCCTCCACATGTGCGTGCACCTACCATCGGCTGTGCACTACTACCGAGCGTGCAGTGGTCCCGCGACACCTTGTCGCTCCTGGGGTGTGTCCACTACATGCAAGCGTCTGGCTCTCTCACCAGATACCATTCTGTCGCACGGGCATGCCACCCACCTCCCTCATCCTACCCGAGCACCACCATGTCGTCGTCCCGCCTTCTTTACACAACCGTGTCTCCGTCACGGCCACCTGCATCATCCGTGCCAGTCTCTTGGTACTGGCGGCCTCATACTAGCCCCAACACCTACGGAAATGGGTTCGACACCTGCCCCACGCCCTCCCTGCGGCCGTGGCCCGCAAGC
Organism: Eutreptiella sp. 'Long Island Sound 2002'; assembly: GCA_964036045.1. Lineage (NCBI taxonomy): Eukaryota > Euglenozoa > Euglenophyceae > Eutreptiales > Eutreptiaceae > Eutreptiella > Eutreptiella sp. 'Long Island Sound 2002'. Next base: position 41,232,549 of record OZ038383.1, on the reverse strand, counting down.
TACACCAGCAGCCTTCCGCTAACCGCTCTGCTGCGGACGATGTGCTGCTCCCTAACCACTCTTAGTCCCGCCCTGACATCGTGACCCTAAACGTGCAAATGTCCCTAAGGCCCAAGCTCTGTGCCCTGGACGTGCTGGTGCGCGCGTACCGGTACCCGTTGCCCGTGCATGTGCAGGAGTTTGGGCCTCTAATCCTCCAGGCGGTGCACCCCCTCTACCACACCATCCAAGCCCCCGCAAAGGTCGCCGGCGGGTGCGCCATCCCGCTGTATAGAGCCCCTGACCTGCTCGTCGCCAGCCACAGCGCCCACCCCACGGGGCGCGCGATCGTTTCGCACTTAACGGAGGTAGGCGTGACCCAGTGCCACGCCAACGTGTACTCTCAGCCGACGGAGACCTCGACGTCTTCCAAGAGATCGTTGACTGGTTGTACCCCCACGTCCTCCTCACACCCGCGAGGGTCGTAGTCCAGACAAGCGATTTCAACACCAACTGCCGTTGGGCCCCCGACATCCCGGTGTCCCCCGCCCCGCTCTGTGACCTCGTCCCGCCCACGCTAGCGCGCCTGGGGATGCGCCCCTTGGGCCCTCTTGCACAGGCCCCCACGTGGGTCAGCCCGCAAGGCTTCGTGGGTGCCCTGGACCACATCTTCCTCGGATCTCCCTCAGAAGTTGCCCACACCACTGAGATGCGCTCCGACTTCGGCTTCTCCTCCGACCACCTGCCAGTGTTGGCCACCTTCCATGACCTTCCCCCTGCGCCCCAGCTCGTATGCCCATCTAGGAGAGGCCGGTTCCACATCCCCCGTAAGCCCCTGCGCAGCCAACTCCGCACCCTCAACGACACCTTCCAAGCCGCGTTTTCCTAGAACCCCCGGATGCCGACGGCGCGCCGCCGCGCTATGTCGTGGTGACAACGGCGTTGTACGCCGCTGCCACAGCAGCTTATGGGCCCCCCACCCCAAGCCAGCCGGTGCCGGCAGCTGTCCTTGTCCAAGTCCTCAACCTGCAACGCTACACCGCGGCGCACATTGACTAGTCGTCCCACTCCCCCCACCTAATGGAGGTTGCCCGCTTGAAAGAATAGATCCGGGCAGCACGGGACCTCATCCTCCTCGAAAAGGATGTGGGATTGGCACCGCTACCCCGCCCCGGACAGTCCACCAAAGTTGACTACCGCCGGATGCTGGGAGTCCGCTACGTGCCCCCGGCAGACCCCGTCTACGCCATAGGGGTTCTGCTCCACCTCGATCAACAAGCAGCAGTTGCGCTTGACTAGCTGCGTCAGACGCACTTGGCCCTGCTAGAAGCACTCTCCCCCGCCCACGTCCGTGCCATTACGGGGTGGACCTGCGCCCCGCTGGGTCCACCACCCCAGGCCACCATCGTCAACCTGCGTGCCGTCATCCACCGGAATGTGGCCGCTGTGCCGTTCCACGATTTGCTAGACTGCCGGTTGTTCGGGCAGTTGGAGCACACCCAGCTTTCGATCGTCGCGGACTTGATCAACGACATCCTCCCCGGGTGGTCTGCACCCCAGGCCCATTCAGTGGATTTCATCCACCTCCCCAAAAAGCCGCCCCGCGGCCCGATCGCCAACGGCAGGCCGCTCATGAACCTTGCCACGGTGTGGACGCTCAAGGCGGCTCTCCTCAAGAACCACTACCAGCCTCGCCTAGTGGCGAACAGCATTTTGCCACCCTAGCAGTTCGGGATATCTCCCCACTGCTCCTCTGTGGAGCTCCTCCGCATCCTGCACGACGTGTGGTGGGATCGCTGGAGGCGGCGCCTCGAGGCGTGCGTCCTATCGGACGATGTCCGCCACGCGTACGGTTCCATCAACCATGACACCGAGTACGCCATTCTGGCCGCCGCTAGAGTCTCCAAACCCGACGCCCGGACCCTGCAGCGCCACGACCGCACCCTGGAAGTGCACAGGGGGGGGGCGGGGCTAACGGCCGGGCCCCTTCCTCCACGTGCCTGGGCGCCGGCACAGGGCCAGGGTGCACTGTGTCAGGCATGAAGTATTGCATCTATCGCGAAGTCAGAGGGCACGAGGCCTGTGGTGGCATTGCGCCCATCAGTGCACCCGTGACCATTCAGGTACACCATGTGTCTGAGGAAGTGGATCCTGCCGTCGTGCATCTCTGTACCGACAATGACGGTCTTGGTTGGATTGGAATGGAGGTTGGTGAGACGTCCACGTCGCCCAATCCCGTGGGCAACGGTGTGGAGGTGGCATCGGTTGCCTAGGAGCCCCTGGGTATCATCCATCAGGAGCACCCGGCTCAGTCAGGACTGTGGCCGCGTCCTCGGCCGCCAGGCCTTGCCCCACCTCTACCACTCCGTTGACTCCAGCAGGCTGGTCTCTGGCACCAGATCAGGGGTTGCCATAGTGACGCTCAAAGTTTTTTTTTTTTTACTAAGGCAACCACTCTCTGATGTGTCAGGCCTGGCATAGCTTAGTTGGTAGTAGCACTTGGCGCTGATTTCAGAGGTCCTGGGTTCAAACCCAGTTGCCTGCAATATTTTTGCCTTCGCTTTTTTGGTGTTTTTTGTGTTTTCATGTTTGCCCCCCGCTATGAAGCGGTGGGGATCCCCGATACGGCAGGGGTGAGGTAGCCCCTTTGCCCACTTGTGGGCCACTTCTGATTTTATCCCCCCGCTCTGAAGCGGTGGGGATCCCCGATACGGCAGGGGTGAGGTAGCCATATTGCCCACTTGTGGGCCACTTCTGATTTTATCCCCCCGCTCTGAACCGGTCGGGATCCCCGATACGGCAGGGGTGAGGTAGCCATATTGCCCACTTGTGGGCCACTTCTGATTTTATCCCCCCGCTCTGCAGCGGTGGGGATCCCCGATACGGCAGGGGTGAGGTAGCCACTTTGCCCACTTGTGGGCCACTTCTGATTTTATCCCCCCGCTCTGCAGCGGCGGGGATCCCCGATACGGCAGGGGCGAGGTAGCCACTTTGCCCACTTGTGGGCCACTTCTGATTTTATCCCCCCGCTCTGAAGCGGTGGGGATCCCCGATACGGCAGGGGTGAGGTAGCCACTTTGCCCACTTGTGGGCCACTTCTGATTTTATCCCCCCGCTCTGCAGCGGTGGGGATCCCCGATACGGCAGGGGTGAGGTGGCCATATTGCCCACTTGTGGGCCACTTCTGATTTTATCCCCCCGCTCTGCAGCGGTGGGGATCCCCGATACGGCAGGGGTGAGGTAGCCACTTTGCCCACTTGTGGGCCACTTCTGATTTTATCCCCCCGCTCTGAAGCGGTGGGGATCCCCGATACGGCAGGGGTGAGGTAGCCATATTGCCCACTTGTGGGCCACTTCTGATTTTACCCCCCCGCTCTGCAGCGGTGGGGATCCCCGATACGGCAGGGGTGAGGTAGCCACTTTGCCCACTTGTGGGCCACTTCTGATTTTATCCCCCCGCTCTGCAGCGGTGGGGATCCCCGATACGGCAGGGGTGAGGTAGCCATATTGCCCACTTGTGGGCCACTTCTGATTTTATCCCCCCGCTCTGAAGCGGTGGGGATCCCCGATACGGCAGGGGTGAGGTAGCCATATTGCCCACTTGTGGGCCACTTCTGATTTTATCCCCCCGCTCTGAAGCGGTGGGGATCCCCGATACCGCAGGGGTGCGGTAGCCACTTTGCCCACTTGTGGGCCACTTCTGATTTTATCACCCCGCTCTGATTGTACCCACCGTGTTTGGCTTTGTTGCGCGCCCGTGCATGCACTTTTTAGGTAACTAGTGGGGCGGCTCCCCATATGAAATTTGAAGCAGCAAGTGGTGCCCAAACCCAAACCTCCGTGTGCCGAAACCTAAACCAAAATGAATGCACTCGCCGCAGAGCGATGGGAGTAGGCACCCAGGAGAGCACTCGCCGCAGAGCGACGGGAGTAGGCACCACTTTTGGCATTCTTTTCCTCCGACCGCGATGATGTGCAGGATTGCAATCCTGATGCAGCAAATGCTGCTGCATATGATGTTGCTGTGCAGAAAATTTTCCGCCGTCTTGATATTTCGTGGCAGTGGATTTTGGACAGGTTGGTGGGTGTTGTGTCTGATGGAGCAACTGTCATGGGCTCTTATGTGGCAAGGTTGAATGCCGCGCGTCCCTCCAATGTTGACCCCATTGTTTGGATCCGAGATGCTGCGCATGGGCTGATGCGTAGTGTTGCCCACGGGAAGGCCGCAGTGAGAACGTGGTACAAGGCACTTGATTTGGCAGTCTCCCTGATGTGCATTTTTTACCGCACCTCTTCCAAACGAATGCGTGGCCTAGGCCGGCATGGGGGCAAGCATTGCTTCCAGCGACGCACGGGAGTGCGATGGGTAGAAGCAATGGGCAGGGAACTAACAATTGTTTTACAAAATTTGGATGCAGCCCTCAAACACCTACCCGAATATATTTGTGCTGAGGGAGACGCACAACGGAAGGCGAAGGCCGCTGAGCTTCTGGCAGCCCTATCGAACAATCTTTTCCGGGTGTCAGCGGCTTTCTTTGCAGATGTTTTCACCATCGTGTGTGCAGGCAGCAAACTTGTGCAGGCTAACCAGGGTGTAACCATCGATGCCGTGCGTGGTCTGGTAAATGTGATGTGCAGCCAACTTGCACATCTGCGCACACATGTTTTGGAGGGCGGGTGGGAGAGCCGACTGTGTGTTGACCTAGCGATCAGCCCTGTTCGTGGTAGCCGGGCATGGTTTCTGAACGCCCTCATAGCTGATCTGCAATCGCGGTTCTCTGAGGGCAATTGGGTTAACCCTGACCACGTACCAGATTTCGCTGAGGCTAGCTCCTGTTCATGTGAGCGTGTGTTTAGTTACATGACTCAGGCAGATGCGGGCCAACCCACACACTTCATGAGTGACAATTTGCTTGTTCGGTGTAACGGTGAGGCTCCGGAGGACTGGTGTCCCGCAGCCGTGTTTAACGCATTGCGGGCCGTTCCATTTCGACCCAGAAAGCGCAAAGTAGACGGAGAGGAGAAACCAGGGTTGGATGACTGCCCACTCCTTCATTTTGAGGCGTTCAAGGATCTTGCAGTCCCAGTTGACAGCCCCACCCCTGAGGTGACGGATGAAATGCGTGCTCTGTGGACTGTCTCTCAGGGCAATGACTCCAGCCCCAATTGCGATGAGATTTGGGAGACATATGGCGTCATTGGGGATGCAGAAAGTGACGCCAGTGATGTTGATCAAGATGTAGATGCCCCCTCCCCTGCCTTGGAAGCGATAGTCCAGCAAGATGTACACGCTGCCCCCCCCCAGGTTCAGGACCCTACCAGTGACAGCAGTGCCACAGTGCAGTTTCAATATGATTTGGACAGTGAGGTGTGCAAAGCCATGAAGCAAGGGACAATGATTGAGTGGACAGTGGTTGAGTTGAAGTCCATTTGCAGACTTCATAGTCTCTCAGTGCGCGGTACCAAGCCTGCCTTGCTGGCCCGTGTGACCGCACACTTCTCTCAATTGTACCCTTGAACAACGGATGTGGGCGTTTAAGGAGCCGGCACGGCGCCCACACTGTGTTGTGCGTGTCTCTTAGTGCAGGGCCTTTGGTGACGTAGGGCGTAACGGACACTTTGAGTTTTTTTTTTTTTTCGTTATGGCAACCCCTGCACCGGATCGGCATGTCGGGCGCTACATGCCTCCAGGCTGCCCGCCAAGTACCCCCTCGCCATGTTCGTCGCCAAGTTTCGCGGCACGGTGAACTGGTTCACTAGTGTGCAGCCCCCCTCCTTAAGGGCCATGCTTGTGCTGGACGCCATGGCCGCCTCGGCCTTGCGAGCCACCGCTAGCTGGGCCGACTTAGCGATGTGCCCATTTCCTACGAGACGTCCCTGAAGGAGGCATTGGCATCCCCGTGGCTCCGGTCATCGGGTACGCCCACTTCCTCAGTGTCTACATCCGACACCTCAACCACCAGAACCCTTTGGTCCGCGGTTCTACGCGCCATGGGCTCCTCACGGCCCTTTGGCGTTTCCACCCCAGGCAACCGTGCCTCACCGCGGAGCTCAGGCTGCAGTGTGCCGCCCACCCCACTGACCACGACGTGTTCGTTGCCCTATGCCACCAGTGTGACATCTCCATCCACCTACCCCCGCCGATGTTTTGCCCGAACAGTCCCCCCACGTGATGGCCCTATCCTCCCCCGGACTGGAGGTCCAAGACACTCACACATGGATGATCGCGGGCCACTGTGACGCGGAGGACACGCACAGGCCCGACCGGCACGCCCCCCCCCCCCCGTTGGCCGTTGCCACACGGTTCCCGCCGCCATCACCACGTTGTCCTGGCTCCCAGAAAACTATGGCATCCTCCACGATAGGTCATGCTGCCCAAAGACCCGGCGTTGTGGCAGAGCTGCGGCGGTGTTCTGCCCCAATACACCGCGATTCGAGATATACCCCGTCGCCATCCCGCTGAGAATGGACAACGCCTACACGGTACAATTGTACACGGCGTGGGTAGCCCTCTCCACCTGAGGTCCCTTTGCCGAACCTAACTTCACTTTCCGGTCGAGCTCATCGCACTTTGGCGACTGCAAGGGGTACATAACGGCCCAAGAGGGGCGACGGGAGCCGGACAACTCACTGCAAGGGGGCTTGATATGTGAGTGCCGTGCTTTGGCCGACGGCCAGCCTCCTCCCCGCCACCTCTACTCCCACATCACTGGAACCTGGCTGGACGCCAGTGCCGAGCAAGACGTTGCAGAGGAGGCGGCGTAGGTTGGCGGCACCTAGACCTCGGTGTTGGAGGGCATCTCGTTGTGGCGGGGAGATGGCTCCAAGGGACCCGACGGTATAGGTAGGGAGAATATCGTGGGCCGGCGAGCCGTCTACGGCCAGCCGAAGAGCTCGTTGCCCCAGAGGATGAGGACCGCCCAGGCTGTGGGCGCACAGTGGCGCCAGGCGTGACATCTCTGGGAGAGCCGGGCCGCGAGCCACCGATGGTAGTGGGCATGGAGCAGAGGGTCAAGTGGGCAAGATTGGACGTGGTCGCCAGCGTCGGGTAGGAGGCAGAGAGGGCAAGGCGCGTCCCGGGGGGGGGGGGGGGGAGAGGGAAAGGCGTAGGCCAAAGACAGTCGGGTGGTCGCCCCACGAGAGGAGGCCATGACTGACGGCGATGGTGTACTCACCCAGGGCGGGATTGCGTTGCGGTGTGGGGGATTTGGCGGAGGGGCAGTGGGAGACGAGTAGGGCGCGACGTGCATGGTGGAGGGTGTCGTGGACTTGAAGGCCCGTGTGGTGAAACAGACAGGAGGTTCATGTATGGGGCTTGGCCACCCCACCGTAGTCGGGCAGCTTTCGGCGGAGCGTCCTGCGGCCGCGCCCACTTGGTCCGAGAGCGTCCTCCTACACAAATGGCATGCGGTGCCCATCCTACCCCTCGCAGACCACTACTCCAGGGAGAACGGGGATCCCGTGGACAAGTCCGCGTCAACAACCCTTCACCAGAATGGTACCACGTTATCAACTGGTCCCCGACGCCGGGAGCTGCCAGGTGGCATGCCTGGGACGTCATCCTCGGCCTATGGGTGTTAGGAGACCTCCTTGTGGCCCCCCAGGTGAAGGTCACCATCACCACCCGACGAAGGCGAAGTCTGTACCGGGTCCTTTATGTGTACCTCAAGGGCAACCAGATGCCACAAAGCATGCGAGAGGAGATTCACTTGGGGGCACACGACGTGGTTATGTTGGACCGCCTCGGCTGGCACGGGCTTGCCCCCCATTTCCCAGACCGGCGCCACCTGTGGGCCATCCATTACGGTGGCGAAGGACCGAGCCCGGAGGCCGGCCTCTGTGGAGGTGAGATCCCCTCTTGGTGCGCCGCACTACATTCAGCCTTCTCGGCCATCCTCAATGCGGCTTACCAAGGCTCCCGCACGGTCTTCAAGGACGTGCAGGTGGCAATGGATCGGCCCTCCCCACGGCCCTATCCTATCAACGTCCGTGATCACGTTCTCGAACTCGTGCGCCCGGGTGGTTCCTGCACGGCGCTTAGTCGGGCCAGACTGCTCCTCGTCCGACCACGTTCTAAGTCGGGGGTGATGTGCCGGGGAGACCCACGCCTGCGCGCGTTGGACGATTCTTGGACGCTGACTTGGGTGGATCCGGGACTTTCAGACGGTTGGGAACAGGGACCCGGAGGCAGATCGGACCGTGGCGTTGTCGTTCACGGGCGCTGAGACCCGGACGGCCTGCTGGGAAGGGCGTGCTCAGGTGTGCGAGGATATCCGTCTTGCTCTTGCGGAGGTAGGACGGAGGACTCCCTTGACGGCTCTGCGCGGGGGCCCGGGGGACGATTCTCAGGCCCATCGTCCATGGGACCGCGGCACGCGCTCCCCCCCCCCCAAGGGGCCTCCGGCCAAAATTTGTTGGGGGGGTAGTTGGCGTCCAGAACCAGGGGGTCAACCCCCCCCCCTTGGTGTACCCCATCTGCCCTAACCTTGCCCACTCGCAAGCCTTTTGTACCTTGTGGTGCTGTGGTAGGCACAGGCGCTCCAAGAGGGCTGCGCAAGGGATCAACCCTTGTTCGCGGGCGTGTCGCACGAGCATCTGATTCTTGAGTGGGTCTTTCGCCGCCTCCTGCGGTGACAAATTCGCCGGAACGGCGAAAACAAAGGCACCTGGCATCGCTACCTCAAGGGGCCGTCGTCGGCCTGGCCTTTGCGGGGTCGGCGCACACACCCGCTGGGACGGTGACACAGTGGACAGGGTATGTGCTGCAGAGGCATACCGCGTTCTTCACGCAGCAGTGCAGCAGGACTTTGACCCCTGGATCCTCCCTCTCTTCCCACGTTTGCCTGTACTTCAGGCTCTCCACATCAACCATGTTGCTGAAGGACGAGTACCACTGAAGGACATCCAATGTCCTCTTGATGTGAGCCGGACACATGTCCACAGCCACCCATGGAGAGGCTTTCTGTTGTCAAAATTGGTGGTTTGTGCACACGGCGATTGGGTGCAGGTGCTCCACATGTTGCGCGATGTCCAACAGCACACCAATTGTATTCTGCCACTGCTTGTCGATGAGAACATTTATTATCGTATTTGCAAAATTGTCTACACATCCAACACACGCTGGAACCTAGGTACATTGCTGAGCCGGCTGCCACCCCATCTAGCACCCCTACAAGTATGTGGTAACAAGGTGTTACTCTGCCTTCTTTCCGCTGATGATCTACATACTTCATGGCAAGTTCACTGAAGGGCATGAGATACCCACAGCACGCAAACTGAAGTTAAACGAGAGACTCTTTGCCTCCGTGCTCGTGGTTGCTGATAAGGTAGGCGATACGCTGAACCCGACTTTATGGCTCTTTCTAGGCGGGCTCGGCTGCAATTTGTTGCCGCCCGGCTGCAACTATTCCAACTGACGGCGCTGAAGGTCCTGTTGGTTGAGTATGTACCTGCGTTGTTTCTTGTTGGGATGCAGGTCCGTGACTGTTTTTGGGGTGGCGGTATCGGCCCAATTCGGCGTGATGTTGTCGATGGGACCCTGCATAATAATGCACTTGGACTGCCCCATGAGCATAAGATCTAGTATGTCCGTTCAATAATGATTGCTCAGATACTGTGGTCGCAGTGGCATGAGGCTTTGCTTCCACCAGCGTTCTACGAGGAAGCTTGTGACACATTGTTGAGTCGGGTGGTGCATCGCCTTGCGTGCAACGCGGGTGCAACCACGTGTCAGCAATGCTTTGATGAGAATTTGCTCGTTGCACCTACTAGCACCGAGGAGCATGACGGGCTGCTGTCCGGTATCCCCGCTGGCACTCTTCCTCATATTGAAACGCTAATGCACTCAAACACACACAAGATGTTGTGCCATTTGCACGCTGCAGCGCGCACAAGGTAAGGGTGCGGATTTTGGAGTTTGGACAGAGGGTTTTCATTTTCCGCCACCGGTGTCTCAGACCGTCCCCGAGTCCCATTTTTTTGACCTCGCACTGAAGTGTTTGCAAACACCCCGAGTGACATCACTGACGAGTTGAGTGCCACGTTGGATGCCCATGTCCCCCTTCGAATAGCACGGCAAGGAGACAATCATGTTGGCATCATTGCGAGCATGCTTGACAAGAGGAATGCTCTGCGGCGCTACATGCCTCTACCACGGCCCACGGTGCCCAGGGGGGGGGGGGGGGCAGATTGTTGCTTGAGCCCGTGTTTGTTAGGCGCAGCGGGGTGCACGCGAAGGGGGAGGGGGGAGGGGGCTAGGCAAGGGAGAGCTTGCGATAGAGGGTTAGCTGTTGACTCTCATGAGAATGCACCTGAGCCTGTGCTGTTGGCTGAAGGTTTTGATGCGGAGGTTTCGCAGCAGCTTGATGCGGGCGCTGTTGGAGAGGCACAGCTCCGAGAGGCCGCGCGGGCTGGGAACGCAAATTTGCCCTCTCGCTATGGCTGTTGCCTGTTTTTGACTTGAATCATGTTTACCACATTGTCATTTACGTGCCTTTTCACAGTATTGTCCTGTAATTTCAACTGGCGGAGCCACCGATTCCCCTGCTGCCTGAGAGCCTGCTGGCAAGGAGGACCTCACACTAAGCTAGCTTGTAATCAAGGCACCCGGCAGCAGTCCCAAAAAGGCTTAATTGAAAAGAAACTATGAAGGGCCACTGGAAGACGGCCTTCCTTAGAAATGGGTGCGCAAGGAGCTACAGAAAAAGCCAATGTCCAAACTGAGAATTGACGATAACCTACTTCATGGTCAAACCAGAACCCGAGACCCCGAAGTGGTGCAGCTACGAAAGGAGAACCTGGAGGCCAATCCTCCCATCGTCCTTTTAGTATACTATACTTGTTGGATGCTAGTGTGTATGTCGTTTGTTGACTTGTGATGTCCTTACTCGCGCACGTGCTGCGCTTCAGTGCACTTTTGTTGTTCAATGATCCCTCGTATTCAGTGTTTTTTTTAGCTTGCAACTTTTGGGTGTTTGGGGGCCAGCATGTGTCATCTCCCTTGGTTGAAATATTGAAAGATTTGTCAGGAGTGGCAAACGGGTGCCGAAGTGGCTGAGCCATGTGATGCTTGAGGTTATTGTTATCGAGTGTGGCTTGCAAACACGCAACTGAATTCTGGTGACCACAATGTTGTACAGCATGCCATAATTTGACTATTGGCCAAATTTGTCATTGCTTGGACAGTGAAATGCGGCCCGCTGACGACCGGAAGTCGTCACTAATGACTGCTGTGCGCAAGTCTGGCAAGCTTGGGTTCCCCACCAGTGCGGTGTGTTTCTATGTTTGTGGTCTATACCGTTTTTGTTCTACTTGGTGTGAGTCTGCTATATATGTGCACACTGACATAGGATAACCCCTTGAAAAGGTGGAAACCAATTGTGATCTTTGTGGATTTGGCTTGCACCCGTGCAGGGCCAAGTGTTGATGCGTTTGAAGTAGAACATTAGCAAAGTGTGATATTTTTTCCATGTTTACCGACGTTTGCGCGCTGCAGTGCACTTTTTCCCTGGTTCACTCAATTTCCCTCCTATATGACAAATCCTGCACCCTTTGCAATGAGGGGTATCGTGGGTCTTGGTCTTGATTCCATTGCTGACATTTTGCCCTACAGGAATTCGGCAGGGTGTATTGTTGGTGCATTGCTTGCCCTATTGCGCACACTCAAAAGGGATCGCACATAGGAGCTTGCGTTTTTGCATCCGGAGAACCCAATCTTGCATGAATCTAGGCATATGTTACAGTACTGTCCTGCGGCACTGGTTGGTTTATCAACGGTTGTTTCTCCTTGTTTCTGCCTCACTATTCTGCCTTCGGTAGTCATGAGGAGCTTGAGAAGGTAAAGGGTCTGCTCAAAGATAAGCCTAGTGCCAACAAGGTGAATTTGTGTAATTGGCTGTGGCGTGAGTCCAATCAATGGCCAAGCTGGGATGCAATTTCCAAGGCTCCGATCCGTTCCGCTGATCTCTTATGAGTGGGAATCTTTTCGTAAAATCATTGCATAGCTTGTTATCCGACCTACACTAATATCATTGGCCTAGGACAAGGAGAGGACTGTGACATTGGGAGAGGGCGACAAGCACGAGGTTTCCATCGCCTATGTTGTTGCTAGTCAGCTTGTGGCACGAAAATTCGGCGCTTTGAACTACGTAATGGTATGTAACGCACACCAACTGTCCGTTTTTCCTTAGTCCTATACTCTCCCTCCCACCATTTACTTCATTTCACTTGTGTTATTGCTAATCCCGACCGCGTGCCTGGTAAGGTGCCCACTCATGTGTCTTATACACCCAACCCCACCATCCCCTTGTCAGTGGTTGGTTGGGTGCTGCAGGAGCTTAACATTGTACACTGTGCTGATGAGTAGGAGGTGTGCTTGCTGTGTGTTACTCAATTGCCGCATCCTCCCCCACTGCTTGCGACGTGCGTGGAGTTTGAACTGAATGTTGTCGTGGCATTCAACGGGAGGTGGGGTCCTCTAAATGAGTGGTGCTTGTGTGTGGGTAAGTTTCTGCAGGAATTCGATGTAACCTACCTGATTGTCTAGGATGGTGTCTGCCGAGGTCTGTTGCATGGTGAGGTACATATGTTTCAGACATTTGTTGTTTGTAATGCAGGACAGGATCGCGCTGACACCCAGGATCAGTCTTTCGATGATGAAGTAAGCCGACGGAAAGGCAGTCACACCCTCAAAAGCCCCCACCAACTGCTGATCTGAAAGCCCCTACACCAAACTCCAAGGCTGTTCACTGGGACGGGAAGACCCCCGCTAAGAGGCTTGGATGTTTCCATCCGCATGTTCAACAGGCCAAATATTAATGCCCTCAAGTGGAAGCGGAAGTAGGATCTATTTGTTTGACATGTCTGTACTCCTGTGAATGCTGAATTAATGTTTTTAACAAAGAGCGTGTAGCAACGCGCTTCTGTCTTTGGAAGCATAATTTACACCATATTTATGCCACTTCTGAACATAACAACGCGTTGCACCGCGCTTCATTGGGATGTCGTCCATTTTGATGCCCTTGGAAGGGCCATGTGTGTGGAACCAGTTTGTTTTAATTATGATGTGCCTGTGAGCACCATTAATTGCAAAAATGCTTTGTAGACTCGTATTTGACATTATTTGGAAGGCGTGGGTCATGGAAAGTCACCGTGGTCCCCGCGTGAAGCATGATGCCTTCTTTTCTGTCTTGTGTCGTCCTTGTCTGACGGGAGTGCACAAAGCAAACATTTGAAAATTGACAAAATCATTGGTCAAAACCCAAAACAAAATTCTTTGCCGTGGGGCCCAAAAAAACACCATTATTTGCTTGGGGGTTTTTGGGGGGTATTTCAATTTCTTGAGGAAGTGCCCAATTGGAGGCCTAAGACGGAAGTTCAACATCGAGGGATGGTACGGTTTTGATCAACGACGCTTTTAGTGATGACATCACTACCATCATTGTGGATGCAAACACCGTTTGCATAGAGGGCGTGCATATGGTGCTTGGAAGCAACATGATCGGGTTGCAACGCAAGGAAGATATCCCCACTAGGCTTTGGAAATGTGCAAATTTCCCGAAGGAACAAGTGGATTCCCCGGTACAGTCGGTGCTGTGTGATTGCAATGGATTAGGTGGGATCTCCGGGGCCTTTGCTCCCCAAGACCCAAAGAATGATCTAGTGCAATTCGCCAGCTCACAAACGCGAATTCGCCTGTGCGAGGGATCCCAAATACCTAAGAAATCCAAGATGCATCGCAACTGTTTGAGATTGCAAGAGCCGTTGGTTTCCATGCACGGTTATCATCTATAAATATACAAACCGCACACGACATGTTTAATGTGTACACAGAACAATCTCCGAGGGCCCCATGCCTTGCAGTGTTGACTTTTTATGGCTAGCAGGTCCATCAAGGTTGGTGTTTTGCTTTCGTTCGTTGCTGCCCGATTTCTTCTTGCCATGACCACTCAAGCGGCTACCGCCCATCCACGCAATGAGGAGATGCAAGCAAATGCTACGGGCTGGCGTTGGGACACCGGGTTCCTGCCCTGGACAGCTCGGTACGATCTAGTGGCCACGCCCATCGCCGTCCCATGGATAAAGTACATCCCTGCTACGCTCCAAGCAACCCTGATCAATGAGGGCAAAAATGAGGGTGCTTTTGCCATTTTGCGCCGCTGGGACATCCAAACCTGGAATTTGGAGCAGGCAGTGCGGACAGGGCTTCGGGACTACGCGGAATAGTTGTATGCGGATGCATACAAGGCCAAGCAAAAGGCCGTTTGGGAATGGAAAAAAGGAGAAGAGGCGATAGCCAACAAGTTCGGTTCGGGGAAGAAGGGCTGTGAGAAGGGGGAGCAATCCGCAAAGGACAAGGCGGAAGAAAAGCAGAAGGCTGCCCATGGTTGCAACAAATGAAGAGCGCTTGATTTTTTGCTCTTCGCAGGGGTGCTAGGAGTCAAACCAAGCAAAAGAAGGCAATTTTTTTAAGGGCTTTGAGAACCAACGCCACCGGCTTGCCAGAAAGCTATGATCTAGGCTACCTTAGGCTTTTCCTGCGATAGGGGCTGTGGGATGCCATGCTTTGTGGTGGGCCATGAGGCCCGGGGTTGATGCCACGGCCCCCGTGAAAAATTAATTGCCAAAGCAGGGTTGCCGCAGCCACACACCATCCTCCCGGGAGCTGGATTTCTTTGTTGATGATAGAAATGCGTAGCTGTCCTCGGCAACCTTTTGCGATGCTCTGCAGCCAGAGGGTAGGTATGTTCATCGTTTTTTGCACCCAGCTGAAGTACTGATTATAATTTGCACGTATGTAGCAGGCACAATGCTCCATTTTTTTCTCGTATTGCCAATGTGAGACTAGGATAATATTTTGATTGTTGCCTCCTTGAAGGTTCTTCCGCAGTGGTGCCACAATGTTGTGGCAACGGCTCTATCGTGCGAGAAAAACGCAGCGCCTGATCACGATGGATCGTGCCACAAAGAGGCCGTTCAGGGCTTTTCGGAGGCAGTTACCCAAAACGCAAGGGGTATTCGTCCTTGTCGGCACCAACATCCGTTCCAATCTTTGTATCTTTGCGGAAAGGGGAGGGGGGCGAGCGCGCGTCCGTATGGGTGTTGCAAGGGGGCTGCTCGTCTTGCGAATTCGGACAACCCTGCTGTCAAGGTTGTGGAAGGCCGGACCATCCTCAACTGTATGTCCTAGCGCAGTGACGCCTTCCGCGGTCGTTCATGGTTTTCTGTGGTGATTATGCGGTGGTGTTTTGCCCGTGTGAGGCTTAGTGGTGAGGGTGTTCACCTCTACGCTGGAGACCGCCCAATGGGGCAAAAAGGGCGCAATTGAGCCACCCGCATCTCTGCCTCGCCGCCCCCCAATTGTGTCAAGCACGCCAGCAATGCGTTGACCTCCGTTAAGGGTCAGTGACTTTATGCTCACACAACAATTCTTCTATCAGCCTGATGTATTCCCAGTTTCCAAGTCTTGCACCGTTATGCCAATCGCTACGGATGCTAAGGGTGAGCGTGAGCTTTGGCGATATGAAGCGTTGGAGAATTGATACATTTGCAACATGAAGCCGCGTCGTACATTTATTTTGCAAGTTCGATTTAATCTTTGTCGGATTGTATTTGTCTATTTCTATTTCAAGGGGTGGTGCTTGCTTGCAATGGGATCCCAATACTAAAGCCGGCCCTTGTGGTGGCCAGGGTGCAGTTGGTTTCCTGCTAACCACAAAGGCGAAATGCCACACAGAAATAAGCCTTCTACTATGCAGACCATTCGGCTATTCGGTGCAATTGGTTTCACATTGACAAGCAAACTCAAATGGTAGATAGCAATAGTCCTTTTACCCTGCAAATCATCCCGCCACTTTGTGCAATTGGTTTCACATTGACAAGAGAGCCCTAATGCTAGATAGCAATATTGCTTTTACCGTGCAAAGCATACGGCCACTCGGTACAATCTGTTTCACCCTTACAAGAGAGCCGATATGTCAAATGGCAGTAACCCTTTTACCGTGCAGACCATTCGGCCACTCGGTGCAATCATTTCCCCACCGACAAGAGAGCGCAGCGGCCAGGTAACAGTTTTGCTTCCACTGTGTAGACCATCCGGCCACTCGGTGTGAGTGCTGTCTGATTCACAAGAGACCTCAAATGTCGCATAGCAGTAACCCTTTTACCGTGCAGACCATTCGGCCACTAGGTGCAATTGGTTTCCCACTAACGAGAGAGCGCAAATGCTAGATAACAATTTTGCTTCCAATGTGTAGACCATCCGGCCACACGGTGTGATTAGTGTCTCATAGACAAGAGAGCCCAAATGCAAGATAGCAGTAGTTCATAAAAGCTATTCATAATGCATGGTTCATATATGAATCGTTCATATATGAAAAATGAATTATGAACAATATTACTTTTCATATAGGTACTAGGGCTATTGCTACTACTACCACCACCACTACTACAACCAATGCTACAAGTACTACTACTACTAGTACTACCACTACGATTGCAACTGGTGCTAGTGGTGGTAACTACACTAGTGGGCCTGGTCCGTTGTGTACGCATAGATGGAAGCTGCTGACCACTGCACTGGTAAGAATCGCTACCACTCCCCTACTCCTTATATATTGTGCCCTTTAGGGCCACACAGCACTTGCACACAGGGTTTTTGCGTCGACACCGAAGGTCAATTGCAGCTGGTAGCATCACGAATGGCCATCCACGGTGCCAGCACATGCACCATTCCATCCCGCCACGCTTCACCGGCTCCAAAAATACAAGGCTCTACAATGATGGGCCTGCGTTCTCGTTGCCAGAAGCGACCTTGGCGCCTAGTTTCACTTGTGTGCAATAACTTTATGAACAATTCATGTGTCAGACACTCACGAATGCTCTCATTGGGGACTGTGGAGGTCACCTGGGCGAAGCGTTTGCTGAGACGGAGGTTGCTCTCACCGGCCTCATCACTAGTGCATACTGATAGTCTGGGCAAACTCCACGTGTGCAACATTGAATGGCAATACATTGTACAGGTACACCCGCCCTCTGCAAGCTCCATGACAAGCAGTGCAAGGAAGCTATGGATGGCACCTGCTGCTCTTCACTGAAACAACAGGCATTTTGAGGCCACATGCATGAAGCAGGACCGCAACATGGCAAGGTGCCAAAGTAGCAAAATGGAAAAAAAAGTGGTCAAGGTAAATGCACGCCTAGAACAGCCGTGGCTAAAAGCTGACGCAACTCGCACCCTGTGAGGCTCAATTTAGATACAAAGCGTTGTTGTGCCTGTGCACATACCTATTGTGCATGGTTAGCCACAACATACCGTTTTGCCACCCTTGAAAGCACAACCAGGAATGCAACTTGCTGGGAGCCATCCATGGCTCCCTCACATATTCTCAAAAAACGAGACACTGTCCCCTTCAGGTTGTGTAGCATGGGCTGCACAAATTGCACTTCTCTATGTTTTGTACCACACCAAGCCGGAATCCGGGATTGGTGGTGAGGGTGTGTGTACCCCAAAACAGCTTCTGCATGTGGTCTGTGGGCGACTAGTTACACAGTGAACATCTTTTAGTGTGAGTCTTGGACCAAGTCAAATGGTGGTTCCGTGCCATGAAATCGGGTATTATGACGGACGTGGTCCGTGAGATTGGAATTTTCACTTTCTACGGTACGTTAAGCTCCTCAATGTGTCCCTCCACGCATTGAATTCCTTCTTCGACAGTCCCCGGCAAGTAGCTAGCACAGTACCAGGTAGGTCGGTGTGTGTGGGGGGGATGAGAATGCCAAGATCATCTATGATGGGTACTTGCAAGTTCACATTTCCGCGCACCCGCGGTGAAACACCATCAACAAATATTAATTGCGGCAAATGGGCTATTGCTTGTGTGCATGGTCGCCTTTCTTTTTGCTGCCACCCGGAGCACAAAAAACCACCCGCAAGAACGCGTGAATTGGTGAGTTCCCTGTTAAATAAGGGAAATGCACTTTTTTCTTCCCTCAAGGGATGTGTACAATCGTACAGTAGGCTTGGGCATAGTCGGTGCAAAACCCGCATTTGATTGCGGGACAACCCCAATCCATGCCGTACTTTGATTGCAACTCCTTCGGGCTTCTAGGTCTTCTTCTGCCCACAATGTGGTGCCTCGGACATAGTGATCTTGTACTACTTCCGGCTCGAGGAGTCGAATTGGATGCTAGTCTCCTCGAACGACCCATGGGCTACCCAAAAATTCGTGGCACCACGAAGACCACAGGGCGTGTTCCTCACGATGATGGCGGTGCACAATGGTGAAGAAGGCCCGCTCCCCGTCGTGAGCCGTCCGCACTTGCCACAAACCCCCCCACGCCCAGTGTGAGGTGCCCAAACATGACAGTTGTGAGGGAAAAAGACACTACAAAGCACCGCGTCATTTGCATTGAATGGTCGGATGAGCTGCACGGTAGAAGGACCACTACTATGTAGTATTTGGGCTTTCTTGTGGGTGTGAAACCCATTGCAACGAGTGGCCGGATGGTCTACACAGTAGAAGCACTATTGCTATATGGCATTTAAGCTTTTTTGTCACTTTGAAAGCAATTGCACCGAGTGATCGGATGGTCTTCACAGCAGAAGCAGCATTGCTATGTGGCATTAGGGCTCTCTTGTCAGTGCGAAACCCATTGCACCAAGTGGCTCGATGGTGTGTACGGTGAAAGGACTATTGCTATATGGCATTTAAGCTTTCTTGTCACTGTGAAAGCAATTGCACCGAGTGATCGGATGGTCTTCACAGTAGAAGCAGCATTGCTATGTGGCATTAGGGCTCGCTTGTCAGTGTGAAACCCATTGCACCAAGTGGCTGGATGGTGTTTGCGGTGAAAGGACTATTGCTATATGGCATTTAATGTTTTCTTGTCGAGGAGAAACCAATCGAACCGAGTGACCGGATGGTGTGCACAGTAGAAGCACTATTGCTATGTGCCATTTGGGCTTTCTTCTCAGGGTGAGACCAATTGCACCAAGTGGCAAGCGGGTCCGCACGGTGAAAGGACTATTGCTATTTGGCATTTAGGCGTTCTTGTCAGTGTCAAACCAATTGCACCGAGTGGCCGGATGGTTTGCATAGTAGCAGCAACATTGCTATGTGGCATTTAGCCTTTCTTGTCGTTGTGAAACAAGTTGCACCGAGTGGCCGGTTGGTCTGCACAGTAAAAAGACTACTGCTATGTGGCGTTAGGGCTGTCTTGTCCGTGTGAAACCAATTGCACCCAGTGGCCGGATGGTCTATACAGTAGAAGCTCTAATGCTATGGCCGGATGGTGCACGGTACAAGCTCTAATGCTATGTGGCATTTAGGCTTCCTCGTCATCGTGAAATCAATTGCACCGAGTGGCCGAATATTTCGCATAGTAGAAGCACTATTGGTTTGTGGCATTTGGCCTTTGTTGTCTGTGTGAAACCAATTGAAGCAAGTGGCGGGATGGTTTGCATGGTAAAAGCACTACTGCTATCTGGCATTTATGCTTCCTTGTGAGTGTAAAACCAATTGCATGGAATGGCAGGATGGTTGGCATAGTAGAAGCACCAATGCTACACATGGCATTTAACCTTTGTTGTCCCTATGAAACCAATAGCACCGAGTGGCTGAAGGGTCTGCATAGTACAAGAACAATTATTGTGTGGTATTTGGGCTCTCTTGTCAGTGTGAAACCAATTGCACCAAGTGGCCAGATTGTCTGCACAGTAGAAGCACCAATGCTATGTGGCATTTGGGTTTTCTGGTGAGCGTGAAACCAATTGCACCGAGTGGCCGGATGGTTTGCACGGTGAAAGGACTACTGCTATCCGGCATTAGGGCTCTTTTGTGAGTCTGAAACTAGTTGCAATGAGTGGCCGGATGGTCTACATGGAGAAGGACTTCTGCTATGTAGCATTCGGGTTTTGTTGTGAGTGTGAAAGCAATTGCAACGGGTGGGCAGATGGTATGCACAGTAGAGGGACAATTTTGGTGTGGCATTTGGGCTTTCTTGTGAGTGTGAAATCAATTGTAGCGAGTGGATGGATGGTTTGCAGGGTAAAAGAACCAATGCTTCCTGGCATTTGGGCTTTCATGTGAGTGAATGGGAATTCAATTGGACCCAATGGCTGGGGGGTCTGCATAGTACAAGCCATTTTTGTGAACCATTTTTGGGCTATCTTGGCGGTGTGAAACCAATTGCACCGCGTGGCCGGATGGTCTACACGGTGAAATGGCTAATGGCATTTGGGCTCTCTTGTAAGTGCAAAACCAATCGCACTAAGTGGCCAAATGGTTTGCACGGTAAAAGGAGTGTTGTAATGCGGCGTTTGGTCTTTCTTGTTAGGGTGAAACCAATGGCGCTGAGTGGGAGGATGGTCTGCACGGTGAAACAACTGCTGCTATTTGGCATCAGGGCTCTCTTGTAAGTGTGAAACCAATTGCACCAAGTGGCTGAATGGCTTGTACGGTCATGGGTATACTACTATTTGGCATTTGGGCATTCTTGTAGGTGTGAAATCAATTCCACCGAGTGGCCAGATGGTCTGCATAGTAGAAGAAGTATTGCCATATGTACTTTGGGCTTTCTCGTCATTGCAAAACCAATTGCACCGAGTGGCCGGATGGTCCTCACTGTACAGGGACTGTTTTTGTCTGGCATTTGGCTCTATTGTCAGTGTGAAACCAATTGCACCGAGTGGCTGGGGCTTTGCACAGTAAAAGCACCGCCGCTATCTGGCATATGGGCTCTCTTCTCAATGCGAAACCAATTGCCCCGAGTGGCAGGGTGGTCAACACAGTACGAGCACTATGGCCATGTGGCAACTGGGCTTTGTTGTCAGCGTGTAATTGATTGCACCGAGTGGCCGGATGGTCTGCAGACTAAAGAAGGGTTGGTCTACGGGATGGTCTGCACAATGTAAGGACTACTACTATCTAGCATTAGGGTGCTCTTGTGAAACGAATGGCACCAAGTGGCTAGGCGGTCGGCATACCAGAGGAGGTTTGTGTGGCTTTCGACCTATGTGGTCGCTGTGAAACCAATTGCACTGAGTGCCCCGAGGGTGTGCTTGGTGAAGAGACTACCGCTCCGGTATAAGGCCCCTCTTGTCGTTGTGAAACGGATTGCACTTAGTGGCCGGATGGTCTGCACGGTGAAAGGAATGCTGCTATGTGGATTGAGGGCTTTCTTGTGAGTGTGAAACCAATGGCACCAAGTGCCCAGAGGGTCTGTACAGCACAGAAGGTTTTGTTGTGTGGCTTTTAAACTATGTGGTCAATGTGAAAGCAATTGCCCCGAGTCACCAGATCGGCTGCACGGTGAAAGGACGACTGCTATCTTGCATCAGGGCTCTTTTGTCAGTGTGAAACCGATTGCACCGAGTGGCCGCACGGTGTGGCGGGTAAAAGGACTACGGCCATCTAGCATTTGGTGTTTCTTGTGAGTGTGAAACCAATTGCACGCGGTGGCCGCGGGTGTTTGTACAAGACAGTGACTATTTCTGTGTTGCACTTAGGCTCTCTTGTTAGTGTGAAGCCAATTGCAGCCGGTGGCCGAAGGGTCTGCACACCAAAGGGACTTCTTTGTCCACAATTTTTTGTCTTTCTTACCCTTAATCCGTCTGCACGGAGCTGAACGTGATGGTTGTTCGGCTCAGTGGTGCCACCAGTCTTCGGGACAGCAAGTCTTTCGACTTGCTGGCCCCATGGATCTCATCACCCCCCCTCATCCGGGCCCGTTTCTCGGAGGCAATGGACCACGCTCACCTCCCGGCGGTCCACAAAACCAAGGTGCAGACCATCCGTACGTATGCGGAGGCCCTCTTTCTCGCACCCTATCTGATAGGGCTCCTTTTGGAGTTGGGTGCACCCTGGTCCGGCTTCCATGTGTTGTCTGGGTACATCACCCGCCGGGGCGATGCCTACACCGCTCGCACAGGGCTGCCCTTCGCACGGCCCATCCGCACACGGGACCAAGTTGACACAACGTGGAAGTCATTGACCGCTCCGCTTGCGTTGTCCCCCCCGGTGGAATGTGCTGACCCCCCGTTGTCGGGTCGCTGTTGGCCCCTATGGTCATGGGCACAATACGTGCAATCCCGGCTAGCCTTGTGCCTGTACATTGACCGGACCCGCCCCCTCACCTTTGTGGTGCGGGGTGACGGGTATCCTTGCGCCGGTGGCAGTTGGTCGCAGCCATCGTTGGGGCTATTGAACCATGGGGTAAAGGCGCCAACACCCACCTTCCTATGGGTCATCAGCATGGCCGTCACGGGGGACAAGGATATGGTTGCCCTGGGCCAAATTCGGGCTCAGGTGCTGCAAGTTTGTAGTCTGCATTTTCGTGTTCATATGTTGTTCATAATTCGCGCGTTCATAATTCGACAACTGCCGTCATAAAACGCCGTGCTACCGGTTTATGAATTATGAACGCGTATTATGAACACAAATTATGAACACCTTTTATGAACACAGGTCCTATAGTATATTATCAAGTGCAAAAAAATTTATTGGTGCGACAGCTGGGTGCCGGCAGCGGTCCTCCTTGGCTCCGGCGGCTGCTGGGCATCAACGTGGCTTCCCAAGTGGGGAGTATTTTCAATGAGGCCGTGCGGGATAATACGGCCAAGCGGTGGAATGGCGTCGCTGCTCGGAGGACAGCCCAGTCCGATGCCACCAATCATCGTCGGCATCAGGTGACCGGGAAAATTTGGATGCGGCAGGATGCACCCGTGAGCCGCTGCTGGTTATAACCAGAAACCGGGTATTTTTGTGCATTTTGCACTGTTGCATGGCCTTCGAAAGGTTTTTCGTGGCCTTCTTGGAGGCCCCGCTGGGAAATCATCCCTCTAAGGTTGTAGGGGAGGTACAAAAAATTCTCTACCGCAACCGGTGTGGCGTGCGGTTGGGGGCGCACAAAGCACCGGACGGGGAGGAGGCCCACAACGTGTTCTTGGTCTGGGAACACATTGCGCCCCTGTTTGCATACGTTGAGGAGGACCCCACGTGGCAAGCGGTTGTGGGGCTGCGAACATTGGTACGCACTTTGTACTTGCCAATTTTGGTTGTGCCGCGCCCTTCGTGCCGATTTGTTGCTGCTGCGTTTCGGAAACGATGCTGCGGGGAGTCGGGGTCGCATTATTTGTTGTTCCTCGAAGAGGATTGTGATACAATGCTTGAGAGTGCGGATGCATTGGGGTGGTATTGGCTGCCGTGTCGGGGGACGTTGTGGAGAGCACCAATTACATTTTGAAGAAGGGGTACAATGGGCATAGTTCTAGAGGTGGGGGTGCGGGTAAGAGTTCAGTGGAAAGTGAAGGAATGGTCGTCCAGCAAGTTTGGGAATGGTTGTTTCAAACCTTTGACTTGCCGTTGTTGCACTATAACACCCCACACACCGCGGTGTGCACCGCCGCTGCACTTCTAAGCACCAGCCCCCAAGCACCCTCCACCCAAGCGCCCTCTGCGACCCAGCTTTATTACTCTTCGCCCACCCATGGACGCCGCCGAGCCGAGGAAGGTGCTGGAGGAGAGTCAGAAGGCAACCCTTGCCCTGGAGGTATGGTGTCTGTCTGCTATTGTTCGCGTTGATATTGCGTTCATAATTCGGCGTTCATACAAATGAAACTGCCGTCATAAATGAATTATGAACCGATTTATGAACTGATGAATTATCAACGGGTTTTATGAACGATTTATGAATAGCTTCCCCCACGTCCACAGGAGCAGCGGCTGGCAGCCCAAGCTCCAGCTCAAGTTCAAGCTCAAGCTCAAGCTCCACCCCCACCTCCACCTCAAGCTCCTCCGCCCCCTCAAGCCCACTCCTCCGGCCGACCCCCCGCCGCACACCCCGCCTCACCACCCGCCGGCGACTCCTCGAGTGAGGAGTCGTCGGACTTGTCGGAGCAGGAGAGGAAGAGGAGGAAGAAAGAGAAGAAGAAGGAGGGGAAGAGGAGGAAGAAGGAGAAGAAGAAGGAGGAAAAGAGGAAGAAGAAGGAGGGAGCAGGGGGGGGGGGTGAAAGCGGAAGAGGTGAAGGCCAAGATGGAGGACGTGGCAGTGGAGGACACAGGGCGTTGGGTGGAGGGGGACAGGGGGTTTTGGTTGTGAGCCCGTGGTTGAGGGGAGAGGCCGGCCGTGCATGGGGCCTGAGCCACGCCAACCAGCGCAATGTGGTGACCCTCCCCTGGGTGCAGGGATCGCTGGACAGTGGGTACTCCCCCGATGCCCCCCTTTTTTCGAGCCCCGAGGTGACATACATCACCCTACACTGGGCATTTCGCCGCCTTTTGCGGCACCGCATCCGCAACAAGGGTGCGGGGGGGGGGGGGGCTGGCGGCACACAAGGGGGGCATGGATATGGAAACCCTTGCCGGGAAAACCTGTCCCCCATCCCCGAACCAATTGGTGCCGGGGATTCGACGCAAGCCAAAGTTTTTACGGGCCTGCAGGGGGCCTTGATGCGGGGGTCCCATTGGGAACTCTGCTTCCTCCACGGGGAGGAAAAGGGGTGGGTGAAGCTGCAACGCTCCGGGCGCAAGTTGGAGTGCATCCCCCAGTGGAAATCCATTTTTGGGGGGGTGTATGACTGTGGGCAGGAGGCCTCGTACGAGGGGGCCGTTGAGGGCCTCACCATCACCCGCCCCATCAAACCCCTTGGCCGGGCAGCCCCGGCCACCAACAGCACCACGGCCCCTACGGGCGCCCCCAAGGGCACCCCTCCCAGCGCAGCTGCGCATTTCCGGACCGCCCTGGGCGCCATGCGCACCGTCGGACCAGAGCCGGATTTCGAGGTATCTGCGTTCATGATTCATTCATAATTCGTTCATAATTCGGCGTTCATAATTCAGCGACCCTCCCCTGCCCGTGTATGAACCATGAACGCGTTTTATGAACCCCTTTTATGAACGCATTTTATGAAAGGCACTTTCACAGGTCATGGACGTGGAAGTGAACCCGGCGGACGTCGCGGGGGTTCGCATCTACTACCGGCTGGGCACCGCCGAGTTCAGCATCGCCGTGTCCGCCCTGTACCACCTGCCGCTCCTCAACCCGCAACGGAGGTGCTCTATCCTGTCCGGGTTGCGGGAGTGGGACCGGTCCCGCCGTCTAACGGACACTTAGGCGGCGAATACGCCGTGCTAGGCTACCCTGGGTGAGTTGGGGTGCGAGGGCTGTGCTGACGAGGAGATCCTGCTGTCCAGTTGTGGGCTGAACCCCCCCACCCTTCGTAGCGCCTCCCCAGCAAAGCCCCCCCCCCCCGCCGACAAACCCAAACCCCCCACCCTGCCCCCCCCAAACCCAAAAAGCCCCCCACGCACAAGCGCAAGTCCTTCGAATCGAGCAGCAGCTCTCATCGTCGGACCATGCACTCCCCCGTGGACATGGGAAGGAGGTGAAAGGGAAGCACCCGCAGCAGCAAAAGCGGCGCGAGGAACCCCCCTCTTTGGAGGGGGATGAATCACCTGACCCCCTGCTTGGTGCACAGGTTTTTGTGCCCAACACCGATGGTGTCTACCCAGGGGCTGTCACCTCGGTTGTGCAGGGGGCGGGGTGAGAGTGTGGGTGGAACACCTAGGGGAAAAGCAGATTTTTCGGGTCGAGAGGCATCTGATGTATGCCTCTCATGCTTTAGCACTGACCCATTGGGAGCAGCAGAAGGCTGCAGCTGCAGGTAAGAAGGCCGCCAAGGCCAAAAAGAAGCCTAACCCCAAACCGGACGCCGACCCGCCGGCTGAGCGGGCCCCCAAGCCCGTAAAGCTTGATCCCAAGCCTGAGGCTAAGAAGGCCCCTCAGCCCCAGCCCAAAGCTGCCCCTGAGGCCGCCCCCATGGAGGTGGATGCCCCAGCGCAACCCTCGGCCAAACCCCCAACCCAACCCCCTGCCCAAACCCATGCCCAGGCCCCGGATGGGGGCGAAACCCAGGCCACAGCCCCCCTTTGGGAGGGCCCGACAGGCCCCAGCCCTAAGGTTTAGGGCGGCAAGAACAAGCAACGACAAAGGAAAAAAAAAGGAGTGAAGTGGAGAGGACAGATTGAAAATTGAGCGACTTTTGTGTGCCTGTGCATCTATTCATAAAAAGCGTTCATAAAACGAAAAACCCGTTCATAAAACGAATTCTAAATCATGAATGGAATTATGAATGGAATTATGAACAGGGGAGGATGTTTTCATAATTTGCATAACCTGGCAAAAATGGCAATTTTTACAAAAACCCCCCGGTCCACCAAAAAAAACTCACCTCGAGGGTGTTGACGCAACCCCCGAAGCTTTGAACAAAAATTGCAGAGTGCAATCCTCGGACTTCTTTGGTTTAGATTGTTTTGCTTTGTTTTGCTGTGTTGTGTCATTCTTTGCTTTGGTGGCATAAAATCACCCTGGGGTTGTTTTATCACCCCGAACGGGGTGGTTTCAACAAGGGAGGGCTGGTTGGGTGGTGAAGGATGGCCGCTCCTGGCAAGAGCCGCCCCTGGCTCCTGCTCTTGAGGAGCACCGACCCTGGCTCCTGAGGAGCTCCGACCGTGGCGTGCTCGTCAGGAGCACCGCACTTGGCTCCTAGCAAATTGAACTTGCATTTTTGTCAGCTTTGGAGGTTTAACTAGAGAATTGCTCCAATTTCTTTTAGGTGAACCAATTCGTTTGTTTGAATGATTGATCGTGAGAAGAACCACCATTGCTCCTGAAGAGCAATTTCGCTCCTAAGGAGCGCCGTCCATTTCGTTCGGACAGGTAAAACAAGCCTAGGTGACTTTCACCTTCTGCTTACTGTTTGGCATCATTTCAACATCTGCTCCGCATCATTCGTGCAAGATTACGAACAACCAACCGTCCAGCGACCAAGCAACCCCCATGCTCCAGTTCACCACGACCTACCCAGATGCCCACGAACTCATGGTACACCTCCGCAAATTGGTTGGGCTAGCCGACGCCGAAGCCCCCGCCTCCCCTTACGCCTGCAGAGCACAACCGTTCACAAGCCAGCCGCGACCACAACATGCTACTCCCAAAAAACCTAGAAGGACGCCTCGCCCACCTGCCCTAGGTCTCCAAGAGTAACCTCCTGTCCACGCAGGGCCTGGCGTACTTCATTGAGGCGGTGCTCAGTGCAGCCGTCTGATACCAGGCCCTGCATCACCCATATCCTTAGCACGCCTTATACCACCCCGATAGGAAGTAACCAAGGCATGCGCACAGCACGGGGGTTGGCCCACATCCTTCCCCAAAGAAGCCATGATGGCCCACCGGTGCTCTTACGGGGACAACACCGGCGCCTTAGTCCACACAACCTAACCCTAGCAAGAGCAAAATGCGTTCATATTTCATAAAACAATTTATGATGAACAAAATGTTTCCTACAGTTACCAAGGGAGCAGTAGTAGCAGTAGCAGCAGTGACGGTAGCTCTAGTAGCGATGGAGAAGAGGGTGCATCTGTATTTAATTTGGACGAGGCAAGTTGGTCCGATATGTCTCTGGCCGTGTACATGCTGTGAGAATTGGAGGTGTTCCAATTGAAAGACTGATTGGCAACAACAGCATATTTGCGTTTGTTGTGTGCTGTGTGGAGGTAGGGCCGCCGTAAAGACCCTTCCCTTGCGGTGTGTGGTACCCATGGCCACACATATCCAAGCCGATGATACCTTGATGCTAATCAGGGGTGGTGCGAACTGTCAGATAACACCCCGGCTGCATACCCAACTGTTCCCGACACTTTTTTCCATCTTTTTTTATTTATTTTTACAAGCTAGTTGTGTCCTACATGGTTTCTCTCTTTTCTTGCAGTTCGTGTAGGTGTTGCCTTCAAGACGACCCATCATAAGTGCCTATAATTTTACCTGCAGTTCGTGTAGGTGTTGCTTTCAAGACGACCCGTCATAGATGCCCATAATTTTACCCGCAGTTCGTGTAGGCTTTGGGATGGACATGGACACCCCCAGGGAAATCTCCAAGGTAAACGGCATGCTATTTTTGCACGTAATATTGAAAATCTTGTAGGTTTCCTGGTTTTTGTGTACCCAAATGTGTAGGATGAAGGACGAGCACCACGGTCACTATTGTGTCTGCCAAGATTCTGGGCTCTCAGAGTGTGGTGCTGACTACCGGTCCATCACATGTGAGCGCTCGGGTACAGTGGTAACGCATGACTGTGCCCCTATAGCACGGATGTCCTTCGGTGTCCATCAGTGTCCATCGGTGTGCGAAAGTTTGCAGCACATGGATCATTCTATGTACATCGGTCTGCCCAATGGTACGGCATTTGCACAAGGGTGTGACCAAACCAAGCCAAGCCTGCTGCCCAGGTGGCAGCCAAGCCTACAGCCAAACCTGCAGCTGGAGAGCCCATTCCTGTGGCCCCTGTTGAGCATGTGCAGCTCTTTAAGGTGAATTACTCGCATCAGAAAAAGTGGCACACTGAGACGTGACATGCATCCCTGCAGGCATTTTCCTGGTCATTTTGTGGTGCACATGCCCTGTGTTCGCTCTCTTGTTTCGTGTCCGGCGTCTCTTGTCTAGTAGTCGGGGGGGGCG
The DNA here is from genome assembly GCA_964036045.1 of Eutreptiella sp. 'Long Island Sound 2002'. Taxonomy (NCBI): domain Eukaryota; phylum Euglenozoa; class Euglenophyceae; order Eutreptiales; family Eutreptiaceae; genus Eutreptiella; species Eutreptiella sp. 'Long Island Sound 2002'. Next base: position 41,204,057 of record OZ038383.1, on the reverse strand, counting down.
AGGGAACCGTCACTTGGGGTAGGTTCCCTTGGGGGTGCGAGGGAAACGTCGCGCCTGGCCGCTTACTGGACACGGGGCATGGGGGGGTGTGACGTTGGGCGGCTGAACAGCGCAGCTGCGATCCCTGTCTAATACCAACAATGTCAGGTTGCCAAGTATCATGCTGCGATTCAAGGCATGCCTACTTCCCGACTATTGTGCTGTACGAGTTGCTGCCTTTTGATAACCTGCAGTGGCGGAAAGAGCCCCCAAAATGGGCACCCTGGCGCACTCAGCCCACTGCCTAATTACCTTTATCGTTGTGTCCAGGTACAAGCAGCTCTTTCAGATGTTTGATACCAATGGCGATGGTATGAGCCCTGCATTCAGGGCTGAGGGCAGGGGTACCTTACCCCTTCTAACCACTTTCTGTCGTTGGTGCAGTCCACACTAACAAACACCTGTACTACAGAAAGGCAAGTTGGACTCTCCTTTTGGGCATCGTTTGCCCTGTTTTTCGCAAAGGGCAGGCTTTGAAATCCTTTCGTCCGACCTCTTTGAAAACAAGCCCTGCAGCAGCACCCTTTGTGCTTCCGCCCCTGGACACAGACAGACGTGCAGTTTCTCAGCTACAACTTACATCCAAAGAACATATGCCTGCCAAACAACAGCCAGCGACAGGCCAACAACAACATACCCAAACAGCCCCAAGTTTAAAACTTGAAAGCCGGAGCTCTAGCCAGAAGTAAAGAAGACGGCAACCCCCCGGAGATGGTGTGCCAGGGCCAGCAGTCGCCGCAAGCATCTGGGAAGGTGCAAGCAGAGGCGAGAGAAGGTAGAGTTTTGAAATTATGGAGTTTTGGAAAGTTTGTCTGGACATTTTTTGTTTTTCTATCCCTCTGTTTGCCTGTGCAAATCTGTTTTTATAGAATGCAGTTTAAGCTCTGTTTCACTACGCTGTATGAGTGTCATATTTCACGAGACATCAATCCATGGTATATGTGACCTTGGAGGTCATGTGCTATCTGTCATGTATGTGGCTAGTTACTGTGGAATTCAAATATATTTACCCTCTGTCTGGCCCCCTTGAAGCAGAAAATCCTGGCCATGTCAGGCGATTTTTAGTACAATGGCAATTTGCGCTGAATTTTTGACCATCTTATCCCCACCCTAATTTGTGCTGATTTTTGCCTGGCGTGTGGGCCTGGCTTGCCCCGATTTTGGCCCTCCAGCTTGGTTCTGCCAAGAGCTGTGCATACTTCTCACAAGGTACGGGTCTGGCATTTGCCCCAACTTTTTGGCCGCTGGGCGGCCGGGACTCTGCCCTGAATTTTTGCCTGAGCCTGGCTGCCGGACTGTCCCATGGAACCCCCCGCAGATGGGTACATGGCAGCAGTCTTTTGGTATTTCTGGAATGATGGCAAGGAAAGTTAGCCCGCCATGGAGTTGTTTGGAAGGTGAACTGGTACCAATTTTTGAAATGTGTTGTGGTATGTGGGGACCAGGTAGCCCCCAGGGTTTAGGGTCTGCCAGGCTCGCATATCTCCCACATGCATTGACCTGGCATCCCTTGTTCATGACAGATGGTGGCAGGCATAATCCCAAACATGCACTCACGGAGCCCACTTCTGCCCACCCACTTCTGGGCAGGAGTGTGCTGGAGTGTGCTGCTGAGGTTGGCTTTGGTCAAAGGTGGACAGAATCAAACCAAACCGGTAACATTTGGGTGGGGGGCTCCGGGGGGGCGGAGGCAATTTACCAGACCATCTACCCCAAGCAACATAAACCCAAAATAGGGTACAAACTACATCAATACGGGCTAAAACATGCTTTACATATCTTGGATGGTCATTTTGGGTGATCACAATATCAAAAAAAAATAAGTTTCGGAAACTTTGATTTTGAGCTATATAAGCTGGAAAAAGTGCATCGGCAGGTTATGTACCAATCCCGTTTGGACCCCCCCCGGCCCCGCACCCAATACCCAAATGGGGTGGAAAACACATAAATACGGCATTCGTCTTTTAGCATCCGCTGGCCTATGTACAGAGGCAGAGGGGCGGGGAGGTGGGCTGAGTGCAGTTCAATCGCCCGTGGCCTCCCCTACAAGCCCCCCGCCCGTGCCTGCACGGCAGCCACGAGGGACGAGCCAGAGGGGAATAGGTCTCTTCCGTGCTTGCCGTGCTATGCTGCCGCCGCTGCGGCAGTGTGGACTGGGGTGGCGAAGGCGTTGAGGGCGCGCCCGCCACACAGAGGAGCCCTCCCTCGTGTCGCCGGCCGCAGCGCGGGGAGGAGTGCGCGCGTAGCATGTCCGCTATCGACCTAGTGGCCTTCGGTTGGGGCCGCCTTCGTCCCCTAGGCGGGGATCGACTGCACGGCGCGACGCAACTGTTGAGGGCCGTCGAAATGCGCCTGAAAACGTCAGGCAGGGACGCTGGCGGCCAAGCCGGCGGCGGCGGCGGGCGGGGGGGGGGGGGGGGGGGGGTTGCTCTTTGGGGTGGGGGAATCCCGCAGCGCGGGTGGCGCCCCCGTAGGGCTGGATGAAACCTCGGCGCCCGCGGGCACCGGCCCGGAGTTGTCGTCTCCGGCTGCTAGTAGGGGGCAGAACGGGTGAGTGTACCCCGTCCCGGATGTGCCGGCTCCTCACTCACCGAACCCCCCCCGGTCAGCCAGGCGGTTAAGCTTGGGGCATTTCTTGGGTTTGGAGTTGTCAGGCCCAAGGGCCGAGGAAGGGCGTACGCCCAGAGCCCTTGGCGGGGGCGTGCACCGGCGAGACGCCGGGGGGCCCGAGGCCGGGAGGGCTTGGGAGGCAGGGCGGGCCCGACTGAGCCAGGAGCACAGGGCCGCCGCTCCTGCGCGGAGGTCCTCGGGAACGAGCACCTGGCGGCCCGGCGCGACGCGGGGCGGGACCCTCGGACAACGCGGGCCCGCCGAGGGGTCGGTGTGCCCCTCGTGTCCTGCTCGGTAGCAGCGGCTGATGCCCCAGCCCCAAGCTTCTGTTGCATGCTCCAAGCAGAGTGCAGCCCTGAGTGCCACTTCCCACACCCGGCGGGCGGCTACGCTGCGGGGCAGCGAGCGGGACACTCTTAGGCGGCACATGTAGGGGCCTCCTGGCATGCGGCAGGAGGGGAGACCCTTCATCGAAAGGGCGGGGATAGTATTTCATGAGAAAGCGGTCGGTCGCCTAGCGGCGGCCGCATGCGGGCCGGCGCCCGCAGACGCTGGACCCACGAGTCCCGCTAGGCGCATATGCTGCAGCATCAGCTCTTGGCGTGCCGCGAAAAGCGGGCGGGCTGACAGGCCAGCACACACGCGGCCTCCCAAGGGGAGGAGAGAGCGACACCGCCCGAGGAGGGTCGCATAGCAATGTACCCGCCCGAAAAACACATAAATGCGGCCTAAAACATGCTTTACGTACCTTGGATGGTCATTTTACGTGATTAAAAATAGGTTTCGAAACCTTTGATTTTTGAGCCGCCCAAGGTGAAAAACTGCATAATCTCGTTGCGTACCAATCCCTTGACAGAACCCCGCCCCCCGTGCACCCAATACCCGAATACGGTGAAAAACACGGGAATATGGCCTAAAACATGCTTTACATACCTTGGATGGTCATTTTCGGTGATCATGGTATCAAAAAAAAAGTTTTGAAAACTCGGATTTGGAGCAGCCCAAGGTGGGAAAAAAAAGCAGTTTGTGTACCAATCCCTTGGGAGACCCTCCCCCACCCGCGCCCAATACCCAGATACAGGGAAAAACACGTAAATACTGCCTAAAAGGTGCTTTACATACCTTGGATAGTCATTTTAGGTATTCACAATATCAACAAAATAGCCAGGCAGGCCCATATGTAGGGGAAAACGCCACATGCCCCCCCATTTTGGGGTCTTTTTGGGCCTATTCGCATACCCCAGCCCAAGGGGTTGAATTGTTGGTTTAACTCCTCGTAAAATCATTTTTTTGTCCAATAAACGCAGTCCTCAATGAGTTTTTTGTCCGGAACCCCCCCCTCCCGAAACCCCCCCACTTGAAGCACACTTTTTTGAGCTTTTGAGGGAGGTGTCGGGGGTGGGGGGTGGGAAGGGGGGGGGGTTGGAGTGGGGTCAAAAAAAGACCCCCTTTTTTTGTGTCGCAAATCAAGAATCTTTGGGCTTTTGTCCATCACCTCGCAGAGGTTGTTAGATCAAAGCCATGTACGCCCGTATATAGGGGAAAAGGCCACATACCCCTCCTTTTGGGCCTTATTCGCGTACCCTACCTCAAGGGGTTGAATCGTTTGTTTAGCCCCTTGTAAAATCATTATTTTGTCCAATAAACACATCCCCCCATGAGTTTTTGGTCCGGACCCCCTGGACCCCCCTCACTTGAAACACACTTTTTTGAGGTTTTGAGGAATGTCGGGGGGGGGGGGAGGGGGTGGGATTCGATAGGATTGGATTGGATTGGTGCTTTGCTCTTTGTTGGAGGGCCATCCCGGTGTCACGAGTCACCTGGCCCACAGGGCCCTTGACTCTGACATGTGAACGGCCCCTTCACGCCGAGGGACCCAAAGCCGGTGCCCTGTATCCACTTAATGCGCAGCCTCCAATCGAGAAGGGCCTCGGTGGGCCCCCCACTCACACCGCAGAGGCCCAGAGTCGGTGCCCCACACACTCTGCAGGTACCGAGAGCCGGCGCCCCACGCATCGTGCAGGGGCCATAGTTGGTGCCCCACGCAAGCCGCAGAGGCCCGGAATCAGTGCCCCACACACCGTGTAGGGGCCCAGAGCCGGTGCCCCACATGCACCGTACATGCAGTAGGACAGCGCGCCCCATGCGTGCCAGCCGGGGCCCATCACCGGAGCCCCACACACGTTGGCTCACGCACCGTCGTACCCCCAACCTCCCTAGCAAGAGTTGCCAGAAAGAGAAGAAAGCACCGCGGTCATGATTCAAGCGGGTCGTCATTGTGCGAGGAAGCATCACTGTGGGACGAGGTCCCTGAGTGTGACGCGGCTTTGTCCACTCTGTCAGGTGGCGGGGGCACCGGCGGCGCGGCGTCGGGCCATTCATTCATCGTCAGAGCGGAGTAGAGGGGTGGGGTAGGGAGAGCCTGGGGGAACGAAACAAACAGCGAGTCAGCCAACGCACCACAGTGTAGGCAGCACCATCGTGGCAATGCAAGGGGGTGGGGGCTACAAAGATGACAGATGTTTTGTGGGGGGGAGCCTAGCAGGACTAGACATGCCGACAGGCAGTGGACAGCCCTCCCCCCCTCCCCCAATAGTTCCCAGGCAACATCAGACACCGCGGCCAGAGGGCGCCCGAGGTAGTGCGCCAGCGACGGTACTAGTGCCACGGCCACCCACTGCCTAGGCCAGCCCCAGTCCGGGGGGCACATGTGGAGCAGCGTTCGCGCCGAAGGCGCGTGGGAAATACAAACCAGGCGCCGAGCGCCCCTAGGTACGACTCCATGGCGACATCCCTCTCTTCCGCTAGGACCACTAGAGGACCCCGCGGGGAGTGCACGTGTCCCGACTAGGTCAAATACACGCCAGGACACAGGGTATACCGCACTGGGCTAGGAAGCCGGACTCATGGGCGAGGGCCAAGACCACCGCGGGATGAACCCTATACACGGTTGAGTGGTGGGGTGAGTGCCACACGCGATCATCGCACGGGAGCAGGGCGAGAGAAGAGGCAAACACATAGCTCGCCCCCCACACCGCACAAGAACACTCGTACCACAGATGAGGCCCCCGAGTCACGCACGGGTGCCAACAAAAATGGCACGCGAACACGGGCTCGGGCTCCACATGGCAGTAGGGGAAGGTGCGCAGCCAGAACGCAACGGACAGGGACTGCGGAGAGACACGGCCAGACTCAACATAGCGGACCCACGCAGCGGATAGCACGGCGGGCACGTGAGAGACAAAAAGAAACAGCTTTATTGTCGCCAGCCTCCAGCACAGCCGAGGGGTCCGCCGCGAGCACACCACGCCAACCGAGGTAGAAGTGGCCATTGCGCCACTCACGGAAAGGGACGCCCCCATTCTCAGCAGCTAGTATGCGCTGTTTGGCCCGAGTATCAGATCGCGCCTGCACCTTTGCCACCGGCGACTGAGAGCCGGAGTTGTGTTGTGCCGGCACATCGATCTCCGCCGCAAAACTGTGCAGCAGGGCGGCTGAGTACCGCAGGCCAAGGATGTCAACCCACGGGCAGCGGGAGGCACGGCCACCGTCCTCACCACACGTGGCCCCTGTGCTGTCTGCCACGAAGGAGCGAACCGAACTCAGGGGCACCCCGAACTCACCCAGGACCCCAATGCTAGCGCCTTGCCACACCACTCTGCCACCCACGACGACGCACCCACACGGCGCACCCAGACCAGGCTTCCACTACGACACCCATGGGCGAGACAACGACCGCCGACCAGCCCACCCTATCCCCATCCGGAGAGCCATCCGTGACTACATCAAACGGGCCGTCTAGCCCCGCTGGGCCGCGTTCACACACAACACCGCGTTAGCGATGGAAGCGGCAAGGAAAGGGCAACCACGGCTACCTGCTTGACCAGGCACCGGGATTACGACACGGACGCCGGTAGAATGGTTACCGCCTCGAACACAAAATCAGCACAAGAAAGGGAGTACGCAACAACCATACACAACACCAATATCCACGAGGGGCGGAGGGACCTTAGCGCACGCACATGGGTGCATCACTTAGCGTGGCCACACACTACAGACAAAGAGTGCTCCGCTAGGGTAGCATCCACACATGACTAGTCAGACGGACGAAGAGCACACAGGGTGGGCACCGACCATTGGTACTGGGTATTCGCCTTGGCCAGGGCACTCCGGCTGTTCAAGGCAAGAAGCAGCCTGCGCACTTGGCAAAGGCAAAAGCGGGACCGCACATAGGGCACACTGAAGCTCAGGCACGCAAGGGTACCATCAAGACAGGATAGAGACACTAGGACCCGCACACGGGCATCCTAGGGTGCACGCAGGCGCAGGACGTCGGAGGGGGAGGCCAACGGGAGAAAGGTGGAGGGGTCCACCGCGGCATCCACAACTCCGTGATTGAACCTTGAGCGGGCCCCATCCATACAACCTTACAGACCCACCCGCATATTGACCCCTTGTGCCCCCCAATGATTCATGCAGTATGGCCGGATGAGCCCAAACCGGGTCACCACCAACACGCGGAAGCGCGGAAGCACTCCTCCGCCCATTTGGCAATCCCCAACATACCCATGGACGAGCCGAAAGCGCCCAACCCCGGGCGGAAGATATTGCAGAAAGCATCTTTCTCATCCCAGTCACCCACATAGAGGCAACCGTGCTGGACAAGCTAGAAGGCCACTAGGCAGCGACACGGCAAGGCACACAACCCAAGGGACAGGGCACACTGGTAGGCAAAAGACGAAAAGACGTTCCAGCCCGTGGCGTCGGCCATGAACTGCATACACTGGAACACAAGCCCCGACTCAAGCCACAAGATGTAGGGCTTTAGCACGATGGGCCTGCTGTTCTTCAGACAACATGGGGGAAGCTGTTTATTTAGGCATAGGTGCACAACCTCTAGCAGCTTCCAGTCACCCGACCCCACAGACCACAGTAGCCTGCACTGGGCAAGCCATGCATTGCCACACATGCGCGCCACAAGGGACGGTGGTAGCTCCTCAAGATTGTGTATAGCGACCAAGTTGGCCATCAAAATCACACATCAAACTTTTATAGACCGCCATCACCCAAACCATAAACCCAGCTCCCCCACCCCCCCTTGTGATGCACTACACCCCCCCCTCTGCCAATGGAAGATGACCCCCCCCCCCAACAACGGTTCGCCCGCCGCCCCCTCTGGCCCTTCCCTAGTCCTTCCACCCCCCCCACTCATGAGTGCTTTCGTGCATCAGCAAGTATGGGAAATGATTCGGAAAAGAGCCCCCGCTTGGTTTTGTGTGTTTGTTTGTAGGAAGTATGGAAACTGCACCCACTTACTACACTCTTCGAGGTGTAGATTTTGGTTGTGTGGCCTCAACCCTAGCATCGCAGGGCCCTCAGACATCATTGCACAGTAAATCAACAGATTTGGCGCATGTATAGGCATATGTGCTCCCTACGCCCCAAACAGACACGCACACACACACACACTTTGACATAGGCATAGGCACTGCGCGGGTGCCCTTGCTTCAAGCCTTGGTTGGGGGGGGGTTCCGTCAGGAGTGCGGGAGGGTGTTCTTGTCTCACAAGTGTTGCTTTTCATGCAATGAAAATGACAGCAATGAAAATGATGATTTCACCACTTGCAAGTGTGCCATGGTATGCTGTGCAGTGTTTTGGTGTGTCCTCATAGGTCCCCGTAGGTCCCCCTTCAATTTTATGTCCCCGTCCTATCAATTTCAGAAGCCCCCCCATCTATTTCATAGCCCCCCCCCCATCTATTTCATAGCCCCCCCCATCACTTTCATAGGCCCCCCTATGAATTTCCTAGCCCCTCCCCAATCAATTTCTTAGCCCCCTAACCTGTATAAATTTCACAGGCACCCAACATCAATTTCATAGACCCCCCGTATCAATTTCATAGCCCCACCCCATCAATTTCTTAGCCCCCCACCAATTTCATTGGTTCCCCCCTGTGCATTTCATAGCCCCCAATATCAATTACATAGCCCCCCCCATCAATTTTTTGCCCCCCCCCCATCAATTTCATACCCCCCCCCATCAATTTCATAGCCCCCCCCCGATCAATTTCATTGGCCCCCCCCTATGACTACGAAATTCATAGGGGGGAGCTATGAAATCGATGGGGTGTGGGCGTTTGAAATTGATAGGGCGGGGGGCTTTGAAATTGATAGGGGGGGACCAATGAAATTGATGAGGGGGGGGGCTATGAAATGGATTGGGGGGTGCTATGAAATCGATGGGGGGGGTGCTATTAAAATTGATAGGGCGCTCAATTTTATAGGTCCCCCCCTATCAATTTCATAGGCCCGCCCCTATCAATTTCATAGTCCCCCTGCCCTATCAATACTCCTCGCGATGAATATTGGAGGGGTGTATAGCCTCCCAATATTCATCGCCCGCCTCTATACCCCCTGTCGAGGGATCCGTACCCCTCGCGATGAATGTTGGAGGGATATACACCCTTTCAATATTCATTGTGTGCCCCTATACCCCCTGTCTAGAGGCATATACCCCTCCCAATGAATATTGGAGGGGTGTACACCTTTCCAATATTCATTGTGTGCCCCTATACCCCTTGTCGACAAGGGTATATACCCCTCGCGATGAATGTTGGAGGGGTGCAAACCCCCCCAACGTTCATCGCGTGCCCCTATTCCCCCTGTCGAGTGGTCTATACCCCTCGCGATGAATATTGCAAGGGTGTACACCCTTCCAATACTCCTCGCGTGCCCCCGCACCCCCTGTCTTTGGAGGGTGTCAACCCGTCAAGGATTCATCGCATTGGCTGTACATTGATGTAGAGCGGATGCGATGAATCCTTGATGGGTGTAAACCCTCCAAGGATTCACCGCATGGGTTGTGCACTAGTCTAGGTTGGATGCGATGAATCCTTGATGGGTGTAGCCCCTGGAAGGATTCATCGCATGGGCTGTACACTAGTCTACGGTGGATGTGATGACACCTTGGAGAGTGTAGACTCTTGAAGGATTCACCGCATGGAATGTACACCAGTCTAGCGTGGATTGGATGAATCGTTGATGGGTATAGACCCTTGAAGGATTCATCGCATCAACTGTACACTAGTCTAGAGTGGATGCGATGAATCCTTGGAGGATATAGAACCTTCAAGGATTCATCGCATCCACTTTCGACTAGTGTAGAACCTATGCGATGAATCCTTGAAGGGTCTATATTCACCAAGAATTCATGGCATCCACTGTAGACTAGTGTACAGACCCTTCAAGGATTCATCGCATGGGTTCTACACTAGTCTAAAGTGAATGCAATGAATATTTGGAGGGTGTAGACCCTCCAAGGATTCATCGCCTGAGCTATGCGCTAGTCCAAAATGGTTGTGATGAATGGTTGGAGCGTGTAGAACCTCCAAGGATTCATCACATGGCTTGTGCACTAGTCTTGGGTGCATGCGATGAATCTTTGGAGGGCATAGACCCTTGAAGGATTCATCGCATGGGTTCTACACTAGTCTAGAAGGGATGCGATGAATCTTTGATTGGTGTAGGTCGTCCAAGGATCCATCGCATGGGTTCTACACTAGTCTAGGGTGGATGCGATGAATCCTTGGAGGGTAGACCCTTCAAGGATTCATCGCATGGGCGGTACACCGGTGTAGAGTGGATGCGATGAATCCTTGATGGTTTTACACGTGCCAAGGATTCATCCATTGGTTGTGCAGTATCTTAGAGTGGATGCCATCAAACCTTGATGGATGTAGACCCTCCAAGGATTCATCGCATCGGCTGTACACTAGTCTAGAGTGGATGCGATGAATCCTTCGAGAGTTCCACACCCTTCAAGGATTCATCGCATGGGCTGCACACTAGTCTAGAGTGGATGCGATGAATCCTTGCAGGGTGTAGACCCTTCAAGGATTCATCACATGGGCTGTACACTAATGAGCAGTGGATGCGATGAAACCTTGGAGGGTGTAGACCCTCCAAGGATTCGACGCCTGAGCTGTACACTAGTCTAAAGCCGTGAGGCGGTGTCGCTCCCTCCTCCCCTTGGGGGGCCGCGTGTGTGGTGGCCTATCAGCCCGCCCGTTCTTCGCGGCTTGCTGTGAGGTGATGCTGCAGCTTGTGCGCCTGGCAACTCACTGCCGGGACACGTGGGTACGGCGCCTGAGGACGCCGGCCCGTATACGGCCTCCACTGGGCGACCGTTTTCTCACGGACGGGGGCACGGAGCATGTATGCTACGGACCGGGCGGCCTTCGGCTGCGGGCGCCTGCAACTCCGGGGTGGGGATTGTTGCTGCCGCACAGCGCAGGTACTAAGGGACGCTGAGATACGGCGAAAAACATTGGGGAGCGAGCCGCCGGCAGTGGGGGTGGCTCCGCGGGGGAAAGAGAGGGGGGGTAGGAGCCCCGCGGCACACGAAGTGCCCTGTGCTGGTCGGCATCAAGCTGGGCGCTCACTGGCGCCGGCCCAGAGTTGTCTCGTGCGATTGGCGGGGGGGAGAACGGATTAGCATCCCCCCCCCCCCCCCGGGGTGTGCAGGTCCCACACCCACAGCCCTCCCGTGGTTAGCCGGGACGTCAGGTTTGGGGCACTTCGGGGATCTCAGGACCCTGGGGGGGGGGGAGCCCCAAGTTTGTTGGGGGGGGAGCTCTAACGGTCAGCCGCAGGAGGGCCCGAGGTTGGGAGGGCTTGGGCGGCGGGGCGCGCTCCACCGAGCCATGAGGACAACGCCGCTGCCCAAGCGCGCCGGTCCTGGGGCACTTGCACTTGGCGGCCCGGTGGGACCCGAGGCGGGGCCGCCGGGCACCGCGGGCCCGCCGCACAGCCACCATGCCCCCTCCTGTCCGGCACGGCAGTGGCGGCTGATGCCCCAGCCCCCTCTGCACCTGGGCCACGAGGCTGCCCCATGCTCCAGGTAGAGCGCGCCCTGAGTGCCGCTGCCCGCCCGTGGCGGGCGGCTGTGCCGCAGAGCCAGGAGCGGAACGCTCTTGGGCGTCACCCGCAGGGGCCTCCTAGCGGATGGCAGGAGCGGCTGCCCCCCCTCGAGGGGGCGGGGGTAGTAGCCCCCCCCCCCCCCCGCTCCGCAGCCGGCAACATTAGGGAGGGCTCCTCTAACCCTGCGGCCAACGCGCCTTCTGCGCCTTCGCCACCTTAGTCCACACTGCCGCAGCGACGGCAGCACAGCACGGCAAGCACGGAAGAGGCCTAGTCCCCCCCGGCTCGTCCTTCCTGGTTGCTGTGCAGATTCACGCAGAGGGCTTGTAGGGGAGGCCACGGGCGCCTGAACTTGACTCGGCCCACCTCCCCGCCCCTCGACCTCTGCACATATTGCAGTGGACGCTAAAAGACGAATGCCGTATTTATGTGTTTTTTACCCTATTCGGGGGTTGGGCGGCGGGGGGTGGGGTGGGGGGGCTCCCAAGGGGGCTATGGCACACCCCGCTTCTAAAGTTTTCCAACCCCGGCAACTCAAAAATGGAAATCACCCCGCAGAGTTGTTGGATCAAAGACACACAGGCCCATGCATAGGGGAAAATGCCACATACCCCCCTTTTTGGGCCTTTTTGGGCCTATTCGCGTACCCCACCTCAAGGGGTTGAACTGTTGGTAGTATCATTATTTTGTCCAATAAACGCATCCCCTAAAATTTTTTTGGTCCAAACTCTCTAAGACCCCCCCTCCCCCACTTGAAACCCTCTTTTTTGAGGTTTTGAGGGAGTCGGGGGCGGGGGTGGGGTGGGGTGGGGTGGGGTCAAAAAATGACCCCCCCCCTTTTTGGGTGGAAAACCACGAATCTTTTGGTTTTTTTTTTTTCAATTTGGAGCCGAAAATTTTTTTCTGGGTCCCGACTCCATGGGGTTTGTCTGGGGCGGAGTGGGGCGAGCGCTCATGCAACTTATGCACTTTTCAGCCACTTTTGCTATGATAGCAGTTTTGGCGACCTCGGTGACCCCGTGCTACCCACTTCGAGGGGTGTTAGTGAGGATTTTGTGATAGTATACACCTACTAGGATACGAAAGGACGTTTTTTTGCAGTTTGTAGCCTTGCCGAGGGCCGGTCAATGCCCGTGCCAAAGATGCGAAATGGCTTTGTCCACCAATATTGGCTCACATGAGGGGGGGCTTCCAAGGGATTGGTACACAACCTGCTATTTTAGTTTTTCACCCCGGACAACTGAAAAATGAAAGTGTCCGAAACTCATTTTTTTGATATGGTGATCACCTACAATGACCATCCAAGGTATGTAAAGCATGTTTTAGGGTGTGTTTATGTGTTTTTCACCCTATTTGGGTATTGGGTGCCGGGGGGGGGGGGTCAAATGGGGTTGGTGCACAACCTACTCATGCAGCTTTTCGCCCTTTACAACTCAAAAATCGAAGTTTTCGAAACTTCTTTTTTTGGTATTATGATCACGTAAAATGATGATCCAAGCTATGTAAAGTATGTACTAGGCAATATTTCGGTGTCTTTCACCCTATTTGGATATTGGGCGTACCATGGGGGGGTTCTCCCAAGGGATTGGTACACAACCTGCTAATGCAATTTTTCAACCTGGGCTACCCAAAAATATAAGTTTTCGAAACGTATTTTTTTATACCGTGATCACCTAAAATGACCATCCAAGGCATGTAAAGCATGCTTTAGGCAGTATTTATGTGTTTTTTACCCTATTTGGGTGTTGGGAGGGTGGGTGGGTGGGGGGTCAAACGGGATTGGTACATAACCTGCCTGTGCACTTTTGCACCCTACAGCTCAAAAATCGGAGTTTCCGAAACTTATTTCTTTGATATTGTGATCACCCACAATGACCATCCATGATATGTAAAGCATTTTTTAGCCCGTATTGATGTAGTTTTTACCCTATTTCGAGTGTGTGTTGCTTGGGGTAGATTCTCTGCAACGTGGACTTGCCGAAGGCAATAGAATTTTCTGAAACCAATTTCTTTTTTGATATTTTGACCATCCTCATTGATCAAATATCCTTTGTACAACATGTTTTTAGCTCCGTTTTATGTGTTTTTCACCCCATTTGGGTGTTTGGGGGGCGGGCACAACCTGCTAATGCAGTTTTTGACCTTGGACAGATCAAAAGTCAAAGTTTTCGAAACTTAATTTTTTCATATTGTGATCGCCTAAAATGACCATCCAATATGTTTTAGGCGTATTTATGTGTTTTTCACCTTTTTTGGGGCATTGGGCGCGCCGGGCGGGGGGGGGGGGGGTCCGAAGGGGGCACAACCTGCTGATGCAGTTTTCCAGCCTCGGCAACTCAAAAATGGAAATCACCTCGCAGAGGTTGTTAGATCAAAGCCAGGCAGGCATATATATGGGGAAAACGCCACATACCCCCCCATTT